>ML675603.1:39266730-39647643 GCA_007922155.1 Mesoclemmys tuberculata
GCTAGCCTCCCCAGGGGAAGCTTCATCCACTGTCATGGCCCCAGGCCTGCCTTAGATAGTAGTATAATGGTAATTTGATTAATGGTCCCTTGCATCCACTAAAAATTGCCATCTACAGTACGTAATTGTAGAGAAATGTATGTGTGTATCATAAGAGGATTTTAAAGGATGAAATCCTCCTTTATTGTGCTTTCAGTATTCATATACAACACACATAAAGTGAGTCTCATTAAAACTGTTCCGTATATGTTACAACAATAAGAATGGTTTAAACATTGTTGTGATACATGGTTGTGATCCAAATAAACTGCCTTTGTTTACGGAGAAAAGAATGTAGCAACCATGTATAAGGATTTATGTTTTAGACCGGTGGTTTTCAACCTGTAGTTCACAGACTCCTGGGTGTCCACAGACTGTTTAAGATTTTTAAAGGGGTCCACCCATCCGTTCAAAATTTTGCAGGGATCTGCAAATGCAAAAAGGTTAAAAACCACTCTTGCTGCTATTAAAATTTAGTAGGGGAAAGGCTGAATTAGACGGGTAGCAAGACAGGCAAGCAGGAGGTTACTAGCGGAGTCCCTCAAGGATCGGTTCTTGGACCGACCTTATTTAACCTTTTTATAACTGATCTGGGCACAAAGAGCGAGAATGTGTTAATAAAATTTGCGGATGACACGAAGCTGGGGGGTATTGCTAACACGGAGAAGGACCGGGATGCTATTCAGGAAGATCTGGACCACCTTGTACACTGGAGCAATAGTAATCGGATGAAATATAATAATGAAAAGTGCAAGGTCATGCACTTAGGGATTAATAATAAGAATTTTACATATACGTTGGGGATGCATCAGTTGGAAACGACGGAGGAGGAGAAGGACCTTGGGGTATTGGTTGATAACAGGATGACTATGAGCCGCCAATGTGATATGGCTGTTAAAAAAGCAAATGCGGTTTTAGGATGCATCAGGCGAGGTATTTCCAGCAAGGAGAAGGAGGTGTTAGTGCCGTTATATACGGCACTGGTGAGACCCCACCTGGAATATTGTGTGCGGTTCTGGTGTCCCATGTTTAAGAAGGATGAATTCAAACTGGAACAGGTTCAGAGACGGGCTACTAGGATGATCCGAGGAATGGAAAATCTGCCTTATGAAAGGAGACTCAAAGAGCTTGGCTTGTTTAGCCTGGCCAAAAGAAGGCTCCGGGGGGATATGCTTGCTCTATATAAATATATCAGGGGGATTAACGTTAGGGAGGGAGAGGAATTATTTAAGTTTAGTACTAATATAGGCACGAGGACGAATGGGTACAAATTGGATATTAGGAAATTTAGACTAGAAATTAGACGAAGGTTTCTAACCATTAGGGGAGTGAAGTTCTGGAATAGCCTTCCGAGGGAAGTAGTGGGGGCAAATGACTTATCTGGCTTTAAGACTAAGCTTGATAAGTATATGGAGGGGATGTTATGATGGGATAGTTTAATTTGAGCAATTGATTTTGGATTATCGGCAGATAAGTCTGCTCAATGGTCTGTGGGAATGCTGGATGGGATGGGAACTGAGTTACTGCAGAGAATTCTTTTTTGGGTGCTGGCTGGTGAGTCTTGCCCACATGCTCAGGGTTTAGCTGATCGCCATGTTTGGGGTCGGGAAGGAATTTTCCTCTGGGGCGGATTGGCAGGGGCCACGGAGGTTTTTCGCCTTCCTCTGCAGCGTGGGGCATGGGTCGCTTGCTGGTGGATTCCCTGCAGCTTGAGGTCTTCAAATCTCATTTTTGAGGATTTCAATAACTCAGTCATGGGTTCGGGGTTGTTATAAATGTGTATGGGTAGGGTTTTGTGGCCTGCCTTGTGCGGGAGGTCAGACTAGATGATCATATTGGTCCCTTCTGACCTATGAGTCTATATACCTACGTTCTTTTATGAGGATCCTGAGATGGATGGGAAAGAACACCCCAGGTTGAATCAATGAATAGCTTTATTGATAACACAAACAAACAAGACAATTAACAAGACTTCTTACAATCAAACAATTTGACAATTAACACTTACACTGACCAGTACTATTTATGGAAGCTTTTCTATTGATTATTCTTATCCTCGTTGCTTGGACAAGTCGTTTAACTTATACACAACTTATGCTTGATCCTTAAACCTAAACAAACCTAGTTCCCTTAATTTCCTATTAACCTTTATTCCTTATAAGCACTCTAGCAATTGCCTAAGGGAGACGTGCTTTGCAGATCTCAATTAAATCCCCCCCAATTCCCTGAGTCCGCAGACTCCTCGACTATCCGGATGCTATACTCACAGCCAGACTCTGCCTCAGCCTCTGGTCTGGATCCTTGCTTCAAAACCCTCATCCTCGTCAGGTGGTCGCTGGGATCTGGAGCATGGGAGCTTCTTAAGGGTGGTGTCCTCTTGATAGACTCAAGAATAGACACCCACCTCTTGAGACGGGCTGCAGTCCACTGAACCCCTGTCTGCTCTGAGTATTTATTTACTATTCCGAGCACTCTGTGGTCCAACAACTTTACCTGGTTTAGCTATCCTGCGGAAACCTGCCTAAGCACATCCAGTGTTCTGTGGTTGCTCGCCCCCAGCAGTTGACCTGTGGTGGAGCATATCTTTGTGATTGAGCATATCTCTACTGAGCATATTTCTACGGTTCTGTTTTGCTCAACAGTTTTAATGCCGTGATTGCTCTATTTGAGTTCCCTATGCAATTTGGTCAATTCTTTATATTTTGCTAGGCCTTGCATAATTTTTAGGCCTAGTCCTTATAGCCAATTCCCCTATTATCATGCCACTGTTTTAGACAAACTACCTACTAGCCAACTACCAGGAGCTATTTTCTGTTGGTGCTGCTGTCTCAGTGACACTAGCTATATAAATGTGGGTTGTGGGAGGAGGGCCTACTCCTCACCCCAAAGACCATTTGGGATTTGAGGGATATAATGGTCCTGCCTGGTAGCCTTAAGAAGATACCAGAGAGGAGAGTGGTCCTTCAAGACACTGGCCTCTAGGGCCTGCTCCATGCTAGCCAAAGGACTACTCTAAGTAAAGATGGGAGAGTTTGTGCAGAACAGAGGGCTGCTACCATCCATTGTTTTGGGTAGTTTGGGTAAATATCCAGATTCTGAAATGATTGAAGTTCCCTCATCACCAGGTCTATATGTAATTTTTGTTAAGGTGATTAATATTGCTTTGGAAACTGCTTTTATATTTAGTTTCCCCGTGTGAAAGCTGGCTTACATTATGCTCTCCAATTGGGGTTGAGACCGTTAATATTGGGTTCTAATATTGGGTCAACTGTTCTTACATGTTGACACCTTGGCACCTCAGCTTGGCCTTCCACCCTCATCAGGTTGGCAGACAATGAGGTGTAAGATTTAGTACAGATGCCCATGCCACTTCTGGAGGTATAACCAAAGATTATACATTCTTGGCATTTTCTGTCACCACCTGCCATTGTGTGTGTCCAGTCTGTATCTATATTGTACTCTTTCCTCTCTGTTTTGTCTCAAAAATTGACAAAGAGATGGTTGCTGTAATTCTTTGGCAAATTTCAGATTGGTGGCATTTTGAGATATTGACATTTTGAGTTAGAAGTGGATTTCACAAACTACTCTGAAAATATTTTGGACCCTTTAAATTTCAGGCTATTTTGATGACTCATAAACAGCAAGAAACAAGTTGCTGGTAAATGTTAAGTGAAGTTTGGCATCCCCCCCAGTGCTTTGATCTTTAATGTAACCATCTCTTAGAGAAACATTCTTCAACTGGAATATAAGCCACAATATTTCCTCCCAGAACCATAGTCATCATTTCATGCGTCTCTTACAAGTAGTGGGGCCGCAGTAACTTCATTCCCTGCGGATTCTCTCTCTTGCTACTCTCTCAGTACTAATTCTGCAAGTGTGTTCTCAAGATATCCCAAAGCCTTTATTAAACAATTAATTAAATACTCCCGCTTATTTTCCAAAGTGTTACAGATTCTTTAACTTCCAGCTGGACAATCATCAGACATAAGCTAAAAGGACTTCAAATATCCATTGAACTCATGAGAGAGACTCCCCTTGACATCAGTGGGCATTGGATCAGGCCATTAATGTCTCATTTGAAGGACAGAGGAAATAGTTGGTTTATTTTGATTCCAAAGAATAGTCTCTCTACTAAGAGAATTCCAGGTCTTCTACAATGTATATATCCTTACACCCACAATGATAAATGTATTAAATTAAAGAAATAAGGGGAAATGTTTCAGTGTCTTTCTCCTACAATGTTTTTTAAACCTGTTTTCATAATGGGCAAAATATTACAGACTTCAGCTGCAAAGGCATTCCATGTCCTGTTATATGGAATTTTAGAATCCGTTCTCCTCTTTGTTTATAAGGGAAATAACTAATTACAGACACAAACAAGCTGCCATGCTTGAGAACCAGCTTTGTCCGACTTGTTTACCAAGGATTACACGCTGCCTGGATCTCTATACAGCGCACGCACGCACGCACGCACGCACGCACGCACGCACGCACGCACGCACGCACGCACGCACGCACACACACACACACCCCTAGTGACTGAAAAATGTAGCTTCTAGCACATTTATAGCCACACTCTCTTGCCTAGTTTACAGCCAAAACTCCCTTCTGTCTACCTCCTGAGCCTTCCTCCCTTTAATTGTTCATCTTGGTTTCTTTTGAAGAAACTGAAGAAAACTTCTGCCCAGGGTCCAGCCTGATTAGTTGGCAATAGGGAGATGTGCAGGGGGAGGAGAAAGAAGCATGCGCACACACGCACGTGCACATTTGTTTGTGTGTGTTGCGTGTGTGTTGGTGTGTTATATCCCAAGACTGCAAAAGGGTTGCACTGTGTAATCAGAGGTCTAAGAATGAAACAGTCATTGCATCTATAACTCAGGGTTGTGGGGAGAGCATGAGAATTCACAAAGCCCCATCTGTAGCCCTTCATACCAGTACATAGGGAGCCATCCTAGAGGTGAGCTGATCACTGAGCAGTGTATGCATGTCCTTTCTGTTCACTGCATGTCTGCTCCAAGTCCCCTACTCCAGTTTTATTGCAAGGAGATACTTTATGAGGTAGTGGCAACATTCGGATTAAGCCATTTATCTAGCTCCTTTATTCATATAGCTTTCCACTCACGGGCATGTTTCTCTGGTTCTGCTGAATGCTTTAGCTGGGCTGGGAGGGAAAGCAGCAGTTCCCCTTTAAGTCCTGCTGCAATAGAACTTCAAAGGAAAAATGCTGGTTACCTGTGTCAGGGATCCGGTCGTGGAGGGTTGTGCCTTGTGGTTGAAGCAGTAGTCAGTAGCCTGGAATAGGAGCCTGGGGCCAGATGTCTGAGCAAAGGTTCAGAGCCGAGGGTCAGAGCTGGGTTACCTGAAGTGAAGTAAGGCAGGAGCATGCCTGGGAATAAGCAGACACAGGACCGATTTCAGCCATGGGCAAATGCTTTCAACAGTCAGCATTCTGCTGCGGTTGGTCTTAAGAGCAGGTCTGTGTTGATCTGCACAGCCAGTGGGGCAATTTGGCCAATCAGGAGGCTCAGTTGAGACCCAGCTGTGCTCCTTAGACTGCTGCAGGTAAGCTAGCAAGAGGGAGTGGAAAATGGCCCAAAGGACACAAACAGTTGAAAGGAAAGAAAACCTAGGCTTATGAAAAATAAGAGAGGAGGTTGTGCAAGCAAAAAAGACACATGAAAGAAGAAAAAGCTTAACATATGATTTTACAGGAAATCTAGTCAGAATGGCCTGAAATGGGTGTTTATATTCCTTTGTCTACTTTTTGAGCCATCCACTGTCAAGAACTTTCCATGGGGGAAGGACACATTGCATAAATTTTCCTCAGATCAGTTTTTAAAATATAATTTTAGATTATGCAACAATACTCTAGTAGCAAGGAGCCATTCTAGGCTGTCTGAGCTATACTCTGATAGTAAGTTATAGATGCTCTCCCAAGGTGGTTCAAAGGCACTCAACTTTCAGCTTTGTTCTTGAGGAGTGTACCCTACATCCCAGTGCAATTAGCAATAAGCCACTATAAATATGTAAATATACACATATATTTTTTTGTAGAATACTATATACAATATATTTCTTGTGGAACAACGTTTATACTAATACAGTGACTTCTGGTACCAGTAACTGCATTGAGTATGTGGAAACAAGGCAGCCTTTATTAATGTTTTGGTTTCCCTGGGACATCCCAGCCTAATTATGAATCAGCTTTATTCCTTATTTGCTAGCTGAAGACAATGTAGTTCCCTAGGGTTTTACGTTAGGAACAAATTTGCAAGTGGAATAAAATCTGTGTTATTGCGGACGCACATGCTGCTGTTGTCTTGGTTATTGCCTTTGACATACTGCCTTTTCTAGTGGTTCCATAAAGACTTATAGTCACTTAAACACATCTAAAATCGTGGTAATATTTTGCTTATTCCTTGTATGCAAGTATAAAAAGGAAGTTCTCAAAATTATCTACATTGTAAAAATCATGGGACATCATATTTAAACAAAGACAAAAAGGATTGCATCCCAAACTATTAGGCGTGCGTGAGAGAGAGAGAGATTTTCATTTGGGACTGATGCATTATTTTACGTTCTAGCTGATGCACCCCATTTCCCCGATAGTGTAAATGTAACTGTCAATGAAACAAATGTGTTTTGATGCCGTGTAGCGAACAAATAAGCTAGGAGGCAAATGTTGAACCCCAGGTACTACAAACACTAGACCCTATAGACTCATCACTAGTGAGTTCTCAGTAAAAATTCATGCTCGCATTTTGCAACAAATAAGCCTCTGCCAAAGCTGTTAATAAAGAAACTGTTCAGTACACGAGATACAAACTCATAACTAAATCTATGGGTTGGGGGAGGAAAGATAATTATTAACTGAGACTCTAGAAAATAGTTTAATAGGAATGGGCAAACTCAGGGTTTCTTGGATCTGGTACCAAAGATGCCCCTTCAAGTCCACTGGAGGGGAGAAAAGTTTTAAGCCTTTGGCCTCATGTGTCTGGGTTTGTCTCTGCTTTTGATGTCTGGATGTTGTCTGGTAACTGGAGATGGTTGGGTTTTTTTTCCTTATGAAAAATGTTTGCAAAAACTTTTTTTTGCTTTCATCAATTTTTTCCCCTCTAAAATAATGGGAGTTATTGTCAAAAACAAAAAATACAGTTTTTGATTTTTTTTAATAAAAAGATACATTTTTTAAATGAAAATTTCAATTAAATAAGGCATTTTCCATTGGAAAAAATTGATTTGATAATCAGCTCTATTGATAATCCGGGTTGGGCCCATCCATGTCATCTCTTTCCTATCACGCTCCAAATGTGATCAATGTCTTCACTATCTGTATTCTTCTGTGTGTGGTGAAAGACGAGATGTGCTCATTCAACTGTTCGCTGAAGCTTTTTCCACAGCCCCACTTTTTTCTTTCCCTGTGACTCTCAGCTCTTCACTGAGCTGGAGTCTTGTTCCCCCTGCAGATGAAATCCAAAAACCAGAAGTCCTATCTTCTCCATAAGTGATCTAACATTCCCCCCACCCCCCTTTTTGCTTTGTAAAAACCTTTCTGATTAATGACCATTTGCAGTCTCTTGAGAGTTGTTCCTGCCCTAGTTCTCCCTTGGGGCAATTCTGGCTTTCTATCCCTTCTTGTCAGACTTTCTCTTTGTTTTCTCTCAGCTGCAGCTGACCCAGCTCACTGGGACTTTTACTCAGATCTCTTTTCCCCAGCTGTTGCTGCCTGTGGAAATTGTTTGCACTTCCTAGTCCCCAGCTGTAGCTTTATATGACTGCTTCCAGCAGCATAAACTCAGATGGCTACAGTAGCCACTCCCCTTATGACTTTTGCTAGCTGCCTCCCTGCTTACCTTCTTTCCTTTCCGTTTGTTCTCTGGCCATATCTAGTTCTTTGGACATTCTTTTGTCTCCAGGTCTCCTGCGTGCTGGTAACAGCCATCTGTAAAATTGTTCCAATTTTGCAAAGTCATCATCTGCCTCATTTTGAAGAATTTTTTTCTTTCTCTTTCACCCAGCTCTAATGGAAATGTGTAGCACTTTTAAAATTGTGCTCTTATGTTTTCTGCTCTCAATTAGTACCTAAATATACTTGTTTTTACTCCAAAGCATCACATCTCTAAAACATCTTCCGTTTGATAAGTAAGCAAAATGATCTTCCTATCTTGGTATGTTTGTTGTTGAGCCCATTTCCCATAAATCCTAGAGCTTATAGAACAGGTGGAATTCTCCTTCGAGTGGTTGCTCAGATGCATTCCACTTAGGTGTGTGCGCGCCCTCGTGCACAGCTCTCCGGAGAACTTTTCCTAGCAGCCCCTGCAGGGGCCGGTCTCAGCGCCCCCTGGAGTACCGCCATTATGCAGCGGTATATATAGCGCGACCGGCCCCTCCCCTCCTCAGTTCCTTCTTTACGCCCGTGACGGCCAGTTGAGAACTACCCCTGCTCTTCAACAGTTTGTGTTTCTCCTTAAAGTGAGTAGATAGTTTATCAGTTCACCCTGAACTAAGTTAGTTTTTAGTTAGTGAGGGTTTTTAGTTAGTTAGGGAGCCTTCGGGCTCACGGCGTCCCGGCTATGCCGGGTTCGCCGGGCTTCAAGCCACGTGCTAGCTGCGGTAAGGCCTTCCCAGCTAGCGACCCCCATGACCGTTGTTTGCGGTGTTTGGGGGAACTGCACCGTAGGGATCGGTGCAGTATCTGTAAGTCCTTTAAGCCTCGGACTCAGAGGGAGCGCGAAGTGAGGCTTAGGGCTTTTTTGATGGAGTCCGCTTTAAGCCCGGCGTCCGAGCCATCGCGGAATACCCCGGCACCGAGTGTGTCTTCGGTGCGGAGTGCGCCTCCGGCACCGGGGGTCTCGGTGCCGAAGAGAAAGAAGCGCCACCCGCGCTTGCAGCTCTCCCCCGCACCGCAGGAGCGGCCGGGGTCGAGTTCGGAGGTGCTCCTCCTCATGGACGTGCCGCCGGCATCTGCTCCGGCACCGGCTCCGGCACCGGCACCGACACCTACTAGGGAGGCTCCCCCGACTCCTGGAAGTGGGGGATCCCCTATACGGGACCCTTCGACGCCGGAGGCTATTGAGGCGGCTCAGGCTTTGTTGGAGCTGCCTACGCCTCCGGCACTCTCTCACCGGAGAGAGACAGGGCCCGTTTCCCGGGGCAAACCCGCGATGGGGGGCCCCAAAGGGTGGGCGGCCCCGGCACCGGTGGACAGGCCGCCCACCACCCGACGCAGGAGAGTCGAGCTCGGAAGCTCCTCTCCATCTTCGTCCTCGGACGACGCGTCACGGCACCGTTCCCGGCACCGCTCCAGTTCCCGGCACCGTTCCCGGCACCGTTCCAGGTCCCGGCACCGCTCTGGACATCGCTCTTCGTCGCGGCACCTCTCCTCGTCGTCGAGTTCTGACTCGGCACCGAGACGGCGTTCTCGGCACCGCTCCCCAGCATCGAAGCGACGAAAGACTCCCCGGTACCGGTCGCCTTCTTCTTCGGCGTCGCCTCGTCGGCACCAAAGTCGGAGTCGCTCCTCGAGATCGTCGCATGGCGGGTCTCGGAGCGCTCCCTCCCGGCGTCATTACCGCATGCGTTCTCCTGACTCGGGGTCCCGGACCCGACGTCAGGAACAGATATGGTCGTCGGCACCGCAGCCGGCTCCGGCACCGCAGCCGGCTCCGGCACCGCAGCCGGCACCGGACCCAGTACTGTTACCGGCACCGTCTGTTGCGGCACCGGCTTTGCCCTCGGCACCGGTGCCGCCTCTGAGCTGGCCACAGGGACCCTGGCAGTGGCCGTTGTGGGCCCAGTGGGCGGCTCAGATGGGGCAGGGAACTATGTCGGCCCCTGCCTCCGTCACCCAGACTCAGCAAGCACCTTCAGTGCAGGAGGGTGACCGCTCCTCTGGGGAAGAGGAGGTGGAGGAGGACCCTGGGGAGGGCCCCTCCACTGGACCCCGCCGCCCATCTTACTCGTCGTCTCCGGATGAGGCGGCGGTACGAGACCAAGGAGCCCCGCTCATTGATTTTAAAGCGCACCAGGAGCTTCTAAAGCAGGTGGCTTTGAACCTTGGCCTTGAGGTCAAGGTGTTAGAGGAAGAGGTGGACCCCCTCTTCGGCTGTGTGGGGGCCCAGGGACCAACTAGGGTGGCCCTTCCCGTGCATGAGAGGGTCCTGCGCCTGGCTAAGTCAGTCTGGCAGACCCCTGCCTCGGTTGCCCCGACCTCTAAGGGCGCCGAGAAGAAGTATTACGTGCCAGCCGAGGGGCACGAGTACTTGTATGCGCACCCTGCCGCGGGTACTTTGGTGGTGGATGCCGCCAACCAAAAAGATAGGCAGGGTGCTCAGACTGCCTCCCCTAAAAATAAGGAAGGCAGGAGGCTGGACCTTTATGGTAGAAAGGTCTATTCAACTGGGGCGCTTCAGCTGAGGGTGGCCAATCATCAGGCTCTCCTCGGCAGGTATAATTTGAATCTGTGGGACTCCTTGAGGAGGTTTACGGAGTCTCTCCCTCCAGACCAGGCCGCGGACTTTGGTATGGTGCTGGAGGAGGGGTTGTCTGTGGCAAGTGCGGCCCTGCAGTCTGCGTCGGACGCCGCAGACACAGCCAGCAGGGCTATGGCCTCCGCCATTGCAATGAGGCGAGCAGCGTGGCTGCAGTCCACAGACCTGTCGTTGGAGGTGCAGCAGTCCATCCAGGACCTACCCTTCGATGGAGCCGCCCTCTTTTCGGAGAGGACGGACGAGAAGCTGCACGCTCTCAAGGACTCAAGGGCAACGTTGCGCTCCTTGGGCCTGTACACGCCCCAGGCGGCTAGACTGCAGAGTCGCCAGCAGCCGCAGCAACCGCTGCAACGTCAGCGGCAGCAGTCTAGGCCGCAGCCTAGGCCCTTCCCCACCGCAAGGGGCAGGGATAGGACCAAGGGCTCTGGACGGCGCGATCGCCCGCCGCCGTCCTCCTCTTCCTTTAAAGGACCCTCTCAAGGGCCTAAAGGGAAGAGACAATTTTGACGGTGTCTCCGAGGGTGGCACCGTCTCATGTTCCCTGGGTTCCCCGCCTTTCCTGGACAGGCTCAAGCCGTATCTCGGCCTGTGGCGGGAGGTAACATCGGACCAGTGGGTCCTCAGCATCGTGCGCTGGGGATATGCCCTTCAGCTCCTGGCCTCCCCTCCCCACTCCTCACCCCCCCCGTCCCTCTTCAGGGACCCATCTCACGAGCAATTACTCCTTCAGGAGGTTCAATCCCTCCTAGTCAAAGGAGCCATAGAAGTGGTTCCACCACTCGAGGTGGGGAGGGGATTCTATTCGAGGTACTTCCTCGTTCCCAAGGCCAACGGAGGCCTCAGGCCTATATTGGACCTGCGCAGGCTCAACAGGTTCATAAGAAAGCTGAAGTTCCGCATGGTATCCCTAGCGTCCATCATTCCCGTTCTAAACCCAGGGGACTGGTTTGCCGCCCTCGACCTGAAGGATGCGTACTTTCACGTCTCCATCCTTCCCGCCCACAGGCGGTACCTAAGGTTTGTGGTAGCTGGTGGCCACTACCAGTTCACGGCCTTGCCCTTTGGCCTGTCTTCCTCCCCCAGAGTGTTCACCAAGTGTATGGCGGTGGTGGCGGCCTTCCTGCGGCGCAGGGGGGTCCAGATATTCCCCTACCTGGACGACTGGTTAATCAGGGGCAAGACCAGGTCGCAAGTGTGCGAGGCGGTCTCTCTCGTCCAGTCCACCTGCCATGCTCTGGGGCTGCTCATAAACGAGCAGAAGTCGACGCTGCGTCCGGTGCAACGCATAGACTTCATAGGGGCACACCTGGACTCGGTGCAGGCGAAAGCCTCCCTCCCACGTTCGAGGTTCGAAGCCATGACAGCGATAATATCGCAGCTTCAGAGGTGCCCCACGACTACAGCCAGGCACTGCCTGCAGCTGTTAGGCCACATGGCCTCGTGCACCTATGTGGTGAGGTTGGCCCGCCTCAGGCTCAGGCCCCTCCAAGGTTGGCTGTCCAAGGTTTACATGCCCAGCAGGCATGCTTTGAGCAAGGTGGTAACGGTGCCCCCTTGGGTGTTGGGGTCACTGACTTGGTGGCTGGACCCCGGGACTGTGTTGGAAGGGATTCCCTTCAGGGCCTCCACCCCCTCGGTCACCCTGATTACGGACGCATCGGACCGGGGGTGGGGAGCCCATATCACCGGTGGTCTGACCACGCAGGGTCGCTGGTCCCGGGGGGAATTGGCCCTCCATATCAATGTGAAAGAACTGAGGGCGGTCAGACTGGCATGCGAGGTGTTTCGCCACTCTTTATTGGGGAGAATGGTGCAGGTGTTAACAGACAATACCACTGCAATGTATTACATCAACAAGCAAGGGGGGGCGCGCACCTCGGCGTTGTGTCAGGAGGCGCTTCGACTCTGGGACTTGGCGGTGAGATGCAATTTCTGTTTAACCGCCTCTCACCTGCCTGGGGTCAGGAACGACGAGGCGGACTGCCTCAGCAGGTCATTCCTACCACAATACGAATGGTCTCTCCACCCAGAGGTGGTGGACAGGATTTTCCGCGTGTGGGGTGTTCCCCATCTGGACCTCTTCGCGTCAGCGCGGAACACGAAGTGCCCGAGGTTCTGCTCGCTCAGGGGTCGCGAGCCGGGCTCTCTTTCGGATGCATTTCTCCTCGAATGGACGGGGGCCCTCCTGTATGCGTTTCCCCCCTTCCCGCTCTTGCCCAGGGTCCTCTTGAAAATCAAGAGGGACAGAGCGGATGTGATTCTGATCGCCCCGGCGTGGCCGAGGCAGTACTGGTTTTGCCTGCTCCTGGACCTGTCTGTCGCTCCCCCGATCGAGCTCCCGAGGAGACCGGACCTGCTCTCCCAGGACCACGGCCGGCTACTGCATCCCAACCTGGACTCCCTGCACCTGATGGCCTGGAGGCTCTCTGGCTGACAGAGGAGGAGAGAACCTGCTCGGAGCAGGTCCAACGCGTGCTGTTGGGAAGCAGGAGGCCCTCCACGCAGCTCGCCTACAGGGCCAAGTGGAGGAGGTTCACCTGCTGGGCGGAGTCGCGGGGCGTAAACCCCGGTACGTCCCCCGTGCAGGCGGTCCTGGATTACCTGCTGCAGCTTAGGCTACAGGGGTTAGCGTTGGCCTCCCTCAGAGTACACCTGGCGGCCATATCGGCGTTCCACCAGCCGATGGGGGGACATTCCCTGTTCTCCCACCCCATGTCGGTGAGGTTCCTCAGGGGTATAGAGAGGCTTTACCCGCAGGTCCGTGACCCGGTGCCTCCCTGGGATTTGAACCTGGTCCTAGATAGGCTAACGGGTCCCCCCTTTGAGCCCCTAGCCACCTGTCCAATGATGATCCTTTCCTGGAAGGTGGCTTTTCTCTTGGCCATTACCTCGGCCAGGAGGATCTCTGAGCTAAGGGCCTTAACCTCGGAGCCCCCCTATACCGTGTTCTATAAGGACAAGGTTCAGCTTAGGCCTCACCCGGCGTTCCTGCCTAAGGTAGTCTCCCGGTTCCATTGTAACCAAGATATTTTCCTCCCCGTGTTTTTTCCTAAACCGCACGGGTCCGAGGACGAGAGGAGACTACACACCCTCGATGTGAGGAGGGCGCTGGCGTTCTACCTAGACAGGACGAGGCCGCTCCGAAAGACCACGCAGCTCTTCGTCGCGGTGGCAGAGAGGATGAGAGGCTCCCCGGTCACCTCCCAGTGCATCGCCAGGTGGATCACCGCCTGCATCCGGCTCTGCTACGAGCGTGCAGGCGTCCAGCTCCCAGGAGTGGTGACGGCTCACTCGACGAGGGCCTAGGCCGTGTCGGCGGCCTTCCTGGAAAGGGTCCCCCTGGATGACATCTGCAGGGCTGCCACCTGGTCTTCGGTGCACACCTTTGCTGCGCACTACGCTGTCGTCCAGCAGTCAAGGGACGACGCGCGAGTCGGCAGGGCCGTGTTGAGGGCAGCTCGCCGCTGACTCCTACCCACCTCCAAGGTATGGCTCGTGAATCACCTAAGTGGAATGCATCTGAGCAACCACTCGAAGGAGAAAACGTAGTTACTTACCAGTAACTGTTGTTCTTCGAGATGTGTTGCTCAGATCCATTCCACACCCACCCTCCGTCCCCGCTGTCGGAGTCGGCAGAAAGAAGGGACTGAGGAGGGGAGGGGCCGGTCGCGCTATATATACCGCTGCATAATGGCGGTACTCCAGGGGGCGCTGAGACCGGCCCCTGCAGGGGCTGCTAGGAAAAGTTCTCCGGAGAGCTGTGCACGAGGGCGCGCACACACCTAAGTGGAATGGATCTGAGCAACACATCTCGAAGAACAACAGTTACTGGTAAGTAACTACGTTTTTGAGATCATAGCAGTCATGCCTGAATTACTTTTGCATCCTTATCTTAAAAGGAAAACAACATGGAGGCTAATTCTCCTTAGATTATCTGAGTTGATATTGTGTTGAAGTAGGCTGAAGCTACTGAAAAACTGCTGAGATTTGTTTTAAACATTCCAGGCAATTTTTGGCTCTTGTGTATTTGTGTTAAGGGAACTTAGACTGGACAAAAAGGTAGTTTTAATGTAGGTTAAGCTCAGACTTTTCTTCTAACACCATGTCTCTCAACTGGTGCAGTACAACCCTAAAGTGAGTTGCAGAGGAGTTGCCAGAGGGTCACATAAAATCAACCTACTCCCTCTTCTCCCAACGAAAAAATACTCAACCTGTCAAAACAGGGAGGCAAATAGGGGACCTAATGTGACTGAAAAGGGATAGAAGGAGCACCTCACTTCCTCCACGACCTAATACTACTGCTTTGACTTCCTCCTTTTCTTGTGCAGCTTTTCTCTCCACAGCATTCTGGACAAATGCAGAGCATCAATGCCACAATGGAGAGCTTTGGATGCAGGGAGAAGGGAGAATCTGTCTTCCCCCAGCAATCCACTAAGACTCCATCTAGTATCACTGTCTAGTTGGCTCCAGCACCACCATCTGAAACTAGCCACCATTTACATTCCAGTCTGTCTGCCTGTCTGTCATCACCATATTGTATGAGCACCAGAAATGTATTTTATTTTCAGCATCCCTGGGGGACTGAGGCATGGGGAGAGGGTAATTGAGTTGCCCAAGATCACACAATGAGTCTGTGGCAGAGCAGAGAATTGAATCACGGTCTCCCGATTCCCAGGCCAGAACCCTCAACTCTGCAAAAGATTGCAGGATTCAGGTTGTAGCAAGAAAACTGCATCTGATTTTACTTTTTAAAAACAAAAATAAGTGAACTGAAGTGTGTGGCAGGGCTTTGAAGTGATAGGTATTAGTGAAACATGGAGGAATGACAAAACTCTGTGGGATACTGTAATACTTGTGTGTAACTATTTAAGAACAAATTAGATTATAGAACAGTAGGTGAGAAATATAACTATAAGATTGCATAGAATCTAATGAGAGAAAAATTTGAGTGGAGAGGACTGTGCAATGGAATCTGTATGGGTACAAATCTCAAATAATATCATGAATATATTAAAAATAGACTTATAGTACTGGTCTCCAGAAAAAGAAAGTACAGAATAACGTTAAGAACGTTGAAATACACATACTGTACAATAAATGGTGCTCTTACAAAAAAAAAATTCAACTTCGCTCTATTGCTTAATCGTCACTTGCAGAATTTATTTATTGCCTCCCATACTCCTCCATCATGAACATTGTCTCTTAACTAATGGTTACAATTTTTAAAGTAATATCTATTCTTGACAAATGGATAATTTCAGCAGTTAATGACCAATCTGGAAATTAACAACCCGAGTCAAAGCCTTAGGGTATTAATCTTATAAATATTTATTTATTTGCAAAAGTCATAACTGAACTGATCTCTGCTTTAGAATAATCTGGAGCACAAAACATAAGAGAGAATTTGGAGCATAGGAGTAGTTAATTAACCTCTCCTATGTTTTAACGGAATGTCTTCTTATCTTTGAAATATGACTTCTGAAAATATGCCAATACAGCCTGACCCGGTGGGTGTTACTAAATAGAAACTGCCATTAGTTAATAGCACTAAGTTAATACATATATTCATTGCTAAAACATAACAGCTAGAAAAATGATAAGCAGGTGAGAAAGAAAAATGGAAGTATCTTTACTCAGATTCCACCAGTCCGCAATTTGGGAGTTGCCCCGTCAGGATGATTGACAAGCAGCAGCAATCAGAAACTGTCCAGAGTTTTGGTACTTTTGTCGTAACTTCCCATAGTACCTCATCATCTACATGAACAGGAGTTTTCATGACTAAACCATGATAACATGACTGGCGATGAAGGGTTTGCCTCAGGCATCTAGATGGGAATATATCTTGTCTTACTTATCCTATTGAGTCACCATAGTTCAGCTAAAAAGACTTTTTTACATTACAATAAATATCATGGTTGCTCTCATTTTATGTAGCATTTCTGCAGATCAGGTTTTGGAACAAATGAAAACTAGTGTAATACTTCTGAAATATCTGCCATATTCACTGAAATTAGTGGTGTCATTGGTGTAGAGTTCAGTTAAAATATATATTTTAATAGATCTGATAAAACAGAAGGATGTGCAGTTGAATATGGTTGAGAAGTTGCTGTTTTTTATTCCTTATTCGGAGAACAAGCAGGTGCACGGCAGACAGAATAATGTCATTCCAAATTAAGGTAGTCTTTTACAGATGGCATTGAGAATTGGATTTTTAAATGAGACTTTCTAGTGATCAGACATTAACTATGTCATCAGGAGTTCACTCTAATTCCTATTAGCGTTGCCACTTAGACAGTAATGATTTAATACCGTGCACAAATGTGACCATTAAATGCAAAACCTTTATTAATGTATTAAGAAACATGTGAGTTTCATGAAGTTTCTATAATATGTTGTGAGATTTGAGAAATCTACACAAAAAACCCTCACTGAACACGTATTTTCTGATACATTTGTGCTTCTGCTAAAATAAATATAGTCAAGATGAAAAGAAAAAAATACATCCTCAGAAACAGCATTCTTGGAACTGATGATGTACTACAATACTAGTCACTCTTGAACTATTTCAGCAAGAAAGTCATCAATGGGATGAAAGGTAGAAGGGAGTTTTTAATCTTGATGGCTCTGGAAAAGGAAATGAAAAGAATCTGTCACCTATTGCGTATCAGCTACTAAGCCACACATTTTATTAACTGATCAGGAAGAAGATCATCAAGCTCAGTTAATTAAGCACACTGTCCCTCAGTATAAATGACTTTAGTACATAGGGGGGAGATGCACCAATGAGAAAAAAAATCAAAGAATATAGAACTTGGCTAGTTAACACTTTCTGAGCTGTTTTCGCTATAGTTCTGTTACAGGCAAATATAAATATCTATATGTTTTCAGTATCTGGATGAGATTTTCATTTCTAGTGGGTACATTGTTGAATATTTCTGTGTGAAACTGACTTCGGTGGGACTTTTCTATGTGTAAGGAATGCAAGAGCAGGCTCTAAGCCCCTAAGAATGTGGTTCTGATAAGAGTGTTTTTAAACCATGTTCGTTCTAGGAAATTAAGACAGGACCAGGTTTTACTGAAATAAAGCTTCATATGATAGTGGAGATCATGCTGACTCAATTGGCTAATATTTTTAGTCAGATAAGATCCTTTGTTCTTTGGGATGCAAGCTCATGTCAAGTCAGCACTTTGTTCCTGAAGTTTCTTCTCCTGACTGTTAAGATGAGAGAGCCTACAAAGCTTTGACCTAAAAAGCACAATACATCTCCAGGATACTGTTAGAAATGAACTGTTACATTTTATCTCATGGGTATTATCATGGTGGGGGAGAAAAAAGAATAACAACCCTCCAATGGTAAAAGAGATTACACTTGTTCAGCTCTGGACATGCTAGCAGAGGTCACGTAGAGACATTTGTCATTGCCGCTATGCTTAATGGCAATTCACCCAATCAAATAGAATTTTTTAACCGTAGATTAATGTTTTATTTTTTTAAAAAGGAATCTAACCAAGTATAACATATGGTCATATTTATTTTACTGGCTATATGTCTGTATTGTACATGTAGCCCCCTCCCTCTCAGCCCCCTAATTAACCAATAATTCATCCAAGGTTGCAGTATCCTCTGGATCATGGGAGAAAGACTGGTTTCAAACATGAGGTATCTTGGGTTTCATTACTGGTATTTTTAGATTTGATGGCCTATTAAGATCGAATGTGATATCGATTGATGTTGAATACACAAAGGAGAATTCAAATGATTAAGTAATACACCACACTTTTTGATAGGCATCACATCCATAGCATCTATGTTATCAAGGAAAATAAAGCTTGGGGGGGTATGGGTGTGTGTGTTAAATCAACTCTGCTAATGCTGCAGTATTAAGCAAGAGAAGACATTTTGCTAAGAATCTGCACAATATTCAAGCCATACTCTGATCCTTCGAGCGGGGTCTGTCTTAGCTGCTGAGGTCCACGTGAACTCCCATGCTGGGGATAAAGTGGGACCAGGATTTGGACTGATGTATGTGTGTTCTGTAGAATGAAAGCTGCTACATAGCTCTCTGCTTTTGCACATTTGAGGCCAGATCATCCCTCCCACAATAAAACACACAGAAGGGGGGCTCTGATGCAGGAAATCTTTCAGAAATTCCTCCATGTCATCTCATCTGGGAAAAGACCTCCCATTCTGGTGGAAAGGACTGCAGGGCTAGCCTGTAAACCTGGCAAATCCTTTGTGCATCTGCATCAGTTCTGGCCTCTGGCAGTCTCCTGAAACTTTGCAAGGCCCAAGTCTACTTTGGGGGAGGCCCAAGAGATGGTCTGTGGAAAAGTTAACACAGCTTCATGCTGTACTGTCTTTTCAGGGGAATCTGTGTGGACCTGGAGAGGGATGACTGGCATTCCTGCACCCCACTCAAACCTTGTACAGCAAACTTCTACATCAGCTTGTCTAGCCTCTATCCCTTCCATGGGTACGTACCCTGGATCCAGTAAACTCCCTCTTTGGGTTCTAGAGACAGGCACCAGTTCTCTGGAGGCAGCTAAACACTCTTCCTTCACACAAATAGGAGATCTGCACATGGACAGCCTGTCTTGATGGCTTGATGCAAAGCCCACTGAAATCAATGAGAATCTTCCCATTATGAACTTCAGATCAAGTCTTGTGTGTGAACACTGGCGGGAATGGTCCTTACATTGAGAGCAGAGATATATAGTTTTGTCTGTCATAGATGTTAACTTTTTGTGCTTCTTTTCCTTATATTTTAAGGAATAGATGTGACCTGTATGCAGCCCCCTCACTATGGGACTTTATTAGAAAACACAACCCTGGTTAATGTGCAGACATTATAACTTATGGCAAGAATGTGCTGCTTTCATGACTGTATTAAAGAAGTGGAGGTCTCAAAAGCCACTTTTCAAACTTTGTAACTGGATGCTTTTAAAGAATATTGATCATCATGTAACATTAGACCTTTCCAAAGACAGGCAGCTAAAAAATAACTTGAACTGAGCCTACTTCTGTTTTCCTTCTCTTGCCACTTTCTGCCACTCCTCTGACCTATTCGTTTACCATCACAGTGTTACAAAATGACCAAAACCTTAGTTTGTGCTAATTATCAGCTGTATGCGCAACATGATATCATAGTCCCATAATCACAGGTTATTTGACAGGCCTGCAGCCTGGTTTATTTTATATCACTTTGTTTCGTTTTATTAATAACATGTCAGGACAAGTCCCACTTTTTGTCTCTATGTAATTCCCCCTTCATGCACAGCTCAATCCTTTCACTGAATGAAGTCAATAAGAGATTTTCCATTGACTACAGTAAGAACGTGAATGGGCCCATAGTGTCCACAGGACTTGACTTATTTTCCTTTTTCCTGACAGAAGAGCCTAAGTACATAGAGCTGTAGGGTCCCCTCTGCTTACCCAGGTGGAAGGGAGCGAAAGCTGTTGGCAGAGCTAGGAGGAGTCAACAGTTCAGCTGCATGCTCACACCCCTTCTCAGAGTCCCTCCCAAAAACCACCAGGTTGAGGCTCTGTGACTTAGAATCGGGCATGGGGAGTGGGAGAGGGTGAAAACAGCAAGATGACCACTATACGTGGCACAGGGCCCTCCCAACTTATATGTGATCAGAAGTTTAGGTGGGAGTTAATGGTCATCAAGGTAGCACTAACTCTGCCTCAGAGCTTCTGCTTCTCAGGGTGGGAGCCTGATGCAGATAGGCTCAGAGGGGGAAGGAAAGGGGCAGAGGCATTAAGGCATGTGTTGAAGCTTTGCTGCCAATTTTCCACAATACAACTAGTACATCCTGGTTTTCTGTTTCTATTTTGACACTATTTTGTAGTCTTTCCCAGGCCAAGATTACAAAATTCTTCTCTTCAGGCAGTTATCATGAAAACTCCGTGTTTGAGATCTGAATAAAGCTAAGAGTTTTTGGTTCCAACTCAGTCCTCATAAACTCTCATTTATTCTGTTTAGTTCATTGTGAAATTTTTTTGTTTTGTTTCCTACTTGGATATAGCACATCAGATCCTTTTGATTCATTGCCTTAGAGGCAATTTAACTAAAATATTATTTATGAACTCTTGGTATCATAGTGTTCTAATAATCCGAAATGTCTGTGATTTCTTTGCACACCTAAAATCAATCTTTGTGGTCAAATACCTCTGGGATGATTGAGCAAACTGGCCCTATTTCATATTTTGCTATTCAGAAATGATAGGGAAGCTATTTGATGATACATAATTTAAATTCTAAGGCCATAATGAAAGCCAGTTTATTTCCTGTCCTAAAAAGAGTCTTTATGTACCACAAATTCCATGCTAACCACAATTCACAAAGGAATTTGTATGTTACTTATTATTTTCCTGCTGTTCTTTCTTTTGTTACAGTATACTGCTCTTACATTTCCTCAGCACATTTTAAACTGAACCTGGGCAAGAAGCTGATTGATATGACTCTTTGTGCCCCGACTAAATAGCTAAACATATAGTATATTGTGTCTGCACTTGAGGGAAAAAATGGAATGTAATTAAATCTTTTTCAACTTGAGTAACATGACATTTTTGTTCCTTTCATGTCAGCCTTTCTTCTCTTCTCTAATCAGATTTCATAACCTCATTTATTATGTTTTCTCATTTGAATATTCTTTAAATAAATGTAAAGGATGCATTGCTAGCTAATTAGTGACTATTAATGTGCCTATGTTGACTTTTTACAAATCTTTGGGTTTGGTGGTATGGATCCCCAAGACTTGCATAAGGTCATCTTTATTTGCAAGATACTTGCCTAATAGATAGAGTAATTCTTCCATGACCTCACCTGAACCTCGCACATCTAAAATGCTCTGTTTCGTTGTGGAAACCAGAAAATTTCTTTCAATAATTATAATACCAGGAATGGCCTGTGTACAAGCAGACAGCACTTAAAAATAAAGCAGATGCATAGACAACCTCTGTGAAATCCATATTCAACAATACAGATGTTAGTTAATACAAAGGATAAGATTTGCCATCCTGTAGTGGCAGGTGCCTATCAGAAGAGACATGAAAACGTGAAGAAAAAAAATCATCTAGATCTTTTTCATAAGAGCAAATTGCACAACCGCAAAAAAGGAAATCTAAAGAATCTAAAGCATTTGTAGAGTCTGGTGAACATTTAAAAGGGGGCACTGGCAAGGAATGCCATATTCAGCCTAGTTTAAAGACCATTAAGTGCATGGAAAATAGCTTCAATTTCAGTGAAAAAGTTTGGTTTTTTTTGTTTTTTTAAATAAAAAAATTCAGCTAACTCCTATGTAAAACTTTTGAGAGGAAATCCTACTTACATCATCTTTGCAAATACTTTTGGACAGACAGAGATTGTGGTTTGTACCCTTAATATTTTGTTTATTTTAGCACCAAAATCCCATTCTCTCTCCCTGTCTCTCCTCTATCTTGTATTGTTGTTTCCTATAATTAATTCTGTCTTCAGGCTACCCCCTAATCACTAAGGCCATATGGGTAAATGGAATACAATTATAATTTGGTACAAACTGAACATTCTGCTTGTAGTTTTATTGTTCTTGTGTTTTAAATCAGGTAAATTCAAGGTGTGATTCAGTGGGATTTGTGGAATGGAGATTGTTTTCTGTAATATATATTCCTTATTTTTACATCTGAAATTAAAAAAAAATTGGGGGGAGGGTCAGTTGTATGATAGTGGAGTCATAAGCAGTTGTTACCATAAAATACAAATGTCCTGCAGATTTCATAGAAATCTACTGCATTACATACAAATATTAATGGAGGCCATTTTTTGTCCCCCTCTTTTTCAGTTATTTTTATTTCAGTTGCTGCGAGGACTGTCTTACATCCACCAGCGTTACATTTTGCACAGAGACCTGAAACCGCAGAACCTTCTGATCAGTGACTCGGGGGAATTAAAGCTGGCAGACTTTGGTAGGAAAGCAGTTAATTAAAAGTCTATTTTATAATGTTGTGGGAATGTCAGACAGATGGTTTCATTGATTTTTCCTGTTCCTTAGACACACCTACTTTATTGTAGATAATTGTAATTTTTTCTCCAGAGCTAAGAAATTGATTATGGTCAACGTAATGCTTGATTAAAAGAAGTGAGTGAAAAATAAATAAATACTCCAAATCCTACTAGAAAGGGATGATGATAATGAAAGTAGTCCTCTTATCTCCACAATTTATGACTTAGAATTTAGAAGAGAACCTTTGAAAAGGCCTAAAACGTAGGTTATAAAATAGGTTATGTCTACAGTCACTTTCGTATGTAATCCTGGGGACATAAAAATCTGGAAATAGGACTGAACGTTCATAAAATAATCACTGATTGAAGGAGGCTTGAGGAAATAAGTAGTAGTGTTCTTTATGATGATTAGAAGAAACAAGGAATTATATGGACTGTTTTCAGTATCCATTATTGGTCCCTTGTGGGGGAATCCTTTGTAAAGCATCTAGGCGTTGTTCACCCTTTTCATGTGAGGATGTCTCTTCTCGACACTTCCTTGAAAACCTTCCTTTTCTAGCAGTTATTGTAACAGTGACTTTTCCTCTAAAGGATAGTGCCAGTGTGGATGTGGAAAACAGTAATGCTTTTCTTGTGGCTTTTCTAGACTTACAGTGATGTAGATGTGTCGCTGTAGTGCTTAGTGAAGATGCTGTCTCTGCCAACAAGAGAGCTTCTTTCATTGACATAGGTACTCCACCTCCCCAAGAGGAGGTAGCTAGGTTGATGGGAGAAGCCCTCCCATCAACATAGTGTTGTGCACACCAGGGCTAGGCTGGTATAACTACCTCTCTCAGATGTGGATTTTCCTGACCCCTGAGTGATGTAGTTATACAGACGTAAGTTCCTAGTGTAAACCAAACTTCAGTGACTTTTAAAAAACTCTTTGGTTTATCAAGTGTAAGCTTTCAAATGCTGACGGAGCATTTGAGGAGTTCAGTACCTTACTCTGGGTCAGATTCTCAGCGTATCTCCAGCATATGTAAATCAGTGAATCTCCATCCACTTCAGTGGTATTGTATCAGCTTATGCCAGATGAGAATGTTGTCCATCAGCTTATTGAGATACCTTTTTTTTTTTTAAAGCCTGCCCAATACACTGGCCTTCCCATTCTATTTACTAAGTGTAGTGAAGGTACCTTACATGTTAATTGACAATTTGAGTAGTAATTTAGTGGTGATATTATCTTTAATTTAAGTTACTGTGCTTAACAGCTGTGTGTGTGTTTACTGTCCTTGGGGAAGAAATAGAGCTTCATATGACCACAGTTCACATAAACTTGATTAGCCTATAGATTACAAAGCAATTTAAAGAAACAATATCAGAAACCAGTGATGTGTATATATCCTTGCTCACCGTTTTCTGTTCTTGTTTTTTGTACTTGGAAGATGACACAAGATTTGAACAAGAAAGTCAAGTTTAAAAGAAAATTCAAAGACCTCTGCCCTCCTGGATGATACGTTGTAGAATAAAATTCCATTTCTTATTGAAATTCATGAAACACAGGGGAACCATTAGGTAGTTATGCTTGCAGTGAAATATACGTTAGCTTTCTGATGAAATATATGCAGTTCAAGGTGACTTATTTTCTTGGTTGATATTGCTGGATTTGCTATAACTGTTAGATGGCTAGAGATGCAAGGATATTATGAAAGTAACTTGAGGAATAAGTTTTATAAAAATCTAAAAACCTCTGGGGTAGAACTGACAAAGTAGCTGATTTTTTGGTTTGATATCCAAACAGAAAAATCAGGAAAAAAATGGTTAGTTTTGAACCCAAACTGTGGTGTTGGTTTTTTTGGTTTTGGTTTTGTTTTTTCTTCACAGAATGAAAAATCACAAATATCTTGTTCTGGCTGAATGAAACATTCTGAATTTTTTGAATTTTTAAAAATAATATTTTGGCCAAAACTATTCACTGAATTTGATTTAAATTCATAAATAATTTTGGTATCCTGAAAAATACATTTTTTGGCAAATTTACTATTTGCCAAATGTTTTTTGCTTAATTCTGCTCAAGAGGTTCTGATGACAACATTATGGCTTTGACTGGTAGTGAAAGGTATAGTTAAGATTGCAAAGTTTTCGTTATCCCACTTTTCAGACCCTCTTAACTTTCCTTTTATGCTGATGCTCTGTGACTGTTGGAGATGTTTTTTAATTCCAGTCGGCCATTTTGAGTTCAACATGAATGAAACAGGCTTTTCTCATTTTTAAAAGTAATTAACTGCATTTCTTACACATGGAAATAGAAAATCCAGCTATAGTGCCAAACTTCTAGGTTTGTAGTTATTACTTGGATTATGAGTTCTGGGAGCAAGGACTGCCTTTCATATATCGTTGTAAAGTGCCTAGCACAGTAGTGTCCTAATTAATGACAGCAGTCCCTAGGCGCCAGGCCCAACCATAATTCTTTTGGGCCCAATACAAACTTGTAACACAGGCCCCCTCCCACATACATACCTCAATCCCTCACCCCGTACATACAATTTCATGAGTCATGAAAATTTTTTTCCTCATAGTAATAGGGGTTGCAGCCTATGCTGCCCCCCAATGGCCTCTGGACCCCAGTGAAGTGTACCTTTTCCCCCCTCAATGTGGGGTCCCTGCCTGAGTGTTACTGTAATACTAATACATAATATATAGTTGTCATCTGTATACAGTGATGATATCCCAAATTTCCAATAACCTGTTCTATAAAGGCAGGTGATATTTAAGAACCTATTCTGAATAGGTTCTTAAACATCATGCACGCAACACCCGACACTCTGCACCCCAACAACCCAGCACCCAGAACTTCAGGGCACCCTCCGCCGTGAAATTGACCCTCCCTGGTCAGTTTCGGGGGCAGGGAGAATCGCAGGAGAGACTCCCCGCACTGAAATTGACCCTCCCTGGTCAATTTCGGCGGCAGGGAGAATCGCAGGAGAGACTTCCCGAAGTGAAATTGACCCTCCCTGCTCAATTTCGGCGGCGAAGCTGGGGCATACTCTCTGCCGTGAAATTGACAAGGCAAAGTCAATTTCGGCGGCGGAGAGGGAGACTTGGCATCGCAGCCGAGAATCTCCGCTGTGAAACTCGCTCTGCGCTGCCAAATTAGAAACCCCTCCAGCGCCCCGCAGAGCGCAACGGGGGGGACGCTAACAACCGGTTCACTGCCTTTTTTTTTATTTTAAGAACCGGTTCGCGCGAAACCCGCCAGCGCCCTGCAGAGCACGACAGGGGAGGACGCTAACAACCGGTTCACTAAATTTTTTTAATTTTAAGAACCGGTGCGAACCGGTTGGATATCATCACTGTCTGTATAGAACCTTTGTTAGGTCTGGCGGGAAATAAAAGTGAAAAATTGTAAGAGAGAAAAATTTCTTCAGTTCATGTCCCATGGGAATCAACTAAAATTTTAGCTGAGCCAAATAAAATTATTTCCCATTTATGAAGTCACTGCACATCCTACCTGTCAAGTTTGACAGGCATAGCTCTGCCAGAATAGTTGGCGTAAACTGATTGTACAAGTCTCATGGTAACACATAGTACATAATCCTCCAAAAATCTTCCTAAATATCAGAGACAGGACAAAATTATGGAGATTTAAAAAAAAACCAAAAACCTGTCAGCAATCTTTGCTGAATTCTGCAATAGTCTGTAAATTCCCCTTGCTTACACTAGTCTGGGTCTATGCCACCCCCTCCCCCTTGGAGTAGGGAGTAAGCAAATAGTTTATCGAAATTTAGAAAATTTAAAATTTTTTTACCACCTCTGGTAAGGGCCTCATTGAACTGGAAATACAAAATCACCAGAGACACTTCCCAGTGTCTGGCAGGCCACTTGAGCACTCCTGGACTATGTTGTCTGATGTCATGGGTTGGACAGAGTAGAAAAGTAGATGAGACATTCCCTGTTTTCACTGTCACTTGCCTTCACCCCCTCCTGTAAGGAAATGCTATAATCGCATACTTTTGGTGAGATCCTGGCCCCCGTGCAGTGCATGACAAAACTCGCATTGACTTCAGTGGGACCAGCATTTCACCTCTTTATGTTGACAAGAATTTAGGACTTGGGTGTAAGGCTTGCCATACAGTGTTGTTTTGAAAGCACACAGTCCATAAATGGAGAACAGGTAGAGATAATACATATAAATGAAAAAGCCCTTACAATATGCAGCATCCATATTTGTTTAGCTGTATGATGGTGTCAGGGAGTGTTTTTAATCCCTTATGTTTGTCTTCATTAACAAAAAAATCTGTATAGTCCTCTGTCACTGACATACTAAGAGAAGATTATAAATCTGTATTTTTCCAAGTTATTTTTTCCCTCATGGCTCATGACCTTGTGAAATGGAAAACCAGATGGGTTAAATTTCCCTCCAGAAAATCAAGATGACAAATTAAAAACTCTGAGGTAAAGAGTTGTAGAGTCATGACCCCTTTCACTGACAGCATGGGAAATGAGAAGACATTTTTTTAATACTATGCAGTTATACAAAATAAATGACACACCAAAGACATAAAATGAAACCCTTTTGCTGTTAGTGCTCAACCTCCCCCCAGGCTACTTCTTCTCTAGAAGGTTCTTGGGAGGGAAATTTGTGTAAATTATATTTTGGATTAATGATAGTACATTAGGGTGTGTGTGTGGTTTTGTTTTAAGACAGAAGAAAAGTCAAGGAGAAAAGCACTTGTGTCAGAGACAGGATTGACTTTGCCAGTATAATAAATACAAAACCTTTCAGTCCCAGAAGAGAAGACCTTCAGAGTTTGGTTTCATAAATTTACAAAAATCAACAGTGCAGCCCTAGTTTTTAATTCAGTGTCAGGTTTATATCATTTCCTCTCCATAAGATATCAAATACTCAGAAGTTGGCTTTGGTAGATCATTGTTCTTGGATAAACATGCTGAAGGAAAAGCACTCATGCTTGCTAGGGCATCACATTGCAGCTAAGATGGAATCTTTGATTAACTGTAGGCACAAGCTTTTTTTTTTTTTTTTTACAGTAGAGAGTTCCCAAATGCTGACACTCTTATGTATGGGAGTGTCATTCTTCAAAGCAAGGAAGGAACCAAGGGAGGTTTTCTTTTTCATTGTGTCTATTGAAAGAGCATTTATGAGAAGAGAGACCCAGCAGTCAAAGGAAAAGGCAAAACAGGCCAGAGACTATATCAAATTAAAAATTGATAAAGTATAAAAAAATTGTATTTCATGTATCTCAAATGTATGAGATAGAATGTCTAGAATAATTGGTGCTACACAAAGTAGACAAGAAGAAAACTCCATTCCTTTTCTTTCCATTCTAAATCTAATTTATATTCTAGGAGAAATTAAAATACGGTAGGCATTCTCCCTGTGAAATGATTATATAAGAGCAAGAATTAATTTTTGATCCCATGTGTGAATTTGATTTCAAGTTTTTTTCTTAAACTGTCCTCTAAGTAGAAGTCAGGTGCTAAAACTTTAATGAATAGAATCATTTGCAATTGCTTTTTGAAAAGAATACAGACATTTGTTTTAAGCTACCCACCACACAAAGAAACCAACCTTCCTGGCTAATTTCCTTTGGCCTCAGTTCATAATTTCTTCATTCAGCTATTTGTGTATCTTAAGCCTCCTGTGTTTGCAGATACATTTGTTTAGCCTTCACACAGGATTGCTTTGGGTGTGTTGGAAAACCTATGAGCTTTTGTTTGGTGATGTCATTCTGCAGCAGTTTTGAAAGCTGCAGTATTTCCAGAATAAACATATTTATCTTAACTATAGACCATGTCAAATGATTGTGCAACATCTGATAGAAGCACATACTAGAAGATATAACCCTAAAAGTGGCATAATTTCCTTTCAGAAGTTCATGTGTTCATGCACTTATTGACTAGGCAAAAAATCAGATCTATGTTGTTTATTATATGGACACTTTTTGAAACCCTTCACTTTTGCTTTATATTAGAGCTACATAACATAAATTGTACCATTTCAGTTACCATTACATTTCAAATTAATGTAGGAAAGTGTCTCCTCATGGACTTTTACCAGAAAATAGTGCTTCAAAGATGTTGGAAAGAAATAAGGATTAAAGCATTGCAGACACTTTCTGGTTCAGTTTTCATGTAGAGCATATAAGGTAGGGTTTTCAAAAGTGCTCAGAGAGTCATGAGTGCAAAAGTGGTTTAAGTGAGGAAAGGATCTATAACAATATGCTCCAAAACACATAGTAATGCAAAATTGTCCAGTGAAAAATTGAAAGCACGCACAGAGCCTTTGAGAACAGGCACGCTGCCCTCATCTGTCAGGTGTATTGAAAATCCCACTGAGTATGGGAGTAGAGCACAGGAAAAGTTTAGCTTTAGCTTGGAAGCATGTAACTCTATCAACTTCTGTGATTGTGGGAGAAATTAGCCAAAATATTAGTAGGGCTGTTGTCCTACTATAGCAATCGATTGATATGCCTGTGCCACCAGCAATTAAATTTCAGGTGTTCTGCTGACTGAGAAGCTTCCCTGTGGCCAGCATTCCTGAGTGTCTTTTTCTTTTCTGAGGTGGAGTGCCAGGGAACAGCAATTATTTGTGCGGATAGGATTCTGATGAAGAGACCTACAGATTAGAAAAATTGGAGCTCCTAGAGCCTGGGTTGTATTTTGGCTTGTGCAATTACTGTAGAGTACAGATGCATGCTGTGTAGTCACTGCTTATAATTGGCACTTCATTCTCTTTAGTATGTACATTGACTTTTACAAGTTATTTTAGTTCCCTGGCTGCAATACAACAGCTGATTATTATTGTTTCCAGGATAGTGTGTGGGTATGAACATCTCAGCATTTGAGAAGCGGGGCTTTTAAATACAAGTACAAAATACAATATTGAAATGGGAAACACAGATCAGAACAATAAAATATTTGCTGCTTTATTGTAATTGTCAAAGATAGAGAAATATCTAGTGCTGTGCATTTTTTAGATGAAATATTAAATGGAGTTTTTGTTTAAAGTTGTGTGCTGTTCTGTTTTCTCCTGACATGTTAAAGATCACAGTTAGGGTATGTCTATACTGACGGTGGCAAAGTTTCCGCCGTCAGATAGACCTATCTGGATCGATGGAGCTGTCAGTGAAGACCCACTCAGTTGATCCAGAGGTCGACGCTGTTAATCCACCCCCTCAAGTGATGCAGTGCAGTGAAGATGGCATGCAGAAGGGAAGTACAGCAGTCATTGGGAGTTATGCAAGCAACTCTGTGTAGCTTGCGTAACTCCTGTCAACTGCTGCCAAATCACCAGGTGAGTGTAGACCAGGCCATAGAAACATCAGCTTTGAACAGTCCTGGGCCTTGAGTAATCACACATAGCTCAGACCTCTCAAAAGAGTACAACTTTGTGTGGTCAGAAACTTAGTATTTGTCCCTATAGTCCTTGGGACTGATCGCTGATTTCTATGGGAGTGGACTTTGGGGGAGGAAATCTGCACAAGGAGATCTTCATGGAAATTTTCCTGAATTCTTGATTGGGAGATAGTCTCTCCAGAAATATTTCACTCAAACCCTTTGGGTCCCCCCATGTCTGTGGAGATATATATGAGGATCTGCAGAGGCCAGGATCAGTTGCAAGGAGGAGGTCCTGTTTTAAGTTTTCCACCAGTTTAGTAATGATCAATAAAAGACTTTGAGTCCTTGCTCATATCCATTCCATGTTAGGGGTGTGCATGCTGTGTGCGCTATTGCCAGAGGTTTTTCCCTTAGTCCTATCTCTTGGGCCAGCTCTATCATCCTCTGGAGCTGCATACATACGCGCAGGTATAAGGGACACCACCAGCCCCATGCCCTTTCAGTTCCTTCTTACCACCTGTGACAGTTGCTGGAATGTCTCTTTCTTGACAAAGCTTCTTCCCAGTGATTTTGGACTCTTTCTTCATTTGTCGTGCTAATAGTTTAGTGTATATAGTGAGTGTATATCTTTCCTATTGTCGAGGGACTTTTTGCCCCAAGGAATGGCATGCCCTAGTCCTTAGGTTTCAAACCTGGTGCCTCCTATGGCAAACCTACACCCGTGAGTGACTTGCACTCCAGTTGAAGTGCTTGGGAGAAACTCATGTAAAGAACCAGGACTTCAGACCCCGCACTAACAAAGACTGGGACGTCAGGCTGTCCTCATGGAAGACGCCTTCAGACCTCTTCTCGGATCCAAGCCACTCTGATTCTGCACCGAGCCCTTTGGAATCAGTTCCGAGCTCTACCCAGCACCATTCTCCACCCCAAAACCACCCAGAAACCAGTGTGCCGACGCAGAAGAGAGAAGCAGGGAGAAGGAGTGAGACCCGTGCTGGGCCACTCTTCTGCCCCTGGACTTACATCAGCACCATTGACTCTGCCGTGGGTGTTCAGTCCAGTACAGGATCCTCCTCTCACATTGGAAAGCTGCCATAGTAGCAGCAGTCTGATGGTGCCATTGACTCCAGAGGCCTTGCAGGTATCTAGGGACCTTCTCTCTCTTCTGGTCCCCCTAACCCCAACAGGGCACCTGCCTGCCATCCTCTCCCCCCGGCATCCAGGAGCAGGAAGGATCAGTGAGTCTCGGGCACCTTCCCAGCACTGGGCTCCTGGGCGCCAAATGGGCAAGGCCCACCTGATTCCAGCATCCCAATCCTCAGCATGCCACCAGTCCCCAGAGCCCTGGCACCGTATAGAGGCGGAAGCCAGTACTGCTCCACCGTGGTTGCTGAGAGATGAATCCTTTTTGGCATCTGAAGGGGAATCCTATGTACCGCCAAAGCCTACCATCAGCACCCAGCCTGTGCCTCACTGAGCTTCTGTGTCAGTCCTCTGGTGGGTGCCTGGCCAGGAGGTCATGCAGGTTTCCCCTGGTACCAGGACCTTCCTCACACAGCTTCTTCTTGGTGGTCTCTGAGAGATGGGCTACTGCCCTTTCTTGTTCAGCACTGGACCGAAGTTCTAGATGTAGTGGAGGCAGAGGAAGAGGAAGGAGCTACTGCTTCAGTGCAAGAATCTTCCCCGCCCTCCCCAAATGAGGCTGTTGTGGGCCTCAGCAGCCTACTTCCACAGGATGATTTCAGGGCCCATTAGGATCTGCTGAAACCTGGGTTTGAAGATAGAGGAGCTCAGAGAAACATTGCAGAGCCTTATCGATAATCTGGCTGCAGCCGCTCCATCCAAGGTGGCCCTATCTGTTAATGAGGCAGTGATGGGACCTGTTAAGGCTGTATGGCAAATTCCTTCTTCTCTGGCCCCCACCCCAAAGAAGGCAGAGAAAAAGTATTATGTGCCAGTAAATGGGTTCAATTACCTGTACTCTCACTCCCCTCTCTTCGCTGCCCCCACTCCCTCCGCCCAGGTCCCTGTAGCGAACAAGAGGGACAGACAGAACAAGTCGAGTGCTACCCAGAAACAAAAAGACGCTAGGAAACTGGACTTTTTTGGAAGAAAAGTTTATTCTACGAGTAGTCTCCAACAGCATATCTCCAATCAGAAAGCTTTGCTGGGGAGATACAATTTTAATTATGGGATTTCCTGAATAATTCAAATAATAATTCAAAGACTCACTGTCCCAAGAGTTGAGTCAGGAGTTCGCGACCCTCTCGTAAGAGGGTAAGAGCATGGCTACAACCTCTCTCCAGACAACTCTGGATACTGCCAACTCAGCAGCCCAGATAATAGCCTCCGTGGTCACCATGAAGCACTGTTCTTGGCTCCAGTCCTCTGTCCTTCCCCATGAGGTCCAACAATCCATCCAGGACCTCTCATTTGAAAGCTCCTCCTTTTTCTCAGAGAAGACAGACACAAGACTTGATGGACCGAAGGACTCGAGGGCCACCCTTTGATCCTTAAGCCTGTACAATTCATCTGCCTCCAGGAAGCACTTCAGGCAGCAGCAGCCTCTTTGGTTCTTGGGGCCTCAGAGACAGGAACCCTGTAAATGGAAAGGCAGAGGTTATAAATGGCACCAACCACTCCCATCCACCTCAGCCTCCCAGTTGGGGGGTCAGAAATACTCTGGTGGACCCAAGCAGGCTTTTTGAAGGTGTGCCCAAGGGCACTGTACCAGTCACCATTTCAGATCTGCCCCTTCCCCCTGTATTTTTGGATTGTCTGTCACTGTTCAGCTTGGCCGCAGCCCATGCCTCAGTTCTACCAAAACTAGCCAAGGCAGGACCACAACTGCAGAAGAGTCAGGAATAATAGAAGGAGGCCCCCACAATCCTCTAACCAAGGCTCTGGACAAGTGAGACAGTTGTCATGGTCTAAGCAAAACTTTTGAGGGTGCACCTGAGGACAGTGCACCAACCAGTGTCTCAGATCCACTGCGCACTTTAATTTCAGGCTGAGTATCCCACTTCAACTGTGTGTGGTCCCAGATCACATCAGATAAACGAGTTCTACACATAGTTAAACTGAAATACTTACTCCAATTTTCATTTTGCCCATCTTCCCATCTCTCACCCTCCCTGTCCCTCTTCAGGGACCCCTCTCTTGAGCAACTTCTTCAAGAAGAGGTGCAAGCTCTTTTAAGAGTAGGAGCAGTGGAAGAGGTTCCTTGGGAGCTAAGGGGAAAGGGATTCTACTCCTGTTATCTCCTAATTTCAAAAGCCAACAGCAGCCTTTGTCCCATTCTCGATATGAGAAACCTCAACAGATTCATGAAGAAGCAGAGTTTCCACATGGTCTCCTTGGCCTCCATCATCATCTTTTTGGATCCGAGCGATTGGCATGCTGGCCTCAACTTGAAAGATGCATATTACCACATAGCCATCTTTCTGGGCCATACAAGGTTCCTCCGATTTGTAGTCAATCAGGCCATTACCAGTTCATGGTCCTCTCCTTCGGACTCTCTGAGGACCTTCGGGTATTCACCAAATGTATGGCAGTAGTCGTGGCATTTTTGAGGAAGAGGAAAGTACAAGTTTATCCTTACCTCAATGATTGTCTGGTCAAGCGACACACCAGGGAGCAGGTGGAGGCGGACGTGAGGTTGATAAGGTCTACCTTTAACAAGTTGGGCCTTATGATCAATGGACAGAAGTAAATAGTCATGCCCACCCAGAGGATAGATTTTTTTTTTTGGGGCAGTGCTTGACTCTGGTCAGGGCAGGCATTCCTCCCAGACCTTGTTTTCCGGCTCTCTGGGGCATCATAAGAGACTTAAACAGTTATCCCCATACCCCGGATCAGAACTACTTAAAGCTGCTGGGGCTCATGGCAGCATGCATTATGTTGTTCAACATGCAAAGCTATACCTCAGACCCCTACAAGCATGGCTAACCTCGGTTTACCCTCCAGCTCAGGATGTCCTAGACCAGGACACACCCACCCTCAGTGTTAGAGACTCTAGATTGGTGATGCAGTCCCCACACTATATATGCAGGAGTCCCCTTTTCGACGCCTCGTCCTTTATTATGTTTGATGATGGACACTTCAGCGATGGGTTGGGGATCTCACCTAGGGCAGCTCAGGAGTCAAGGTCTTTGGTCCCATGCAGAATGGGCCTGGTCTGGGAATGGTCTCCTCTGTGCCAGGAAGCTTTCAGATGATGGGACTTCTGTATCACTTGATTGATACACCTGGAAGCATCTCATCTGCCAGGGGCTCAGAATGTGTTAGCAGACAGCCTCAGCAGCTCCTTCGTCAGCCATGAGTGGTCAATTGACCTGGATGTGTTAAGCAGCGTCTAAAATCGGTGGGTGTTCCACATGTGGATTTATTTGCCACAAAATTCAACAGTAAGTGCCTGCAGTTCTGCTCCTTCCAGAATCACAACCTGGGGTCCATCCCAGATACCCTCCCATGGACAGACCAACTATGCTACGCCTTCCCACCTACCCCACTCATCCACGGTGTCCAGCTGAAGATTAGGCAGGAATGGTCCACCATAATTTTGATAGCCCCCACTTGGCCTAATCACCATTGGTATACCATGCTCCTCTATCTCTCAGTGGACACTCCGATCACTCTATCTCTACTTCTGCATCTGATTACCCAGGAACACCACAAGTTCCGGCACACCCATCTGGACTCCTTGCATTTCATGGCTTAGAGGCTCCATGGCTAGACCCCATGGAGCTGGCATGCTTGGAATCAGTTAGGGAGGTCCTCCTCAGCAGTAGGAAACCCTACATTAGGGCCACTTACCTAGCTAAGTGGAAGAGGTTTTTGATCTGAGGTGCCCAGAAGGACATCCAGCCCACACTGGCATCAATTCTGACAATTTTGGACTATTTGCTACTTCTGAAGCAACAGGGGTGATCTGGATCATGGATCAAGGTCCACCTAGCGGCCATCTCAGCATTCCATCCATGAGTAGCAGAGCGCTCAGTCTTCACTAATCCTTTGATTGGGCATTTTCAGGCTGTAGCCACCTATGCGCCTACCAGTTCCCCAGTAGGACCTCAACCTTGTTCTCACAAGACTGATAGGATCACCTTTTGAACCCCTAGTGACTGGCTCACTTTTTTACTTATTCTGGAAGGTGGCCTTTCTAGTAGCCATAACTTCTGTCAGGAGAGTATCTGAGCTCAAGGTGCTCACATCAGAACCTCCATATACAGCTTTCTTCAAGGATAAGTAAGGTTCATCTTCTCCCACACCCAGCTTTCCTTCCAGTGGTGGTTTCCCAGTTCCATGCATACCAGGACATATTCCACCCGGTTTTCTAACCAAAACCGTATTCTAACAATCAGGAGTGTAGACTGCATTCACAGGGTGTCAGGCATGCCTTAGCCTTTTATATTGAAAGAACCAAGCCATTTAAGAAAACAGCTCAGCTCCTTGTAGCAGTAGCTGACAGAACAAAAGGGGCTTCCTGTTTCCTTGCAAAGGATTTTGTCATAGATCATTTAATGTATCAGGACTTACTATGACCTGGCGAACGTGCCAGTCCCAGTGATAAGAGCCCATTCCACGAGGGCACAAGCATCAGCTGCAGCATTCCTGGTCCACGTTCCAATCTAGGACATTTGTAGAGTGGCAGCATGGTCATCTATTCACACCTTCACTCACTGTGCTCTCACCCAGCATGTCAGAGATGAGGCTGCTTTCAGCAGAGCAGTGCTTCAATCTGTGGGATTTTGAACTCTGACCTTTTGTTCCACAGTCTAGCAGGTGGGTCTTGGAATGGACATGAGCAAGCACTTGAAGAAGAAAAGATGGTTACTAATCTTCTATAACTCTTTTTCTTCAAGATGTGTTGATCATGTCCATTCCAAGACCCACCCGCCTGCCCCTCTTTTGGAGCCAACCGGCAAGAAGGAACTGAAGAGGTGGAGGGGAGGCATGGCCCTATATGGAATGCCATGAAGACGTGACTCCAGGGGGCCTAGAGCTGACCCTACGGGTACCACTAGGGGAAAATCCTTCCAGCAAACTTTGTGCACGCATGCCTACTTGGAATGGACATGAGCAGAACATCCTGAAGAACAGCAGTCGCAGAAAGTTAGTAACCCTCTTCTCTTGTGAGCTGACCATCTACTGTAGACCTTCCCTCCAGTCCCCTTGGTTCAGCCTAAAAAGCAAATGGGATGTGGCAAAGGTTATTCTGGTAGCACCGGCATAGTTGCCCAGACCTGATCTCACAAGGCCATGACTGGTTGTTTCACCTGAATCTCTCCTCCCTGAACCTGGTAGCATGGTCACTGCATGGCTGAACCCAAAGAATAGGCCTGCTCAGATCAAGTTTTGCAGGTCTTGCTAGGTAGTTGAAAGCCTTCCACCTCAGCTGCCTATCTGGCTAAGTGGAAACATTTCACTTGTTGGGCCTCTGAATGGAATCTCTCTCCATTCTGATCTTCTCTGCAGTCCATCTTGGACTATCTGCTCCACCTAAAACATCAAGGTCTGTGTGTCTCATCTAATGTTCACCTGGCAGCCATCTCAGCCTTCCACCCTCCAGTGAATGGCAGATCAGTGTTCTCCCATCAGAGGATTGTCGGGTTTCTCAAGGGGCTGAAAAGGCTCTACCCCCAGGTTTATGAATCTATCCCTCCTTTATAGAACTTAAACCTGATCCAGTAGAGACTCATGGGGGCATAGCATTGTGCTCCCTGTTGCTTCTCTCTTGAAAGGTCGCCTTCCTGGTGGTTATCACCTCAACTAGAAGGGTCTCTGAGATCCTTACATCGGAGCCCCTTATACGGTGTTCTTCAAGGACAAGGTGTGCCCTCCTCCGGCCTTCCTACCAAAGCTGGTGTCACAAATCCATAACAACCAGGATATCTTTCTACTGGTCGTCTTCCCAAAACCTCACAAGTCTGCTGAAGAATGGTGGCTTCATATGCTGGATGTTAGGTAGGCCCTTGCCTTTCATAGCGACAGACTAAGCCCTTCCGCAAATCCACACAGCTCTTTTTGTAGCAATAGTGGAAGGGATGAGAGACCTGTGCTATCCCAAAGAATCTTGTCCTGGATAACTGCCTGTATTTGGCCTTGCTATGTGTAGGTGAACGTCCCTCCTCTGGCCATTGTGACTGCCTATTCCACAGGAGCCCAGGCTTCCTCAGCAGTGTTCCTCGCACAGGTACCAATCCAAGACATCTTTAGAGCTGCAACCTGGTCATCGGTTCCTACCTTCACATCCCAGTATGCAATCACCCAGCGAGCCTGAGATGATGCCAGTTTTGGGAGAGCAGTATTGCAGTCAGCATATCCATGAACTCCGAGGGGTTCTGCTTGTGAGTCACCTGGCATGGAATGGACACAAGGAAGCACTTGAAGAAGAAAAATGATTACTAACCTTCTCTAACTGTTGTTCTTTGAGATGTGATGCTCATGGCCATCTATGACCCACCCGCCTACTCCTTTGTTGGAGTTACTGGCAAGAAGGCACTGAGAGGGTCTGGGACCAGCAGTGTCCTGACACTGGCACACATGCGTGCAGCTCCACAGTGTGCTAGAGCCAGCCCTACAGATACCACAAAGGGAAAAATCTCTGGCACCAATGCACGTGTTGCACACACACTTACCATGGAATGGATATGAGCAACACATCTTGAAAAACAACAGTTATGGAAGGTTAGTAGTTGGTTTTTTTCAAATGAATATGATCAAGGTAGCTAATGGGTTTGGGATATGTAACAGAGAATTATGCTCAATGCAGTTTCAGTTTAAAAACTGGCGGCTGACTGAGGATGTTTTCATGAATTTTCATGAAGATTTTTACTGTGGAGAGCATGTGAATGGAAATTTCACAAGGGACCAGACTAGTGCCATCTAGATTACTGTTAAAATGATAAGCTATGTTATTTAACCCAAGAAAATAGTTTTCTTCTAAATAAACATTCCTAGAAGGAATTTGTCTTTATAGTATATCGTATATGATCCCCACATGATGGATTCTGTAAATGTGCATAGACACAATACAGTGTTATGCTTTACTGTGTCAATGGCCCACAGAGTATCACTTCTTTAAGATATTAATACAAAAGATCATCATGGTGACTGAGAACCTGTTACATTCTTTTGTCGATAATACAGAGACAATAAGGTTGTTTTGCTGAGTTCCACTGAGTTTGTATAATAATTTTAATATCTCCAAAGGATTGCTCATGATCTCTGTGCTTAGAACTATGACAGCTCTGAGGGCTTTTTCCCCCTGTTATATTTCTCCAACAATATTTCACTCCTTCTCCTTGCACCTATTATAATTTCTTTGGAGGAACAAGTATTGTCAGGGTTCTATTGAAAACTTACATGTTGTCTTGAATTTTTGTTATTACTGTAGATGATGATTGGGTGGGGGAGGAAAGACAACATATGCACAAATTATAGGGCTTCTTTCTCCCCATTGTGGGTTATTATGGGGCAGAGAGTGGAAGCTGGCATCTCTCAGAGGTGTTTTAATGCCTGTTTTACTTCAGTCTTCACTACAAAGGTAAATTGTGACCAGATACTGAACAAATTTAATATTAACAAGAGGGGAGGAACACAAGCCAAAATAGGAAAAACAGGGTAAGGAATATTTAAACAAGTTAGATGTATTCAAGTTGGCAGGGCCTGATGAAATTCACTCCAGGGTTCTTAAGAAACAACCTGAAGCAATTTTGGAAACATTAGAGATTTATCTCTGAGAGCTCATGGAGGATGAATGAGGTCCCGAAGGACTGAAAAAAGAGCAAATATAGTACCTATCTTTAAAAAGGAGAACAAACAGGACTTGGGAATTTATAGCCCAGTCAGCCTAACTTTGATACCTGGAAAGATACCAGAACAAATTATTAATCAATATGTAAGCACCTAGAGGATTATACGGTTATAAGCAATAGTCAGCATGGAAATCATGCCAAACAAACTTAATTTCCTTCTTTGACAGGGTTATTGGTCTAGTGGATAGGAGGAAGTGGTAGATGTAATTTATCTTGATTTTAGTAATGCTTTTGACACAATCCCAACATGACATTCTTATAAGCAAAACTGGGGTATTGGGGTCTAGATGAAATTACTGTGAGGTGTGTGCAAAACTGGTTGAAAGACTATACTGAAAGAGTAGTCATCAATGATTTGCTCTCAAACTAGGAGGGCATATCAAGTGGGGCCCTCCAGGGATCAGTCCCAGATCTAGTACTTTTCAACATTGTTGTTAGTGACTTGGATAATGGAGTGGAGAGTATGCTTATAAAATTTGTGGATGACACCAAGATGGAAGGCGTTGCAAGCACTTTGGAGGACAGTATTAAATTCAAAATTACCTTGACAAGTTGGAGAATTTAGTTTGAAATCAACAAGACGAAATTCAGTAAAGACAAGCGCAAAATACTTCTGTTTGGAAGGAAAGATCAAATTCACAACTATAAATTGGGGAAAACTGGCTTTGTGGTAGTACTGTTGAAAGTGGACTTGGGGGGTTATAGTGGATCACAAAGGCCAAAGGGAGGTTCTGGCCCATTCTGGATCTGCATCGCCTCAACAGACATATTTAAGAAAGATGTGGTCAAACGAGAAAGTCCAGAGAACAGCAACAAAATGATTAAAGTTTTAGAAAAAGAAAGATTAAAAACACTGGACCTGTTAAGTCATGGAAAAAAAGAAGTCTGGGGGAGACCTGATAAATCTTCAGATACGTTACAGGTGTTACAAAAAGAGGATGGTGATCTATTGATGTCTAAGTTAGGACAAGAAGTAATCAGCTTAATGTGCATCAAATTTAGATATCAAATTTAGATATTAGGAAAACTTTTCAACTGTAAGGTACTTAAGTACTGGAATAGGCTTCCATGGGAGGTTGTGGAATCCCCATCATGGGAGGATTTTAGTACTGGTTTAATAAACACATGTCAGGGATGGTCTACATATATGTGGTCCTACCGCAGTGCAGGGGCTGGACTTATAGCAGACTTCTCAAGGTCCCCTCCAACACTATATTTTATGACTTCTGATGCAGTGCACCAAGTTAGTGAGAATCCCCCCTCTGGTTTCCACTGTTCTCTATAGACAGATGGAGAAAGAATTAAGGAGGCCACAGTCCAGGAACCAACTGTGTTGATAGGAGCCCAAAACCCTCTGTCTTATGGGGTGGGAATGAACTTGCTGGCAGTAAGGGCTGTGGAGGTAGGGGGCCAGGGAGGCTTGCACACATTAGCATGGTGGTCAAATACTATTCCAGGACAGCAAAGCAGTGAGGAAAATGCTTTTTATCCTCTGATTTGGGCAGCCTTGGGCTGAGTTTAGTGCCAGGGAGTATCTTCTTCCACCAGGATATTTGCTCTGATCCTTTTCAACATTTCAGCATTATTACCCACACAAATTAGGGATCTCACCCTGCTGCCTTTTCTCGTGGGTAACTCTACTCCTCCATAGGCTCAGTGCAAACACCCATTCCCTGTGGGCTCAGGGCTTTATGAATCTGCAGGGCCTTTTACCAGTGAGAGAGCCTTACACAGTAATATCCTTAACCTATATTTATTAACAATTAATCAAAAGAATACACAGGCTAAGCATATAATGCTTACCACTCCCAATAAAACAGGTGAACTTTTCTTGATAGCCAGTCAAGATTAGAACATCTGGGGACTCTGGCTTCTGCACAGTACGGTCGGCAAGGATTGAGCTCTGACAGCTCTGATATTGGGCTGTGTCCCAGAGTTAGGTTCCTGAGAACTTTCTTTTGGACCGCAGTTTATATAGTTAAAACTTGGGTCCTACTTAGCTATATCTTAACGAATCAGTTAAAACTAAATTATTACAAAACAGAATTTTTCAGCAACCCTAGCCCATTATGAAACTATTCTTTAACCAATCCTAGCACATTTCAAAACAATTCTTTTAACCAATCCTAGCATATTACCCCCTATATCAAGCATCAATTCAAATGCTCTGAAATTAGTTTACACAGCAGACAGGAACAATTAAAAACCAGACAGGATCATACAGATTAAATAATAGAGAAGTAGGGACCATAAAGGCAAAACGAGAGAAGTATAGATTTCACAGTCACAACTGTTAAGTGGTTTCTTGCCAGACAAAATGTTATCAACAAAGTTTTCTTTAAACATCTTGAGATCTGTTTCCTTGTCTGGTGATGGAGGGTACTGTTAGGACAAGAGCCTTCTTAACAACCCAGTATCACATTGTTTTGGTGCAATTTAGATGGAACATGAGGATGTGACTCTGCAACTTAGTTCATAGCTGCTGTTTTTAATGCAGAAAAAGGCCTCAGACCTTACAACATACAACCAGTAGGTGAACTGGTCAAGACTCAAGCGACATCAATATGCAAAAAGCTCTATCTGTCCTTCGTCACATATAACCACATCACTAACACCAGGATGGCTGAGGGCTTGGATGAGATCATCTCATGGATAAAGAACGGCTGGCTGAATCTGAATCTGAGCAAAACAGAGGTGATGGTAGGTATCTAGAGGAAAGTACTTTGAGGAGTTTGCAGCCACAGTGCAGTCTTTGGCTGAAGGTTCACATCCACAATTGGTCAATTCAGTCCGTAGCCTAGGAGTGCTCTTGGATTCCTCACTGATACTGAGCTCTCATGTCACAGTGGCGCGAGTAGTGCTTTCTACCATCTCCGTTGGCTTGGAGACTCTGTCCCATCCCAGTGGATTAAAACCTAACCTTAGTTATTCATGCCTTTGTCACCTCTCCGCGGAACTACGGCAATGCAACATATCTCAGCATGAAACCTTCAATACTCAGTAAACTCCAACTAATGCAAAATGCCACAGTGCATCTCCTCAGCTACAGAGGCTCCATGATCACATCACATCTGCCCTTCACTCTCAACACTGGCTAACTATAGAATTTCAAATCAAGTTTCAAGTCTTGGTCCTTATCTTCAAACTGCTCCATGGCCTGGGCCCAGGATACCTAAAAGACAATTTACAGCTCTGTGATGAAGACTGGTTGATGGCAGCACTCCTCTGGCACAATGGAACTCTCAACAAAAAGAATTAAGATAATCCATGTGTGAGACAGAACCTTCTCGGCAGGTGGTCAGACATTGTGGAATAAACTTTCCCAGGAACTAAGGACCATTGCAAAACTCACCACTTCCCACTCTAAGTGCCAGGATTATTTCTTTGATCTTTCCTTCTCTAATATAAACACATAGCAACATGTATATTTAAAAGAAAACCCCCGCACCAATCTTACTAAAACAAGACATTCCACTCCACAGACACAGGGCAGAGGATGAGAGAACAAACAACATGTGACAAACGTGCAGTCACATTGCTTAATGCATTACTGGAAGGGTGATGAACTAGGTGGTGATGAATGTGGTATAAAAACCTATATAGAATAGTATGCGGAATAGAATAGAAATGGCAGCATCTGCTGCTCTCATGATCTCCTCTCATACTGCCCTCGAGACGTGGTGGTGAAGGAGAGGAGATGAGTGTATGGGTAGTGTCAAATTGTCCATTAACTACAGCATATACTGTTGTCAGTACCAAGGGAAGGGTCTGATTTCCCCAGTGATGCCAGACATTGTCCATTGAGGACATGCTCACCCTTAATATTTTTACACTGTTGTCTGTGTGGTGACATGGGGGGGGAGGATGTAGTGGAGAGAAAGGGGGTGGATATGATAGAGGAGTTATTGGTCCGATATCTTTGCTGACACATCTTACTCTAATAGGTCTAACTTATGGTTATTGCCATAGTAAATCTCAGTCTTAAACATTTCACAGTTCTGATAGTGATATAGATTTTTCAGACAGGTTTAAGAAAACTGCCATTGTGTCATTAGATGCTGAAAGCGCATCTGACAGACTCAAGTGGGGATTCATGTTAGTTCTATGGCATGAAATGGGAAATTGGAAAATACTTTACTAACTGGATACAAATTCTTTGTGGAAACCCTGAGGCTGTATTTTGCTCAGTGAAGGTTATATCTGTTAATGCCTTTACCTTCAACAGAGTACAAGACAAAACTGCTGGTCAAATTAACCCTTGTGTTACATTTTTGGCACGTCAGTCTGCACTGGACTGCTTTCTGAAGGTGTCAAAATTAAAAGTTTTCAGAAAATTCCACTTGCTTGATATAAGTAACATACACTTTATAATGTACTTCTTACCATAGGTGAACTCAGAGTGTTTCTTAGACTGAACAGGGTTACTCACCTACTAGTAAAATCAACCATCTCAGTGGTGAACTGTGGCAGCCATTCTATGCCAGCAAGTAGATAGAGAATGACTCACCAAATGTGTGTCTTAATTAAAAGTTCATGGGGGAAATTTAGGGCCCAATCCAACCCCCATTGATTTTTAGTTGGTGTAGTATTGAGTCTTTAGGCAGGATAATGTATCATAATTACTCTAGTTGGAATTTGGCAGGATACCCTTAAACATGCAAAAATCTATATTTTAATTACTTGGATTTCAGTTTCATCCAAACTACAGCACCTTTACTCCAGCTCAGTGGTTGTTACCCACAGAATTACCAACACCACTTTTTTCAGCTCCTGAGGTTACCTAGGCCCAAAAAACCCTTCCTAGTTTGACATCTGAAGAAACTGCAAAGTACAACATCTCCTGTGAATAGACAGGCCTATGTATCACAGTGAATGGCGAGAGTATTTAAAATATTGCAAGCTCTTTCTTAAATTTGCAGTTTTGAAAATTCAGCTTCTGGTGCGTTTGGTAGGGTTATGGTGACAAAATACCACATGTGCCTAATAAGACTAGAAGTCAGTAAAGGATTCAAGGAAGAGTGAAGTGCTAAGACCAGTGGGAGAAGAATTATAAATAAAACAGTGGCATTTTGGAAGAGGTGAGAAGAGAGGAAGCTAGATATTAGGATTTATTGGTCATTAAAATTACACCCCAAATGAAACAACTTAAAAATCAAAACAAAATACTGAGAAATAGATTAATGTACTTTTATTTTTAAATTTTTTATTTTTAGCCTGATTTTTCAGAAGTGCTAAGCACCCCCGAGTCCCATTAGCTTCAGTGAGAGCAGTGGCTGCTCAGTTTCTTTGAAAAATGAGTTATTAATGTCAGTCTCCTTAGTGATATCATTTGCCTCTGGCCTGAAAAATGGCAAACTTTTCCTACCAGTGCAATCTTTGTCCTTGTGCTTAGTATCTTAGGAGCTTGGCAATGAAGCTTTTGAATCACGGTCTCTTTTTTGACTTCCATGATGTGCTCAAATCCTTGCCCATCCTGCTGTGATTAAGATTTTGCTCAATGAGTCTTTGATAAAGGGAACACACTGTATTATATAACAGAAAATGTATGCAACAATTTAAAATAATTATAAACTGATTATAATGCAATGCATTAATAGTTATGCAATTTGTTATTTTAAAAAATGTATAAGCTATATGGAAATTAAGGGATAACTAAAAGGGAAAATAGTATGGATTAAAGAAGAAAGTTTTAATATCAGCAGAACAAAAATACTGAAGGGGCAAGGAGAAAAGTTTTTTAACAGGAAGTAATGGAAGTGTTTTCACAACTTTATACAGGTTATCATTTAATGTACGTAGTGTTTAATGAGTTTTTAAAAAAATTTTCATTGTAACTGAAGGATGCAATCTCCTCTTGATGTACTAGGGTTTATTGTATGTGCACAACTCTCCTGTTAATGCAAATAGGAGTAATTCATGCAGATTTACCTGCTTTAAAATGAGAACATTCTGTTTCCTCTGCAGCAGTTGGCTGCCCGAATGCCCAAAAGATGTCAGGAACCATTTATAATAGTAATACTTAGCACTTACCTAGTGATTTATATTTTCAGTGTTTTATAAACATTAGCTGCACATCACTCCTAATATATGTCTGAGAAATAGGGAAACAGTGAAACAAAGGTTAAGTGAAAGGCTGAAAGGTTATCCATATTAAGAGCTGGGATTAGAACTTGGCTGCTCTTAGCTCCCTAAAACATCTAAATATCACTTTTTTCTATTAACTGATTCTTACTTTATATAATTGAGAAAAAACATCAATTGAATTAGTTTTGTTTTAGAGCAGACCAAAATAAATAAATAAATAAAAGCTTAAGTTTCCTGCAGACATTTATCTGTTTAAGGACATTGCCTGAGGTTTAATGGGTTCTGTAATAGCTTTGGCCCCATCTGTAACTGTACCTAGCCCAAAAGTTAATGAACATTTTCATTTACTGTATTTCTAATCCTCACCTAAAGTCTATGTATTTCTAAGAACCTGTTTTATTTACCTGTTGAATTAGATGGTATGTAATGAGGAAAAAGCGTAGAACAAGTTTAAATTCTTGTTGAGAGTGAAAGCTGTAGTTGAGAACTGCAGGGGCCGCCAGTGGTAGCTGGGAGCTCCAGGGCCCCCCTGCCATCTGCAGCATCAGGAAGCTTTCAGGACCCTCCTCTCCCCACCTGCCCCAGGGGTCTCCGCTGCTGCCTGTGACTCAGAGCTCTGGGTCTCCCCTTTCCCCCCCGCTCACTACAACATGGAGCCCCTGGCTGACAGCTGTTGCCCCACCCTGCCCCAGCTGAAGGAGAAAATGACATGGAGGTCTCAGGAAGTCACAGATTCCATGGCCTCTGTGACGTAATCTTATTCTTATCCATAATGAATAGCACTTGCATTTATGGCACAGATATAGTTTTATATTAACTATGGCTATCTGCATTAGTCAGGGGGAGAAGATCTTTGTGCTAAGTTGAAGGTTTTCTGGAGTATACACCTTGGGTCAGATTCTCAGCTGGTATAAATCAAAGTGGCTCCTCTGAAGTTGATGTAACAGCACCAGTTTACCCTAGCTGGGGCTTTGGCCCTATCTATCAATTTGCTAGCTGCAAGTCCCTTTTTCCTGTGATCTTGCCCTTACTTTTTATGAAGAATTTTAGGACTATGAATAGTTTCATTTTTCCTTAGACCCGGTTTACACTTACCTTTGCAATTCGGCGGCAGTCGATAGGAGATATCGAAGTGACGTAAATCACTTGCGTATCTCCCGTCGACTTTGCAGCATCTCCTCTGCACGGTGTCCGTACTGCGCTGCATCGAAGGGAATAGTGCTCCCTTCGACGCAGCGCTACTCCACTTACTGAGGTGGTTTTCCTGCATTGCTTCCTGGATCGACTAAGCTCGTCTATGCAGATCGCTCAGTCGATCCAGAGCAATCGATGTGACGGCAGCGAATTTGCCACCATCAGTGCAGACCCAGCCTTAGTCTGTAAATTTTATTACAATACTGTTAAATTAGATGTAGCTGGTGTGGGTAGGTTTGATTGTAGAAGCAGATACTGAACTGGAGGAAATAGATCAGAAAAACTTTGGGTGGCATGTCTACTGACAGTGCTGATGTACTAAAGATGCTTAAATCATCTTTAAGGAAGCTGAAAATGTGCTGGAAGTGCTAAACTATCTGTAGACCTCAAAGAAAAGAGTTGCCCACTCTAGTACATGTATGAGCTTATACTTTTTATGACAGCTGTTTGAAACTATGGCAACTCTGTGCCTATGCTGTCTTGTAATATTCTTGAGCATTACAAATCTTGCCATATAGATTGTCTACTCCACTTAACTTGTGAGGATAAATAGATTTTCAGATTGTGACTTTTAAGTTTGAACTATTCAAAATGCATTCAGCCATGTATATTTTCCTTTAGACTCTGTTTACTATTACCTCTTCTACATACATTTTTAGGTTCTTACTTTAACCTGCCCATTTAGGCATAGAATTTTGACATAAAGTTATGTTAATATGTTTTGCAAAACTCCTTAAGCGTGCAGAGTTTTAGGTGCTTAAATGAAGAATAGTTTAAAGCAAGCTTAGAATGGTCAAAATTTTATATTTAAGTGGCCTTCAATATTTATTTTCATTGAGTGTTTTGGTTACTATTCAACTAAATTTGTCAGAGGTAGTTTCTCTCAGTGACCTACTGGTCACTGCTTCAACAAATGCAAGTTCAGTAGGTGAAAGGAAGGTGGCTTGCTTTCAGTGGTGGTAAATCTTTGACTCAGTATGTGGGCCAAATTAAGTTCTAACGTATGCCTATGCAACTCCATTGGTTTCAGTGCAGCCATATCTACTTATAACAAGGCTAGATTTGGATTTGTGTCTTTAATTGTTCATTGTCCTAAAAGATTCTACAATGTGGTCCGTGGAGCATTTTCATAGCACTTCTGGATAGGGAGGTTTGATTGTTAACTGTGGATTTCCTGGTATTTATTGGTATAAGGCTTGTAGTTACAGGGCTGCCTAAGAAGTGGAAAGCTTGTGAAAATGAGTTCTCCACCTGACACATTGAATTATGAGAAGATGGATTAGTCTACTTTATGTAATTCTACCTATAAACTGCTCGAACCTACAACCCACAGGCTCATGTGCTGAATTCTGTGTAAGAATAGATTGCAAAAATACAAAATAATCCACTCCCGCACATAAACGTTAAGTAAATAGTTCCAGAGGGGTAGCCATGTTAGTCTGTATACAGTAAAAATACCGAGAGTCCTGTAGCACTTTAAAGACTAACACATTTTATTTCTGCAGGCATGAGGTTTCGTGGGTTTCATGGGTTGTACACGAAAGCTCATGCCTGCAGAAATAAAATGTGTTAGTCTTTAAAGTACTACAGGATTCTCGTTATAAGTAAATAGCAATGTCTCATGGGTAGAGCAAACATTGTCAACATATTGAAATTTTAGATAAGCAGATCCATTTATAGATAAATACTTGTAATTGGAAAATAGTGTGCCCTCCAAATTAAAAATCAATCTGCTTCCTTGGACAACCCTACCATAGTCGACTTTACTAAAGTATAACACCACTCCTGGGGTTACGTCTGTTCCTTAGTAAGTTTACAGTAAGATCATGCTCTTAATTTATCATTGTTTAAAATATTTTCTTTCATGCAAATTCTCCAAATTTTACCACTTACTGAGAAATGATTGAATCTGAGAATTGGAACATCCCACTGGAATGAGTTGTTCTTCAAGACAATGCTGCAGTAGGGAACAGGGAGAGCATTTAATTGATGGAGACAGCTGACACAGTTATTAATTAAGTATTTCAGAGGTCTACTGTCAGAGAAGTCATCACTAACACAGTGACCAACCATCACTAATTAATGCAATGGGCAGTACGTGGCCTATGGGGCAGCACTTTGTCAATAGCATCTTTGCAGGGACATATGGAGACTAGAGCTGTCTAATAAGGGAAACGTGATTATAAATGTTAAAGGTAAAAACAGGGGTAAGGATACAAAACTATAAAAATGAAACTTCTGCTTAATTTCTCTGTCTTACCAGTCTCATTTCTGATATCGTTCCCATCACCATGGTATCTGAGTGCATTACAAAGAGAACTTCTTCACAATTGGTCCATGAACTGATGCAATGAAAAGCTCTGGTGGAAGGGTATAAAATACGAACTATTACTAAGCCAATTTACCCACTTATTGTACCTAAAAGGCTAGATTCTGGTTTTTATTGCAGCCTCTTTGCAGCAGCACAAAGTAGCTGGAAAAAATATTGGATGATCTGCCCATCTGAGAATTTCCAGCATACTAGGCCTCTTGTCTGTCATGGAGCTTGTGTAGTTGCCCTGTCCCACCCCTCCCACTTGAACTGGAGCAAGCAGTAGGTGTGGTTATACACTCTGGCTATGCTCAGCTGATCCATGAAGGACTATAACCAGCTGATGGAAGTTAGAGACAATTTATAGTAGGATTCAGGGTAGAATAATCTGCCCTGATAGTAGGGGATGTGTATCTGGCTGTCTCTCAGCCCTCTCTCACCACTGCTCTTAGTTTTGTTGTTGTGTATGGTAATAAATTAATGGTAATCTTTTGTGTTTTAAACTCTTCAGATATCTATGGACTGTTATAGTTTCCCTGTCATAGGTATCACTTAGTCCAACTATAAATATGTAGCTCTTGAAGTCTTTCCATATAAGTCAATTCTTCCAGCACACCTGCATCATTTTTATTTCTCTGTTCTGAATCTCCCTCCAGTTTGTCAGTATCTTTCCAATAATGTGATTCTCAGAAATCATAGCAATATCCCAAGTGTGGTTGCTTCAGGGATGCATGAAAATGCTCTATTTATCTTTCTTCTCTTCCATGTGATATGTTTCTGTATGCATCTTAAAATTGCATTGAACATTGGTAAAGTCATCACATTTCAGACTCATGTCTAACTTGGTGTCCAATATCACTCATAATTCTTATTCAAATTAGCTGCTTCCCAGGTTTCTCCATCTCATTGGGAATCTTTTTCAGATATATTTTCACTTTTTGATCTTTCTATCAGAGTGGCACGTTCATGCTGTGATGTTGTTAGCTGCAGAGGTCATCGTTTTCATATAGAATATTTGCATGACAATAAAGTGAGGTTCATTAAATAAAAAACCAGAAACTGGAAAGCAAAATTTAAATCAGTCAGCTGTTAAATATTGAGTGCATATGTACTGTATTCGTGATTCCTGTTTCTTCATTAATGCAGATATGATAGGACGTTATCACTGAGGTGGAATTGCTTAGTAACACTTAATACTATGAGGTTCTGTGCATGTTTTCAGTCTTGGTGTAGATATTTATTCTCCCTAAACCATTATATTCCTGTTTCCAGAATAAGATACAGTATGAACATATTAAGACTGATCCAGAAGTTTCATAAGAAGAGATACTTTTTCACTTCTTGGAAAGTGCAACATTTTACATTACTTTAATTTCTACAGGACAGATGTTAGGTTTAACTGGCAATTATTAGCATGCTCCTCTCTACTAAGGGGAACAGAATGAATCTGGTGATTGTGATACTCTGTTCAACCCCAGTAGGCTTTTTCAAGTGACAAAATAATTTTAAACTGAGAAATAAACATAGCCTTAAAGCTAAGATGATTTTGCAGTTCTCCTTCGAGTGATTGCTCATATGCATTCCAATTAGGTGTGTGCGCGCCCTCGTGCACGGTCTCCAGAGAACTTTTTACCTAGCAGCCCCCTATAGGGGTCAGTCTCGGCGCCCCCTGGAGTGCCGCCCTCATGCGGTGGCATATAGGGCGCCGCCGTCCCCTCCCCTCCTCAGTTCCTTCTTTCCGCCCATGACGGTCATCAGGAACAACTCTTGCTCCTAACAAGTCTTTCCCTTTACTGTAAGTAGTTAGTTAGTAGTTCTCCCTGAACTCAGTTAGTTTTTTCAGTTAGTTAGGATACGTAGTTAGTTTAGGAAGAGCCTTAGGGTTCTAGCGACCCGACTATGCCGGGCTCGCCGGGGTTCAAACCCTGTGCTGGCTGCGGGAAGGCCTTTCCCATCAGCAACCCCCACAATCGCTGTCTAAAGTGCTTGGGGGAGCAGCACTGGAAGGATCGGTGCTGCATCTGTAAGGCCTTTAAGCCATGGACCCAGAAAGAGAGGGAAATCCAGCTTAAGGCCATTTTGATGGAGTTCGCCCTGCGTCCGGCATCCGAGCTGACACGGACTCCTTCGGCACCGAGTGTTTCGTCAGTGCAGAGCGCTCCGCCGGCACCAGACGTCCCCAGTGCCGAGAAGGAAGAAGCCCCCCCCCCCCCTGCACCGCAGGAGCGGCCGGGGTCGAGCCCTGAGGTGCTTCAGCTCTCAGATGTGCCGCCGGCACTGGCACCGCCACCGACGCCGGCACCGCCATACAAGGAACCTCCCCCGACTCCTAGGAGTGGGGGACCCCCTATCCAGGACCCTTCCATGCCAGAGGCGTTTGAAGCGGCTCGAGCCTTGCTGGCCTTGCTCACGCCTCCGGCCCTCTCTCGGCTGAGAGAGCCAGGGCCTGTGTCTCGGAGCAAACCAACGATGGGTGTCCCCGAAGGGTGGGCGCGCCCGGCACCAGAGGAAGGGCCGCCCACCACTCAACGCCGGAGAGTCGAACTCGATAGCTCCTTTCCCTTCTCCTCGTCGGACGAGTCGTCCCGGCAGCGTTCTTGTTCGTCAAGACGGCACCGCTCAGGATCTTCATTGTGACGCTCCAGCTCCAGTCTGGCACCGAGACGCCTTTCTTGGCACCGCTCACCAGCATCGAGAAAGAGACGTCGCAAGTCATCCATCCCTCGGCACTGGTCTTCATCTTCGTCCGCGTTGCCCAAGCGCCAGCACCGCAGATGACGACGCTCCTCGGGATCGTCTGGTAGCAGGTCCCGAAGTGGCTCTTCCCAGCGGCGCTGCCGGCACCGTTTGCCTGGCTGAGGATCTCGGACCCGCCGCCAGGAGGAGGTACACGCACCGGCACTTGGCAATGGCCATATTGGGGTCCGTGGACAGCTCAGATGGGGAGGGAACTACGTCGGCCCCTGCCTCTGTAACCCAGATATCTCTCCAGAAGGCACTTTTGGTGCAGGAGAGAGACCACTCCTCGGAGGGGGAGTCGGATCCCGGGGAGGGCCCCTCCACTGGACCCCGCCACCTATCCTCTTCTTCGTCGCCGGACGAGGCGGCCGTCAGGGACCAGGGGGCCTCTCTCATCGATTTCAGGGCTCATCAGGAGCTTCTGAAATGGGTAGCTTCTAACCTTGGCCTGGAGGTCAAGGTACTGGAGGAAGAGGTAGACCCTCTCTTCGGGCATGTGGGGACTCAAGGACCGTCTGGGGTAGCCCTCCCCGTTCATGAAAGGGTCCTGTGCCTTGCGAAAGTCGTCTGGCAGACCCTTTCCTCAGTCGCCCCAACCTCCAAGTGCGCCGAGAAGAAGTACTACGTGCCAGCCGAAGGGCACGAGTACTTGTACACCCACCTGGCCCCAGGGACTCTGGTTGTGGACGCTGCCAACCATAAAGAGAGGCAAGGGGCCCAAAGCACCACTCCTAAAAACAAGGAGGGTAGGAGACTAGACCTCTTCAGTAGAAAGGTCTACTCCACAGGGGCGCTCCAATTCTGGGTGGCTAACCACCAGGCCCTCTTGGACAGATATAACCTGAACCTTTGGGACTCGCTGCGAAGGTTTGCAGAGTCCCTGCCCCAGGACCAGGCTGCAGACTTCACCACGGTCCTGGAGGAAGGACTGACTGTAGTTAGCGCAGCCTTGCAGACTGCTTCGGATGCTGTGGACACGGCCAACAGGGTGATGGCCTCCGCCGTTGCTATGTGGCGCGCAGCATGGCTACAGTCCACGGAACTGTCCCAGGAGGTGCAGCACTCTATTCAGGACCTGCCGTTCGATGGAGCCAGCCTGTTCTCAGAGAGAACAGATGACAAGCTGCACACCCTCAAGGATTCGAGGGCCACTCTCCGCTCCTTGGGACTATATACCCCTCAGACGGCGAGGTTACAGACTCGCCAGCAGCCGCAGCGCCCGCCATAGCGGCAGCACCCTAGGCCACCGCCTAGGCCTTCCCCCCCCCCCCCGCAAGGGGTCGGGATAGGAGCAGGGGTTCCGGACAGCGTGACCACCCCGCATCATCCACAGCTTCCCACAAAGGACCCTCCCAGGGCTTCAAGGGAAAGCACCAATTTTGACAGTGCGCCCGAGGTTGGCACCAGCATTCTTCCCCTGGATTCTCCCCCGCCCTTCAGAAACAGGCTAAGGCCCTACCTTGGCCTGTGGCAGGGCATCACCTCAGACCTCTGGGTCCTCGACACGGTGCGCTGGGGTTACGCCCTCCAACTGGTGGCTTCCCCCCCCGACACACCCCCTTCCCTGTCCCTCTTCAGGGACCCATCTCACGAGCAATTACTCCTTCAGCAGGTTCACTCCCTCCTGCACAAGGGAGCCATAGAAGCGGTTCCGCCGCTTGAGGTGGGGAAAGGGGTTCTACTCGAGGTACTTCCTCGTTCCCAAAGCCAAGGGAGGCCTCAGGCCTATACTGGACCTGCGCAGATTAAACAGGTTCATAAAGAAACTGAAGTTTCTCATGGTGTCCTTAGCGGCCATTATCCCTGTGTTAAATCCAGGAGATTGGTTTGCTGCCCTCGACCTGAAGGATGCGTACTTCTACGTGTCCATCCTTCCCGCCCACAGGCGCTATCTAAGGTTTATGGTAGCTGGTGGCCACTACCAATTTACAGCCTTGCCCTTTGGCCTGTCTTCCTCCCCCAGGGTGTTCACCAAGTGTATGGCAGTGGTGGCGGCCTTCCTGAGGCGCAGAGGGGTCCAGATATTCCCCTACCTGGACAACTGGTTGATAAGGGGCAAGACCAGACCTCAGGTGTGCGAGGCGGTCTCCCTCGTCCAGGCCACCTGCCACAATCTGGGGCTGCTCATCAACGAGCAGAAGTCGATGCTGTCTCCGGTGCAGCACATAGAGTTTATAGGGGCATCCCTAGACTCGGTTCAGGCCAGAGCCTCCCTCCCACGCTCGAGGTTTGAGGCCATGGCAGTGATCATATTGCAACTTCAGAGGTGCCCCACAACAACAGCCAGGCAGTGCCTTCAGCTGTTGGGCTGCATGGCCTCGTTTACCTATGTGGTGAGGCTGGCTCGCGTCAGGCTCAGGCCCCTCCAAGGTTGGTTGGCCATGGTTTATGTGCCCAGCAGGCACTCGCTGGACAGAGTGGTGACAGTGCCCCCTGCGGTACTCAAGTCACTACAATGGTGGATGAACCCCGGGACAGTCATGGAAGGGGTTCCGTTCAGGGATCTGAGCCCCTCGGTCACCCTGATCTCAGATGCGTCGGACCTTGATTGGGGAGCCCACGTCAGCGGCTGCCTGAGTACTCAGGGCCGCTGGTCACAGGAGGAGACTGCCCTCCACATCAATGTAAAAGAACTGAGGGCAGTCAGACTAGCTTGCAAAGTATTCCTCCACTATTTATTGGGCAAAATGGTACAAGAGCTAATGGACAACACCGCAGCAATGTATTACATAAACAAGCGCCGGGGGGGGCGCTCATCGGTGCTCTGCCGGGAAGCGCTTTGACTTTGGGACTTCGTTGTGAGGCACGGCTTTTGTTTAACCGCCTCTCACCTCTCGAGGATCAGGAACAATGAGGCGGACCGCCTCAGCAGGTCGTTTCTACCCCAACACAACTGGTCGTTGCATCCGGAGGTAGCGGCCAGGATTTTCTGCATGTGGGGTGTTCCCCGACTGGACCTGTTCGCGTTGTGCTGGAACAGGAAGTGCCTGAGGTTCTGCTCGCTCCGGGGTCGTGAGCCAGGCTCCCTCTCCGATGCGTTCCTCATCGAATGGATGGGGACCCTCATGTACGCGTTCCCCCCATCCTGCTCTTGCCCAGGGTCCTCTTGAAAATCAAGAGGGACAGAGCGGACGTGATCCTGATTGACCCGGCGTGGTCGAGGCAGTACTGGTTCAGCCTGCTGCAGGACCTCTCTGTTGCCCCGCCGATCGAGCTCCCGAGGAGACCGGACCTGCTCTCCCAGGACCACGGTCGCCTGCTGCACCCCAGCCTGGACTTCCTGCACCTGACGGCCTGGAGACTCTCTGGCTGACCGAGGAGGAGAGAACCTGCTTGGAGTAGGTCCAATGCGTGCTGCTTGGAAGCAGAAAACCCTCCACGCAGATCCCCTACAGAGCCAAGTGGAGGAGGTTCACCTGCTGGGCAGAGTCGCAGGGCATAACCCCCGTGCAGGCTATTCTCGAGTACCTGCTGCAGCTTAGACTCCAGGTTCTAGCTTTAGCCTCCCTCAGGGTACACCTAGCGACCATCTCAGCTTTCCACCAGCCGTTGGAGGGGCGGTCCCTGTTCTCCCATCCCATGTCGGTGAGGTTTCTCAAGGGGATTGAGAGGCTGTACCCGCAGGTCAGTGACCCAGTGCCTCCTTGGGATCTAAACCTGGTCCTTGCTAGACTGACGGGGCCCCCCTTTGAGCCTTTGGCCTCTTGCCCCCTGCTAATCCTGTCCTGGAAGGTGGCCTTCCTCGTGGCCATTACCTCGGCTAGGAGGGTCTCTGAGCTAAGAGCTTTGACCTCGGAGCCCCCCTATACCGTGTTCTTCTGGGATAAGGTGCAGCTGAGGCCACATCCAGCCTTCCTGCCTAAGGTAGTCTCCCAGTTCCACTATAACCAAGACATTTTCCTCCCCGTGTTTTTCCCTAAACCTCACGGGTCGGAGGAGGAGAGGAGACTACACACCCTGGATGTCAGGAGGGCACTGGCTTTCTACCTGGAGAGGAAGAAGCCGTTCCAGAAGACCACGCAACTCTTTGTCGCGGTGGCGGACAGGATGAAGGGATCCCCGGTCTCCACCCAGTGCATCGCCAGATGGATCACCGCCTGCATTAAGTTCTGCTATGAGCATGCAGGCGTCCAGCTTCCTGGAGTGGTGACGGCGCACTCAACAAGGGCCCAGGCCACATCGGAGTCCTTCCTGGAAAGGGTCCCCCTGGATGACATCTACAGGCTGCCACCTGGTCTTCGGTGCACACCTTTGCCACGCACTATGTTGTCGTCCAACAGTCGAGGGAGGACGCACGAGTTGGCAGAGCCGTGCTGCGGGCAGCTCACCGATGACTCCTACCGACCTCCAGGTATGGCTTGTTAATCACCTAAGTGGAATGCATATGAGCAATCACTCGAAGGAGAAAACATGGTTACTTACCAGTAACTGTTGTTCTTCGAGATGTGTTGCTCATATCCATTCCACACCCACCCTCCGTCCCCACTGTCGGAGTCGGCAGAAAGAAGGGACTGAGGAGGGGAGGGGACGGTGGCGCCCTATATGCCGCCGCATGAGGGCGGCACTCCAGGGGGCGCCGAGACTGGCCCCTACAGGAGGCTGCTAGGGAAAAAGTTCTTCAGAGACCGTGCACGAGGGCGCGCACACACCTAAGTGGAATGGATATGAGCAACACATCTCAAAGAACAACAGTTACTGGTAAGTAACCATGTTTTCTATTGAGTTGATGGGATCCCCAGAATTCCGCCAATAACTGGTCTCTTCATGTGATCCCACTTGTCCATGGTCTAGCATCACTTTGTTGCTAGACTCAGTTTGATTGGTTGGATGTAGAGAGGATACTGGGGGTTTTGAAAAGTGGCTTGGGAGGCGGACAGAGATTCTTTTCTGTGACTGCCAAGATTGCTCACCTTTGCAGATCACTTCTCACTAGCTGTGCATCGCAGCTGTCATGTAGACAGTTGGGTTCCATCTCCAGACCAGAGTACCGCTACCTTCTACCTTTTGGTAATAGATTTGTACACTCTAACTTGGATGCCCAGTCATAGCTCGTGTTTGTTGGGAATAGCCATGAGGGGAACCTGTTTGGTAATGTGTTAGCAGTTCCCAGTGCTGGGTAGTTCTTGCAATAGAACTGTTTTGTGTCTGGAAGGGGACAGAAAAGTAGATGTTGGCCAGCTAATTCCTAACTCTGTTTACTGTGGTTAGGCTGAAGGGAAACATTCAAACCTGTATTGTTGTGGCTAGATCAGAACAGCAACTTCAGGCATTGCTGGTGGGGATGCAACTCGTAATACATAGAATAGAGTGACAGGTACAGCTATTACTTAAGTCATTCTAGAAGGACCTACTTAGTCCTAAGTAAAATTTGGTCAGATAAACAGAGAAGGATCTAAGGGACAAAGTAAAGTTTTGAACTGCAATCACTGGCTACTGAGTTAGACAGTTGGTTCACGTTTTACTGAATTAGTGATAATTTTTGTGCCATTTTTTACTTATATTGTGTTCTGTTCTCATTCAGGCATTTCCTGGCTAAATATGCCACTCAGCTGAGTGACTAAGAAGCAAGTGCCATTGGTTTCGTCGATTGAAATAGACTATTATAATCCACAATTTGATCATATTATTAATTTTATAATTTGAATAGGAATTATGAGTTTACAAGTCAATTATGCCAAACTACCAGTATCTATCAAAGAATTAAATGAGTTGCTAAAAAAGGAGGTCTCAAAGGGCTTTGAGACAAGAGAAAACAATAGCAAAAAACCCTTTTTTTCTTCTTTTCATCTCATACTGCTAGAACTTGTCTGTTATATCTAAGTCAAGATGACGTGCATATTAACAACACTGAAATGTAAAAGAAAACATATTGATGCATATGTATACAATGGTTTAAACAGATGAGTATGTGGAGTTTAGTATGCATGTATTTATATAGAGTTTGAGGGGTTTTTTTTTGTTTTTTTTTTTTTTAACACCCCGACTATGGGCAAGCCCACATTTGTGCACCTGCATGTTTTACCTCCTTTATCCAGACATGGTGGATGTGCATAAGGACCACCTAAAGATTTGGACACAGAGTTGGCTAGATAGCTATCAAATGGCTAGAGAGATGTGAGATAGATATTTGTGCCACACATCTGGCAATATACACGCAGTGGATACAAACTATTGTGTCCTTTAAACTGTAAATACAAAATAAAAATATTGAGTAATAAGGCTGTGTGTTTGCCAATGAAAGAGCTTAGAGAAGTTCAGATATTGTTTCCCTGAGCCTGAGGTGCGAGATAAGGCTAGACAAAGGGAGAAAATCATATTTGCCAAACAATGAAACATCTTCATATATTTAAAACTTTTTTTTTTTTTTTTACACAAAGCATGTGGCAGCCTGAGTTTTTTGGTGGTTAAAAACTAAAATATATTGGGAACTGAATGGGCCTTTGTGTTAATGCGCATCCATGACCATTCTAAAATATTCTTGAATCTGTAATTTACTAAGAAAAGTTTAAAGAAAGTCATATCTTTTCTCATAATACAGGTAAATTATATCATCTAAAATATTAGAATGTAATTCATTATTGTTTCATTCAGTTTCAACTAAATGTGTATATAAGTAACATTCAAATTTGTTAATCTTTGAAGGGCTACAGGACTCTCGTTTTTATTCAATGCCCAGAATAGTACACAAAGCTAATAACACAGCTCTTTGAACAATTATACAAAAGTTCCACAGTGGGCTTGATGTGACCTGATTTCTAGTAACTGGCCTTATGGTTGTCTCATTACTTGAAGAATAGGATGATAGCAGTGGGGTATTGGTACTAATGACCTTTTATCTGTCCAAAGGCACAGGAGCTAAAAGATACTTAACTGAACTGTCATGAAGTTATCACTGTATATCTTCAGGTCAAAAGTGTATAAGCAGCAGTACGCAAATATTGTGTATTCACCTAGTGATCTCTTCCATTTACCTTTTGGCTTTTTATTCACACTAGCCATTAAGATTAGAAGTTTTGATGATCCACCATAAACTGTCTTTTTCGAAAGAAATTGTCTCTTCCTGTGGCGTAACCATGGAAACAGACAAGGAACCCTTAAAGAAAATGATCGAACATGCTGTGCTAATTAATCCTACCCTACAGTTTTCCTTCAGCTGAAAGATGCAGTTAAATAAATTTTGCATGAGTAAGCATATTTGGATGCACAAATGGTATAAAATATGCAACAATTTCTTTGCAGAAGGCTATTTGAAAAACCGGTAACTGTCACATATTCATTTCTGGTGTATCAAAACAAGAAATACTGCCTTGTTAGTTTCTCATATATATTTTTTATGGTTTTATATTTAAATAAATCCAAAAATTTTCTAAAGGAGGAAAATATTCTTTCATGTCGCAGGACAATCCAAAGTGCGTGCACTCAGTTTGAACATATGACTCTAAATGTGCATAAGTTCCATGCTCAGTTACAGCAGTTGCACTTACAGTTTAGCCAGTCAGTCGCCTAACTGGTCTATGTGCACAAATGGAAAAATTTAGGCCACGTTTCAAACACATCCTTATACCTATCCAGTGCCATTTTGTTACTTTGCTACATTAAAGTTGGTTAACACTAACACAAAAACAATCTCTACTCATTTTAGGATATGTAGTTTTCTTACGCTCTAAGGTGCTGTTCATCTTTTTTTTTTCTTGCGGCAGAGAAAGCAGCCCACTCAGACAACTGTCTGAGAAGCCAGATACATGGCAAACCTGTGATGACTGACTATTTTATGGTGGCTGGGGGATCAGGAGCAGATTTAAAGATAACGAATGAGTTGGCAAACAAACTGGGATTAGGAGAAGGGGATCAAAGATGGCGCTCTGAAAAACTGGCAGTTGGAAAATCTGTGATAGGTTTAGTTAAAGTTAAGGTATCCGTGGAAGAGGAGATGTGGCAGCAGTAGACACAACCAGGGCCTGGAAGAACCAGGAAGTGCAGGCCAGAAGAGCTGATCCAGGGTGGTTAGAAAGATAGTCTGTGCTGGCGAAAAGCTGCATCTGGGCTGGCCAACTCCATGTTCCAACGAATGAGGTGACAGTCAGTAAAGTGGTGTACTGAATATTTTCTAAGTGCAGGTAATCTAGAACCACCTACTTAAATCTGAACTGAGAACAGTTTCTTTTATTTTCTCTACCTTACTTCAGGCAACACATTTTCTGTTTGGCAAGAGGGGCTCCTTCTGGCAGGATGGATTTTCTTTTCCCCTTCTCTCTATTATAGGTACTGAGACACTCTGTGTCACAAAACAACACCCCAAAGCCCCCATATTCACCAGTGTCATATAATTATGATATGTTCTGTACAAAGTATTCCTTGTTTGGTATTATTTTAAAAGCCTTGATTCGCTGAATATTAACATCTTGTTGGATTGCATGTGCTACCATTGTATGTGAAGTTATGAAACATTGTTGGACACGTTAATAGAACTTGTTGCAAGGTGGGAAACTCCCACAAACAGCCTTTCAAGCACAACAATGGAGTGGCCAGACAGTGCTGATAACCATCTCTCATTCACTCAAGTATAGATTCCACTACTGTTTACAGTGAAGGCTTCACAGTAAGGTGCATGTTCACAATGGGGGTTGGCTGACCAATGAGGATGTCCCCATACATCATGAGCCCCATAGATCACAAGCTGAAACAGAGCATAAAAGGGGGAGCATGACATCATCACTTGCCTTCACTCTCCCACAACTCAACACCTTAAGAAACGGCAGAAAGATAAAGAACTTTGAACTAGGGGAGTGGAGTCCCAGGCGGGGAAAACAGACTTTGCCTGTGATCTGAGGATTGATAGCTTGCATCTATCATCTCTCAGGGTGAGATAATTTTTAGGGTCAAATCCCATTAGTGTGTAGAACTTTAGACTGCAATCTTAGGTTTATTTCTTTTGGTAACTATTAATCTCTTTACACTTGCCACTTACAATCACTTAAATCTGTTTTTCTGTCATTAATAAACTTGTTTAATGTTTTATCTAAACCAGTGTGGTCTTGAATTGGAGTGTCTAGGAATCTTAACTCAGTAACAAAAGCTGTTGCATGTCTTCCACACAATGAGGGGGGAGCAGACTTATTACTATCATTTTGGGGATAGACTCCTTTTGGTGCAATTCTTACAAACTGTGTGTGTGTGGGCGGGTGTAATTGGCTGGTGCCTCTGTTTTTGGTTCATGAGTGGCTAAGCAAGGCACCCATATAAATCAGTTGGATGTGTCTCTGCCTGTAGATGGCTGTATAAATGTAGCTTGCTCTCAGCATCACAGAGTGAGAAACATCTCAGGTTAATGTTCAAGTGATCTAGAGGGTTGTGGTGCTCTGCATTCTGTTGGGCTAGGTGATACTAACTCCAAAGAGGATTGCTGCTTGTCACTAGTAAGGCATTGTGAAGGACAGCCCAGGCTGGAGAGTGAAGAGGGCATGGCATTCCCATAGTTTTCAGGTTGCGACCCGGGAGACCCCATCACAGGTACCTCCTTGTATTTTCTCCTGATATCCCTTTCTAAACTGTCTGGATATCTCTTCAACTCTCTTTTAAATTTAGGAGTATGGGGGTTTCCATATGTTTCCCTCTCTTCCACACTGGCATCTAGCTGAGGTCCGCCACATCTCAATCTGGATAGAAGGTGGCACTCCCTTTAATCATGTGGGATATAAGTAAAAGTTGCTTTTCAAACACTTCAGACTCTTAACTGCTTGTTCATGCTGGGAATTCGTAGTTACTCATCTTAATTAATGTACAAGTGTCCACTGTCTCTAATCTGCTAAAAGCATAAACCTGTAGTCATAACCCAGGGCTCTGTAGGTGGCTTAGGTTCTGCAAGATGTGCAATGTACTTTTTCCAAGAAACTTGTATCATGCTTGCCGACAAAGAATTCAGTACAACAGAAAATACTGGGCTGATTTATAGCCAGGGAAACAAGATGAAAAATGTTGGAACATGTAAAACTGAGCAAAGAATTATTATTAATATCTGAAATGTTTTTGTTTTTAAAATTCTGGTGTGCCAGTTAAACTATCTTCCTACACGTCTAATCTGTATAATCAGCAGATAACCCAGTCTCTGCACAGAATTTGCCGGTGTTACTATGGTAATAATATATTCACTGGGATTAATTGTTCTTCAATCACTTCTCGAAAGTATTAGGTATACAAGTGCAAATGTGCTTTGTTTTAACTTCAGGCATGCAGTCCTTAATTTTCATATTTGGTTTTAAAAATATTTGTTGCTGATCGAGGCAAGATTCTGATCTTCACTTACATGTGAACTCTCATTGTAAATTCCTCCTGTAGTTTGTAATCTAAATGAATTTGTTTTGGTTTCCCTTTGAAGATTTCAGTGAGATAAAATAACGGATAGTGACCTTCTGTTTTAGTAATTTCATTATCTTGTGGAAAGAAATTGACTTTCCTCTTAGCAGATGAAAATCCAGCAAGGTGTGCTCCTGGTTCCCATTACTTATATGCGATCTGTGTCCCCCAACTTCAGGGGTTGTGAAGACGACAGCTTTTAGAATACCGGAACGTCTGTAGAAAAGCAATCAGGAGCAGACTGTGCAGGGAGAGTTCTACCACCTTACCTTAGCCTTGAAAGTGCCCTTGTCCCTGAATCATGGTCCTTTACTTGTAAGAAAGGTTAGAAAAAGTTCTCTGTCAGCATGCAGTGATCACTCCTAAAAAAAAAATTGCAAGTTTTAGGAGTATGCCTTGGATGTCCCTATACTTTTATAGAGTACATGGCAATTGCTAAGGTAATATTATTTAGTTATCTAAGGCAATTGGCAAGATTTAAGGATGACCATGGTAAATGCTGCTCTTTCAATAGACCGTGGATTGGTAGGTTTCATTAGCGAGAAAAGAGTTTTTCCTGCTCCGAGACCTTCCAGGAACTGAGTTTCCCAATGCTCATCCTCTGGGAATTAGGGAATAAAGTCTTTTGTACATGCAAATACTTGGTTTACATGCACAATATTAGTAATTATGGATGTGGTTGTACACTTTTGAGTATTTTTATGGGCGACTACTAATTTAAAATTTGACTCTGAATATGTAGACTAAGGGAGGTTAGGCTGCTCTGGAGAATTCCCACTGTAGTGTGGTTTGCACTGGATTTTCCTCGCTTTTATTTTTATTATAATTATAATACCATTGAAATGAAAGATTATCAGTGTGGAAAACTGATGAGTTGAAAGATATGGTGTAGGAAATGGCAACCTTTTTTTGTTTGGCTTGTATACAGGAGCACCAAAACATATGCTTGAAATTTCAAATATATTTTCAGTGTGTTTTTCCTTATGTAAATATAAACTAAACCTTTCACAGGAGTCATTAATTCCCTATAAAAATCCACCTGTTGTCTAGAATTGTGTTGTCATGCTGAGTTAGTTCTTCCTCGCTTTGAATAAATGACCTTTAGGGATTTATCTGATTTACTTTTGAATACGGTGTTTTAAGAATGCTAAATAAATGTGCAAGATAAAATTCCAGATGATGCCTAATTCATGGAGATTATTCCCACAACAGATTTTTTATATCTATAGCTATAAAAATATAAATAAAATGTAAGATGCTTCAGTGGTTATAGTTATCAAAAACTATCTTATTGTTCTTTCATAATAGCAACAAATCTGTTTTAGCTATGTACTATGTGATAGAGCTTATTATGTTCCTTCACTAACTTACTTCTAGGTCAGAAGAAACAAAAAGCAGTCTTGCATGCAACACACATCCAGGTTCAGATGACACACAGAGCATTTTAAAATCTGAACTGTACAACATTTCTTTATTCTCTTTATGATTATTGCTTTTTATTGTATTTATCTTACAGGCCTTGCAAGAGCCAAATCAGTCCCCAGCCACACATACTCTAATGAAGTGGTTACCTTGTGGTACAGACCTCCAGATGTCCTTTTGGGCTCAACAGAATACTCCACCTGCCTTGACATGTGGTAAGAATAGCATCCTTATACAGGATAATCCATCGAGGTGCTTTGGCTTTGACTTATTGTAGACACAAATGTACTAAGATTAATGGTGTAGGATAGACTGCCTATGTATGCTAATCCGTATGGATCCTCCCAGATACTATTTCCTGAGAGCATCCTCCTGTCTATATTTCCAGCACTTTACAGCAGGTGTCCAGTAATGATACATGACTAGCATGAACAATAACACTTTTCAGAGATGCAGTTTAATTGGTATTGCATATCTTTTGTGGTCTTCATCTGAAATTTTGTTTTGCAGAAGGTAGATTTTATTTCCTAGCAAACAATAGGGAAAGAGGGAATCACCATAATTCAAGATACATAATAGCAAAACTATTGTTACAAACCCTTGGCTAGCCAGAACCTTGCATTTGCCACTGTGCCGCTCACCACCACCGTGTCCACTCAGAACTTCAGAGCAATAGCAGGTATAAAACCCAGCGTCTGTTACAAAAGCATTGCCATAATATTTGACCAAAAGGAGAATCTACCTTAGCTCTTGGTAATATGTTAGCATATGACACCCAGTTGAACAGGTCTCATGCTATACAGTACAGGGCAGTATAATATCTATAATGTGTGCTAGCTAGCGCATTATAGTAGTATTACTTAATTTTGTAGTGGACTGAAAATCTTTTTTATTTAAGACCTATGCTTAGGGTTCTTTGTTTATCTTATAGTAGTATGTTGAGATCACTCAACACCTACAGCCATGAGATGAGGACTTTTACATATAGGTAGAGAAGGAAAATCTTTCTTCTTATTGTTACTAGTTTATTAAAGTCTCGTTGCTGTGTAGAGGAAATTATTTTTAGTTAATTTGTTTTAAAATAGATTTGCTTGACCACTCTTAGTATCATTTCATTTAAAAAAATCACATACTACTGGCCCAGTTCAATTAAACAAATCACCATTTATCTATAGTTCGTTTTTAAGGAAATTGACACTTTTTGGTCTTATTGCATAGACTGCAAGTTCTGTATGAGCATAGAATTATCTTATTTTAATGTATAGAGACAATTTTAAGTAAATGCAAACAGGAACATATGTTTTAAATTGGCAATTAAGATGGAAGTGACTTTCACCCTCTGTCTGAAATATTTGCATCATTGCATTAAAGAGTATTTGTTTAAAGCTGAAAAATAATATTTTAGAACAGGAATATCCTTTCTGCCTGGAGGAAAAACTGCATGATTAGGCTTTAGTTGCTCCTGCAAGCCTGAGACCAGAGAACTTTGAAACAAATATTACCTTTCTCTGGACATCTCATTCTTTTTTTTCCCCCTCAAGCACTACACTGTTGCCCTTGTAGGTCTCAAATTCCTGTGGGCAGAGATTAGTAAAGTATCTTGCAGTGTTCTGTCCATTTGTAGGCTACATACTATAAATATTAGAATATCTACCCTTGCAGAGAACATTTAATGCAGCAGTGCCATGGGAAGCTGTTGAAAAGCCAGTGCATCAGTACAGAAACACTCTGCCATAGTGTGACTGCCTGGTGCCTCGGTGAGCAGAAGTAGTGGTTCTGAGGAGTCCTCCAGGCACTGTTTCCCATCCCAGACCCTCTCAATATGTACTAGAGTCTCGTCTCTGCCCAGAGAGCAATCTGGGTTGATAAGGGTACATTCATAGCACAGCTGGTGAGTCTGGGTGCATTAGACAATGAAAATAACTGATGGAGCTGAACATTTCTGTCAGCTAATCTTGGCATAGTCTATGTAGGTAATCAGGAAAAGAAAAACTCCATGTGTTTAATTTACGGTATTCAGATTTCTTTTAAATGATCATATGTTCTCTCTCTCTGCATGCATGTGGTATTTAAGTATGGAATTGTGAGGATGGTGAATTTTAGCTACAGGAACCCAAAGAACTTAAAGAAAAATGGGAAAATTTCAAAAAAGGGAGCATTTTTAAATGTTTTCTCTGCAAAAATCATAAATGGATTTGGTCAGAATTCTTTCTTTATTGTAGAATGGCTTTTTGACCAGAACAAAAACTTTTTTGTTTGAAATTTTTCAGCTTTTCAACAACAAAAATCATTAAAACATTTGGGGTTTGATTGGATTATCAGTTTTTAGTTTTTGAAAACTGATCCTTTATTTTTATGCTTTCCCAAAAATGGTTTTTGAAGATCAAAACTTCTTTGGTTTTTGGTTTTTCATTGAAAACTGAAACATTTTTAAGTACATAAGAAGCAGGAAGCCTGCTAAACAACCAGTGGGAGAACTGAGATGCTAAAGGAGCAATCAAGAAAGATAAGGCCATTGCAGAGAAACTAAATGAATTCTTTGCATCGGTCTTCACAGCTGAGTATGTGAGGGAGATTCTCAAACCTGAGCCATTCTTTCCAATCTGAGGAATTGTTCAAATTGAGGTGGCATTAGAGGAGGTTTTGGAACAAATCAATACAAATCAGTTAAACAGTAATAAGTCACCAGGACCAGATGGTATCCACCTAAGAGTTCTGAAGGAACTCAAATTTGAAATTGCAGAACTATCAACTGTGGTATGTAACCTATCATTTAAATCAGCTGCTGTACCCGGTGACTGGAGGATAGCTAATGTGACATTAATTTAAAAAAAAGCTCCAGAAGTGATCCTGGCAATTAGAAGCTGGTAAGCCTAACTTCAGTACCAAGCAAATTTGGTTGACACTATTGTAAAGAACATAATTATCAGACTCGTAGACGAACATGATTTGTTGGGGAAGGGTCAACATGTTTTTTGTAAAGGGAAATCATGCCTTGCCAGAAGTTGGGAATGGGCAATGCGATGGATCACTTGATGATTACCGGTTCTGTTAATTCCCTCTGAAGCAGCTGGCATTGGCCATTGTCAGAAGATGGGATACTGAGCTAGATGGACCATTGGTCTGACCCAGTATGGCCATTATTAGATCTTCTTCATTGTCACAGGATTTTTTTTTTTTTTTAAGCAAAATATTTTAGCAATTCCTCACAAAAAATAACTGGCATTTTTTACCAGTTCTATTAGCAAATATTTTACTAAAAAAAGACATTGTGTTCATCTGAGCTATGTAGAGTTACGATGCCAAACTGGAGATCAAATTAAACCATAAATAGGTAACAGCGGTGTTTTCGATTTGCTATACAGGCAACATGGGTATTTTTGGTATTTCCTCCCTCCCCTCTGCCCTGAGAATATTAAATCTAATTACTTTATGGTTGGTATTACCAAGAAGTTCAGCTATATTCACCTCTTGGACCAGATCCTGTGCACCACTTAAGAGTCAATCAAGAATTGCCTCTCTCCTTGTGGGTTCCAGGGTTAGCTGTTCGGATATCTAGAAATTTTATCTCTGCATCCCATCCTATATCATAGAGAGAGAGCACTCCACTAAATATCAAATCCAAGAAGGACCTAACCAAAATGCTATTTGGCAAATGTAATCATATTCAGTGTTTTATCTTGGAGGTAAGGCAAGGGTGCTTGCCGAAGGGCACCAAAAAATGTCTTAAATAACTGACATAAATTTATTGATACCTCCTGATGGCAGGACCTTTAACACAGGCCCAGAAGAGATCCAGGGTGCCTATGGAGAAAGCTTTGTTCCAAATGACAAACGAGGCAGCACTGATTGTACCTAGCAAAGCTATCAATCCAGTGTATAATAACATATCCAGTGCAAATAATATATTTTTTTCTGATATTAAGCAATCACAGGATCAGAATGTTAGTCAGAGCACCCAGTTCACTCAGATGGCACATGAAAGGACTTTACAGTGAATTGATCCCCTACGTGTCCCCTCCCCCGCACCCTCCCTCTCTCTCTCCTCTCTCTCTCCCCCTCTCACACTCACACACACACACTCTCTCACCACCCCCACCCCCCGCTCTCCAGTTTATATTCAGGCAATGCAGGAGATATTGCATGTTTAAATCACTTTTGTTAACATGGTATGTCTAACAGTAAAGCATATTGGAGAACAGATAGTATGGGAGCTCTTTTACAGCAGCAGCACATTACTGGGCCACAATTAAATTAAGACTAAGTAATGATTTCCTAGAATGAAGAGACAGAGAGAGAATTCTTGCTTATATCATACACCGTTAATTCATTACCAACAAGTATGTCTGTGTGTTTGTGTGACATTAATATCCATATACAATTATTAGTGTTTTTTTTCCTTACGTTAAATACTGGGTGCCGTTCTGTGTCCTCATTCATCACACACATCTTCATTACAAAACAGGCAGTCACTTTACTGAAATATTTATATAGTATTGAGATAAAATACACCTCTGTTTTTTCCATTTAGAAAAAAGATCACAGGGTATTGACTTTAGCCACGATATATGACATTTAATTGGGGTTCCTAAGGAATTGAACATGGATCTGCTATTGAGCTGAAAACCAGCTGTACGAGAAGAGTGCAAATATTAACCACTGGACAGTGTCAGGGAAGCAGGTGGCAGTGGCTGTGGGCTATCTTTACGCTTCATTTGCCATGGTAGGGCATTAGGATAGTAACTAAAAGCTAATGATCCACATACAGTATTACATTTTCCAGCTTTCTGTTTAAATAGCCACTGGCAGTAAAAGAATATTAATGAAGACATATACATTAATGGTGTCAGATAGTGATGGAAATCAATGCAATGTGCATTGGGATTTACATTTGTCAGCATATGCTACTGTGGCATTGTGTGAACATATGCAACAGTAGACTGAATCAAGGAATTATGATAACCTTAGATATGTTTTTTTTTCTTGATGAGGACTTACTGGTAGGTAAGAGTACTGTTTAGCACTCCCTCTGGTATAAATTTTCTTAATCCTTGGATTTTACAATTTTTTGAAAGACAGTGCAGGGGAAATAAATTTTAAGACTCTATACCAAAAGGTTTTATAAAACAGTAAAAACCATATATAGGTAAATAAAAATGTAAAAAACCTGGTATATTTATCTGTTGTGCTTGTCCCTAAACAAGAAGAATCTAGCTTTAGTAGCTGAGATCCTTGCTTTAAGTTATTAATAGCTTTTTGATTCTCACAACATAAGCACTGCTACATCTGTTTTTTAAAAGCTGGATGTCACTTTGGCTATTTTATTTTAACATGTATCTGGCTATAATCTATAGTTGTCATCTGTCTGGCAACTGTCGTATAGTATCATATCCATACTACAGATTTCTTTGTTTTAAAAGATACAATGAATGCCTGATAAGATATAAATTGTTAGTCACAACCGAGGTAAATGAAGCAATGTGCCAGTTTTTAAATTTTAATTCTATGAATTAACGATAACTATGCTTATTGCTGTGGAAGAAATCGCTTATAACTTTGCCTGTCAAATGTAATGCTATTGCGTATTAGATCATCATTATCTTCATTACATCTCTGCCTTCAGATTTACGTTAATTTATTTAACTTTGTAGCAGCTGGGACGATAGTGATCTCAGTGCTGATCTCAAGTATTCGTATTGAGGTTTATATCTTATATATGCACAGTCCATCCCCCTCTCCTCCTACCCCCCAAGTACAGTGAGCCCTATTTTGCTATTGTAATCTGTTCTCCCATTAGTGGAGAGCAGAATTAAGTATTTACCATAGTTCTATGTCTGCTTTCATGAATACTTCTCCAATTCAGACCTATGACAACAATTAAGATATTATATAAAAATGGTTGTCTTTGGGGCACAGATGCATTAAATTATCTAGTTGCACAAGGGACATAGCAGAAGCATCTTTATTTTACATCCCTTGTAAACAGTTTTCAGTGAAAGAGTGTGGGGCTAGTAATCCCAATACACTGTATTGTTTGAGGCCCAAAAAAGAGAGACAACAGTAGGGAAAATTGGTTATTTAGTCCTTGATTTTTTTTATCATAAGTTCCACTCTAGAGAAATGTTAATCCTTAAGAGGTCAGGATGCTGTGATAACCATCAAGATATTCTTAATTAAACTTCTGGGGAAGAAATTGACAATGAGATGTTTTATTGGCTGAATTAATCTGAGATTGGAAAATTCTCCCAGGGTCAGGTTCATATCGGGAATCCTCTTTTGTTCATAGCTGTGGGAAATACATTTAATTTTAGTTTCCTGTTTCTGAAGAATATTTTCTTTAGTTTGGGATTATGCATTTATCAGATCTATCAACAAAGGTGTTTCAGTTTTAGAGATGTTTCATACATAGCAGAGAATTCAGTTTTCAAATCTCCCGATTCCACAAAGGAAACCAAAAAAACCAAAAACTCTTGAAGAATAGGAAACACACATTCAGTATGAAAATTTTGCTGCACAAATGCTGCTCAATTTAAAATAACATTCACTTCAGTTGTGTTTTATGAACCCTTCTGTGTTCCGTTTTCTCAAAATCTGAGCAACCAAATTTAGTTACAGAGATGCACACATAAAGTGAGCTTGCAAACAGGGTGTGTTTTATGTGTAATGGAATATTGCAGCATGGAGAGGAGGATCACAGAGCTGCTCTTCAGAACCATAGTTTTTAGGCAGCTAAATGATCCAGAAAAGAATTTGACCACACCCTTCAGAACTAATATGGATAAAAAAAAATGTACCTTGTAAAAAATTCATTTTTTTACTAAATTCACTTTTTTGTGAAAAGTGCCTGTTTTCTGTGAAAAATTTAAATTTTTTCATCAGCAAAACTTCATTTTGTTGAAAAAGTCAAAATATTTTTGTTTTGATGTACTGATGCAGTGCTTCATGGGAGTTGTAGTTCAGTTGCGTTTTGTCCCCATTCACCTACAAAGAGCCAGGCTCCCTGGCTGGACAACATTGCCCATGATGCACAACAGCTGGGTGTTACTGTCCCTCCTCTCCAAGAAAGGAGACAGTCACAGGAGATGTAGTCTGACCATGGAGCACAGCCTATAAAGGAGAATGGAAGCCTGAGGCACCCAAGCGACAACTGTCATTAGCTACTGCAGCAGTACTTCTGAATCAAAATATTTTGGATTTTGGCTGAAATTTTTCACCACTTAAAAAAAACCACCTTGTTTTTTGACCACCTTAATTAATAAGTACAATCAAGTAGGAGCATGCAGTTGTCCTGAATAAATATAGAATCAGAGTAATAGAAATGTATGGTTGGAAGGGTCCTTGTTACTGGGTTCACTCACAGCTAGAGATGCCTCCTGGCCACGCTGGGGATCAGCTCTTTCCAAGTCCAGCACCCCCTTCCACTGCTCATTACATGCCTGCCTCTCCCTCCCTCTCCTTCTCTCTCTCTCTCTCCCTCCCTCTCTCTCCCTTTCTCTCTGTGACTCAGGGTGCTCTGACTTCATGGCTTGGCCCTCTGGCCAGGGCACTATAGTCCTCCACTTCCAGAGTACCAAAGTCTTTCCTTACAAATGGTCTCAAGCAGTCTGCTCATTCACTCATTCTCATACAGTGCCACTTCCCCAGTGACTGGTAGGGGAACCCAGCCTCACCCTCTATTCTGGGTTCCAGTTTAGGGACCCACTAAACAGCAGCCAAGGTTTGCACCATCCTAAATCTTGCTGCCTTTTCCCCGAGCCTTCTCTAAACCTTCTGCCACTTCTCTCACCCTGGGTTTGCCAGCTTAAACTGCCTTCTCACAGGGAGTAATTGCAGAACACTTCCCTGCAACCCTTTCTGCTACTAGCTCCCTGGCTTCATTGAAGCCCTGCCTGTTCCTGCACAGGTGAGCTTCCCCTAATTAGGGTTTTCCTGTCAGCCTAACTATACCATAGCTTGCAGCCTCATAGGTTAATTGGGCCCCTCTTACCTACATTAACCCCTTCAGGGCAAGTGTGGAGAACACACCCCATGACAGTCCTCAAGATGTAATCTATTCCAGCCCCTTGTGCAGAGAAAGGACCAAGTATAGACCATACTTGACAGGTGTTTGTCTAAGCTATTCTTAAAAACCTCCAATGATGGGGATTCCACAATCTCACTTACAAGCCCATTCCATTGTTTAACCTTTTGGCATCCTTTCATCTGCGAGAGATGGTGAAAATTACAGCCTGTAATGTAGATGGTTTGCAATGTTGCATGTGACTAAATAGTCCAATCCGAGCTTTGCATATATGAAAATATATTGCATTAGTTGGGAGCTGCTTGCTGCCTACAAGCTCTTTTCCTTTTCAGACTGTAGAAGTTGGTTTCTCATTACCTTGATGCTTTGATGGAGATGATGGTGCCACTTGTTATGTATGATCACTTGCCAAGGTTTCCCATTGGTCAGGGTCAATTCCACATTCTTCATATCTTGTTTGCATATGTCTTTGTAGCAAAGCTTGGGACATCCTGTTCTTATTTCCTCTGATAGCTCCCCATTTAGTATGTCCTTAGGTATGAGTCCATCTTCCAGCTTGCTCAGATGGCAGACAGCTCAGCTGTCTTTGCTTAAGCAAGGCTGCCACAGTTGGTACATTTGCCCTTTGAAGAACCTCTGCATTGGTAACTTTATCTTGCCATTTGATGTTGAGTGCATGACTTTAAGCAATGTAAGTGGAAACTATTTAACCTTTTCTCCTGATGAGCGTAAGGTGTCCATGTTTCCCCAGCATACATGAGAGTTCTGAGGACGCAAGCTTGATACACTAGCATTTTGGTCTTGATGGTAAGCTTTGAGTTGTTCCACACTCTTTTAGTTAGTCTACTAAAGGTGGTGGCAGCCTTTCCAATGCGAAACTTAGTTCTTCATCCAGTGAGAGATTGATAGTCACTGTTGAACCTAAATAGCTGAACCTTTGGACTATTTCTAGCTGGTTTGCATTTAAGGTGATAAATGGATTTTGTGGAACCCCCTGTCCTAATACAACCGTTTTCTTAATGCTGATGATGGAAACAAATGGCTGACAAGCACTTGAAGGGTGGCCCATGAGTTCTTGTAGTAGATTTTCATCGTGGGCTATAAGGGTAGCATCATCAGCAAATAGAAATTCCCTGATTAGCACCCTATTTATTTTAGTCTTTGCCTGAAGTCATGAGAGATTGAAGAGTTTCCCATCCGATCTGGTATGAAGACACACTCCATCTTTCACATCCTTAAACACACAGTGCAGAAGACTGAGAATAAGATGCCAAAGAGTGTAGGGGAAAGAACACATCCTTGCTTTATTCCACTTTTCATCACAAAGCTGTCCAGAGTAAACCCATCAAACTGGACATTTGCTCTGATGTTGCCATGAAATTAACATATAAGACTTAACAAGGTTGATAGACGTCCTATCTTTTCTAATATTGCAAATAGACCTGCTCTATTGACTGTGTCAAATGCTTGGTTAGGTCCACAAAGGCAATGTACAGTGGTCAATTTTGTTCTCTGCACTTTTCTTGAAATTGATGCAAAGAAAATATGTCTATAGTTGATCTTCCAGTCCTCAATCGGCACTGTGATTCAAGGTAAATATGATTTGCCACCTGTTGTAGGCACACTAAGATGACTTGCAAAAACTTTTTCTGCTACACCTAGTAGTGAGATACTCCTGTAATTGTTAGTCACCCTTTTTGCCTTTGTTTTTATTGCTTAAGTACCTTATAATTAAAAAGCTTTTACTAATACTAATTTAAATCTCCCTTGTTTCAGATTAAGCTGATGACTTCTTGTCCTACCTTCAGTGGACATAGAGAATAGTTGATCACCATCTTCTGTATAACCCCTCCTTCCCCCAATATACTTGAAGACTATTATGAGCCTTCGCGCTCCCTCTCCCCGGTCATCGTTTCTCAGGAGTAAAAGTTCCCAGTTTTTTTTACCATTCCTCATAGCTTGTGTTTTCTAAACCTTTTATCATTTTTCTTGCTGTCCTTTGGATTCGCGCCAATTTGACTACATCTTTTCTAAAGTTGTGATGCCCAGAACTGGACACAGTACTCTGTCTTGCTGAGGCCTCACCAGTGAATACAGTGTGACAATTACCTCCCATGACTTACATATGTCTTTGCTGTTAATACATCCCAGAGTGTTAACCTTTTCTTGCAGTTGCTTCACATTGTTGATTCATGTTCAATTTATCCTCTGTAACCCCAGATTCTTTTCAGCAGTAGTACCACCAACCAGCTTTTTCCCATTTTGTAGTTATACGTTTCATTTTTCCTTTCTAATTGGAGAACTTTGCACTTGTCTTTATTGAATTTCATCTTGTTGATTTTCAGACTGATTCTCCAAGTTGTCAAGGTCATTTTGAATTCTAATCCTGTCTTCCAAAGTGCTTGCAACCCTTCCCATCTTGGAGTCTTCCTCAGATTTTTTAAACACACTCTCCACTCCATTATCCAAGTAATTAATGAAAATATTGAATAGTATCAGACCCAGAATACACCCCTGCATGGCAGTACTAGATACATCCCCCCCAATTAGACAACGAACCATTAACTACTCTTTGAGTATTGCCTTTCAACCAATTTTGCAGCCACCTTGTTAATTTCATCTAGACCACATTTTCCCACTTCGCTCATGAAACTGTCATGTGGCAACATGTCAAAAGCTTTACTAAAATCAAGAAATATCACATCTGCGGCTTCACCCCATCCACTAGGCCAGTGACACTGTCACAGAAGGTTTGTTTGATATGATTTGTTCATGACAAATTAATGTTGGCTATTACCGTATTATAAATTGATTGTTTAATAATTTGTTGCAGTATCTTTCCTGGTATCAAAGTTAGGTGGTCTGGTCTATAATTCCCCAGGTCCCCTTTCTTTCCCTTTTTAAAGATAGGTTCTGTGTTTGCTCTTCTTTATTCTTCTGGGATCTCACCCATCCTCCATGAGTTCCCAAAGATAATCTCTAATGGTTCCAAGATTGCTTTAGTTAGTTCCTTAAATACACTAGCATGAATTTCATCAGGCTTTGATGATTTGAATACATCTAACATATCTAAATATTCTTTTAACATGTTCTTTCCCTATTTTGGATTACGTTCCTTCCCGCTTCTTAATATTAATTGTGTTAAGTATCTGGTCACAATTTACCTTTGTAGTAAAGACAGAAGCAAAATAGGCATTAAACACTTTAGCTTCCTTGATGTCATCTGTTGTTGTTCTCCTTCCCCAGCTAGTAGAGGACCTACCCTCCCCTTCATCTTTCTCTTTCTCCTAATATATTTATAGAACCTCTTCTTATTGCTTTTTATGACTCTTTCTAGATATAACTCACTGTGCTTTAGTCTTTCTGTTTTTGTCCCAACATATTTGCACTATTCTTTTGTACTCATGCAATTTGTTCATGTTTCCACTTTTTGTAGTATTCCTTTTTGATTCTTCATGTCATTAAAGAGCTCCTGGTGGAGTGTTATTGACCTCTTATTCTTTCTATCTTTGCTTTGCATAGGGATTGTTTTCTATAGTGCCTTTAATATTGTCTCTTTGAGAAACTGCCATGGCTCTTGAACTTGTTTTCCTCTGATTTTTTTTTCCCTCTGGGACCTTTCCTAACAGTTCTCTGGTTTCAGAAAAGCTGGTTTTAAAGTCCACTGTCCTTATTCTTCTGCTCTCACTCCTTCCTTACCTTAAATTCATCAAAGCTATCATTTCATGATCATTTTCACCCAAATTGTCTTTAGCCTTTAGATTTGCAACCAATTCCTCAATGTTGGTCAGAATCAAGTCCAAAAAGGCTGTCCCTCTGGATATACCTTCGACTTGCTGAAAAAAGAAGTTGTACTCAATAAATTTCAAGAAGTTATTGGACATTTTGTGTTTTCATGTATTAGTTTTCCAACAGATGTCTGGATAGTTAGTCCCTAATTGCTATCAGGGCTTGTGTTTTTGATATTTCTGTTGTATGTTCTGAAAATGCTTCCTCCTCCTCTTGCCATGACATCCCTCCTGTTTCTTTCCCCTTTTATCTTCACCCAGAGACTTTCATCTGGTCTGCTATTCACTTTCTTCTCTACCTCAGACCAAATGCATATTTTCTTGATGTATAGGGTAACAATGCCTTTCTTCTTTCCCCCCGTCCTGTCCTTCCTGAACAAGCTATACCAAGTGGTTTCCAAACGTTTGAGGTGGTATACCCTTTCCAAATAATGCAGTCTACCGTGTACCCCCATCTGAGATAGGGTCATAATATACTTATGATTAGATTGCCAAGTCTTACTAAATAAAAGGCGTTGTCCACCATTACAGGATTTTTCTCATGTAGCTCCTGATGAGAGTTTGTGTATGCCTAAGGATATGTATACCCCAGTTTAAAAACCACTGATATATCTTTCTATACCTGTATTCCAGTCGGAGAATTTATCCCAGTCTCTGTGATGCCAATTAAGTTATAATTTGCCTATATGCTAATAATTTCAGTTCCTTTTGTTTATTTCCCATACGTCTTGCATTCATGGGCAGACATGTAAGAGCTGAGCAGATTCCTCCAATGTTATCCCTCTTTTTGCTCCCATGACCCTATTGTAATTTTTCATGTGTCCCCTACCCCCCTAACGTTAATCCTCTGTTAAGGTCCACTTTTTAAATACCTACTTGTGGGCTTTTGTCACCTGCCCTCTTGAACCTAATTTAAAACTCTCCACACTAGATTTTGTATCGGTCAGCAATAAATTCTCAGCTGTAGCTAACCTACTGGATGACGTCAAGGTAACTTGGTCTTAGACAATTCAATTAAAGGCTACAATCCACCAGCGCGGTGATAAGTGCATTAGTAATAAGAAGAAGTGAAAGTTCAACATCCTGGCACTTTGCAATCATGAGGAATATTATAACCAAATGGTGGGTGAAGTTGAACTTGGCTTATCCAGGAACACATAAAGCCAGCATCCTGTGCAATCTACAACCTCAGAGGTCAAGAGGTAGTCACTCCGAATGGCATCTTGAAAGACAGCCAAGGCTGCCCATGTAAATCAGATGACAACATCCTCTCACACTGGATGGAACATTATCACAGTGCCCAGAACCACTGTCCAGCCTCTGCTTCCCCGAAGTTGAATGATTTGGCAGCCACTGGGTTTCAGACCCAAACATACTGACACACCAATGCTGGATGAAGTGAAGCACACCATTTGCAAACAGAAAAATGGATGTGCTGCTGGTGGTGATGACATCCCCCTGGAGCAGAATCACTTCTGGCCATCTTTCGCCTGGTTTGGAGAACTGGAACCTTGCCAACTGCCTGGAAGAATGGTATTGTGATCTCACTTTATAAGGGCAAGGGACTGCACAGTGAATGTAAGGGCTACAGGTTGATTACTTTATCTGGGCCAGGGAAGGTGTTCGTGCATGTTCTGCTGGTGTGTTTTGAGCTCCTGCTACATTGGAAGCGTTTCCCCCAACAGTCAGGCTTTATGAGGAACTGGTACACGTTAAATGCCATTTGAGTCCTCAGTTTGTTGTCAGAGATACAGCGAGTTCAAGAAGACCCTGCACGTAGTGTCTTATCAATCTTAAGGCTGTGCTTGATTCCATTGATTGAATCGCGCTGTGGAAGGCCTTAAAGGGCAGGGGTGTCCAACCACTCTGCTGGACTTGATTAGTGAGCTGCATAATGGAACCACAGCCTGGGTACATGTGGGGAATCGGACATTGGCACCTCTTAAATCAGTACCTGGTGTCAGGCACAGCTGTGTCTTGGCCTCTGCATTCTTTTGTCAGGCAGTGGATTTCATAAAGTAGTATTCCTTCAGTTCTATAGGCATTAAGGTCAGTGGTCTCTTGCTCTCAGAGCTTGACTATTCTCATGACATTGTTTTTCTAGTACAGACCCCTGACAGGTTTCGTGAGGCTTTCCAGCAAATGGAGGAGGAGTCAGCCTTAGTCAGTCTCCATGTTTTGTGGTCAAAGACAAAGCTGCTAAACCTAGGATTAGGTCCACCCACAACTCAAATCTCTCTGAATAATGAAACAGTTGAAACAGTCTCCAGCTTTTGCTATTTGGATTCTCTCCTTACCAGTTCCTCCAACTCTTATAAGGAGGTTCTTCATCGGATTGGCATTGCAGCATCTGCCATGGATAGTTCAGGATGAATATGGAACCAACGTCATCTTGACATCATAACCCAAGTTCAGGATGTGTACACGCTGTATCCTCTCTGTACTGCTGTACAATTATGAAATATGGACACTACGCTGCTCAGACTGGGCAAAGCTGGAGGCTTTCCACACAGAATGCCAATGTCATATACTGGGCATAAAGTGGAATGATTCAGTTGTAATGCAGACGTTTACAGACTACTAGGGCCATTGTCCTCAACTGGCAACTTACACTTTCCAAACATGTTTCCAGAACGCCTCAAGATGTTCCGGCAAATGCTGTTCTCTGGGTGGCTTGCAATATCCAGAATAAAATTCCACCAACCCAGGGGTGGATGTGGCCCAGAGGTAGACCTCCTATTACATGGGTGCATCATGTTTGTTCTGACATTGGACTTTTGGCCCATCAAGCCCTTTCAGCTGCACAGGAATGGACCAAATGGCAAACGATTGCTATAGCCAACTGTTCAGATAAGCATTGAAGAAGATGACTAGATTGGGTAGTCAGTGTATGAAGATGCTCTTCCTCTTCTTGGTGAGGTGGACCCCATGTCTTCTCAGCAGTCCTCCTCCCCAGAAGAGCATCCCATGGTCACAAAGCCCTCCCATAGACACTGTCACACTGTCTGGAGTGGCTCATGACTGAGAGTGCCAACCTCAGGCCAGACTTTCAAGAAGCAGGACAGTGACACCAAAGTAGTTGTATGTTCCATAATTAGATTTCACCATCCCAATAAAAGTATGAACTCCTGAAGCACTAGAACAGTCTTACCACAGACAGTTCCCTTGGGCATTCCAGTCTATCTTGCCACCCAGCCAACTTGGACTTAGTGATAGATGGTTGTTATACACCAAAGATCATAAAATATTCAGGTTACTCCCAGTCCCAAAGGACCAATCACTTATCCCAGGTCATTTTGTACCTGTGATCTCACATGGAAGACAGTGTTTGTAACTAGTCCTATAGTAAACTATCTAAGGAATTATTAACTAAGAAAAGAAATGAGTATTATTACAAGGTTAAAGCAGACAAGCATGTATACATAAATGAGTTAGTCTGTGGTTCCAGAAGGTGGCAGAACTGTGGTAATCTATGAGCTCTGAATATCTTTTAGTTCTAACCCAGGTTGACTCTGGAGATCTCACCTTCTCTTTTGTAGCTCTGGCCCTGTAAGTGTGCAGACAGCAAAAGAGATGAAAAATTTCCTTGTCAGGTATTTTTATTTCCTTCTTCCAGAATTCAGGCTGATGGGATGAGCCCTTTTGCACATAGCCTCTTCATGGGAATAAAGAGCAATTAACAAAGTCTTTGTAATGTAATGTCCCACAATAGCTCATTTAGTTTTGATAGGACCTTGAAGGGAAGGAAATGCTCCCTCCTGATTGGGTTCACAGTTTCAGAGCAAATATTTTTTTTACTGTTACAAAGCAAAAACTTAAATATTACCTTCTGGTATTCATAAAGATATTATAAGTGAAATTAATGCATGCAGCAACTTACAAGCATTTCTTAAACTCATTGTCATAAGTCAAATATTTATCTACTAGCACACAGGTGAAACAAACTGGTTTCCAGCAGTGAATTTGTCAGTGCTTGGCTGAGGGCTAAAGCCTTGTCAATAGCTGGCACGTGATTTCCCAGCATCACAGACACCATCTGTAGAGTCATGCATTTCATTTCCAAAACAGATGTGTCCCTGCCTGCACTATCACACTTCAGGAAAAGCTGTGCAACTTTGTGTGTAGAACAGACTACACTCCTTTTCCAAGCTCCATCTGGGTCAGTGCAGCTCTGCACTACTCCTACTCGGCCCAAAAGTTAAATACCATAGTTTTGCAGCTGTTAAATTATTTGCTGCAAATTATTCACTCACCATTAATTAACATCCATCTGCTGAAACCAGAAATATTCAGTTTCATTATGATGCAATAATGTGACACAATTCTGCAAGGTATTCGACCTCCTCAGTGGGAGTTGCATTCTCAGCTCCTTGCAGATCATGCCTGTAGACAACTGGGGTGAAAGTCCATTAAAATTAATGGTGGTTTTACCATTGATTTCATCCTGGAAGTTTCTGTCAGAGAACCAGATTTACAGGTGCAGGCTTAGTAGTCAAGGTTAAACATACAGCTCATCCTTTACAATACCTTATTCAGAGGTATATTGTATATCCACAAACTGTCCTGAGACCAAGCCTTTCCTGGAGGTAAAAATTGGTATATACAATTTCCAATTTACTAAAGTACCTGAAGGAAAATCTGTTAAATTGTCCTTACTTCACTATTAATCCTGAGCATGTACTTTTTTGAAGTTCAACCCATTGTTTAGAGTTTCTGTAGTCTTTACCTTTTGATGTGAATAAAGCATTCAGTACTCCAATGTTGCATCTTGGTGGTGATGGAGAAAATACTAAGCAGATTTTGCTTCTATATTATAATAAAAAAGCACTGTCCCTCTTGGAAAACTAGCACAAAATCTCAGTTATATGAATTATTCCTCTTGTGATTTTTTTATAAATGTTGTTGCTCAGTAATTTTATCAAAAGTATTGAAGCAGTCATTCAGTGCTTTCAGAATGTCTCCTCCCCGAGAGCCAAAACTTGCAATCTGAAGTCAGGCTTCATGGCCAGACGTAGATCTACTGTTTTTCAAAACATGAATGTCTACTCTGAAGAGACATGATGCTGACATAGTCTTTTGTTAGTGAACGTATCCAGCAGAAAAGCTGTTCATTCAGCGAAGAAAGTTCAACATTTGTTATAGTGAAGTTCCCCAATAGTCCACACAAATATTAAAATCTGCATTTAAGCAAACTATAAAGATCAGTATGAAAACCATTTGTTACTCAAACATGGCTCTGCTGTCACTTATATGGATCTCTTCAGAGGTAAAAACAAAACAAACTCCAGCAACCTTAACAGGTACGAATAATCTTAATAGGTTTTTAGCTAAAGTGTCATGTAAAAAAAATTATTGCAAAGGTTTTATAAATTCATATTCAGATAGATTATAATTTGTTTTTGTGTGTCATGTAAAATGTTATATAGAGATATGTCTGCAGAATTTTATTTAATTAATTTTTAAAAAATTATACAGTGGCAACCAAACAAGTTATTTTTTTACAAACTGGGGCTCTTGGCCTACAAATGTAATGCAAAAAAATAAAATTTCTGTAACTACCTCAGCTTGTCATTAGATATTCATTTGTTATCTAAATTCAGATTTCAGAGTAACCCATTAAGCTTCAGCATGAACTCTTACTTTATAATACTCCGTGTAGTATGTGACAGATACAGTGAGAGGAAATTAGGTTGGACAATATTAGATTGATGGCCACATATGGTATCATCAGTTCATCAATAGGCTTAGTCATGCTTATTGTTATTAGAGGGTAACTCACACATTTCAACATTAAATGGCTGTCATTTAGTTTGTCATGTTTTCTTTCCAAGGTTATCTCACTTCGTTCCATTGCAAAGATTCCTGAATCAAGAATCCAAAAGCCCAGCAACTCAGTTTGCAAATAGGAATTCAGACCTTCTCCAAAGGCTGAAGGAAATGCTAAATCAAATTATTGAAATGTGGCCAAAGTTCTTCTTTATGATATACACACTTTCTCAAACACTTTGCCTGAAAATGTCACTCACATACACACTATAAATAATGGGGATTGTACAGAGAGAAGGGGAGAGAGACAATAAAAGGAAAGTTATTCGAAATATGAAATACATTTTGATTAACATGGTATCATAGAAGTTAGAGATGGGAGAGAGATGTTAGCTCATCTTGTCCACCCTTCTGTTAATGCAAAATAAGATAGCTCCCTGTAGAATATTCTTAAGTGTTTCATCCAGCCTAGTTCTGTGTGACATAAGCAGTGGAGCTTCCATTCCTTTGGGAGGCTATTGCAGAGTATAAATAATTGACCTCAATATTCGGTAGTTTTCCTTAACAGTCACCCTACGTTTTCTGTTTCTTAATTGCATCTCATTGCTCCTAGTTATATCCTCTTTGGTATACATGCAGTTCTGGGGACCAGTGAAATCCAAAGCAGTTTCTTGTTTCTTTATTTTTCATACCTTTTAGATACTTGTACAGAGTCATCCTTTCCCTCCCCCACCCCTTTATTCATTTTTTACTCAAGAATGATGTATTGAGTTTTTATCTTTTCTTTACAAGTCAGTTCTTCCAATAACGTAATCACTTTGTTGCTCTGCTGAGAAATCTCCCCAGTTTGTTGACACATTCCTGTTTTGGGATGTCTGGAAATGTGCACAGAATTGCCGGGCTGTGTAGAGATTTGCTGTCTGTGCTCACAAAAAACCTTTTGGTTTTGATTTTTGATTTTAAAATAATTTTTGGCTACCATATTGTATACTCATATTAAATTTCCCATTTGCTCTGAGCATCATCCAAAGTCTGTTGAATTCAATGGGAAGACTCCTATTAACTTACATGACCTTCATTACCCCTAAGTCCCTTATTTGGCTTTATGGCTTTCCATGCATTTTCCTTTTATTGTAATCTGTATTTCAGTTTATTTTTCCTAAGATGTGTTTTCTTCCTTTTCCTGGGAGGAATCTATTTTATTTCATGCCCATATTTCTGTCCTCTCTAAGGGCTCAATCCTACTATATGGTGGGTGAATGGGACTATTCTTGTGCTTAAAATTAAGCATGTACTTAAGTGCTTTATTAGATTGCAGCAGAGTGCTCAGCAACCTCCAGATAGAGCCCTATTAAGTCTCTCTCTATTTTTCTCATCAGTGATGTTTAATAACACCTCCTGATTTAGAATAATTTGTTAAGGAATAAAAAGCACCGTAGTTAAATTATTCCAGATTATAACGAAATATAGCATCAAACAATATCTAAAATAGTCCTTGTGGCCCTAGAGGACACTTCCTCCCAAGAAAAGACATTGCACTATATTAATAGTTCTTCATCCAATTTTCAGTCCATACCTGAGTCAATTTGCATTAAATATGCAAGTAAGATTTTGAGGGGCAATATAAAATTCTTTGCTCAAATCTTCATCTTCTGTAGTATTTCAAATGCAAATATGTACTAAGTGCTTGTCTGTAGATACCTGTACGTGCTCTAAAATTTTAAAATAATGTAATATAATGTCCGTTGTCTGGTTTCAAAAATAGAACTGTAATCCTCTGTCCTCCAGACCATATTCAATTTTTTTTCTTATCTTCAGCAAATGGCTCCTGTCCAAAATCTTGCATTTCTCCTTCCCTGAGATCTAAATACTGTTTATAAGTATTTGACGAAGATATATTGTGCCTATCTGTGCCTAATGAAGCGTTAACCAGAGTAAATGATGAGTGGCAGTTTAATCAATTCAGTGCCTTCAGTAACCAACAAGGGCATATGGAACATAATTTTTTAATCTCCTTCTTTCAAACATACTGAATAGAACTAGGAATGGATCTGAACTGTGTTGTTCATTGTTTTCCTTTCTTCTCTAGAGGTAAAGGAAGATCTTTACTTAAGATATTCAATCTTTGAGAAGTAGAATCAGAAAATAATGTATTATAAAAGCTTTCTTTTTGAATAAATCTGATTGTATCCTGTTGCCTTTAAAATAAAATTATTTCATTATTCAGAAGTGGTCATTCCATTATGAACATAGTAAAGAATGCGGTCTCTGCTGGCGATCTTTGCCAAGTAATGTGTGCAAATACTCAATTAGACATTCCCCGACTTACTGAAAACATGCAATCTGTTTTCATTAGGAAACTTTCTTCCAGACACACTTCTCTCTACACACACAGATTCCTAAAATTAAATGTGGCTCTCTAAATAAATAATCATCTTCATGAATTAAAAAAAATATGTTCAGTGATTATATTCCAAACACTCGACTTCTGAAAACAAAGTTTAATTTAAGATTAAGGTTGGGACTTTCAAAGATTACTATAGGACAGAACTTGCATTTGAAAGGATTGGTAGTGATATGGCTAAATCCTCTAGTTGCCTCTGAGAAAGATCAATCCCTACTGTAAAATATGTATAACTCCACATAAAGCTATTGGATTGACAGATGTTTTGTTAAAATTCTCTCGTGTGTGTGTGTGTCTGTGTCTGTGTGTTTGTGTGTGTAAGGACAAGAATATGTACATTTAGAAAAAATGTAATTGCAATAACACAATTAAAATATTTTATCGAATCACACATACCACTGATTCCTACATAGCTTATTAGGTCTTGAAAAGCAAATCTTGGAAAACATACAAATCTCCCTTGGAGCCCATGGGAGAGAAGCAGGTGAGGGTCTGTATCTTCCCCTGGTGATCCACACAATGCCTGAACTAACTGACCAAGCCCCATGACTGTGGAACTACAGAAGCTTGTCCAAGTTTCATGGGCAAAGTGTATATCTGAGGTCATCACTGCTGCTGCCCATTTTACTCTCACAACCAATCCACATGTTTTTAAAAGCTGTTTTGGGGCCTTTTTTAAGATGCCCAAGATTTTGACCCTAGGTGAATGGATCTTTTTTTTATCCGTTATTAGGTGTGACACCTAAGCAGAAACTATTTCTTGAAAAGCTGTTTGAAAAAAAGCACATTTAAATGTACTGATTGGTTTTCAACAAATCCATCCATTCCAATTCTCATCCTGGTATCCTTGCACAGTAGAGTATGGTGTTGTAATGCCAGTGATAGAGACAAGTGTTTAATTAATTAATTAATTAAATCTCAAGAAAATCTAACAGTTTTTTGTTTGTTTGTTTGTTTGTTTGTTTTTAATAGGGGAGTGGGTTGTATCTTTGTAGAAATGATTCAAGGAGTTGCTGCCTTTCCTGGAATGAAAGACATTCAAGACCAACTTGAAAGAATATTTCTGGTGAGTTCTTTTTATCTGGATTAATATGTATATACATAATATGTTACTGTCCAAATTTGAATAATAAAATGTAGCTTAAAAAATCAGTGAGTTAGTCCATTTGAAGTCTTTACTTTTCTCTACTGGAGTACAGGTATCAAACACCTGGTTTAAAGCCAGATCCAGCCAGCCCTGTTACATTTTTCAGGCTTGCATGACTTATTCAGATTCTGTGGAACACAGGCTTTCATTTTAAAAAAGATGTATCTAGCTCTCATGACTGTGTAACGGAAAGCTTCCAAATGTGAGCCCAGTGAAAAGAGAAGCTGTGCTGCTATGCTGAATCTGCAAATAGTCTAAAATAATGACTCAGAGACCACATTAATAGTATTGTGCTGTTTTAATGTTAACATTAACTCTTTTATTGCTGAACATTTTATGTGATGGAATAGGTCATGGTATGGGAGTGAAGCTCATGAAGGTCAGGTGAGAACTGAGATTTGGTGCAGGGATAGAAACGCAGAGGGAATACAAAGACTGAGAATGAAAGTAAGGATGGCAGAAATGGTGGTGATATTCAAGTCTGAGTACGTTTTCTTGCTGTGGGATGCTTTATTCGGCAATAAGGCACTTAACAAATAATGATAACTGACAAAGCAGAGGGGAGTGAGGTACCGCCACTGCAGCCTGACTGGTCCATGCGTGGGCTGCATGGACAGCTCATTGGCCTGATGGCATCTCCACAAGGATGAAGGCCAGTTCATATTGCTCCTCCTGGGTGTGGGTCACCACCTGTGCCTATTTTTCTTCCACACCTGCCCTCACTTTCAGGCTGTCTTGTTATTGTCCTCTTTCTACTGCTAGATTTTCCACTTTGCTCTGGATTTTGGCCTGTGCTCTTTTAAGAGGCTCAGAAGAACGTCTTTCATTTCACAGATTGGTAGCAAGCTGTGTGAGTTTTTTCACCATCCTCAGAGCCCTCACGAGGTTTACAACTGTTTTGCAGGTGCCCAGTGCAGATTCACTGAAGTAGCCAATATAGTCCTGGATGCTGGCCAGGTTGGCTTCTGGTTGCACCATCACTGTTGGATGGCAAATGGGGAGAGTCCTTAAAAGAAGCACCTCTCACCTTAGCTCTAACACAAAAAGAGGGGAATCTGGGGCTTGCTTGGTCCTGATCCCTGGGTGGATTTAGCAGGAGGGGTTGAGTGGTAGCTTGCTCTGAAGGATTCTCTGGCTTTACAGGCATTTGTCTGTGTGCTGCACTAGATTTATCTTTCCAAGAAAAGAGCTCCCTGGCAGTTCCTCTCCTCATTCTGTTACATCATAGCTAGTTAAAGTTGTGGCCTTCCTTCTCACTAAATCTCTGTGTGGTGTTTTATTCACTGTGATGCCTTGGCAATTAATATTTGACACCCTTTCTACTGAGGTATGGTTCAGCTCTGCAGAGTGGCTCTAAGAATGGCATTGTTTTTGTCCCTCAGTGATTTCTACATACTAGTTTCTCGGTCTCTGAGCAAAACATGCTTTTTATACAGGTTAGATCTGCAAGCTCAGCGTAGGATGTGGAAGTCACATCATGTTCTTTCTGCCATGCCAAACACCTTCATGGCTAGATCTACTGCAGTGTAAAGGACTAAACTGCTTCTGTTCTGTGTGTCAGCAAGGTCTGAATGAGCTCTCCCCTGACATCTAGGGATGAGCTGGGGGAAAAAGACTTCAGGAGCAGACTGTGTTTGCATAGACCCAACTACTTTGCCTAGGTGCATAGCAGATGGATCTGCTTTGCCAAAATGATCAGTTTTGGGTTACAAATCTCTCTAGTATTTGAATTCAGGGGTAATGAAATGTTGTTACACTTATTGTATGAGTAAAGGGCAGCAGAACTGTGCTTCGCATGTCCTGTTTGAGTGGAGCACCCTACAACTGCCCCTCACTTGCTAAGCAGGGGGAGAGATGCCAAATCCCAGTGAAGAGAAGAGTAGGTGGGGAAAAGTGTTCCTACTTGGTGGTGTGGACTCTGTCTTAAGAGTCCTAGACACTATTTGACCTGTTGCTCTCCAGTATTTAATGGCAAAGCTGATTAGACTCAAGTGAGAGTCCTTGTTTTCTGGCTGATGATTCCAAGAGCTAAGATCACTGTGGAGTAGGTCTAAGGGCTAAGCCCTAGACTTTGTGTAAGGACAATAATAGACACCATGGAGACTACGCTGGCTGTGAGACTACCTGCTGATGTCACTAAGAGCTGGGTTAAGTGGTGTAATTTCCAAACATGGCATGCAGGACCAACAGCAAGCTGTGGCAGCAGAGAGACAGTGGTGGCAAAGGCATTGCTTGACCTTTTCTCCCACCCCACCCCCACCCTTCTGGGAGGGAGGTGAACCCATGTGAATGCACCTCTAGATTCTGGGTCTTCGCTAATTGTGAGTGGGATGCAGCCTAGGCAGGGGGGAAGTGAAGTGTTAAAGAGAAAAGTCACAACACAAATGTGTTTGTTGGACTTCCTCACTGCAAGGTGGGAAACTGTGGCAAAGGACACTGCCCACCACACTGTGGGGTCAGGTTTGCTTATGGTTACATGCATTTGAACATGGTTGTGGTATTCTCCCAAATAGATGTTGAGTTCCCTTTCAATAAGAGTTCTCTTTTGTTACACACAAACTCAGTGCTTGTGGGTGGAGAAGTATTGCTTCTTAGAGGCGCTGATGGGTGGTGTTAAATTTTCCCAGATTACTAGACGGGAGCCTGAGCTGGTCGTTTTGTATTGTTAAGAGGAACCCCTAGATATTGTACCTATTCCTTGTTGCTATTGACTCCATATGGCAGAAGGATTACATGTATTTAATTGTAATGTATTGTCAATCAACTATGTTTAATACACTAGTAAGTATTGGGTAATTTTTACAGCTCTGCTTTATTAAATATGTGCACTACTCATTTAAAGTGGTGGAATGTAATTTCACCTCCTTTTTTCTCTCCTCTCCTGTTTTACAAACAGTTGGGACTTTTAAACATGGATCATGGTAAACATACACTCAGATATTTTGAAAGTCTTATTGACATTGCACAATAACATTTGCTGTAATTAAAATATTTTTAAAAATATAGATTATTGCTCCATTTGACAGGATCCTTACAAGCATGTACATATCTGTAGAATTTTTAACACATTTTGGTTATTCTCAAACTGCTTATTTGTTTTTTGATTTTGTTTATTTGTTTTTTCTGGAGGTACTTGTTTGTTAAAATACCAAAAACTCAACCCACAATATAAATTAATGGCTTGCCAAATTTTACTTTAGGAAAAAATGTTTTTAAATTGTAGCTGCAAGCATGTTCAGCCTTTGATATCACTAAGGATAATTTTTTGGCCTTGCCTTTTCATGTCAGACTGATCTTGTACAAACTTAAAAAAACTTTAAAAGAAGCTTTTAGAATCATAGAATATTAGAGTTGGATGGGACCTCAGAAGGTCATCTAGTCCAACCCCCAGCTCAAAACAGGACTAACCTCAGCTAAATAATCCCAGCGAGGGTTTTGTCAAGCCACAGCTTAAAAACCTCTAAAGATGAAGATGCCACCATCTCCCTAGGTAACCCATTCCAATGCTTCACCACCCTCCTAGTGAAAAACTTTTTCCTAATGTCCAATCTACATCTCCCACACTGCAATTTGAGACCATTGCTCCTTTTTCTGTCATCTGCCACCACTGAAAACAGCCTAGCTCCATCCTCCCTAGAATCCCCTTTAGGTAGTTAAAGGCTGCTATCAAATCCCCCCTTATTCTTGTCTTCTTCAGACTAAACAGGCCTAGTTCCCTCAGCCTCTCCTCATAAGTCTTGAGCTCCAGCACCCTTATCATTTTTGTTGCCCTCTGTTGGACACTCTTCAACTTTTCCACATCCTTTTTGTAGTGGGGGGCCCAAAACTGGACACAATACTCCAAATGTGGCCTCACCAATGCCGAATAGAGGGGAATAATCACTTCCCGCGATCTGCTGGCAATGCTCTTATTAACGCAGCCCAAGACGCGATTAGCCTTCTTGGCAACCAGGGCACACTGCTGACTCATATCCAGCTTCTTATCCACTGTAACCCCCAGATCCTTTTCTGCAGAACTGCTGCCTAACTCATCAGTCCCCACTCTGTAGCTGTGCATGGGATTCTTCCGTCCTAAGTGCAGGACTCTGCACTTGTCCTTGTTGAATCTCATCAGATTTCTTTTGGCCCAATCCTCCAGTTTGTTTAGGTCCTTCTGTATCCTATCCCTCCCTTCCAGGGTATCTACCACTCCCCCTAGCTTAGTGTCATCTGAAATTTGCTGAGGGTGCAATCTACCCCATCCTCCAGCTCATTAATGAAGATGCTGAACAAAACCGGCCTCAGGACCGACCCCTGGGGCACTCCACTTGTGACCGGCTGCCAGCTAGACATGGAGCCATTGATCACTACCGTTGAGCCCAATGATCTAGCCAGCTCTCTATCCATTTTATAGTCCATTCATCCAACCCATATTTCTTTAACTTGCTGATAAGAATACTGTGGGAGACCATATCAAAAGCTTTGCTAAAGTCAAGGTATATCACGTCCACCACTTTCCCCACATCCACAGAGCCAGTCACCTTTTCATAGAAAGCAATCAAGTTGGTCAGGCATGGCTTTCCCTTGGTGAATCCATGTTGACTGTTCCTGATCACCTTCCTCTCTTCTAAGTGCCTTAAAATGGTTTCCTTGAGGACCTGCTCCATGATTTTTCCAAGGATTGAGGTGAGGCTGACCGACCTGAAGTTCCCTGGATCCTCTTTCTTCCCTTTCTTGAAGATGGGCATATATTTGCTTTTTTCCAGTCATCAGGGACCTCCCCCAATTGCCACGAGCTCGGAGCCAATGGCTCTGAAATCACATCAGCTAACTCCCTCAGCAACCTCAGGTGCATTGCATCTGGCCCCATGGACTTGTGTATGTTCAATCTTTCTAAATAGTCTTGGACGTGTTCTTTCAGCACTGCAGGATGTTCACCTCCTCCCCATTCTGTGCCGCCCAGTGCAGTAGTCTGGGAGCTGACCTTGTCTGTGAAGACAGAGGCAAAAAAGGCAATGAGTACCTCAGCTTTCTCCACATCCTCTGTCACTAGGTTGCCTCGCCCATTCTGTAAGGGGCCCACACTTTCCCTAATCTTCCTCTGGTTGCTAACATATCTGTAGAAACCCTTCTTGTTCCCCTTCACATCCCTTGCTAGCTGCAACTCCAGTTGCACTTTGGCCTTCCTGGTTTCATTCCTGCATGTTCGAGCAGTATTTTTATAATCCTCCCTAGTCATCTGACCAAGCTTCCACTTCTTGTAAGCTTTTTTTTTGTGTTTAAGCTCACCAATGACTTCTTTGTTAAGCCAAGCTCGTCGCCTACCATACTTGCTATTCTTTCTGTACATTGGGATGGTTTGTTCCTGTGCCCTCAATAAGGTTTCTTTAAAATACAGCAAGCTCTCTTGGATTCCTTTCCCCCTCGTATTAGCCTCCCAGGGGATTCTGCCCATCAGCTCCCTGAGGGAGTGAAAGTCTGCTTTTCTGAAGTCCATGGTCCATATCCTGCTGTTCTCCTTTCTTCCTTTGGTCAGGATCCTGATCATGACCATCCCATCATCACTGCTGCCTAGTTTGTCACCCACTTCTACTTCCCCTACCAAATCTTCCCTGTTTGTGAGAAGCAGGTCAAGAGCAGCACGGCCCCTAATTGGTTGCTCCAGCACTTGCACCAGGTAGTTATCCACAACACAGTCCAAAAACCTCCTGGATTGTTTGTGCTCTGCTGTATTGCTCTTCCCGCAGATGTCAGGGTGATTGAAGTCCCCCATGAGAATCAGGTCCTGTGAACTGGAAACTTTCCTTAGTTGACTGAAGAAAGCCTCATCTACCTCATCCTCCTGGTCGGGTGGTCTATAACAGACTATAACATCACCCTTATTGTTCTTGCTTCTACGCTTAACCCAGAGACTCTCAACTGGTTTATCTCCAGTTTCATACTGGAGCTCAGAGCAATCATAGTGCTCTCTTACATACAGTGCAACTCCTCCACCCTTTTGCCCCTGCCTGTCCTTCCTGAACAACTTATACCCATTCATGACAGTGCTCCAGAGTTATTCCACCAAGTCTCAGTTATTCCAATCATGTCATAGTTTCTTGACTATGGACTTCCAATTCCTCCTGCTTGTTTCCCAGGCTTCTTGCATTTGTGTACAGGCACTTGAGATAACTAGCCAATTGCCCTACTTTCCCAGTATGAATCAGGAGGCCTCCCTTGTTGCACTTTTCTCCTTCTGCTTCCTCGTGGTGTCCCACTTCCACACTTACCTTTGGGCTTAGGTCTCCGTCCCTCATCAAACCTAGTTTAAAGCCAGCCTGTCTGTGAAGATACTCTTCCCTCTCTTCGTTAGGTGAATCCCGTCTCTTCCTAGTAATCCTTCTTCTTGGAACAAAATCCCATGATCAAAGAATCCACAGCTGACACCACCTGCGTAACCACTCATTTAATTCCACAATGCGACGGTCCCTACCTGGGCCTTTTCTTTCAACAGGGAGGTGTGGTGACAAGGGGTTAAAAAAAAAACTCCTGTTTTGGGTCGTGTGCATTCCTCGCTTCAGACGGGGTTTGGAGAAGAGAGGGGGCAAAGGAGGGAAGAAGGACTTCTTATCAGGTTTACTTCCGCTCATGGCTTAGTGACAGTTTTATGGCCTGCTGTGGGTTTTTTCTCTTTTCTTTTTATCCCTTGCTTGACAGAGTTGGATTTTTCTAAAGGGATTAATTTCTCAAAACAGACTTACACACACAGTCATACAACTTACTCAGGTTTGATTGATTGAGGGGTCCGCACCGTTTCTGTTCAGCCCATGATACCAATGGGGTGAATGAATCCGATAACGGAACGCTTATTTAGCAGGAGGGGAGGACGGAGAGGCAGGAAGACAGACATGGGGGGTCACTCCCCTGCTGTCACAGGAGCTCTGTTGAGCAACGGAACTGCAACAGCACATGTTTGGAGGAAAAAGGAATTGACCTTTTGGTCCACATGCTCCACCTCCCCATTGGATCATTAGGTTCAGACAGGCCCCCCCCTTGCTATTCACCTGACCAATTTGTGGACGGATGAGGGCCGCTAGAACCTGTCCTAGTCCAAGACCTGGTCAATGATTCATAAATCTGTCATTCATTCATACAATGACACACGTTCTCTGTTCTATTCAAATCCACTATTTATTGAGGTTTTTTCTCTGTCACAAGTTGTCTCCCTTTGTCCTTTTACAATTCCTTAAACTCAAAACTTAACACTTAAAACTACTGATGATACTAACACAGATACACGAAACATATACTTAAGACTTATAACTATACCTTACAACTAAACAACATTTGATTAATACTTACCACATAGATGGATGAACTCATTTGCAACAAAAACAATAAATAGCGTATGGCCCAATTTCTTTACTCTTTATGTTACGTTCCCGGGTTTTCACCCAGGTGGAACCTCTATTGCATTCACACCCTGCTTACTAGTTTTCATCTAGGTGGAACCTCTGTCGCATTCACACCCAGGTTATCAGCCCTAATGCCCTATCTTACCTTTTTGAGCGGTGAGCTGGGGAGAGGCGAGACGGTTGATCAGACCTCCTACGCAGTGCGATTCTGGTGCACTCCTGATATGTGGCTTGTCCAATGTGCCTCTCTTCTGACCACCTTATATCTCCACCCTAGCGTGTTGCTTGTTTAAACCAATTGTGACATTTTGGCTACTGTCCAACCAGCAAGTCCCATGCCTTTGAGGGGACTTTTGCCCCCCCTGTGGCAAGTTACACGCCTTGGGGTGACTTGCTGTTGCTGGGCAGACTCTCTGCTGCAGCAGATTCTGTTTCTCAGTGGTCATCTTATCTGCTGACAAGCTTCCATTCCTGTCCTAAACTTTTGGGAACAGCCTGTTTTTTAGTGATAACTGTCTCTGTTGCTTTGAGCATCCCCCATTTTGGTATGTACTTACTAAAAAATGGCCTCGGGGAACACATGCATTATAGGCTTTACAGAAGTCTGTCACAACAGGAGGATGGACGAGAACACCATTTGCACCTCAAACTCCTTTATCCTTCTTCCCAGAGCCAGATAGTCTGCAGTGATCCACTCAAGGTCATTCTTTGCAGTGTCATTGGTGCCCATGTGGAAAAGTAGGAAGGTGTAGCAGTCTGAGGGCTTGATGAGTCTTGGCAGTCTCTCCGTCACATCCTGAATCCTAACTCCAAGCAAGCAGCACACTTCTCTAGTTTCCTGATCCGGACTGCAGATGGATTACTCCATTTCCCTTAGGAGGGAGTCCCCGACCACCATCACCCTTCTTTTCCTCTTGGGAGTGGTGGTTGTAGAACCCCCATCCCTAGGACAATGCATCCCTTGCCTCTGATCAACAGGGTTCCTTCTGATCCATTCCCTCAGATGAGTCTTACAAATCGTGGACTGAGACTTTTATGGCATTTGGTCAACTAGAGTTAATTCTTAAATCCTAATTAAAATCCTCTTAAAATAGGAGTTTATAAAGAAAATGTCTAGCCATCCTTAACTAAAGTGCCTCCCTAATATACCATTTTCATCATTAAGAATTTAAGAAGTTATCTATTTAAAAGTTATAAAACAAGGGATTATTCTTGTTCTCTTTGCTTCTGAACAGAAGGATTAAATTCATTCATTCTCCAATGAATTGTGTACAGAAAGGTAGTTAATAACTTTGAAGTGGAAAATTAATCAGGTTGCTATTTAAGATAACTAATACAATTAACTCCCACACACTGAGTTCTTATAACAGCTATGAAACACAGCTCAGCCAGCCAAAATCGTCTTTTCCACAGAGACAAGGTGGGTGAGGTAATATCTTTTACTGGACCAATATTTGCTGTTGAACTAAAAATCTCTCTCTCACTTTTCACTTCAACAGTGAATGGTTTCATGTAATATTGGGATGTTCTGAAAACGGATATACAATATAATATGCCTTTCCCATTAATCCTTTAGTTCTGCAGTGTTCTGAGGTCATGTAGTTTAAAACATACTTCTTGCAATTTAAACAAAAAATCAGTAAGATACATTACTCTACACCAGGTGTTGAAATATGATTGAATTTCTTCCTCTTACAGGCTGTTGTACTTTGGAAGGACAAGCACTGATTGATTAGGAATAATATTTAGGACAACTAAACGTAATGTAATGTGAACAGAGTGAGCCTGTGAACAGCAGTTTTGTGTTCTTCTCAAATAGCTGTTTCTAAATCTATTATATATATGTTCCATTATTATATAATGCAATTAAAATATGTGATACATTGTTTTTCCACAATTAAGTGTACAATAAAGAACATATTCTCTAAGTGCACTTGCATATCTCCTCCTTATCAAGAGTAGAGTACATCCCAAAACCTGATTTCTGTTCACTTAAGATTACATATTAGTTTACATTTATCAGTGGTTTAATAAAACTGCTTTGTTTAATGGACTAGGGAAAGAGATTGATCTTTCTATTATACTTTAGGAGTTATTCTGTTCATTGATTTTCTTTTTGGTTTTTTTAACAAGTACTTTTTGGGGTCTATTTTTACATATTATGCTTATTTTAAACAACTGCAGTAACCAAAGCCAAGTCCCTGTACTGTAGCAGTACGGCATAATCTTGTCAGTTAAACCTGGTTGGTTGCCTCCCTTTCACAATACGTTTTCAGTCTATTACCATGGACCAGTTGCTTAGTTTCTCTTCCATGGTGCTTTCTGACACTATAGGTAACTTCATTAATTCTTTCTACAACCTCATACGATCCATCCCAGATGTCCTGTATTTTATTAGTGGAATTAACACAAGCACCAAATCCCCTGTTTCAAAAACTCTTTCCTCAGTATGCCTATCATACCAAGCCTTTTGATCTTCCTGACTTTTCTTAAGGTTTTGCTGCACCAAATCCATCATAGCTTGCAACATTTCCTTAAACTATAACAAATATTCCCCTACTGACTATTGTGTTTCCTCGGTATTGCCCTCCCAGACATCCTGGATTAACTCCAAGGGTCCCCAGACCTGTCTCCCATATAGGAGATCAAAGGGAGCAAACCCTGTGGATTCTTGGGGCACACTTCTATATGTATCAGCACCACACTTCTCTAGTTACGACATTAACTAGATTAAACCTGGTCATCCACTGGAAGTCTGTCTCTAATTCCTACTGTCAATTCACCACTAAAATCTCCCCATTCTAGGTGGATCTTAGCTAAAGAGACAGTCACAGGAAGCTCTGCCAGGGCCAGAACAGTTATGTTCTTGCCTGCCTGTTTGTCCTCTTCCCAGACATAATGTGCCTTTACCAAAGTAATGGCCCGACGCTGTGTTGCACCAACCATGACAATCCATGCCATTCACCTTTTGCATCCCTAATAAATTCATCACTACCTCTCCAAGACTCAGCTCTGATAAAATTCACAAGACTCTCTCCTTCCCCCCCAGATCTTCTCCTGCAGCTAATGAAATAGCGTTAGTGCTTACAGGATTAACATCTGCACTCACAGTTATGGCATTGGTATTAGTAGTTAGGTACAGGCTGTGGGGCGGTTTGAAGCTTTGGACAATTTGACTTTATATGCCTGGATACCCCACACTGGTGGCAGATAACTGGCTTCCCTTTAGGGTGAGAGTTTTTAGACTCTGGGCTCCTTTGAGGCTTTTTAACAAAACTGGGATTAGGTTTCCCCTTAAACCCTTCATCTCTTAAATTGTGATGCAGAATGGCTGCTTTTCCCCAGGGGCTTATTTCTCTCATGATTCTGATTCTGCACCTATTCTTCTTCAATTTCTGCAGCGTGCAAAACAGAATCGGGCTTTCAGTCGCACACCACAGTCCAGACCTCATCTAGACCTATTTTTAATAACTGCTCAAGAGTAATTAATTCCATTAATTTCCCAAAATCATCCCAAGTGTTTTCACTAGTAATCCATTTCTGAGACCTGGCCTACACTTACCTGGCGATTTAGCAGCAGTCGGTGGGAGTTACACAAGCTACACAGAGTAGCTTGTGTAACTCCTGTCGACTCCTGTGCTTCCCTTCTGCGCAGCATCTTCGCTGCACTGCGCTGACGGGAACTGTGTTCCCATCGACATAGCGCTACACCACTTGAGGGGGGTAGTTTTACTGAATCGACTTCTGGCGACTTCTGGATCAGTTGAGTGGGTCTTCACTGATCGCTCAATCAATCCAGATAGGTCAATCTGATGGCAGCGACTTTGCTGCCATCAGTGTAGATATACCCTTAGCAAAACCTAAAAGTTTATGAGCACATTCCAGATAGGTAACATCATTAGACATCTTAAAATTTGTAAATCTTAACCTCTAAGTTTCAGAAGTAACTTTGAATCGTTTTAACGCAGTATCCTTGTATGTTTCATAATTTGAAGCATCATCCATACCCATTTCATTGAACACCTCCCTGGCCTTTCCAGTCAACCTGGTTAGTAGGATGGACATACGCTGTTCATCTGAGATCTTGTGGAGACTGCACAGGTGCTCAGAGGTAGATAGAAATTCCTCAGGATTCTCAGTATCTTTGTAAATGGGACAGATCCTTTCCCAGTTTCTATTATCTAGAGGAGACGGATCTCCAGGTGGTAGTATCCTCCTCTGTTCATCCGGAACATGAAGCCTGCAGTATAGCAGCAGCTTTTTCAGCAAAAAGGCATTACATCTGCCTTTAATGTGCAGCTTTTTCTATTTCAGCAGTTTCTTTCTTTTCTCTTATTCTAAGTTCTGCCAGTTTTTCTTCATGTTTGAATTGCTGCTTATTTTTTACTGCTAGCATTCTCACTATTTCTGTTTCAGTCCCTGTATCAAGGGCAGGTGGTGAGAGATCTTTTGTCCTCTAATCACCAGCTATTGATAGGTTTTTGAGTTCTTGATGTGTGTTTTTCTTAAAAAAGAATGCCCTTTGCGAGCACAAGTCTTCGAGGGCTTTTCTATCAAGATCAGCATATGCTCTCACTTCACCCATTTTAACTGATTTTTAACCCTTAAACTCTTGACTGTCAAAATCAGTTTTGACAATTGTGGGATTATGATCCAGAACTCAATCTGTGGTAATGTGTATTCTGCTGACTACACCACTGTGACATTGGTCTCCAGGGGCAAACTGCAAAGAATGGGGCAGACAAAGCCCTAAATACTTGTGGTTTTTCTTCCATAAGATATACCAAGCCAGCAACAAACAGCTTCTGATCACCTCATTGGTCATTCAGTAGACAAAACGTAGTTCCCTTAAAACTGTCCAGCACTTTGGCTAGACCCCAGACAGCCAAATCAAGTACGATGGGGATTACTGAAAACCTTTATCCATCATATGTAAAAATATTCTACCAATCCCAAAGAATCGACACATTACCAAACAGGTCAATGAATAGTTCAGATCTGACCCAACACACGCTTAAAGCCAATGCTTATTAACTAAACTAACATTTATTTAAAAAAAAACCCAAAAACTAAAGCTCTTAGGTCAGTTTCAAAGTAGAAATTATTACTGAGTTGGAAAGTTCTTAAATTGCAAAGTCTCTGAAATTACCCAAACAGTGGAGGTCATTAGTTCTTGTTTAGAGCTTCTTTGTGAGTAATCCAATCCAGAGAAATGAAGACTAAAGCGTCTATGTGCAGAGTTTGTTCAAATTCTCCCATGAGAATTGGCAGGGCGATTCCAGGCTGGTGGTTGGATCGCTATTTGTGGTCCAAACTTTCTCTGGCAAGCCTGGACTGGTTTGAGATAAAAAAATCAGACCACTAGAGTCTTTTATAGAGGCTGACTGATGTTTTCTTGACAGCAGGTGCCTCCTTGAACAATTAATAGATGATTACTTGGAACTCTGAAGTATCATCTCCTATGCCCTGAGCAGCCTAGTAACTAGTTACATTAGCACAAGGTCACTGGCCACTTACAACCATTTACAGGTATTTACTACTTACACTTCAAAGAGAAATACAAACAATAGTATTGTTACATTCAAAGTTCCATCTAAATGTTCATATGTTCCTTTTGAACTCTTAATCAATAGAACAGAGGTAGATAGGAAAGCAGTTTATCTACACTGCTAATCTTTAACAAGAGATATGTAAACAACATCAAACAACTACCAACAATACACTTGCATATCAAAACTCTAGTCTACTTATGAGTACTGATCTTCACTATCATTGTATTTTGCTATAATATATCTTGACAGGTCAGATTTGGGCCATGCAATTTGTAAAGTTGCCTGGCTTTTTCGGGCCTAGCATCAAATTTCCCGTAAGATATGGTCAACCAATCCTCTGCCTCAGAGCATAAACTGAACACCTGATGTCATCAGGATTTCCTCCTTGTTGCACCATGTACAGACTACGTTATTGGCTAGGTGCATAATGATATTTTTTTTTAATTTTGCCTGTCTCTGAGGCATTACATGTTGCCCTATACTAAGTGCAAGATACTAGTCTGATCTAGTGCGACAAATCCAATATTCCTATATACCCATATAATATACGCGTAAGAAAGTATGAAACTTAGTCAACTATTGAAGAATTCCCCAAGCATAGGGGAAATTTCAAGCATCATTCAGTCAGGATGTGCCAGGGGTCTGAGTAAGAGAGAAGCAACATGGCCTGGTTGTGCCTTTACTCCAGCAAAGAAACAACTCCTTGGGGCTGTTGGGAATCGTTATAAATGATCTTAAACGCTGCTCAAAATTACATGGAGAAGTAGCCTGGCATCTAGACAGCCCAGTAACGGTGGAGTACAAAGGGCAACCTGTGCATTCCCTGTGCTAAGCTGCACTGACTGCATCTCGGCTCAGGCCAAAGGTCAGGCCTGGAGTCTTTGATATCTACATTTCCACCCCAAGCCTGCGCTAGACCAGGTTTGACTCTCTCCTGCTGTCTGTTCTGTGCCAGTTTTGTTTTTCTGCTAAGGGGTGAAGCAGCTAGCTAGGTCTGGCTTTTGCTTTTATCTCACCAAACCAAGATTCTGGAAACTACTAGAGAGCAGAATTAATATCTCATGTTCTTAAATCTTCCTTTTTGGAAAATAATCAACATGTCAATTGCACTTTTTTAGCCTTGGTGCTACACTAAGAGTTTGTCTACACCACAGCCAGAGATGTGCTTGCAACTCAGTTAGGCATACCTGAACTAGTTTTAATCTAGCTAACATGGTTAAAAATAGCATGAAGAAGTGCAAGACCATCTGGAACCCTGGATACGTATGCATGATGTTAGCCCACAACAAGGCTGTGTCACAGCGTCTTCATTGACGTTGTTATCCGTGATAGCTGGAGTAAGGCTAACACGGATCTGACTAGCTGAGCAGCAATCGCACTTCCAGCTACAGTGCAGATGTATTCTGAGAACATCCATAGGGATGATACAAAGACAGGTCTTCTGATACTGTACAGATCCCTGCACAAGCAGGGTCACAAAAATCAAAACACTGCTCTGTCTACAAATGCAGACTCACTGTGCTGATGTGCTTGTGGAATAAATAACCTGGCTTGTTCATGACAGTTTATGTAGTATGACACAGTTGGGAAGCTACTTCACAGCCAGAACCCTCTCTCTTCACTGACATGCATGCCACAAAAGTACTGTGAACCTCTCTATGATTTTGAATGATAATGCTTTGCTGTGTTCCATCATGCATGGTATTAAAAAAATAATGAAATGGAAACTGTACCCATTTTGCTCATCCCAGAAGCACAAGAATCCAAAAGATGATGCCAAAAAAATCATAAATTTCAGCATGTATGTATAATGCAAGACTAGTCCTGTGTTTGAAATTTCAGAGAGCTGCTTATGAAAAATAGTGTTTTCCTTTAAAACAGAATGAATTTTTTGGGGGGGGGGGGGGAGAGAGTGTGTGTGTGGGGGGGGTCAGTCAGAAGTGAGTAAGATTTGATCTTTTATATAACTAACTACAAGGAGTGTCTCACCTAGATAATGTTGCATACTAACACTTGCACTGAGACTTTAATGTTAACAGGCATTTGTGAAGCCATTGAGCTGTCTCCCTGTGGTTCCATATCTAAGGAGGCTGCTTCATGTCACTTAAATCATCTGAAGCCTGGAATAACTTTTTTCTAGCAGACTTGGTGTTCATTCAATCAAGTGGTGGGCCAGAAACATCTGTTGTTGTAGAACATTGTGCTAAGAACCCCTCTTTGGGAGCAAAATATTCTGAATCCAATAGACGAATCTTTTATCTATTATTTGTTTGAAGTTTACCTATATACTGTAATGAACCCTGTTTGCTCAACTTCATCGAAGTCTATTGTTCCTCACAACTTTTTAATGCATGCTTTTCTACTACTCCTATAAACTTTGGCTCCCAAATACAGTCCGTTTGGATCAGATAGAACACGTTTGGTTGTGATGCATGGAATTAGGTTTTGATCACGCGCATTCCTGTGTGGGACTCTGCGGAGCAAGTTACCTTCTTTTTTGAGCTTCTACGCCTTGATCATACACTTCCTTATAAAATACTTACTCTCTTATTTTTTATTTTGGATACAAATATATCATTTAGAACTAAACAGGACAGAATATATTCTAGAAAACAGTTTGTACTGGCAGAGACATAGACTACATAACCTAAAAGAGCATTCTTCTTCTAATATCTGTAGTTATAGGATTTTTTTTTGAAGAGGTGCATTTTGAAGTTTCTAATAAGGGCAGTTTCTTTTCCCTATGTGTCTTTTGAAACTCTTCTCCTTGACGCTCAGATCTAAATAGTAAAATTTCAGGAACAGAGAAAATAGTAAAGGCTGGCACTAATTTTTCTTCCTTTGAATACATTTAACCTTGTGTAAATTGCTTTTGATTTATAGATTTTGCTTTTTTTGCACCTTTCTCTCTGCAGTACTGAATATTTAGAAGGAGAATGCCTCTAATGCCTTTCAATGGGCAGCTTCCCTGTTTATTACAGAGGACAAGAAGTCTGAACATGGATGGAAAGGCACCCGGAACATTCAGCCCTCCCTGAAAGGCTGTGTTGTTCTTCAAGTGCTTGCTCATGTCAATTCCATACTTGGTATGTGCACGTCCACATGGACAGCTACTGGAGATTTTTTTGCCTTAGCGGTATCCGTAGCCCTGTGCCCCCTCAATTATTTCTTTCCGTCCGTGACAGTTACAGGAATGTCTCTTTCTTGCAGTCGCAAGTGCTTAGTGGTCATGTTATTGTAGTTTTTTGTATATAGGTAATAGTTAGATAGGTAGAGGTCCCATCAGGAACGTTCTCCTAGGGTTGGGGCATGTCCCGATCCCTGGGATTCAAACTGTGTTCTGTGTGCTGTAAGCCGTTCCCATGTAAAACCCCCCGTGATAGTTGTTAGGAGTATTTAGGAAAGACGCACATTACAGACGAGTGCAAGATCTGTAAGGGCTTCTGACTCCAGACTGGAAAAAAGACAGGGATATCCACCTAAAAGCCCTGTTGATGGAGGCGGCACTCAGGCTGGCCTCAGAACCCTCCCGCTCAGATTCAGTGCTGAGTACTTCAGCGTCGGTGCAGAGTGCCCCGCCATCACCGAGCCCTTCTTGACGCCATTCTCCTTCACCGGTGCCAAAGAAATGGCAGAAGAAACAACACGTGGACAGAGGTCGTTCCCAGACGCCCAAGAAAGACAAGGAGGCAGGATTGGGCAAAGGACTTCCATCAGGCCAGTTGCCCGCATTGAAGCGGGAGGAGTTAACTTCTCTGCCCAGTGCTGCAAGCCCATTGAGGGAACATCTCTGACTCCTAGGAGCTGAAGAGGACCCTTCCAGCTAATAGTGCCTATGATGCCAGATGCTTTTCAAGCAGCCAAGGACCTTATGGCCCTTCCAGTGCCCCCTACTCCATGGGACCTTCGCTCAGCAGCAAAGCTGGTGAAGGAGCTCACCTCCAGGGGAGTACCCGCCATGGGGCCACTGCAGTGGTCAATTGACCCTCACTGTTCCCCAGAATCCTAGCACTGCTCCATGACCCCCCCTGCCCAGTCCCTGGCACTTCAGCGAAGGTCTCCGTCTTTTCCATCTCTGGCACTGCGCTTGTGGTCTCCAGCTCTGAAGTATAATTCTCTGATTTGGTATTACCAGGGCACTCTAGACAGACATCAGTCTTCATCCTTTCAACGCTGGTCGATGATGATGTAGCGCTGGTCACTGGGCCCCTGACACAGATCACTGATGCCTTGTTCCTTGATGCTGTACCAGTCACCACCGTGACAGTACTGCTCTTGAGAAGCCCGGTGCCAATGACCTTCTAGGCATGGTTCACCAGTGTCGCATGCTAGCCAGCAAGTGGAAGCACCAACTGCTTCACCATCATCCCCGAGGGAGGAATCATCATCTTCAGAGTTGGAAGGGGAACCCAGCTGCTGACCCCAAAAGCACCTGGTGCTGAGTGCACAGACTTTTAGCGCGGGCCTGGAAGCTTGTAGCTGGCCTCGAGGTCAATGGCTGGTTCAGTGACCATACTGGAATTCGTGGGGGAGCCCCATGATGCCAGGCCCTACTCCCATCAGTCGTCCACAGTTGCATCAGATAAGTGATGTGTGGCACCAACCGCCCCAATGCAGGAACTGGATTTGGGTTCTGATGCTGGCACCAAACTGCAAGATCCAGCCAGAGGCAAATCTCTTAGAAGAGAAGATTCCTTTCCCTCCCCCAGCATTACCATCATCCTCATCATCAACAGATGAGGTGGTCACCAGCCCGATCCCCCAGTGCCACTGGATGACTTTCAGGCCCACCAGGAACTCCTCAAGGGTTGCCTTCAACCTGGGTATACAGGCAGAGGAGCTCATGGAGCCCACGAGAGCCTGTTTGATATTTGGGCTGCTGTAGAACTGGCCAAAATCACATTGTCAGTACATAAATGGGTGCTAATGGTGTTTTCTCATGGAATGATGATCAGGTTCCTGAAAAGTCTGGAAAGACTTGACCCACAAGTTGGGGATTCTAACCCTCCTTGGGACTGGAACCTAGTTCTGTCAAGGTTCATGCCCCCTTCCCCCTTCAAACTGCTAGCTTCCTGCTCCCCGTTGCTCCTCTCCTGGAAGGTCACCTTCCTAGCAGCAATTACCTCAGCACAAAGGGTCTTCGAGATTAGAGCGCTAACCTCAGAATCACGATATGCAATGTTCTATAAGGACAAGATCCAGCTGCAACCCCACCCAGCCTTCTTTCCCAAGGTGATATCAGTTTCACAATAACCAAGACCTTCCTACCAGTGTTCTTTCTGAAACCACAGAGATCCAGTGAGAAGCGTAGGTTGTACACCCTGAATGTTGGATGGGCCTTGGCCTTCTACATAGAGAGGACTAAACCCTTCCGGAGGTTGACATAGCTCTGCATTGCAGTGACAGAAAGGATGAAAGGTCTACTGGTTTCTTCCCAAAGGATCTCCTCATGGATAACCGCATGCATCAAGTTCTGTCAATCAAGGGTGCCTCCACCAGCAATTATAACAGGCCACTATCCCAAGGTGCAAACCTCATCGGCAGCCTTCCTGGCACAGGTGCCAATCCAGGACATCTGCAGAGCTGCTACCTGGTCTTCAGTCCATACCTTCCTGTCCCATTACGCTATAACCCAACAGGCCCAGGACAACACCAGCTTTAGCAGAACAGTGTTGCAAGTGGCACATCCTTGAATTCTGAGTCTACCTTCAGGGATGCTGTTTGTGAGTCACCTAGCATGGAATCAACATGAGCAAGCACTTGAAGAAGAAAAAATGGTTTCTAACCTTCCATAGCTGCTGCAGTTCGAAATGGGTTGCTTATGACCAGTCCATGACCCATCCTCCATCCCTGCCATTGGAGTTGACAGCAAGAAGGGCCTGAGAGAGTGCAGGGCCGGCGTCACCTCATATACTGTTATATGAGCGCAATGCTCCAGAAGGTGCCAGAGCTGGTCTTACAGCTACCACTAAGGCACAAAAAAAAAATATGCAGAGGGGTAGCTGTGTTAGCTTGTACACAGCAAAAACAACTAGAGTCCTGTAGCACCTTAAAGACTAACACATTTCTGTGGGCTTGAGCTTTTGTGGGCTGCAACCCACTTCGTCAGATGCATGAAGTGGAAACCACAGAGAGGAGGTATGTATATGCATCCAAGGGTGAGAAACATGAGAATGGGGAGGACAAATGCTAACAAAGTCAATTCAGTTAGGGTAGATGAGGCCTGTTCATAACCCTTGATTAGAAAATGAGAATGTGTGAACAGTGACAATTACTTCTTGTAATGAGAGAACCATTCCAAGTCCCTATTCAGACCCAATCTGATTGTTTCAGGTTTGCAGATGAGTTCCAGCTCTGCAGTTTCTCGCTGAAGTCTGTTTTTGGATTTTTTTGTTGAAGTATGGCAACTTTCAAGTCAGACTTTCAAGTCAACTTTTCAAAAATCTCCAGTAGCCATGCACATGGGCATGCACACACCAAGCATGGAATACACACGAGCAACATATCTCAAAGGACAACAGTTGTGGAAAGTTAATAACCATTTTTTCCCTCTTTCTCCTTCTTTCCCAAGAACTTCCCTCCTTCTCATGAGAACAAAGAACAATTTTCAAGAGTGACCAAAACTATAATTAAAGAGGGACCAGAAAGTTGAGTTCTTCTTTCCCACAGTGTGTAATTAGAATGAATAAAAAATAATACTATATATTGCCTTCTGCCAATTTTCCTGTAGGCTTCATGCAGCTGTAGAGCATGCATAAAATACACCATTTTTATTTTTAGAATTAGTGATGAAAAAAGGCAAATAGCTGCCCTTTCAGTTACTTTCTCTGATTGCAGAACTGCCATTGAAGTAGTCATCAGCACCCCAACTGCTATGTAACTAGTGAAGTCAATAGGAGTAGCATGCATGAAGGTTATTATCACTGGTCTTTTAATTACCAATAGAGCTGTTGTGTTCACCATTGTTCAATACACTACTATAAATCCAGGTTAGTGGTTGTGGGTCAAATCCTGCCCCTTTGGAAATATACTTGCTTACCTTGAAAATTTCAGTAGATTTTTGCACTCTTACAGTGGCAGCAGGTTGTATACTAGGTTTGCCCTTTGATTTTTTTTCTGTGTGCGCTTTGTTGCTGACTTGGCTCTGTGCAGGGTCTCCAGATCAGCACTTCTGCCAAATGTGGTCAGTGTTTACCTTATACATCCCTGTTGTGGTGATAAAGTTATGTGGCCTTGCAATTCTAGTAGTAAAAGGGCAGACAGCATTGTGCATATTCAGGGCCGTGTGGTACCATCAGATCCACACTGGGGATCTCCAAAATGTATTGCTTTTTTATTTATTTGTGCCTGACAATGGCTCTGTCTCCAAATTGGGCTTCAGCAATAGGAAATAAATTGTGTTCCACTGTCTCCTTGCTCCATCCTCCACCTCTCCCTACCCTGTGCTCCATCTCAAAAAGAGAATTGCAAGTTTTTTTCTGTTTGTTATGTCAACCCCCAAAAGAGGGGATAGTCTGACCCACTGTGGGAGATATTAGCCCGCACCCACACTAAGCTGTATTTATATCAGGTGAAAGAGGCAGATCTTTAGAATGTCTAGTGAGTGAGAGTTAATATCAACTAGGTAAAACATTTTGTGCTTAGCATGTTTATATGTATAGCCATTGACCAATTGTCTAGCTTCAGCGTAGCTTACACAAAGTCTAGCTTTGTGAATGGGTGTCAGTCCGATACAGATATACAAAAAAGATTTTTTTTTACCTATTAAGATGAACTGACAACATGTTAAAAGTGAACTGAAATGCAAATAAAAATTATTCGATCCCTGTTCATTAGCAGAAGCATGTGTAGACTTGCCCACCACAAAGACTGGACCTGACTGTACAGCCCTGACTCGTGGGACTCACTGAATTCACTGCGGCTACTTGCCTGAGCAGGGGTGCAAAATCCAGCCAAATACCTTGTGCTGAGAGGGGTCCTAGTTTTTGCTTGACTTGAGTTCAGCCATCAAAGTTTTCATATGTTTTCCTGCAGTTTTTGCAGTTACATTGCTAGCATGTCAAACCCTGCAGGAAGCTGAGTTCTTTCCAGGGCTCTGACACTACATCATCATCATTATCCACTACTGCCCAAGATGTACTCATTTCCCTTCTAATAGGGAAAGATCTTGAATGGTATTAATGCACACGTAATGTTAAAAACTTATGTCCATCCTCACCATGCTGGGATAACTGTATTCTGTGTTGTCTTCATCATATGTTGTAAAGTCAATGCACTATAGGCCAACCAAGCTAGAAAGAAGCTTAAAAATGAAGGAAGATTGCCCTGCCATGCCTGGCAAGGGCAATAAAATATAAGTAAACAAGTCAGAGTACCTGTGATACTCTGGGAAGACATGAAGGAAACAAAAACTAAATTTGTAGAATAGAATAGAAATCTGCACTATACTTACAACTTTGTTATAAAGTGAGGAAAGCCATCCTGCTTCTAATGCCAAATGAAACCTATAACCAAGTAGTATATGATGAAAAGTGACCAGGGAAGCTGATAGCCAGCAGCATGAGGGAGGAAAAAGTTAAAAAATTAATCAATCTTTGACCCTATTCCTGACAGTCAGTCTGTCCAATCACACAGCCTAATGTGCCACTGTTTTGTTGCCTTCTCGCAGCAACGTACTAATTTGTGCTCTGGGAAGTCATTTTGATTCAGCCCGACACTCAGAGAAACCCGAAGCGTAGTTGTTACTTCAGAGTTTCGGCTCATTGTCAGCATGGCAGGGCAAAATATGAACCCCATGAAAAGTGATTTTCTGTCAGCAAAAAAAAAAAAAAATTAAATTGCAGTGCAATGGAAAACAATAGCTTTTTGTTTTCTTTGGAATTGAATATGTTTATCTTTTATCTGCCATATTTTAGTTGCTGAAAGACAACTACGTTGTATTTATAAATCAATATTGTTTCACTTCCAAGTTTTCCTGTTGCATCTAAGCAAACAGTTACAGGCTGCATTTTAAAACATGGAAGTAGGAGTAAAATCAGTGTAGCTCCATGGATTTACACCCACTGAATATTTTTGCATGCACAGTTTTTGTGAACGGTTTTCTGTTCACACAGATGATGGAATTTACACATGTAAAACCCATCATTTGTATGTGCAGGTGAACGTAAGTGTGTGTTAGCAGTTACGCAAAAGCCAAGAATGGCCTTGTGTTATAGTGAAATAGTGTTGTGATATACAAGTATATATGGCCTTCCTTAATCCAGCAATAAAATGTGGTCTTATTTGTTAAGGAAGTTAATAAATCTGACAGTGTCTTCAGTAACTATTTTGCCATCTTTTTTTCCCGTGTATAAAGAAAGGAAAAAGGCATAATACAGTGGAACATTCTGATTTGCTTGAATCCCAGCTGCAATTCTAATGCTAACAGTGTAGGCTGAGGACCATCGTGGGTGCCAAAATTGTTGTTTATCATTAGATAATTTTAGATGATGATTTTGGAGACAAATTGTGAGAATAAGAGAAATGTAATATGTCTGTTTGCACAAATTCCTGAAACGCTTCAAGATTGAATAACTTAATTTCCTCACACTTCTCACTTTCAGTAAAAGCACAAAGGTCCCAGTATCATCACATAACCCCAATTCCAGACCGCATCACTATTCAGTATAAACAATGGGAGCTATGCCCATGCTAGGAGTAAAGAAATCATTTAAGTGTCTTGGATACAGATGGACTTAATGAGATGCTTAAGTGTTTCCTGAACCGGTGTCCATAGAGTTCTCAAAATATAAGGCTCAATTCTGCAAGGTGTTGAGCACTTTCTGTAAAATGGAGTGTCCCTAACTCTCATTAGCACTGATCTCAGACAAAATCATCAGATGAGCTTAGGGAATTCTAGTATTCAAAAGACAGCATTTAATCCAGTTTGATTAGGTCATCTGCTTTTCTGGTTCATTAAAGGAAAACGGTTAAATAACTGAGATGTTAAATTTGACCTACTTTGAAAATTTTATCACATTCTCCTCTATATATAATTATCCATTTTAAGATTGTGCTGCATTGTCACCAAGTATTCATACTAAAAGTCAACAATCGTGCATAAACAATGACTATTAAATATTGATACCTTGCTCTTTACAGCAGAACCATGAAAAAAATCAGGAGCACACATTAACAAACAAATCTTTTCCCCAGGTCTTCACCATATTTATACTGTAATAAGATAAAAGTAACAACCAAAAGAATCATATTAAGTTTAAGCTGCATTGAGGACTTCAGAAAAACCAACAATTGCGAAATGGAAAAGGACAAAATCTGTAGAGGAAAACCTAAATGTTCAAGTTTGTAAAGGGGTACAAAGTAAAAATTTGCAGGGTAAGAAAATGACCTTACAGGCATGTTCATGCAATGTTCATTGGTGCTGGAATCCCCCATGCCAAAATACAGGGTGTTGTGATTAACCCTTGTCCTGTTGGTTTCTTCCTTCCCTGTTCTTTTGAGTGCTCTTATTCTCTGATTATCTGGAATAACTGGCTGACCTTATGAAAACTGTTTCCTGGTGGGCAGTTGCCAGGAGTAAATGTCTCTTGGTTTACGTTATTTGCTCAAACAGTGGGCAGCTGCCACAGTGGAACAGTATTTTGGCTATTCTTGTCTATTTCCTAGTACTTATAAGTAAGAAAGCTAACTGCGTGTATTGTTTTCCAGAGAGCAGATTGATCAGAATTATTCACAGTCCATTTTCTATGCAAAACGCAATTCAAATAGCTGTTGTAGAAAATTCCAAAGCCTGTCACTGAGAGATGAAACAGATGACTCTATGAGGCAAATTGTTACAGAATAGTGTGTCATGATCTCGTGGTACAAAGAGCCATGTACTCTCATAAATGAGGATGGCATTGGTGGCAATTATATCCAGAGAAGAAATCAAAGGGGTTGTTCTTTGTAAGCGGTCATTTGTTGTACTGAAAACATACAGTTGGATTTTTGTAAGTTTGTAAGCTGAGAAACTAATTGGCATCCAAGACTTAAAGGGGGACACACTTTCAATGTGAATGAACCTTACTGTATGCTAAAACTACCATAATGTTTTTACAACTGCACTCCTCAATTTTTAAAGAACCTTGTATTATGAAAATATCCAATAAGTGATCTGACTGAAAAAAAACAAACAACCCTTTACACATGTATTACAGGCTCTTCTGGATGGGCAGGAGTCTGTTGTGAGTGGACCCAATCTCTGGGTTCCATGTGCTTCCAAGCTACCTGGGCAGAGTTTAGTTAGCATTTCTGGCTTTGAGTCTCTTGGACACACTGTCAGACTCGCACCCCTTGTCTGTGCCCTTCCTTGGGATGTGGGACTCTGCAGTCCAGCTGCCCTAGACCCTGAAACCCGTGCCTCAGGTATCCTAAGCACCCACTTACTTGCACATGCTTCCCCAGAGCTCAGTTGAGGCTGTGGGCACTCTGGCCTTGTAGTTTAACCCCTTTGAGGACAAAGTGGCAGAAAAAGAAGGAACACAGGCTTAGCATGTGTAGTTCATGTTGATGGTCGGCCCCCCACTTTTAAATAGTCTCTAGCAGGTATACAGTAGAAACTTTTGCTGGCATGGCAATGTCTCGTTGGGGGAGAGGTAATATTTTTGAGACATTTATACACTAGCAAAAGCCTTGGTGTAGATCCCGTTATACCAGCAAAAGCATGCTTTTTTTCTGAATGTAGCTTATTTTGGTATAAAGGGAAAAGCACTTTGTTGTCAACCACACTAAAAGATTTTGCTGGGATAGCTGTACAAGCAACCTTTGCTAGTGTAGGCTAGGGTTCTGCTCATTAGCATCTGCTCAACTGGAAAACCCCAGACCCCACCCCCAGCCATATGATTTTCCCATAATTTAGAATCCTCATTATAAGATGGCTGCTCACCCTGTTTTCAGGTAGTTTGATTATTTTATGAATCCTTGTAAAGGTAAATAGAATTATTACCACACCAGTTGATTAATGGGTCCTTTTATAAAGGGAAGTCATTCAAAAGATCCTTGGTAAAGGTATTGTTGTCCTCCTTCGTAATAGAATTCACTATATTATATCATTTCCATCATATGCAATTTTTAAATTAACTTTAAATATTCTTCTATAGAATAGAATTGTTTTATAGTAGTTATTAATTAGCCAACCTTATCACAAAAAAGAAAGTAAAGCTTACTGAATACGTTCACTTTTCAGAAGAGTTAAAATACAGGTCATTTATTTCATCCCTTCCTTTTACTTGCCCGTAATTCAAAGCTTGCTACTGCTGCTGCTTTGTGTTTGTGGTTATTTAGTTGCCCTGATTAAGCAGACATCCTAACTACTTAGCCCATGACACTTTTTATGAGAGTTGGGATGGTTAGCTTCAGTCTCCTGACCAAAGTCCAACTTGGATGATACGCATCTCAGGTAAATACCCCCTGCAATTTCATTTGCGTGGCGTTCTTTCTTTCCTGTCCCAAACTGCGTTGTAGCATTGCTGTGAGCTTACTCCTCACAGGAGGGGTCCCAGTTAGGTGCTTCTGATCCCTGAGCAACACTGTTTCTTTACAAGCTGCTGCAGGTTGGTCAACGATACGGGAGTGCAGCGAAGGCAGTGTGTAAAGCCAGAGTAAGTCAAGTGCCCCTATCCTGAGGCATTAAAGTTTTCATAAAGTCCCTGTGTGGTACTACTCCATACAGGATGTCATCAAGTAAGAGTAAATAGCTAAAAACCTGAAACAGCCACAACAAGCACCTACTTAATGTGATTTCTGCTTTACCACCAGAAATATTAAGACGCAACCTTTTCTTTGGGACCAGAATAGCGTAACTGCTCTTGTTGTTAATACTCATCCACTTAGTCTTATCTCACTTCTTGTTGACCGGAATATCCTTGCTGACACTTCCATGGAATTATTGTTATTGCTGCCTTTTATTATTAATAAAATTTATTAATAACCCCTATTGCTAATTCTTCCTTCCTCGTACAGTTCAAGAGATCAACTGCGACCACACTAAAGTTAGACTTACTGAAAGTTTGCTTTTTCTCTGAAATAAGTAACTTAAGTACAGTTACTTTTGTTTCACCAGGGTAGCATTTCCTATCCTACTAATTCAGTGAAGTCTTTGACATGCACCAGTCCAGTACTTTGTTGTAATAGCAACAATGTATATAGTAAAGGAAATAACATCATCTGTACCCAATTCTAAAGCAGAGCTGTGCAAGCCCTTCAGTTTTTCGGTTTGCACAGCACTCTCTGAACTTCCCTATTGGACTGTATCACAAGCCATACATCTGTAAATGGTTTGCTCTTACGCAAATAAAATTTTACAGTCAGTCTCTGTTGCAAAACTGTAGGTGTTGCCTGTGAGTTCGTGAAAGCTTGAAAGGTTCTTTGCACCCAGAATTGTGGATGTTGACCATTTTGTGGATCGTCAGTTGTGGGATTTATAATTGAAGAGGAAAGGAGCATGCTGAGGGGGAGTGGAAGGAAAAAAATAGTCATAAATAATATACTTCACTTTGCACAACATACACTTTCATGTGCAAACATGATTATTAGTTGGTACTGTGTGCCATTCAGTTTTGGTTTTTTAGTTTTATCAAGTATTTCTGTAGGGATAGGTCGGGAGATTTATAGGTGATCTTTAAGTTTGATGTATTTCACTGTGTGGCTAACAGAGGAGCATCAAATGTATTTTTCCAGATTACATTTTTAATTAAGATCCCTATGCCAGGCCTATAAAGTTAGGGCTGTATTAATTCTCCCTTGATCCTCAATTGGAGATTCCACTGATGGCAAAGGGAGTTGAGTACAAAGATTGTGTACAAAGAAGGCTCTTAGCTTGTAATTAAACTTGTAGCCAATAAAGCTACTGTTGTGTTCAGCATCACTCAGTGGGAAAAATGGCCCAGGACACCTTTAAGACCACAGCAATTTTTCCCTTGGTTTCTCCCCCCTCCCACCATATTGGTGCATCTCCTTTTCCCCCTTTCTATATATTTTTCTTCCTTTTGGTCACTCATCTTTTCTCTTCCTTTTTGCCTGTGTTATCTCCAGGAGCAGCCCTGACCTTAGTTTGTGTGTCTCCACAATGTTTCAGCAGCTCCAAATTTTTTGTATGGGCTTCATTTCTGCTACATCACTCATCTTCCCCCCATCCCCCAAAACAATTCCCTTTCGGCAGTGGATCCTTTTTTGCCAGTAGTCCCCAGGCCTCCCCTATTCATCTCTCATCTTTTGTGCCCAGCTTCCTGCTGTGATGCACTCAGTGGAGAAGTGATTGGGAAGAGAGGCAGCATGACCACGGGACGGTGGAGAGGAGGGAAGGGTCATTGCTCCCACCACACTTTATAAATAGGGAGGCCGTGAGCCCCCACTTTTTACAACCTTTTTACAACACATTCATAGCTGGGTGGGAGCACACAATGGCTCATCCAGATCCCACTCTGCTTCATGCCACATACAGCATGCCAGCTAGGTCCCCCTCTGTTTGGTGCTTCTTGCTGGGCCCATGGCGGTGGCTTCTCTTGGTGCCAGTAACTGGCTGGGACATGGGATGGACCCATCACCTGAGGGCAAGGGACTCACCAGGAGGAAGAGGGAGGGTAAGGTGAGGAGGAGGAGGAGGAGGCAGGGCTCCAGGACAGTTAGGTTAGGGGGTGTCTCCCTGGACCTCCCACTTTTGCAGTCTTTCCAGCACCTGTGAGTGAGGAGAGGGAAAGTAATTACAGACTGCTGTTTAGCAGGCACTAGAAGCTTGAGGGAAAAGAGCTTCTTTCCCCCTTTTGAGCAGTGTGTGAAGAACAGGTGCAGAGAATCTGTGGTGGTGTTCTGAGTGTAAATGCCAAGATAGCCACACATGGAACTTCCCTAACAGGCTGGGGTATGTCTACACTGCACCTGTGAGTGAACCCCCCAACATTGTGACTCAGACTGGAGCTTGGGCTCTCAAGCCTATGGGGGAGGGGAGTGTTTTGGGCATGCGGGGAGGGGCTTGAGAGCCCGAGCTCCACCTGAGCGTCAGTATTTACCTGGCTATTCTTAGTGCACTAGTGTGAGCCTCACTGACACAGATCTGTGGACCTGGGCTGACAGGCTTTATCCCAGAAGCCGTTCCGATGTATCAGAGGACCAGAGATCCCTAGTCATACAAAGAGATCCTTAGCATGCTGGAGGAGCCCACCCACTGCATGTACCTCTTCATACAATGCAGCTTATTGTCCCCTGCATGCCAGTCCTGCCCGTATGAGGGATTGTCCCTTTGGGGGTGCAAAGAGGGAGCAGTCTTGGTCTCCACCAAGGGCTGTGGATGTGGCTGGCCCATGCATCAATTACATAGAGGGTAGAGGAGGAAGAAAGCATCCTACCCGTAGCTCCTCTGGCCCAGAACGTATGAGAGCTCACAGTCACAGGTGAAGTTACTAACTGTGCTAATGTCAACGAAAACAAATCTGTTCACTGAAGCTGTCAGTGCAGCTGCTCTTCCAGTTGAGCTTCATCTGCAGCCCTGTCAGCTTTTACCCTGGTTTACTTGAGAGCAAAGTGAAAATCTCTAATCACCTCCAGCTTTGTTTTTGTTTCTTGTACATAAAATACAATTAAGAAGCAATAATGTGCTAGACAAATCTTTCTTAAAGCAACAGCTTTAAACAGTGAGTAAAGGGCTTTAATACACTGGACTGGCTTGAAACATAGGTTCAGTTCAAGGTACTGGAATTGTCTGTTCCTTTGGTTCCCAAACTTTTTACATTGTGCCTGCCCCATTCGTGTCCCCCTGAAAGCTGAGGTTGGGGCCACAGCTGGGAGCGGGGCCACGGTCGGGCCTGGGGACAGAGGCCAGGCCCACAGCTGGAAAAGGAACTGAGGCTGAGGGCCGAGGATGGGAGCCAGGTGCTGAGGCCAGAGCAGAGCAGGACTGGGTGGTGCTCCCTCCTCATCGCTCATGGGGTCTGGCCTGGGCCCTGCCACGCCCCCCTGAATGTTCCTCCATGTCATCCATGGGGGGGCCAAGCCCACAGTTTAGGGATCTCTATCTTAGAGTGACCAGATAGCAAGTGTAAAAAATTGGGATGGGGATGCAGTAATAATGGCCTATGTAAGACAAAGCTCTGAATATTGGGGGGTCTGGTCACCCTATCTGTTCCTGACCTGGGGCAAGTCACACAGGGCCTGATTCAGTTCCCTTGCTAGTCTTTCCATTAGCTCTGATAGGCTTTGGGTAAGACTCAGGCTCTTCCTATGCCTCAGTCCCCCACCTGTAAAATGCTTAGAGTAATACTTTCCTACTTAGGATCTCATGATGATAAACTCAAAAATCCCAGTTTGTTTCTGGAGAGCCAGTCACCCTCAAACATAGATGTGCTGAGCACAGATTTTTTAAGAGATGCCCTTGACACAACCACGAGTCTTTCCACTTTGCTGGTCTGCTCCATTCAGGAAAGGTATTCAAGCAGTCCTGCCTTTACTAAATACCATAAAGTAACTGTTCTGTCTGGATTAGCATTACAATGAGCAGCGCACTAAGGTTCTGCCGTAGGAAGCACATGTGAAGTAGGGTAAATTGAGATGACTGCAGTGACAGAGGTGGGACTTCTAAAGAGCTGTTTGAATCAGGGATTCTGGTTAGGCCCATTATATGGATCAGCAGGATATCTAGACATACAAGAATAGTCCACAAATATCCACCCTCCCAACTCCTCTGCACACCACTGGAGCTCTGTTACTGAGGCATTGGCCATTTCAGAAATACTGTAACACTATTATTTCTTGAACCATGTGTTCTCTATGCAGCAAAGGCAACAGGTCTGGCCTCCTCAATCCATAGTACACTGAATGAATGACCTCTTATTTTATTTACCAAAAAAAAGACAAAGGCCATAGTGCTTCAGTGAGCTCCATGTGGGCACAGCGATCTGCTCTTATGGAGCTTAATGAAAGATCAAGACCATAGTTGGAAAAATAACCAAAACTTCTAGCAATTGATCTGACTCTAGTATTGTGCTCTATCAAAGCTTGAGTGCCAAGCTTAATATATTTTCTTAAAAAGGGAGAAAAGAATTACTCCTAGTACCAGTAATTTTTTCACATCTGGAGCTCAGCAGTCCAGTTATGCCACCTGTAGTCTGGCAACAGACCACTATAACATGCCTCCCTTGCATTGCAAATGTATCTCTATCAAGTTATGAGGTTCTGTTGTGCTGTGTGTGCACTATTCCTTGTGCAGAAAGAATGACCAATTTTACTGCACTGTCATAATGAGATACACTTATTCCTTACATGTCTTTTAACTAGGCACTGAGCCAGAAGCAAAGTGTTTCCAAGAAGTACTGTATATCTCTCTACTTTGGAGTGGGATTTTGCTCTGGTAAAATGGTATGTGTGTGTGTGTGTGTATATATATATATATATATATATATATTTATATGCAAACTAAAAGCCCAGAGCTGGATTCTCATGCGACATAAATTGGCATAGCACCACTGACTTTAATTGTATTGTGCAGATTTTACACCAACCAAGGATCTGGCTGCAAATATGCTTGTTTTAGTTTTGAAAACTAAAGAGCAATTTTATAGTTGAGAGAAGTTATTTTATTTAATCTTAAACAATATTTCCTTCCTGTTTTTATTATATTAAGATATATAAACTTGGTCAAAAATGTATTGCTAGTTTTGAGAAGTGATGGTAGCTTTAAATCATAAATATCTTGAGGAACTGGTATGTTTCAGCCCATGCCAATGAGATTGGACACTGTGATGTTCATTAGGAATTTGTGATCTGTGCCACCTTTGAGGTCTTCAAAAATGGCTCTGATACAAAAACAGCTTTGCTGTTTTGATTTGCCACCATCTCCAAAAAGCCCCACATTGAGCTGGCTATCCAAGCTAGCAGAGCAGGGCTTGCAAAAGCCTCGTACGGGTCTTACGCTTTAATTTTTTGTTCAGCTGAATGAAAATCAATAGAAAATTTGGTAACAAACCCTAAAAGGCCCAGTCTAGGAGAGCAGTATCTACTGTACCTGCTTAGGCAAGGGTATTCCATGCACCTCGCTGGCCATGCAGACACAATGGTAGACCCCAATTGCAAAGGCATACTTCTCCCTCTCTATCTTGTAAACCAGGGCACACATTAAAGGGCATCAAGGTCTGACAATCATACTGGTCATGGAGGGGCCCATTGGGTGGAAGATTACACAGTTTCCTGTTCTCCGAAAGACAGTCCTGATCACTTTCCAATAAATGGCAAAGAGGCTTCCCACCTGTAGTAATCAAGAGCAGGGGCCTCCATCCATTCCTCTTCAGCAACTGCGGTTTAAGAGTTTCCTCACTTAGCTTTAAGGCTGGATTTTGTTTTTAATGAAAACCAGTCAGTCTCTCTAATTTGACAGCGTTGGGGCAGCAATATACTGGCAACTCCAACAGGCTGAGCCATCCCAGCATGGAGATGGGGAAGATAGATCAGTCCAGGACAGCAGATAGATCTCTTCAGCATGAGTTTTCCCTCTGCATTCTATGCCAGCTGAGCTACTCCCAAGTGTCCAGAGGCGTCTGGATTATTTTTGTCATTGTGACCAGCAGGCTGACTTTTGTTCCCATCCACAGTCAGGCTGCTGTGGAGCCTCCTGCAGCTTGAGCAGCTCAGAAAGCCAGAGAGATGTTATGCTGGCTAGGACACTAGGATTTTAGGTTACTACCTTATCTCCTGTCTGACATTTAGCTGGTTTACAGACATTGGGGAAAATCCTGAAGCTAATGATTTCTCTTTCTACTTACTTGACTGGATTTCCCCCTTACAAATTTCCTATTACAATCAGATTGTACAGAGTACCTTGTTCATAAGGGATCTGAATAGATATAAAGAGACATGGGAGGGAAGGGAGAAGTTAGAGCAGGAGAATGTTTCTGCACAGTGGAAAACCTACCAGGGACTTCAAGATTAATACCACTTACAGCTGAGTATTTCTTTGAGAGCTGTGTTTTGTTTTTTTTTCCCTCTAGTGAAAATTATACAAAATAGACTGGGCTTTGATCTCTTTTCAATTTTGATTGAATTATGGGTGTATTATTTTTGAAAAACCAGTTCACTGACAGCTACTACTGCAAATACATAAATAAATCAGTCCTAGGGCTTGATTCTGTAACAACTCCAGGCAAAAATCTCTCACCCAACTGAGCGTTAGGAACACAGATGAGCCAAGCATTATCAGTGCTGCAGTGTGACTCAGGATTTCACATTCTGCTCTGGTGCAATCTATAGGCTGCTTTTCTTCCACTTAATTCCATAAAATATTAGCCAAGGGACATATTCAGCATGTAGACTGAGTAGCCAGACTGGGCAGCTGCCTGGAAGGGAAAAAGGAATCATCTTCAGATGCTGGAGTGATGTGGGCGTGTAAGTATTGCAGCAAGACAAATTGTTCCCTTTAGGCCACAAAGCAGCTGTGGAACAATTCCACAGTGGTTACTGCAGTAGCTCTGAATTCTACTAATTGTCACTTGCTTCCCTATTTGACTCCGTCCCACTCTGGCTCACCTTCTCCCCACCTCTTGTGCACTGCTGTGCAGGAAGCTTGGGTGGAGTTGGACTCCATACCTGTAGGGGATATGTGTCCTATGTAGGTTCCCTCCCTTATTCTCTTACTCTTGCTCAACAGAATTGCTTCAGGTTTTCTGGCAAAGGGCCCTCCAAGTGGTGGTTTCAGTTACCCCTAAACAAAGAGAATTGAGAATTTGGTTGTACGGTTGAAGTGCTGCACACGGCACAAAGGCAGCGATGAGGTCATTCCAAACATTTCGTGTGGGCAAATACCTAAAAGTAATGAGAACCATTTCAGCTCGCACAAAAGTAGGCATGAAATCACATGTTAAATAGGTTTCCTGATAAGATTTCTTTACTTTCCACTTCCAGTCAGACCAGCAGTACAGAGAGAACCGTTTTCTCACCCTCCTTTCCACTTCTTATTTGGGTCTTGGTCAGAACTAAGCAGCCAAAAATTTGAGCAAAACACTAACTTGATTTTTTTTTTTAAATCAAGTTCAGCTTGTGTTTTGTTAAAGTTCTGTGGTATGGTCAATACTAATTTTATTTGGCCTGCTTTTCTCATCCTTACTGGCTTGTCACTTAGCTGTTATTTGAAATAGATTTGATAATAAAACACTCTTCATGGATGAAAGTAGGCATTTTTCTCTCACGTAATGGAATACCGCATAAATGCCTGAAAGAGTTGGTCTTTTATTTTGCACACCTTAGATTCTGCTTTTATTGATTTCCCCATGCTATGCAGAACAAAATGTACTCTGGCAAGTTGTATATTTCACACAGCAGTGTAACTTCAATGCACAGTGGAAAAGAACTTGCCTAATAGGGTGCTTCATTTGTTGGTAAATATACTTTTCTGTCTTTCACAGTCTCTGCATTGCTCTTGTAGATAGTGTAGACATTGTTAATCTGTCACTAGAAGTTATATCTTATTGTTTTGTCCAGAGGTGAAAAATGTCAAGCTTCCACATTTTTAATGAAAGACACTATTTTTCACAAAAAACACAGTGCAAAAAATCAGCCTGTTTTTTCAAGAGCTCTTGTTTTCTCGTAATAAATCCAGAGTCCAAATTAAACATGCCCGGTGATTTAGATGTGAATGTCTGGGCTTCTCAATGAAATGCATATTCTGTAGCACATTTACTGACTGCATGTGAAATAATAGAATCATAGAACTGAAAAAAATCTGAGTCTCTAGACCAGTCCCCTGCACTGATGTCAGCACTAACTGTTATCTAGACCATCCCTGGCAGGTGTTTGTGTAACCTGCTTTTAAAAAGTCACCCAGTAATGGAGATTCCACAACAATCCAAGGCAATTTATTCCTTAACTACCCTGACAGTTAGGAATTTTTTCCTAATGTCCAACCTAAACCTTCCTTGCTGCAATTTAAGCCCATTGCTTCTCCTACCTTCAGAGGTTAAGGAGATGAATTTTTCAGCCTTTTACTTGTAACAACCCTTTATGTATTTGAAAACTGTTATATCCCCACTCAGTCTTCTCTTCTCAAGACTAAACAACCCAATTTTTTCAGTCTTCCCTCATAGGTCATGTTTTCCTAGACCTTTAATCATTTTTGTTGCTCTTCTGTGAACTTTCTCCAATTTGTCCACATCTCTCCTGAAATGTGGTGCCCAGAACTGGACACAATACTCCAGCTGAGGCCTAAGCAGCATGGACTAGAGTGGAACTATTACTACTTGTCTTTCATATAACACTTCTGCTAATACATCCCAGAATTATGTTTACTTTTTTTTTTTTTTGCATTAATGTTACACTGTTGACTAACATTTAGCCTGTGATCCATCCCAGATCCCTTTCCACAATACTCTGTCCTAGGCAGTCATTTCCCTTTTAGTATGCACACAACTGATTGTTCCTTCTGAAGTACGGTACTTTCCATTTGTCATTATTGAATTTCCTCCTATTTACTTCATACCATTTTTCCAGTTTGTCAAGATCAATTTGAATTTTAATCCTATCCCGAAAGCACTTGCAACCCTTCCTAGGTTGATATCATCTGTAAACTTTATAAGTGTACTCTCTATGCTGTTATCTAAATCATTGATGAAGATGTTGAACAGAAACAGATCCAGAACTGATAACTCCAGAACCACTGATAACTATTCTCTGGGAATGGTTTTCCAACCAGTTATGCACCCACCTTATAGTAGAACCATCTAGGGTTTTATTTCCCTAGTTTGTTTATGAGGAGGTCATGCGAGACAGTATCAAAAGCCTTACTAAAGTGAAGATATACCACATCTACTGCTCCCCCTGATCCACAAGGCTTATTGCCCTGTCAAAGAAAGCTATTGGGTTGATTTGGCATGATTTGTTCTTGACAAATCTATGCTGACTGTTACCTATCACCATATTATCTTCTAGGTGTTTGCAAATTGATTGCTTTATTATTTGCTCTGTTATCTTTCCAGGTATTGAAGTTAAGCTGACTGGTCTTTTAATTCCCCAGGTTGTTCTTATTTCAATTTTTATAGATTGGCACCCTATTTGCTCTTTTCCAGTCTTCTGGAATCTCTCCTGTCTACCATGACTTTTGGAAGATAATCACTAATGACTCTAATATCTCCTCAGTCAGCTCTTGAGAATTCTAGAATGTATTTCATCAGGCCCTGGTGACTTGAAGACATCTATCTTGTCTAAGTCTTTAGGTAGATGGTGACTTCAGGATTTTTGTTTCCTCTGTTATTTTGTATCTCTTGTAAATGTGTAAATTATCAGGATAGAATAATGTAGTAACATAAATCTAGCAATAATAGGAACCTGATTTATTTAAAAAAAATTGAAAAACAATTCAAATTAAATGTCTTCTATCTTGACTAAGTTCTTCAAAAACATTCTTTATGCCTTTCATTTGTAGGATGAACATATCTCATTCCAATGCAATGAGTCTCTGCTCTGTATTTTCTAATATTTTGAATCTCATCTCTCACCTTTATTGCTTTCCTATTTTTAAGAGAGAGGTGAATTTTGATGAAGGTCACTTGTTAGAAAAGGGGGAAGTTCTTATTGTTTTGTTGTATGCATTACAGTAGCAACGAGAGGCTACAAACGAGATCAGGCCTCACTGTGCTAGGTGCTATAAATACACCTAATAAGAGACAGTTGCTACCCCAAAGAGTTACACTGTAAACAAAAGACAGACTAAGGATGAAAGAAAGGAAGCATTATTATCCGAGTTTCATAGATGAGGAACTTATGGACAGAGAGAATAAGTGACTTGCCCAGGAAGTTTATGGCAGAGCTGGGAATTGAACCCAGAATTGTAAGTGATCCTTTTTCTCTTGTTTTAACTTTTGATTTGCTTAGTTTGCTGCTCAGAGATTATATGGAATTGCTGCATTTTGGTTAGAATGGAATAAGATTTTGATAATTGTATTTTAAGTTACCTTTTGGGCAGCTAGAACAATGGGTGGATGTGCCTTTCACCGAATATAAAGCCAAATAAATAAATGGCTATATATATGTATCCCGAAATACTTTGTTGCAACCTTAACTGATGGGCTTTGCCCTTTGGAAAATTGAATCAATTCCTTTTCCAAATCTGTCTAGGAATCTCAAAACATTTAGTATCTTCCCAGAGCTAAAATTTGTTTATCCCATCTCTGATAGATGTGGAAGTGTGTAATGCTAAATGTATTGCCCCTCAAGGAAACTGAACTACTGAGCTCCTAATATGGAAAAAATGACTGGTGTCAAGACTGTTTCATTTCTCTCTCTTTTTCTTTTTTTCTTTTTTTTAATATTAAGCTTGACACTTAATTGCCATACATCATGCCCTGCAGAATGACAAGGAGGCATAGATGCAATTGTCAGTCAGCAGACTTTGAATCCATATGTTCAATATACTGATAGTTACTACATCTACCTTTTTTAACTCTTTCTATCAAGAAAGGCCAAATGTGAAGATGAAGAAAGCTGCTAATGGTCCCCTACACATCTCTCCTTTTCACTGCGTTTGGAAGCCAGGCAGTAAAAATGACATTGGTCCACCACGGTGAAGATGGCAATTATTTCGCTCAGGCTGAATGCTCTCGAGGAGAACTTTGTAGTATTTTGATCAGCAGAACCGTTTTTGCCTTTGCAGGTTGTCCTTTCCTCCTTTGCTGAGGGGTCATTTTGAAAGCTTCCCACCACCTTCACTGTAAGTATAAAAGATTTTGGCAAGTGACCCACCTTCACTGTAAGTATAAAAGATTTTGGCAAGTGACCTCTCAGCACAGAAGGAACAGGAAGAAAATATCAAATAAACTTCTTTTCAGCAGATTAGAAGGGAATTTTGTCAGCAAAAGAGGATATATGAGCAGGTTTTGCTGTAGGGTAGTCTGGATTTGATGACCTTATGCTTAGCAGCCCATCAGGGAGTCATAGTAGCTTTTCTGACTGGGAAAATTCTTCTCTGTAAACAAAATGGTGAGTGCTTGCCTTCCCCCTGCCTGGGTGCCACAATGCTGCTTCACTTCTTCTTCCACCTGTGCACTAGGTGAGAACTGGCTGACAATTGTCCAGGAAATTGGGTTTTTAGTTAAAAGAAATGTTTTATGAAATATCTGCTTCCTGCAGAAAACTTCCACTTTTTATCAAAACACGAACAACCAAAAAACCTCAGAGGAAAACAAAATAAAAACATGATTTGAAAATGTCACTTTGATGCCTCATGCCCCCTCATTCTCCTCCCTGGCTTGGTTCTTCAGACGGACATCGTCTCCCATGATGCACCACAATCAAGGATTCTCGGGATGTACTGTGGTAGATCAGCAAGTGGAGAGACCATATTTGAAATTTTCTTGAAGTTTTTTTTCTGGGGGGAAAAAGTGTGATTTCTAAATGAAAAATGAATTTTTGACAGTTCTTCCATACACAGAAAGTTTGGTTTTTTTGGTTTGTTTTTAAAGGTCCATGTTTTGAAGGAGAGGGGGGAACCAAAACTCCCTAAAGCACCTCTTAATTCAAAAAATGTGGATCTTCTCTGAAGACTGAGTGGGTTTGCTTTCATGTTTATCCATCAAGAGTTGACCCAAAACATGAAGAGTATAAAAGAGAATTCAGTAAACAGCCAGGATTTCATAGAGCTTGTCTTTCACAAAGTGCAATGCATTGGCCTTCTGGTCTTGCTCACATTCCTGCTTTGTCATTGCAAATTTCTGGATCAGCTTCTGGCTGGACGGTCTGTTTGTGTTGTTGTTAACAACAAACCAATGCCTTTCTTGAGGAATACCAAGAATTCTTATAACAAATATTAAGGAAATTGTACATGACCATATTAAAGCATTGTACTCTTAAGAGTTTTATTTTTAATCGGATAAAGCTTTGCATTAGATTCTGCAATTTTAATGACTTTGATGGCCCATTACTGGATACCCCACTACTTCAGAAAGAGCTGGAGGAAAAAAATTGAGCCATAGGTTATCCCACAAGGGCCCCAGATCAGCTAGGCAACTGTGTTACCAGCATGAGTGGCCATTATGCAACAGTATGTAATTATTTTTGTTCTCTGAAGAAAATACAGGACAATATGATTAATTATGCTGACAATGTTATACCGTTCACAAAGCAATGAACACCATAAAATAATGGTTGGCGTGGATACCAGGGAGTGTATTCAGGAGGTCAATACAGAGTCTTTATAAAACTAATTTTAAAAAGCAAAACAGCAGTTTCTTTTTGAACTCAAAAAGTCAGACCAGTTACAGTAAAAACCCTTTATTTTCCAGGGTGCTTTAGCTATTTTAAGTATTTTATTACTGAGCCTGCTGTAATATTACAGTGGGCAACAAGAGTTGTTCCGTTTACTCTTTCAAATTGCTATATTAAGCATAAAAAGACCAACTTTCCTTAAGGTAAGTCATCACTGCAGTTAGTCTGGGTAATCAGCACCCAGGTTGGGGCACCCTGTTAGCTAGCTCAGATTATGAGCAGCAACAATTTAAAGCCCCAGCCAGATCGCTGGGGTCTCACTGGTGCTGTACACCTGTGTGTGGCACAAGGTCTAGAACTGGTTAGGAATTGCTTGACAGAACTTTTTCCTCATTTGAAAATGTAGTACTGTGAAAAACAAAACTTTTCACAGAAAAGTTTCAGTTTTGAGAAAACTTTCATTGGGAAAGATTCTCAGAATCGAACTTCTGGTCAAAACCGAAGGAGCGAGAGAGACCAAGAGAGAGACCGCCACACCAGAATGGTCAATAGTCCATTGAATAAAGCAGTTATTTGACATGTGGGAGACCCAGGTTCAAGACTCAGGTATGAATCAGGAAGAGCCTCAGGTAAGTGGACCAACCTCTGAGCCATTGGCCCTACTGGGGTGAGTCTGTTTTTAGTGTGTGCGCGCATTAGAAAATATTTGAAAGGTCTGTTTCAAATGAGGAAAGGGAAAAATTGTTGAAATCTTGAAAATTTTCATGGGACGGGAAAACCATTTCCTGCCCAACTAGACTCCTAGGGGTATATTCTCGAGTTCTTTGTGCTGCCATAAGATGAGTAGTTTTATGATTCTTCCCACTGAATATATGTGTGAACTCATCTGTCCTTCTGGACACACAGGGTTAATTGTGAGAAGTCATTGGTGAACTATCACCACTCAAATTATTTTTAGCTTGGATTCTTGCTGCAAAATGAGCACACAGGCAAGTGAGCACACAGGCTGTGACTCACATTCCCAGTTGTGCCAGCTAGCCTGGGCAGAGAGGGTCACTAAACTCTGGTGTGAGGGTTTTGTGTGTGGCTGAGAGAAGGGTTAGGAGCAGTAGGATGGTAAGAGCCTAAGTTAACTCAGCAGTGAAGACACTCTTAGAGATAAAACTACATTTCCTCTGCCTTCCCGCTACATTCAACAAGCTCACAACATGTTAGCTGTGTGACATGTGCCATTGCTAGGGACAGCAGAAGATCAAATTACAATACCCTCTTTTTCAGTGAATTGGCTAAGATCAATACTTCCATATCCCTTCATGCATTGTAGTGGCTTTCCCATGGAAATCCATCTTTAAACCACCTCTGACTCCGCCTACAAAACTCTTGGTACTAATGCCTAGGCAGTGGACGGGAAGTTATTCCTCCTTATTATACCAGATGTGATTGTTTCTCTGTTACATTGTCCTCTGTGCTGATCATTTATCTCTATCTGTTGTATTTTCTCATTCGTAAACTGATAGCTCTTTGGGACAAGGACTGTGTCAAGCAATGGTCTTGATCCCTGATTATGTCCAATAGGTTCTATCACCCTACAAATAAGTAGTAAGAATCAAAGTGATGGAATATCCCAGTTGTCTTTGGCAGAAGAGTCACTCTTGGCTACAGAAAAAGTGGTGTAGAATGTTTGGGTCCTACTTGGGTTGGAACTCATTTTGGTAACTGGCTCCCAGATATTGTAGGTATGCTGGAATATATAGATAGAAAATGAACAGAAAGGAGGGAAGAAGAATTGGTCATGTTACCAAGTTTTAGTGTGAAAAGTGATCACGCAGCAAAGCCTTTTGTGTTGTTTTCTGTGCCACTTTGAAAACCAAAGTTACTTCCTTTGCTGTACATTTCTTTTGTTCTGGCCCCTGTTACCTCAGCACAGCAAACCTCCTTAACCTCACAGAAGATTTCAGATTTCCTGAACCAGCTTTGATTTCTACCTATAAAGTATAGAAAAACTGCTAGACACTAGAACTGTGGCTCACTCAGTCTAATTTTGCCCTTCATTCTTTTTATTACTGCTACTGATTGAAGGAAAGAGGAAGAGAGTGTGTGGGTGTGGTGCTCATGAATCTCATCTAAAATATTGGACAGTTAATAAAATAGTCATAATGTAAAAGAGTCTTATTGAGAGGGCCTGAATAATTTTGCTTTTATTGATAGTTACTTGGAGGGATTGTTCATTGAATTGCTGAAGCATTCTGTAAAAATATGCCAAGTTTTCAAGCACTCTTACAACTTCATTTAAGAATCCAGGGAGGAATCTTTGTTTTTAATCCACTGGCTCCCTCTGCTGGTATGACAGAATTATAGTGCATGGCTGCTGGTGAGACATACTGATTAGACAGTGCTAGGCGCACCAGAAAAAAGTGGCTTTGCAAAGAACTGTTTGAAACTTACTTGATTGTGGCACAGGTGAATCAGAGGCACCTCCTGGCTTCTAACCCCTTGCTTTAGCACTGTATATACACACCCTCTCCTTCAGTCAATAAGAATAATAAAAAGAAAGAAGAGGAAGTTAAGCTGTGATTGAGCCACAGTTCTAGTCCACAACACCTTTTATTCAAACTGGAATTAATGACTGTTTTTGAAATATAGAAAACAATTTTCCATAAACATTAATTAAAATAAAACTTTAATGCAATCACCATGATGTCTGTATGTACCATAACTAGGTCATCATATGATCTTATTACTCTTGCGCTTCACTCCCTGCTTGCAACTGTTTGTTGTTCTCACTAGATGTCTCATTTTAAATGCTTTATTTGTTTACTCTATTTGTTTGAATCACTGTGCATCCACCTAAAGGGATCGCCTTTCACTTAGAAAACTTTGCCGTGAAAGGGTGTTGTCTTTGCATTTGTGCTGTAAATCACTTAGAAAACTTGTCTGACTTTTTAAAATATAACTAATCATATAGTTAACTCTTGCAGCACAGCTGGCAGATAAGTATTATTGTATCCATTTCACAGAGAGGTATTTCACATCCACTTTATGCCAGTCTAAAAGACTACACAAGGCAATGGTGAAACAGGTTCTGGTTATACAAAAAACACACTTTTTAGAATATGTGTAGTGCTGAAACTGTGGATGTGGCGGTCTGTGGAATATATCCCAATCTTAAATGGTTCATATTCTGTAGGCAGATGTGTGTAAAACATATGCACAATCCCTGGGTAAAGCATACGAATGAGAATAAACCACAGGTCATAGATGTTACTTCCATCACTTAATGCACTGATGGAAGATGCTCAGATAGCATGATGATAAAGGCAGCATAAGAATTTGCACAGAAGAGAACAGAAGCAGAAGCTGTTCTGTGGTTAGATAGAGGATTGTGGTCTTCAGTCTTTCCATTTTTATGAGCACTAAATTCATGTTAAAATTAAGGCCATTCTTTTAAAGTTCTGGTTCCTACTGCAGTCTTTAGGAGTCTAGTTCACCATCTGGGTACATCTGTTTTGCTACTTAGCAGTTAGCAAGATCTTGGAATTAAAAATAGTTTAACTTGTGTATGTTCATTTAGTTTATTTAGGAATACAAAGATCTAAATTTCCAGTGAGCTCAAAGGCCTAATTTGTGCTATTTCTGCTTTTCTGCGGTGTACAAATAGGTTGACATTTGTGAGTGAAATGTCAGTTTTAATAGATGTATCATCTGATAGAGAATCCAATTTACTGACAAGGGTTAAAGGACTGAGAGTCAGGGCTCTTTTGTCTAATAACTGACTTGGCCACAGACTTGCTACATGACCTTGGGTAAGTCCATTAACTTTTTTCTTCCTTAATTAAGCTTAAGTACAGTTTGTATTGTGAAGTGCACTGAGGTCTGTGGAAGAATGGCTCTATATAAGAGCCAAGTATTGGCAATGCTAAAATCAAAGGGGTCTCTTTTTTCTTTGCTAACAGGTACTTGGAACTCCAAATGAAGATACATGGCCTGGAGTCCATTCTTTACCCCATTTCAAGCCAGGTAGGTTTAAACAAGTTATCAAGATTCCACTCTTTTTGGGAATACACATTAAAAACCTTATGTGCTATCTGAAAGAAGGGTTTTGAGATGGCACTCATCCTTTTTTGACATGTTCACTTACTTGCTAATGGACTTCTGCAACATTGTTCCAAAATAATCTGGATAGTGCTGCAGGATAGCGAATGCATTGTAAGCATACAGCAGTGCATTCATTTTAGCATTTCACATGTCACTATATTAGTTGGCTTTTGATTTTTAGCACAATATGAGCCATAGCTTCCCATTGTAGCACATAAATATGAAATGTTGCACTACTGGGCGTCTTACATTTCCTGTCAGTGGTAGGGCAATGTAGGCCAGTATGTTGACGTAGGTCAACAGATGCAATGTGTAGTAATATACTAAACGAGGGAACTAATGTGATAGGAAAAGACATCCTGGAAACTGAAGATGGAAACATCCTATTTTTCTGCCACTGTTTAGTTAACGTATTATCTAACACTTTCTGCAGTCTAGGTTTTAATGGCCGAACTGATGGTACTTCTATTACTACTTTTAGAAACCTGTTCCACAGTCAAATGGATCTAACCATTAGGAAGTTTCTCTTGCTACTTCACCTAAACAGTCCACAATCTGTATCCTGAGAATAAGGAGTGAAGGACCAGTTTCTAGTTTATTTGTTCCCTGAATTGTCTCATATTTATGATGCTGTACAAATTCTCTTGATCAGTTAAATGTTTGGAGGTTTTTAAACTTTTAACCCATTCTTTCTGTATTCATTGTTTTCTCCTCCTTTTTTTCAGCAGCCGCCATTGTTCTTTTTTTAAACTTATAGTCTACAAGGCAAATCAAGCTGTGTTTGCTTATGTTGTTTTTTGCTGGCTTTCAGGTAGCAACTTTTCTTGGAGTAGGTGACTCTTTCCCTATATCAACCCTGCAGAACAGCAGCTTCCTCTCATCTGTCTGCAATAACCGACCATTTTCTAGACTTAACAAATTAAAATGATTTTACCTGTGCATATTGAACAGGCAAAACATTTTAAAACCTGTATTGGCTTAAATCATTTTTAAAAATCACGTCTACTAACACTGATGTTTTCTTAATGTGAATAGAGCTCAAAATTAATTCTTCTCCTATCCAAAACCTTATAAATTGGGTTTGGCTTATAGCACAGACCCCCAAGCAGATGATCCCACTGATTTCTCTGTGTCCTTCTAAGTAATAAGACAGAAATTTTTGGTAGTCCCCCTGTGAGTTACTGGTCAGATTCAGTACTGGGAGCTTCAGAGATGCTATAACTGTTTATAAACTGCTTTCATGGTATGTAATTTTTGTTAAGAGAGAATTTCAGTGTATTTATCCCTAAAATTTTGCATCACTGAGTACCACCAAAGGTTGTAAAGTAGTTTTCTGTTTCACACTTGATTAAATGTTAAAGATCAGTTGGTAATCCTTACAAGCCAGGATGCAACAAAAATGCAGATGTTTTCTTTATTTAGTAGACTTCTATTTTAAATTTAACCTATAAATAGGTAAGAAATATGTACCGTTTAGGCTGGAATCCAGATTCTGCTCAAGTGAGGTCATAATTAAGTTAACATTGACCTCAGTGGTGTGCAAGTGTTTGCGGGATTGAAGCTGAAGTCATCCAAAAGACTGGGAAAGAGAGGGAGTGATGTCCCCCTTCTTGTCATAGAATACTATAGGAACCCTTCAATAATAGAACACAACTATTAAGTAAATCTGGAGGGGTTTTAGCCTAAGATTTTCTATATTTTAAAAAATATTTTCTCTAAAATGCAAAAACTGTGTGTAAATTTAATTCTTATTAAAGAAAACACCAGTTTCAAAACAATTCCTAAGACATTTGTTGTTTAATACTCTAGGATATTGGAAGTGGAAAAACTGGAAATGGCTTTGGTAGTACTATATTTTTGTCACCAAAATAAAGAGGGTTGATTAAAATGTTTTGAACAGTAGGTGGCAGTCAAGAAACTTTCTGGTTAGAAAATGGCTTAGAAATGCTTCAAGCCATAAGGGTTTGTTCTTTCAGTTTTTGCAAAGGGGCATTGGGAAATAAATTGACAGCTGGCATTTAGTGAAAGGTAACAGAGGCATGTTATTTTTAAAATAGCCATTGTGTTGGATTTGTTTTTGTTTCCTCTGTTATAGAGCATGGATTTTGCCAGCTCTGAACACATACCAACCATAAAAATGCAGTAATGAGGGGAAAAAGATAAATGCAGCATGGTAAATGGTCACTCAACACTTTCCCCATTTCCGTAAGGGTGCACAGAGTGCTCTTTGTTCCTTCAGCCCTTCCCCATCCCTGTGAAGTATGCAGATTTTCAAGCCAAAATAATTATTATCCTGGCTGATGACTATTTTCATTTGTGGGGCCTGTTGCTCCAAGGTGCTGAGCACCCTTAATTCCCATTCACTTATATGGGGTTTGAGAGACTTCTGCCCCTCCTCATGGGAAAAAGCCTCTTTTTGCTGCAAGTGCATGCTTAGCTCCGAGTGCCCTTTGCCCCTCTCCCCCTTTAGTTCACAAGGTATTCTTGGCAAAACAATGAAAAATGTGAAATAAGCCCTTTAATCTGTCACAGAGATGCATCATAGCTTTTGCTTTATACAACATTAGGGGTGAAATTAGCCTCACCTGCATAGAGCCTAAATACTTGAACTTTGTGCTGGTGAAATACAGCATGGCCGGGGAAGCAAAAATCCAACACCTGCAGCATAGGGACAGGGCATGAAGCAAGGCTTGCATTATATCAAGTACTGCATCCTATAGGCGGGGCTGGAATAATATCACTTGGGCAGGCTCCTAGGGCTATTGGATCTGGTTAGTCATGGATAACAGCCCTTTCACTATCCGGAAAGCTGGCCGTCATGCTGACCTGTGCATGGCCATCAGGGAAACCTCTCTAGAGATCACAGGGGTTGCATAGTCTCTTTTGCAGCTGCTCATATAACCCCCTTTGCCCTTCCTATAGAGCTTAGATAGACCCTTTGCACTTGGATGAATTACACCCTATAAGAGATTTTTCCAAGTGAACTTCACTAAGAAAATTATTTCAGTCATCTTGTACTAACAGAAGCTGAGGAGTTAATGCTGTACTTTAACACTTCTCAGATTTATAATTTTGAAATGACTTAGTCTCTATGTTTTCTTAGTCCCAGAGTACAACATAACAAACCTGAAATGGTCTTGCCAAATTTGAATTGATTCCATCTGTGTCCAAGACACATGAATTTATTGTATTTAAAAATAGAAAGCATGGGAGTATATTTTCTTTTTTCCAAGGGTTTGTTCAACACTCCTTACTCAGGCAAAATTTCTCTGTGTGTTGTAACATCCCCTCCTAAACATAAATATATGAACTAGAATTTAAGCCTAGTGGTTGCAAACAGCAAAGACAACGCACTTATTTGAAAGGAAAGAAGTGCAAGAAGAACACTGATGACTAGAACATTAGCATCCGTTCACGGCCGACTTTGATGTTATAAGCTTAGCTGCTCAATGGCATTTGAGCAGAAGGTATCAGTAATAAATAGTGACTATAATAAAAAAAATTCTGGCTATTTAATTGAGTATCTGTGGAGCTGAAAAAAACCAAGCAGAGTTTAAACAGAATTTCATTTTATTTGTTGTCTGCGTTCAAATAGGTAACTTTTTTTTAATGCTGTCATTCAGTAAAATCTATGATTCAGCCTCAGGGAACTAATCGTATTTTAATAGGGAGAGACAAGTAACAGCTGAGAAACATTGCATTAGATGTTCAGGTTGCTGCTCCTCCATTCCAGTGTCCACAGGCCTAATTGCCATGTATTGTAGTTAGCAAAAGCAGTGATGTCAGGATATTCTGCTGAGATTGGTCAGTAGAGAGAGAGAGTGATATCCTAAAATGTGAATAAACTTCTCTCAGACTGAATGATGAGTTCACGTCTAATGCCAATCATAGAGAGCTCTAAATTTGCTATCTATTTTGTTTCTGGGGCTTTCTCAGTGTATAATTGGGGAAATAAAAATATTTTAATAATTTATCTCACTCTTAAAGGCCATTCAAATGTAGGTTGTTTCCCACCTGTTATCAGCCTGCAGTGAAAGGATATGCACTAACCTTTTGTTCCTTTGAGGTAGCACCAGGTCATGCAAATCTTGAAAGCAGTTTGAAAGTTGTCTGCTGTGTCACCTCCTACTGTTTCTCAGCCCTGCCCTCCATCAAAACAGTCCCATTTGTGTTTGCAAATACTTTTATCCAGTCTAGTAAATTACCTACTGGGTGGATTTTCAACATTGTTTTTCATCTAAATTCTTAAATTTAAAAGTGCAAAATAGATCAGCTGTGAGATATCTGCCTTCTTAACTCAATTCCAAAACTTTGTAATCTTGATTTTTCTTACAGTATCTGCCTGTGCTCAGGTGTCATCTCTTCCAGCCTGGTTATGCAAACAAACATGGGACATGAGCACTGTTGTGAAGAAGTGTTCCATGCTCCAAATAGGGTGGCTAACTTTCTAATTTGTGAAAACTGAGCTTTGAGCACCGGAACCTCCCCTGCCTCCTGCTCCACCTCTTCCCCTGAGGCTCTGCCCTTCTACTCACTCCTCTCCCCTCACCACCATCACTCACTACTCTTTCCACCCTCTGCCCCCTTCCAGCTGAGCTACACTCTGGGACTGGAGGGGTGACTGAGTGGATGTTTGAGGGAGAATTGTGCTCCATGGGTGAGTGACTGGGGAAGAACAGGGGAGGGAGGGCCACATTCCGGGGCTGGGAGGATGAGAGGGACAAGACGGGAGGGTGAGCTATACTCCGACGGCAGTGGGGTGAGTGGGTCAAGATGGGGGAGGAAGAGCTGCGCTCTGGGGGTGGGGGGTAAGCGGGGCAAGAGGGGGGAGTGTCGAGGGCCACACTCTGGGGGTGGGAGGGTGAGTAGGCAGGATGAGAGGAGGAGCCGTGCTCCAGGGATAGGCGGGTGACTAGGGCAGGAGGGGGGAGGAGGAGCCTTGTTCTGGGAATAGGTGGGTGACTGGGGCAGGATGGGGGAACTGTTGGTACCTCTGTCCACCGGATGCTCCTCTGGGAGCTGCTGCTTTTTCTGTTCCTGATGGCGGAAGCCGATTACTGCAGGTAGCCAAACATTAAGCTGCTGCTCAGCAGTGTTGACTTTCCAGTCAAAAACCAGACACCTGGGAGCCCTATGCTCAAATAAGCAAGCTGTTAAGGGAAATTAAAATAAAAATAATACTAAAAACTTTTATTATTATTACTGTTGTAGAGCCTAGAGGTCTTGAGCAATTGGGGGCCCCAGGGTGTTGAGCACTGTACAATCATTTAGTAAATGATAGCAATGACCTGATGAAATCTGAGTTGGTTCATAGGTATTTGCTATGGCTTTGCCACAAGCCCTGAGTACGGGGCAATGTGTAGGCGTGTTGCCCCAGGAACAGATCAGTTATTTCCTACTCCATGCCAGTTCAGTGGTGGTGGCTCAAGTGTTTGGTAGGGTTGGAGGCACAGGCCCACCTCTGCCTGCCCAGCTGAACGGGAGAGGGAGTAGCAGTCCCAAGGAAGCCGCTTTTCCACTTAAGTTATGACCTGTGATCCAGGTAACTCAGGTTGGGCAGGGAGGCACATCTTACGTCCTCTTACTTCCCTGCATGGGCACATATAGCAATCTAGCCCAGTATCTGTTTTTAATTGATATTCATTTGAATAATCTTTAAATGTAGCTTATTCCCAGAGCTCCCATGCACCACACACAAAAGAGAGCAGCTACTTTAAAAAATCCATGCTATATTAAGGTGAAATGTGAGCTTATTCCCTTCAATGTTTTATGTTAAAACTAGGGCTGTCAAATGATTTAAAGAAATTAATCATGAATTTAAAAAAAAAAGTTGCGATTAATTGCAGTTTTAATTGCACTGTTAAGCAATAATAGAATACCATTTATTTAAATATTTTGGATGTTTTCTACATTTTCAAATTTATTGATATCAATTACAACACAGAATACAAAATGTACAGTGCTCGCTTTATATTATTTTTATTACAAATAATTACACTGTAAACAGATAAAAGAAATAATATTTTTTCAGTTGACCTCATGCAAGTTCTGTATTGCAATCTCTTTATCATGAAAGTGCAACTTACAAATATTTTTGTTGCATAACTGCACTCAATAATGAAACAATGTAAAACTTTAGAGCCAACAAGTCCATTCAGTTCTACTTCTTGTTCAGTCAAACACTAAGACAAACAAGTTTGTTTACATTTATGGGAGATAATGCTGCCTGCTTCTTATTTGCAATGTTACCTGAAAATGCGAACAGGTGTTTGCATGGCACTGTTGTAGCCGGTGTTGCAAGGTATTTGCATGCCAGATATGCTAAACATTTGTTTGCCCTTCATGCTTCAACCACCATTCCAGAGGATATGCACTACAGTACAGTACTTAATATGAGGTGAACTGAAAAATGCTATCTTTTGTTTATCTTTTTTACAGTGCAAAATTTGTGATCTAAAATATTATAAAGTGAGCAATGTACACTTTATATTCTGTGTTGTAATTGAAATCGATATATTTGAATATGTAGAAAGACATGCAAAAACATGTATAATATATTTAAATTAGTATTCTATTGTTTAACTGCGATTAAAACTGCAGTTAATCGTAATTAACTTTTTTAGTTAATTTATTTTGAGATAATCGCGAGTTAACTTCGATTAATTGACAGTCCTAGTTAAAACTAATGTTACTAAATAAATGGTTATGTTCTCTCACTTCCTGCACATTTCTTCATTTCCATCCATCATCTTTTACTTTACAAAATGGTATTTTTCATTTAATGAAAGTCTGGTCTGCTAATATCTTGTGGCATGACCCCATCCTGGAAAACAGGTTGAGTTATGCGGAGTTTTTCACCATTGTAGAATGAAGAGCGATTGCCTTGTGATACAAATTGGCTTATTCTATTCTTATGAGATGTGCTGATAACTGGCCGTATGCTTTTCCATTGGCCCTACTAAGATGGCATCTTTTCCTGTCACAGGTTGTCTCTGATGAAGAAGGAAAACTAACAAGCTTCAGGCAACTTGTTTTGGGGCCACTTAGTGACAATTGGGATTTAATACATAGAAATTCTGGGCATTGTGATCTATACCTGCCCCAAAGAAGTAGGTCTGTGGTCAGGATAGGTTATTTCCTTCCTCAGATAAGAGACCACAAGAATGACCATATTGGGTCAGATCAATGGTCCATGTAGTCCAGTATTCTGTCTTCTGCAAGCGGCCAATGCCAGATGCTCCAGAGGGAATGAACAGAACTAGGCAATTAGCAAGTGATCTATCCCCTGTTGTTCAGTCCCAGCTTCTGCCATCAGAGGCTTAGGGACACCCAGAGCATGGGGCTGTGCCCTGACCATCTTGGCTAATACCCAGTGATGAACTTATCTTTCATGAACTTGTCTAGTCCTTTTTTTTGAACCTAGTTATACTTTTGGCCTTCACAAAATCCCCTGGCAACAAGTTCCAGAGGTTGACTGTGTATTGTGTAAAGAAGTGCTTCCTGCTGTAAGTTTTAAACTTGCTGCCTGTTAATTTTATTGGTTGACCACTGGTTCTTGTGTTATGTGAAGACGTAAATAACACTTCCTTTTTCACTTTCTCCACACCACTCATGATTTTATAGACCTCTATCATATCCACTAGCATTCTCTTTTCTAAGTTGAGCAGTCCCACTCTTTTTAATTTCTCTTCATTTCTTTTCCGTATGCCTAATCATTTTTATTGCCTTTCTCTGTTCTTTTTCCAATTCTAAGATATCTTTTCTGAGATGAGGCGACCAGAACTGCATGCAGTATGCTTGCAAGGTGTGAGAGTACATGGAAGTCTATAGTGGCATTATGATATTTTTTTGTCGTATTATCTAATCCATTCTTAATGGTTCCTAATATGTTGTTAGCTTTTTTTGACTGCCACTGCACACTGAGCAGATGTTTTCAGAGAACTATTTACAGTGACTCCAAGACCACCTCCTTGAGTAGTATCAGCTAATTTAGACCATATCATTTGTTATGTAGAGTTGGGATTATTATTTACCACTATGCATTACTTTGCATTTATCAATCGTAAATTTGTTGCCTATATGTCCAACTGGTGTTTTCTTCATGGGCCAAATGCAGAAGCAGTCAGAGAAATGTTTGGGACACAAGGAACTGAGTCTATAAGCAGTCACTATTGTAAGTCTTATCTGAAATTGAGCAGCTATACGGGGGCTTAGCGCTTCCCACTCTATCAGGGCTTATCCCATCCTCACAGATGCAGTGAAAGAAATCCTCCATGTGATGCCAGATCAGTGAAGACTACCAGCTTCTCAGGCAATATCAGTAACTGGGCCTATGTCTCTGGTTCCAGAGACTGGGCTAGGATGTCTGAACTCTAGTCCTTCCTTTCACTCCAGCCTCTATTCTCTACTGGATTCACAGACCTAATTAGTGAGTCAAACAAGCCGAGGTTTTTGCTTGGAGACTCACCTAGCTGGTTCTATTAGTTTTTCTTATCAGCTTTCTGAAATGGCCCCAATCCTGCTGTCTGGGTTAAGGCCTCAAAATGAAGTTTCCGAGCAGTTACCAGATCAGCGGTGCTTCAGATTATATTGTGGTTTTGGTCTGTTTTGATTTGTTTTAGCACCTCCCTCATGGCCCTCACGTGTGTGTTTTCCCAAATAGATAGCATACGGTAGTTCGGCCACTGTAAGAGCAGTCACCCCACAAACGTACTCTTCTGCTCACCACCAATCAATCCTTACTCAGTTCTGCCCTGGCATCTGCCTGTCCCCTAGCTCCCATACCAGTTCTGCTGCATCCACCCAGACTCACCCCTCCTCCTCCTGCAGCTCACAGGGCTCTTCACCCCCTTTCTAGCCCTTCCCAGGCTTGATGTTGCAGAGAAGGAGGAGGAGATATTCTGTGGTTCCCAGGAGGGAATAGGAGAGGAGAGAGAATGGTGTCTGGTTTTCCGAAGCCGTTCAAGACAATCTACCTCCCTATGGAAAACATCAGTGTGCCACCCTCCTCCTAGCTTTTAGAACAGCAGTTCTCAATTGAGGAGGCATGTCCCCCTAAGGGAAGGTGGGGAAAGCAAGCCTGATGGTTCAGTAGTCATGGCAGAGGTTGAGGGGAGCACAGTGGTTTGGTATGGCAGCCTTTGCCACCTAGACAGAATCTGCTGCCATCAGCTGCTGCCTAGTTTGCCTACAGTGGAGCAGTGCCTGTTACTCCTGCCAGGAGTAGGAGAGAGAGCTCTGTCTGTCTCCTGTAAACAGCTCTGATTGTCTGCTTCCTCAAGGGGCAGGAGAGTGGGGAAGGCAGCCAATCAGAGAGAGTTTTATCCCAGCCAGGGCTAAAATTCCGGGAGGACTGTAGATTCTCATGTCGTCATGATACTGGCTCCAGTCCCAGCTGAAATCCTACCACTCACGAAAAAAATAAGAGTTTGCAACACTGCATCCAGCTGCTCCTGTTTCACCAAATTCATTTCCTGCTGGAGCTGCTGAGAGGCCAGTTGCCACTGGTGCACATGGATCTACAGCATCTGTAATACAATAGTTTACATCTAATTCTGCTGTTCCTTATCTGGAGCGTGGTACTTTGGGCTATGGATTGCTGCTGTATCAGAAGGCACATAATCTTCTCCATGGTGGCCCCTTTTATACTGGATATTCTAGTGGGTACAAACATGCTCTCACTATCTATTCTACATTTGGATGTCTTGACTGGTCCTCTTAACCAGTCTTGTCCCTATTGGCTGCAGGCGGGTTTTTCCTATTGAGTGTGTCAATCTCCTCTGACCAGACATTTGGTCTTTTGGCTTGCAGAGACTTGAGGCTTCCTTGAAAACTATCAGGAGGAGCTTCCTTTGTTCCCAGCCTGCCTTTTTCCTTGAAAAGCTCAACTTTGTACATCAGGAGCTGCATTTCAGCTCAGCTCCTCCCACTCCTTCAGTTTGCATTAACCTCTTCTCTGCACATGGTATATGGCCTCTATGCATCATCAGAGGCCCTCTTGAAGTTTAAAGAGTCAGTATTTATAATTAGAAGCAATTGCAGTAAGCAAGAAGGGAACTGATGAGACACTATAAAGATTTTGTTGAAGATAAGTGAAACAACAATGACCATCCTAGGGTCTATGAGGAGAAATGATGGTCCCTGGTACAAAGTGGTAGAGATTTAGAACCCCGTGTTAAAGAACCTGTGTGTTCTGCAGGGGTGAGTGATTTAATCAATGCTTGACTGCTATGGGGTAAAGGAGAATATCCATACTTAGCAAAATAACAAACATTATGAGATGTATACCATATGTGAAAATGAGTGTTTGCTTTTCAAACTTTGACTGAGTTCACTGTAGAATTTCACAAAATTCCAGTCAACTCTTTCTGTTAAACATTGGGTCAAATAACCATGCAATCAAATTGTTAGCCAAGATATTTTGAGCTGGTTGAAAAACTGGATTTAACCTTTTAAAAATATTTTCCCTCCTTCCCATATAATTCTGAAATTTGGATGATTTCTAATACCTGCAGTATGAGGAAAAACAAGTTATCAAAGTTTTCAGAAAAGGTGATATTATTAAAAAGAGCAGTAAAGTTAAAGCAGCTATTGTATGTTGGGGAAGCAAGCATGTGAGCATTACTGAAGGACAGCACCATCTTCCAAAAATAATTTAATGTGACATTGTAATACAGTGCTGTCTAACTGCCTTATACACATTGCATTTCTTATTTATGCTCACTAGAGGGACTAGAAAATAGCATTCTGTTGCACCATCCTTAATGTTTCTTGGAAAGACAATGAGGTTGCATTTCTGTATCTTTAATATGACCAAACAATTGTCAGTGACAAGTAGGACCTTGGCTTTACATAAATTTCTTTCTAGGGTACTAGATTTATGCCCCACAAAATGATATAGGCATCACTAAAGAATTCTGGGGTATTTTAAGAGGCAATGGATGGTTTAGAAAAGTGATTAGGAGTCCAGACTTCTGCATTATAGACATATTGTACATTTTTAGAAGAAGGGATGTTAGAATTGCAAGGTAATGATTTTTTCAGAGCATTCTAAACTTCTGTACCAGCATTTCTATTCATGTTGGTATGGACTAGTTACAAAAAATATTATCCAAGCGAGAAATTAAATTTTCCTTTGCATGCATAGCCATCATGACTAGGGGGTAGTATGAGTGGAGGCACAGATGTTTTTCATTGAGAGGGAAGAAACAACCACGTCTAGTAATTAATTTTTTAAAAAATCTTCTAAATGTTGTTTAGACTATTTGGGTCTAACAACGTAAGCAAATATGTGTAAATGATTTTTGAAGGGCTAGTTGATGAATTGAGCCACAGCATACATGCTTTTATAAATTTCTACTGCTTCCTAGAATGTTAGCAATTTAGAGAGAGCATGACTGAGTAAATTACAGGTAGTAAGTAGATATTAATTCTGTACTCCAACTTCAGAACTCAAAGGATGTCTAAGGATGAGGGTTCACATGACGGGAGCGCTCACGTATAGTGGAGCACTACCTATAGTTAAGGTTAAGAGCAGCTTTTTGTTTAAACCTTGACTCTTAGTGCTCTACAATCCACCCAGTTTCTCAGATTGCCTTGAAATTTGGTGTGCCTAATGGGAGCTTGGAGTATGACCAAATTTGGGACCATTTGACCAAAGGTTCCTGAGATACAACCCTTCCCACCACCCTCCCCAAAAAAACCCTGTTTCTCTTGAAGTTGACATATTTTAGCAAAAGTTTTTTTGCCCAGACCTGGGGATCTAACTATGGTCTGGTCCTGGCACAAGGGTCATGCCCCTAAGTCCAAGAGAGCCCTCCTTACATAGGCTTTGATTAAAAAAAAGCACTTAAGTACCTTTAAGCATTGACTTTAAAGAAAATTTTGCACATAAGTGCCTTCCTGAATCGGGGATAGTATATCTTCCTTATCTCCATCAGAAAATCTGCACTGAGGAGATGAATTCATTTTTTTAAGTGAGAGAATCATCTCATCTTGGGGCAGGTCTGATTCTTAATAATATGGTTAAGTCTGTTTGAAGCCAAGAAAGCAGAGCTTGAATCACATGACTGTCATGCAGCTCTGAGTACTGCTGCTGGAGTTCAGTGAAAAATTGTATATTCTTGCTTTATTTAGTACTTGAGGATTTGGATGGACAGCATGGGTCACTTGTCTTTTCTACCCTTAGATGACATAATGGCAATACGTATGTTAAAATATCTAGTAGGAAAGTGGTGCGCTATAGAACAGTCACAAATACATTATTGTTTTTCAGTATTAAAAATGTATTTACTTTGAAAGTAAAGAAAACACACTGTAAAGAATCCTGTTTACTAATCTGTTCAAAATATTATTGTGATAAATTTTTAAATATTTGCATTGAAACTAATCACATTTGGTTTTAGAGAAGAACAGTAGGCACATTAAATGAGCATGATTTTATTAATAACATGAAAAATGCCTTGAAGTCAAACTCCTTGCATTTTAAGTGGTATAGTTAGAGAAGCTGATTATCAATACTGCTGAAAATAAAACTAACAACATCAAAATTTGGTCCACTTTAATTCTTTGCATAGCTTTTTCTCTCCCTGTTCCAGATTTTCTTCAAGGAAAATAAATGGTATAGGTATAATAGCTCATGTGCTTTCTGACTGATGAAAGGGGAGGAAAAAAACTCATCTTGTTTTATGTTACTTAAAATGCAAGTACTTATTTTTCCAATTCTCACAGCAGACCAGTAGTTCCTTCAACGGTCTGCTAATAAGCTCACTAGTGAGTTCTGCTGAAATTCTCTTCTGTTTGAACCTGTCCTTGATGCAAAGGTTGTTAGAAAGAGCCTGTTTATCAAGCGTATGTTTACAGTGGAGAGCAGTTAGGTATATATGTGAACATGTTTGTGCATATATAGGCACATAAACCCACCTACTGTCTCTTACTCCATTTGTTAGCTTTTAAAATCCTAATAGTAATCTGTAGGCTGTAGAAGGTTAAAATAGTTTATTTTTCTTTCTGGTGAGAAATATTAATATCACCTATCTGCTTTTACTAGTAAGATAGCCACACAGTATAACTATACAGAACTCTGATCTGTTTACATAGCACTCAGTTATGAACAGACCATTTCATTAGTTGTGAGTTTGCTAGCTTGAACCGATGTTTTCAGAAGCAAATCTTAAACACATTTTAATGTCTGTGCAATTTACAGAAAATCTGAAGTCGCTCATTCCTTTCTGATTTGTTTCATGTGTTGAAAAATAATCTTCAACTAGTGAAATGCAAAGCTTGTATGAAAATCCCTCTTTTTCACAGCAAGTCATGCCTGATGATGGTGATCATTGTACCTTTAGGATAGTAATTCAGAGAAAAATCAAGTTTATGTTGTTCAATTTAATTATAATGGTTTTTCAGATAACATTGGTTCCCTTTAAAATTAGTCATTTTCATATTCAACACAGCACTATTTTAATTTTAAATTCCAGGCAAATTTAACATACTTGTCTACTGTGTTTTTACTGAAAATAAATGCATTTAGAGAAATTTAAAATTATCTAAAAGGATTTGATTCCCCAGTGACTGTAGTCGCTATTTGAATCAGTGACTGAGATCAAGTCATAATAAATATGCAATTTCAGTCCCACTACTTAACAAGATTTCTTTTTTTTAATTAAATGCTGATGCAAGTAAGCAAGTACCTTACAGCCTTCTTCACAGTAGCTTGCATACTTCAGAGTATTGTTTCTCCAATCTGATTTGTTCACAGTAGTGGCTAGTCTTGTCTTATGGTTCTACGAGAGAAGTAGCATGTAGGTGCGTTTTGGCTAGTGAGGTTTGGTTTTTCCCTTGAATTCTGACTCTCTCATACCAGATGGCAAATTTATGTTGTCCGTTGTCAGAGTCCTTCTCCTCCATAGTGTAACAATGAGCTATTTGCTTATACTGTTCCTCAATAAATAAGGATTTTGTGCTTTTGCACATCTGATTATACATTTCCTGTGGAAACAGAAGGATTTGTGTCAAGTCCCAGGTGTATTTAATAATTTGTCTTCCAGTTTTAGACCAATAAGGTAAATGAGGATTCACTTTTCAATTTCATCTTGAATCATTTCTCCTGTACCAGGAATTCTCAACCTTTTACACACTGGGATTCCCCCGTGATGATGCTTCTACCATTTCTAACTTGGATTTAGCAATATGGGAAGAAAACTGCAGTTGTGACCTCCTGGCCCACAGATTTAGAACCCTTGCTTTATACAATTCACATGCTCTCACCATTAGACACTTATTTTTGAACAATCCCCAAATAAATGAAGTGAGAGATGTGACATCTCCAACATTCCTGTGTAGATTTGTTATTTTGTTGGGATGAGAGAGGGGGCATTGGTTTGTTTTATATTTACATATCTTTAAATTATTAAACTAGAAAAAGTTGAGCTAACCTAAAAAATGTGTGGATTTGGGGGGTGGTTAGCCCTAGAACCAGTTGGCTCTCACAAGGCAAAGTTAAGAGATAATAAAACCTACCTCATACGTAGTGCTTTTTTCATCTATAGATCTCAAAATGATAGACCGAGGAAGTAAATACCTCAATTATTATATGGATGTATGTGGCGCTGTTCTGAAATAGTGTATGCTATAAAATTTGGGTACTCATCTCAGTCTGGGGAGATGGCAATCCCTCTCTCTTTCTTTATGGCTAAATGGTGAGGGAAGTTAAGAAACTTATGAAAGGGGGGCAACAGTGCTTTTATATGTTGTAATATACTGGCATAGAGTGAACCTGTCCTACTGAAGTCATGTAAAAACACACCTGCTAATTTTTACTATGGCCATAACATGGAAAAGTTGAGAATAACTGGTATGAAGTTGATGAATTTGGTGATTGATGGCACTGAGTCAATGGAAGCTTCTGAAGGAAAGGAATTTATATATGGAAGATTATCTGGGAATTTAAATTTCACCCAGTGGTTTAGATAACAGTATTGGCAGGCCTATTTGTCTAATAGTGCAGATTCATCATTCATATATTTATTCTTTAGATTATTAACCAAGTAAAAGTTGAGTTAACCTAAAGAAATTCTCTTATGTGGGGGTTATGGATTTTATGGATTTGAGAAAATATTGGGAAGAGAAACCGCCTTTCTGGAGCTACTCTTTGAAGCCAGCTGAACATTAGTGTGAGGCTCCGGTTAAACTAGGCATATCTAAGAGTTTACAAATATCTTTCTATGTTTAAAAGGATATAGGTTAGCATTTTGTTGTTGTACGCTTCCCTTGTTTACCTAGAGATTTTATAAAGTAATATGTAGGGCTTCTTGAACTGGAAGTGAGAGAGTTAATAGGCTGATCCACTGTGAGGGATTTTGAATATCAATTAGAGGAAGCAGGAACATAATCATGCTGCATAGTAATAGAGTTTGAAAATCCTTCTTTTTCAAAGGGGAGGGTTAGAATTTCTCCCTTCTTACAGGGATTGTTTTGCCAGGTAAATATGGTGCATCCGGGATTTCTTTAAGGAGAAGTTTAGAATAGAGCAGGAGGGTGTATATAAAGGAAACATGAATTTTAGTAATATACTCATTTTGGTTATACTTATCTTTCCTAATAGCATCAGGCAGAGGTTTATCAGTTTCTTTGTCACGTTTAGTTTGGTATAACAATGGTTTACAATTTTGTAGTGCAACCTACGTCTTCTGGACATTTAGGCTGAGATTTCCATAGAAGCTTAAGGGAGTTAGGTGCCTAATTGTCATTTGAATTTGTGCACCTAGCTCCCGTAGGCCTTTTTGAAAGTGCCACCCTAAATGCCTGGATGTTATATAGATGCAGAATGAATTTTAAGAGGGTGGTTAAGTGGCAATATGTTTCCTCCTTAGTTTAAGGATAGCACTTTTGTTCTGTTAATGTTATAATGTGCAATTTTGCAGAAATAGTTAATGATTCCTAGATATTTGTTTGTAGGATGGAGTAGGGTTACCGGACCTTTGTATCACTTCACACTGGCAACATAATGGCTTCTGTTATTGACTTGAGTTCTTTTGGTTATAGGGCATGAAGTTTTTTTAACACTATTTTATTGCCCAGAATCAGCTATATGTGCTCATGCTAAGTAAAACCAGATATTGAATCCTAGGGCACAAAGATGCACCAGTGTCCCTTAAGGGGAGGATCTGTAAAATATGCAGCAGTGTTCTGTACCAGGGAAGCTTTCACTGTGCTACCTTTCAGTCTAGTCTAATCTATCCAGTCATTCTTCCTGCATTCATTGCCATGGTTATCAGCTTGCACAAAGCTGGGCGATAGCAAAAAAAAGATCAGAGAAGGAATCGGGTTCCAAAAAGGTGCAAGCTTTGCACAGGCTTTAGTAGTATTTAATATGACTTTTTTACATTGAATTTGCACTTGATTATTGCTGCAAGCCCAACTATCCCAAATCAACTGTCTAAGTGTAGCATATATTTCCAAGTGCTTGGGTCACACAGTTTGGATCCACCAACATGGGAACAGCAGTTGTGATTTTTCACAGCTAGAACTGACCAGAGGATGACACTTCCGTTTCACAGCAGTTTTCTAGGCTTTGACATTTTTTTTCATTCTTCATTCAGGGGAAAGTTCTTCATCCTAGATCACTCTGAATCAGAGCAGGGACTTCAGCCTGGGTCTCCCACATCCCGGATCAGTCTTTTTCACGTTTTCTCTCTTAAAACCTTTGTGGTGGAAATGTCAGTGTAAAAGACCCTGCTAAACTTGTCAGCTTTGACAAAATAGCATATTTTGTTGAAATTTCACCACAGTGTTCTGACAAGCTCTATTCACAGTCTCTTCTGTTAGAGTCCCCCTCACATGATGGATGGGTGCCTCCTCAGCTGTCCATGTGCCATGCTAGAGCACAGATGTCCTTCGGTATACGCAGCACTCTCCGAAAATAAGCTCACCTTTTAAAGGTTTTTTAAGTTTTAGCGGAAATCTAGGTAGCATCTTATTGAGCGCATAATGTGAGGCAGATCTATCCAAAGCACGACACACAGCACAGCAGTAGGAGAGTTGGCCTATTAGAGTACTAATCTGCATGCTGTGTTTACAGTGTGGTGTAGTTTGTGATTTGAAGGTATTTATCTATCTCTCCAGCCAGCTAACGTCTCCTGTTAGCTGGGGCACATTTTGCTTCTGTTCAGAGGAGCAACATCATGCCTAACCCCAACGCTCTTCCTGCCCTCACCAGCAGGTATCCTCCTGCACAGGAAGCATTGTGCAATAGCTCTGGTCCTTATCCCTACACTGGTCGGGGCAATACTTACAGCTAAAACATAGCTTATGTGTGCGGGTAAAGAAACAAGCCATCACTAGACTTACAGTGCTTTGGTTATGCTTATGGATCTTTTAGAATGTGGACTTTTATGTGACCAACATAGATAGCTCTCAGCTGCCCCCAACTTTAACTACATGCGACATGAATCTGGGCTCATTTCACTTACTATTATAAATAATTTACATCAGAAATAAGGAGTCATACCTACAGAGAATGTTATTTATTATAAAGAAACATAGGATCTGATTCTTATGTATACTTAGTCACTTTGCATCACTCTTGCAATATAACATGGTTTTAAAATATATGTAAAGTGGCTTTTGTGTAAATGAGAATCAGGCCCATAATGTCTCCATTATTTAAAGTTTTCTGCATGATTATTTTCCCCTGCTGCTTCTCACTTTGTTCTTTTTCCCATATTTGGCATATAGGAGGAATGATAACCACCAATAATCACCATTACTTAAAATGCTTTTACATGTTTTTAATATAATTAAACAAGATAATAAAATGTCTTTCTTTTTGTTACAGAACGCTTTACACAGTACAGCTCTAAAAATCTTAGACAAGCGTGGAATAAGTAAGTTTTTTTTACTCTGTGCATTCTTTGACTTTCCATCCATATGGTCTATCTCATGCTGAAGTTACCATAGCTAATCTACAATGCCTTTTGCTTCTTTGTCATTACATAGCAACATAGAATCACTCACTGCTGCATTTATCAGTTCTGAACTTTCTTTATATTGCCTATGTTCAAATGAAGCCTCAGCTTCACCTCAAATTCCATTTGACACTATTTAATTCAAATACTTAATCTTTGCCATTTCGGTGTACTATGTACACTTCTATAACAGAAATACTTATGTGGTACTTTGGACCATGTTTTGCAAGTTGTCTGTCTATTGCTTGATGCCAGGTTTCAATGATTAACAATGTTGCTGCCTCAATTTTTGGATGCCCAATTTGACATACCTTGAAGGGGCCTGATATTCAGCAAATGCTCAGCATCAACCTCCTCTGAAAATCAAGCCACAGTGAAGTGTCTGTAGAGGTTCACCCATAATCACTAGTCACTCTGGAAAATCTTGACATATGTGGTTATATCTTTAAAATGTGTATTCTACATCAGGAACAGTTAGGTGGCACAGCTGAGACCTTCTGAGACAACTGAGGTAGTGTGTTCTCGGTGATGTCCACTGCACGTTTCTCAGAGCTGGTCAGGAATGTTGTGTTCTGTACTTTGGACAAACAGTTTTGTTTCTCATTTTTCCTATTCCACTTCTGCAATTAGAGTCCATCTAAATGACGTAATAGTTGTTTCCCATCCACTTTTGCATCTTGTTTCCAAATAACAGTTCCCTGTTATGAAGGCCATCTACTCTTTTTGTTCTAGCCCGATGACCATACTTCTGTATGTTTTAATTTGTTTGGATCTAAGAGTCAACCTGAATCCAGCTCATTGTCTGTTTTTTAAGAGGCAGGGCATATATTTCCTTATAAAGCTCTTTAACTTTATTTTACTCTACATTGGATATGAATTATTGACAGATTTGCTCCAGTCTGACACAGTTGTAAAAGTGCTATGCCTAGAATGTGTAATGAGTGCCTATTAAATGCTTTAACATCTTTTATGCTTTGAAATCAATGAACAGGGCTTAAAGTGGGTGAGCAGATGAGTAGGAGAAGGTGTTTTTCTGATATTTGGGTTTTCTAGCTAGAAGTATTTTTTCAGAGGAGCCCTACACTACCTTGAATGTGCTCTAGTCAGAATGCTTTACAAGGAGGTCCAGACTTTGTTGTACCAGCTATGTTATTTCCTAGTTGACAGCAGTCCACATCATAATTGGCACCAATTGGTCTCTTGCTGGTAGACTTACCAGAGATTAAGGACTGAGTTAGCACGGAGACTGAATGATCCCCATCTGCAAGATAGTCCCTGAAAGTCAAGAATGGAGCATTTTGGCAAAGTAACATCTTTGTTTTATGGAAGAACACAACTTGGCCCATCAGGATATCGGTCCAATACTTTTCCCAATGTGCTTAAATACCTACAGTGAATGGGATACATGTAACAGGTGTCATGGTAATGTAAAGATTCAGAGCGTAATACAGTTCCCAAAGCACAATTTGCATCCATCATTATAGTCATTTTGTAGAGATTTTAAACCATTACACTAAACCCTTCGATAAAAGACTTTAAAAAAGAGGTCAGCAAATTGAAACACGAAAGAAATCACTACATACACATTTACTTGAAAAGGGAAAACCCTTTTTAATCAAGCAGGGGCTGGATAAAGTTAAGCATCCATTTGGGAGCATAATGCCATAATACATGCCTGTCCTTTGGCCAGGGAGCAGGTGAAGTACTGTGCATTTTGCCCTAACCTACAAGCCCCCCAATATGCCCCTTTATGTGGTCCTGTAGCTGGCTGTATGCCACCAGAGGATTCCTCTTTCCAAGGAGAATTACTTGGCAGCCTGTTCTGGCTACGTTATATCACTGAAGTAGCTTAAAGCTGCCAGAGCTGGGACCATAGCAATGTAATCAACTCTCATGGTTATGTTGCGAGTCTTGCACTATGTGGTCTATTTAAAGGCCCAACTCCTTGAATTATGTGATTATATGAAAATCTCAGCTTTCATTTAAACAAATGACTAAAATAAAATACATTCCTAGCCCTTACATTTGCAGTGAAAAACTTGAAAATATGGATCCTAAAATCTTAACTATCAGAAGAAAAAGAACTCAAAATTAATTGTTTTTTCATGATTTTTGAATATTTGAGTTTGGCCGTATTAGGATCTGGTTATTTGTTCTGCCCCATAAAGACCAGCAAATGTTTGAGTCCACCTTTTCCTGGGAAGTAGCTAATGAAATACAAGAACTTGGCTAGATAGGTGGATTGTATTGCACCAGACAGTTTAATGCAGAATGTGATGGGGGAGGGGTAAACTAATATTAATTTGTGTGCTTGTTTACAGAGACAAGCTAATAGAGAGAGGGGCGGTATCTTTTATTGGACCAACTTCTGATGGTGAGAGAGAGACGCTTTCGAGCTAACCTGAGAAAGAGCTCTGGCTGGGGAAGGATTTGCATCTGTTGTCTCTGGCAGGATCTGTTGCTGCTTTGAGTTGGTCTGTCCTGGTCCGTGGGAAGCTTGCTTCTGATGATGAGCTTGCATAGATTGGGGGGTTGTTTGAAAATCAGAAGAGAGGTCTCAGGAAAGATTTCTTTCAGCATGACGTTTCCGTCGAGTATGGATTGTAATTGTTTGACAATACCCTGTATGGTTTCCTTTGTGGGGTGATAGGTGATGATAAGGGGTGTGCAGTTGGAGGTGGTTTTATTTCTGTACTGAAGCAGGTTCTTTCAGGGTATTTAGGTAACCCATTCCATGATGCAATCACTTCTCTAATGGATTGTCCTTGTTTGATAAAGGCAGTTTTGAATTTGTTAAAGTATATACCCTGGACCTTCTCCTCAGAGGATATTCTATGGTATCTGAGTGCTTGGCTGTAGGTAACAGATGTCTGTAGGGTTCCCTTGTTGAAGCTGATTGTGGTGTCCAGGAAGTTGATGCTAGTATGGGAGTGTTCCAGAGAGAGTTTAATGGACAGGTGGTGGTGGTTGAAGTTGTAATGGAAATCTGAGAGAGTCTAAGTCATCTGTCCAGAGGATGAAAATATCATTGTTGTATCTCAGGTGTATCATTGGTTTTGTGGTGCATTTGTCCAGAAATTCTTTTTTAAGGTGGGCCATGAAGAGTTTGGATTGTGGGGGAGCCATGGCTGTTCCCATGGTTTGGACAAAGTGTTTATTGTTGAAAGTAAATTTGTTATGGGTATGGATGAAATGGATGAGATTGGCCATGTGTTTGGAGTGGATATCTGAGGGTTATGCTTCTTTAGGCATGCATATGATAGCTGTAGTCAAGAGCTTATTTTCACAGAGCTCTACTCACTGGTAAGAGACAATTCTAAGTCAAAATGCAGCTTGTTATTTGATATTTGTTCACTGCTGAGGGATATTAATAATCTTAAAGTTGGTCTTTGATGACTTACTGTGATGGCACACTATGAAGAGGAGAGCAACAAAAGTGATTAAAGGTCAAGAAAACATGACCTATGTGAAAAAATTGGGGGGGGAGGGTTTGTTTAGCTTGGAGAAGAGAAGACTGAGGGGGGACATAATAGTCTTCAAGTATGTAAAAGGTTGTTATAAAGAGCAGAGTAATAAGCTATTCCCCTTATCCACTGAACATAGGACAAGAAGCAATGGGCTTAAATTACAAGGGGAATGTAGGTTAGACATTAGGAAAAACTTCCTCACTGTCACCAAAGTTAAGCGCTGGAACAAATTACATAAGGAGGTTGTGGGGACCACCGTCATTGGAGGTTTTTAAGAACGTGATAGACAAACACCTGTCAGGAATGGCAGGTCATGCTTAGTCCTGCCTCAGTACAGAGGACTGGACTAGATGACATATCAAGATCCCTTCCAGTCCTACATTTCTATTATTTTGTTTCTCCCTCCCTCTCCCACTCTCCAGTATGCGAGACAACATGCCACCCTTTGAGTGGGGTTGGAGGTAGTAATACCATGATTTAGTCCACAGAAAGATCAAATCCATAGCTATCGAGAGTTCAGGTTTGACTGGGGCAAACCTAGGTTTTCAAAAATCTTTCCCAGATAACTGCTGTCTCAGTTAATGTTTTGGGGTTGTTGGTAGCTATGTATCAGACAGGCAGCAGTAACACTGCTGTACTCCAGGATTTTAACCCCTCTTTGGGATGAATGGATAGATGTATACAAAACCAATTAGCTTGCACATTCTTTGTGGCAGGACTTTGTCTTCTTGCCTGTTGTTGTAGTACCTCGCACAATGGAGCTCTGATCATGACTTGGGCCTCTGGATCCTGCCATGGTACAAGTAGCAAGTAGTAGTAATTGAATTTGAATTGAAAACATTACTCTGTGTGAGCAATATATTTCCTTCATCTATTGTCTGTTGTTTTGTTTGCTACAAAATATATTGTTTGTTGAAAACAAAACAGTGGTCCAAGATGTCAGAATTGACAAAGGCATCATCCCATGACAGTCTGATGCAAATAAAACCAGAGCTTCCTCATTTTTAAGGAACCTCTTAAATATATTTACACACTTTCTATGCTCCATGAATAAACGATTTGCAAATTTTCAACATAAATGAGGGGATTGAAAGACTGAAAGCAATGACAATGCTTATAGTAGAATTCAGTGCTTCATATGTAAGGCTCTAATATAATAGAAAATATTTTGTTCTCAAAAATTGTCATTTACATTTGAAATGTGTGAAGGATTTTCTCCTTTTCTAGTGTAAATCTTTATCAGTGTGCAGTATTAGCGTGGTGCTAGATAGCACGGCTGTAGTTAAGGATATATCAACATTTCCATTTTAGAGACCGTATTCTCCAGGGTTTATAATTCAGATATGAAATTAACATTAAAAAACCTCAGTGACTCAGCTTAGAAAGTATTCCTTTATTTATGAACACATTTTGAAAAAAATGTTTTCTAATCTAAGAGCGCATTTTAAAATAATTCTGATTTCATTTTTTCAGGGTTTTTTTGCATTCATGATGCAAAAATAGGTTGGTTGGTTTGTTTAAAATAAATTTTCAGGCTAGTCAGAATAAGGATAAAATCCTTAGTGTTTAAACCTTCCCCCACCCCCAGTATAATCTTATTGTCCTCTGCACAGTTTTTAGAGTATTTTGAATATACATATTTGTTTTGATACTGTTAACAGTTAATAAGCATGGACCTCTTAATGGCTTTGGAGGATCATCATCAAAGGACATCTAAGGCCCCGATCCAGCAAAGATTTATTCATGTGCTTAAATTTAGTAACCTAAATAGTTCCATTAACTTCAATGGAATGACTCATGTTACTTAAAATTAATGCATGTAGTGTGTGGGTGCTTGTGACCTGTGATATTCAGGATGTCAGACTAGATGGTCTGGGGGTCCCTTCTGGCCTTAAATTCTATGATTGCAAGGCCATATCTACGCTAGAGAGCTTACAGCAGCACAGCTGTACCACTGTAAAGTCTCTAGTGTAGCCATTCTCTGCCAACAGGAGAGAGCTCTTCCGTTAACATAATTAATCCATCTCCAATGAGCAGTGGTAGCTATGTCAGTGGGAGAAACTGTCCACACCATTGCTTATGTTGGTGTACCTTATGTCACTCAGGAGAGTGGTTTATTCACACCCCTTGAACAACATAAGTTATATCGACATATGTGATAGTGTAGACCTAGCCTAAGTCTTTGCACGATTGGTGCCTAACTAGGAAGTATTTTTGAAAGCCTCTGTTCTTTGATAATAGTGGAATGACCATACAGTATTAGGGCAGCTTCTAAAAGCATATATAATAGAAGATTTATTTAAAATACTTAGCTATGTTTTTAAAAATATTTTAAATCTGCTTGAAACTGACAGAAAAGCATGTCCTGCTCTTGATTTGCTGTTTGTGCAACCCCACAGATGTTTATGTTCACAGTGAGTGCTCCTGCCCGTGCTAGTCAGTGTCAGGGAGGATTAGGACCATGGTACCTCATACTTATTTTTTTCCTCCTCTTCCCATGGGTTTGCAAGCACAGAGTCTATCTAGCATAAATATTTATATGGCCTCCATTACTATACAAGCTGAGCCCCTCACAGTCTTTTAGGTAATTAGCCTGACAACATTCCTGTGAAGCAGGAAAGTGCTGCTATTCCCATTTTACCAATGAGGAAATGAGGCGCAGAGAGGTTAGGTGACTTACCAAGTCACACAGGAAGTCTGTGCCTAGAGCTGGGAATTGAACCCAGGTTTCCCAAGCCCCAAGATAATGCCATAACCACCTGCTCCTAATCTGTGCGTGTCAGGAGTACCAAGCCTGAGATTATGCCTGGCTCAGAAGAAGCTTTTCTCCCCCTCCATTTTTCTCTTTCAGACTGCACAGGACTAAGCATAACAGTATCCCTTATCTTGTTTGTATACATAATGAGCTGCTGGTACATGAGTTAACACCTGAGTCTATAAACATCTTTAAAAAGGCTTAAATCCAAATATACCATGATCAGTCAGTGAATTTAAGCGAGGACAGGCCACTAAGAGGTATGGCATTCTGCTTACAAGCTTACATGGTACCCCCCGGTGTGAGGGAGGCTCTTCTACAGAAAACAAAGGCAAGAAAAAAGAAAACACTACAGAAAATATACTGTGAAAGGATGGTAATAAGTCATATATTAGTTACTCCAATCACAAGAGATGCGAATCTTAGAGCCAGAGTAGAAAAGATAGAACAATGACTGATACAGTTAAATACTTCTCTAGCTAGCCAGTCTAGGTGGAAAACAACTGCTCAAAATAAGGCGATATGTAATAAATAATTTTTTAAAAATATTAACTTAGAACCAATGGAAAATCATACCAGAGGCAAGAATATCAGAGTTATTGAACTTCTCAAAGGGCAAAGAAGACAAATCCAGCAGGCTTATTATGAGAAAAATCAGTTCCCCGAAGCTCTTAAGCTAGATGTAACAATTGATATATTTTACTTTTGAGAGGTCTTTTGGTGAACTGACAGTGATAAGTACTTTGGTTAAAGTGTCCAGTTACAGAGATACAGAACGTGGAATTTACAGAATCATACACACGGTTCTTAAAATGCAAGATGTGCATTAGAAATTATTCTAAGCTCTGCATTTCCTTGGCAGGGTTTTCAAGAGGCAAAGGCAGTCTGGCACCCAGCTCATATTGGCTTTCAATTCCATTTGATATATTAAATTCCACCTGCACTGCACATGGTACTGTATGGGGGATCTGGTTACAAGATTATAATCTCTTTATGATTTGGTTTTTAAGTACAGTAGATGCTTGTTTGCAACAACATCTTGTAAGAGCAATCACTGCTTATGAGCAACATTTCCCCTGGGAGCACTTTCCCTACTGTGAATTGTCAACACTCCCTGTAACAGCAACTGCCACTCTTGGAGCCCTTTTACTATGTTGCTCCTTATGTTGCTACTAATGAGTGTCAGAGTGATCTGAACTGTGTTTTGTCTTTATTCCTACACTGGTCAATTCCGTTATATCTGCACTGTGCCATCAGAAAAAAATGTAAAACTCACCATTTTTCAGTTTACAACAGCTTTCCCACAATAATAAACCCGTATAGGGTAATGAGAGAGAGCTAATTATCTTTGTGTATATTTTACAGAAGGATCTGTAACGTACTCACACACTATGGTGATGGCTAAGAATTTAGATAGTCCCCTGCACGTCTGTTCTTTACTATCATGTTGTACCTGATTCCCCAACATTGTGGAATTTACTGATTATATGGCACCTTAGCCTCACAGCACAGGTCAACTACTGGAAGTTTCTGCTTCAAACAATATCTTTGACAATGGCAGGAGCTGAAGCCTTCCATACTTATGTCTGGCAAAGTTTAAGGGTAGGATTCAACGGGCAGACTCTCACATTTTTAAACCATTAGTCAGTGAAAACCCTCTGAAGGAGCAAGGGATTTTCAAACTTGAATCGTTAATAGTTTACTGTTGGAAATGGTTTTTAGAAAAATGTATTCCCTAGTGGGCTATTAATTTTTAAAGACAAAATGTGATCACTTCTTGACTTTTATTTTTGCTTTTCTCTGTAATTGTGCAATATTCATCTTATTAAAATCTGCAGTCACCACTTTTTTCAATTATTCAATCTCTCAAGCACATAAGCATAGGCAATTTACTGTGTTAAAACAAGTAAAATGTCTTTCTTTTGGTACCCATTTATTGGATCAATCAGTTTGATGGTGAGTTAAAGCTGAATCTGGGCTAAGAATCCAATGTGCTTTTTCTAGGATGACTAAACGTATAAGAAAAAACTGCTTTATATAAATAAGCATATCCTTTCTGCCAATATACCAAGCAATCTTGTCAGCTATCAATAGCGAGGAAGCATGATCATATCTATGGGGGAAAAAAACTTGAACAGACTTTGAAAAATGTTCTTTATTGGAGAATCGTGAATCTCTATCATTTGTTGGCTTCCTTCTTTGCATGGTTTTGTTACGTTGTAAATGTTTTGGGGTTTTTATTTCTGCAAAATTCAGTAAAAAGTTATTTATAAAATTCTCCTATTTAATTTCTTGACTGGTAAAGGGCTTGTCCATGAGGAACAATCCATAACTTGTGTAGTGTTCAGAAGTGTATTATTACAAACAGCATATATTGCTACCATGTGACGCAAAGAATGGTGATCATTTACTGTATGACAAAAAAGGGCATATTATATTTTTTAAAATAAATTCTCCAATGCTTGATATCACTAAGGTTTACTCTTTACAGTACTACATTACTGTAGGTGTTTGCTGTCAATATTTCAATGCACAGTGCTTATATATATAACCTGTTATATAGTTATAACCTGGTAATGTTTGGGGCTGGGGTTCTCAAACTTTTTTTGCTAGGACCCCCTTTGAAAATATTTCAGGCTGTGACGACCCTCCAAAAAAGTGATGCTACCCCCATGCCATGCCAACTTTACAGCTCGTGACCCTCCCCCAAATAACCTCACGATCCCCAAGTTTGAGAACCCCTGATTCAGGGTATGTCAGAAATATTTTAAAAATGCTAACACTAGGAGGAGCACTTGAGTTGACACTGCATAAATCATTTTTTTTCTTTCAAAGATAAGTAACCATAATTTTTGTCATAAGTGCTTTTATATCATTATTTCAATATTAAATACTTTTTGTTCCCAGTGTTAAATTTTTCTTGTAAATTCAGTTTAATACATTTTTCATCATTTTATTTATTGGATCTTATTCTCACATAGACTAAGGCCACTTTACATTGCACTAGCAATGTAAAATGTACCCACTTCAGGGTCCTTTTACATCATTCTGCCAATGTAAAGGAGCCTAAGTGCAAATGAGAATTGGACCCACTACATCCACAGCCCAACTCAGCAAGAGTAGAGATCTACAGTTGGAAAGCACTGTCTCAGTATTTGGTAGTGGTGGTATGAATATTTTTATATAGAAATAAGTGACTGAAAATCTATTTAGGTTCTATAATCTCCAGTGCCAAAGCTTACAGTTTATTTTGAGGAGGAAGCCTATTCTAATTATAAATGATTCAATTGATGAGACATTTATCACTTCTTTTGGGAGATTATTCCACAGTCTGACAGCGAGGTCTGTTACAATATAAATATCCTGATCTTCAAGACAATTTTACTTTGCTCTGTTATATTTTATAGTTCCTAGTTATACCCCCTTACGCTACCTTTAAACATTCCTTCCCCATATAAGGTGTTCACATGCTTTAGTTAATTAAGACCACTATGGTATACCTCCTTAGTCATTATCTAACCAAAATAAGTATATTAATCCCCCTCCTGAATTTTTCAACTTTTAAAAAACTGCTTTCTAGTACTAATAACTGTACAGGATTTCTTAGATGCAATTTTATCAGTACTATTTTCTGCTTTCCCAACTATGATGTCTCGGCAAATGCAGCCCAAAACCATTCTGGCTTTTCTACCCAGCCTTATAGCATTGCAAGCTCATATTCAGTTCACTCTTTAATATTGGACTAGATTCTGTGAGTTAGTGCTTTCTTAGTGTCTCCGTCCCACTAAATATCTGTGGTGGGATCTTTTTCCCATGGATATATTTGTCTGCAGTTTTCCATACTGAATCCTGCCCATTGTCTTCTGCCCATATATTTCACTTTTATAAATCCCTTTTATATAAATGTCTCTGTCTTCACTGGCATTTGTAACACCTCCTAATTTAGTATCTGTGAACTGAGTAAATGTGCTGTTTATCCCTTAGTCTTGATTATTAATAAAGATGTTAAATAATACTGTGGCACACAGCTGGACACTTCCCCTCCAACTCTGTACATGGCCAGTTATCATTGCCCTTTGTTCATGGTCTATCAGCCAGTTTTCAGTCCATGTGACAGCACTCATATAAAAGATAATGTGAGTTTGTCTTTAGAACAAACTTTTGAGAGACACTGCATCAAATGCTTAAAGTCCAGATATATTACATCTACAGCATTATGTTGATCCACTGACATTTATTTATTTTAAAAAATAATCAGATTGTCTTATGTTTTGATTTTTGTTTGTCATTTGTTGCTTATTTTTGTTTCTCGTTATCCACTTATAATTGTTTTCTCTTAATGTCAATACCATTTATTTTACTAGAGTATGAAATTAGAATTGCCAGCTAAAAGTTGACAAGATTGCCCTCAGTTTTTTCTTAATAATTGACTCTGCATTTGCTTTTCTACAAAAATCCTATTATGATCAAGTCCATCATGACTTTTGAAAAGTACTTTGCATTGTTTCTTGAATTCATTATGTAATATCTTAAGGTCTTGATGTGAATATAGCACAGATACGTCTGTTTGTATTTATTCGGTGTTTCCAAATGTGAATTTTCCCAATACTTATTCTTTAATAAAGTTTTTTATTACTTTCTGATTGACTCTATTTCTTTTCTTTACTTTTCAACTACGGTAATCTAACAAGTCTCTTTTAAAAGTCGTTCCTGCTTTCTTGTATGATTCCCCTCTAATATGGGGGTGTTACTAATATCTCCAAATGATGTTTCTTGTGGTATGTTACTGCAGTATTTCTATAGTCCAAGAAATTTTCTTCTTTTGAATTCTAGTAGTTTCTGATCACTAGCACCAAACTTTCCTATTTCTCTATCCTCACAGTCTTAATTAAAGCCTCTTTTTTTTTAGGCAAAATCCAGGATGGCTTGTGCATTGGCTGAAATCTCTCCTTTCTAGAGCATGATATTGTCTACAAAATTCTGTCTTTTTGAGCCATATTTAGATGCACATGTCTATGCAATTCATGTCCCCCTAGGAGCACAGGATATGCTATAATTTAGAAAGTTATCATATCATTTCTGTGGACAGCAAGGCCAAAATTTAAAAAAATGACTGCCAACAATTAGCCACCTGAAAAAAGGTGCTAAGCACCCGACGGCCACTATTGATGTCAACAGGAGGGGATTTATATTTTCTATTGTCAGCATACTTATAGCATAGAACATTTTTCTTCAACTCCCACATTTCTTTGGTTCTCATCTTTGCTTATCATCTAACCAGTGGATATCAATTTGGAAAGGAGTGCTGTTAGTGCAGTGAGCTAATAACGAACCCTGCAGATAAACTGTATCACCTCTGCAACTAGCCTAAAGTCAGTCTGAAAATTCTCATGATTTTGCTGCTATCCCAGCCAAAGACTTCTGGGCAATTGCTAGCTCTTGGAAGTGGCATCATGCACCACAGCAGTCAAAGAGTTTGGCGTGCTAGACCATATCAAAGCACATGTTGGCTTTGACAAATATTTATAACTGATCTTTATGGTGGTTTGATCAGGGTTTTTCAGTGGTTTTTTGACTGCCAGTTTCCATAAAGTGACATGACCTTTAAACTGCCATTTTTTCCTCCTTTAATCTCTATATTCCAGAAACTTATGTGACCATGGTCCAGAATCCTTTGCAATTCATGCCAAGGAAAAATGAAAATGTAGCTTTCTTCTTCTGCCTCACATTTCTGGCTGTTGCTCCTTCAAGCCCAACCTTCTAGGTCTGTCTCTGAGTACTGTGGCATAGGGCCTATGGCGATAAATTAGTGCCACTTAACGCAAGGAAACAGAGTTCTTGTTTTCTCATGCAGTTCTTTCAAATTAGTGATATGTTAACAAATAGCATTGTGCATAATTAATGTAAAACTGTGATCTATTTCAAACCTTGAAACATATCTATTAGATTAACTGTTTTGCTAATTAAATTAAATGAAGCCTTCAGACAAATCATTTTTAGAAAGTTCAAAGCTTTTTTGTTTCAAAGCTTAGAAGAGATGCTGCCGGGGGGAAGATTAGTTACTCTAAACCCAGGTGTGTATGTTCAGTGCCCACTTGACCTGCTTGTCACAATGGGTAGCAATAAGGTAATTATTCTTGCCACTGCATTAAACTGGAGAGGATAGATTATATATCTTCAGCAATACACTGTGAATAAAGAGACTCAGTGTAGCATTGGTGCACCTGTTATCGCTGGAGGGCAGAGAGGCAAGTGATTCCAAAGGGAACTGACCTTTTTCTTTTAGGCATTGAGTCAATTCCATATCCTAAGGCATAAATTCTGTGCTAAAATTATTATATCCCGCTTGGTATTGGTCTTAACAGTAGACTTCACTCTGGCTCTTAATGAAAAGCCCATAAAATTCTTTTAAAAAATTAAATCTTTGTAAGGGAAAAAGTTGTCTAATTTTGATGGAAGTTACTAGGTCAGTTAAGTTGTTCTCTGGTCAATAAATTCTAATTTCAATTTAGAAAAAATTGTTTTAGCAGAATATCTATTTTACGAGTTGCCGGTCAAAGCATTGATATCTAAATGGCATTATCATCTGTACGTGAAGAGAAATGTTAATTCTCAAAATGTTCTACTGTTGTTATAAACTGTTATTTATAGTACAGTATATCCACTGTCTGCTAGTACCTCAGATGCACAAGACTTGATTTACAAATAGTGCCAAATAAGAATTTTCCTTAAAATTATTCATATTTCCTAATAATTGATCTTTCAGAGTTCCAGCACTGGAGAATATCTGATCATAAATTCAATTAAATCAGCCACCATCTTTGTGATGTTCATCCAGCTAAATCCTTCAGTGAATAAACCAATAAAGCTGCATTTGTTTTATAATGGCCACTGTTATGTGAAGGCAGGTATGAGATAAATATAAGGGTAACTTCTAATTTTTCAGATTATATTTGTAAACACTTACTCCTACTGCAGATTTTTTAAATGAAAAAATTTGAAAACAGACACATGCACCCTTAAAATATTCTTGCGAATCTAGTGCTTGAGTTTGGTTTGAACACCCAGAATCAGATTTGAACTATTGTTGAGGTAACGGCCCGAACTGACACAAACCAGAGAAATCAGCTAACCATTCTAATGACTTCTCTCTCATGATGATATGAATTAAGAATGGTCTGTCACTTCAGTCTTCTTTTTGAATTGCTTCCTTTAGTAAGATTTTCATTACCTTAAAGCTAGTAGTGGTTATACTTCATGAGAGTGCCCCACACAAATATAGTCCCAAGCATTCCAAAATCATGTCAGGCCCCAAAAAATCATGAAGATTGGTTTAAACATCATGAGATTTTTAAAAAGTAATAATTTGGAGTTCTTTCTATTTGCCTTATTTTTGAGCCCTTTAGGTGCACTCAACTCATGTTTTCAGGCTTTATTCTGCAGCCACAAGGGGTAGAAATTTTTTTTTAAAGAAAGTTGAGATTCTCATATAATCACTTGCTTCCTGGAGCTGGGGCTTGAAGAAAAGCATCAAAGGTGAGAACCTGGTTCTACTGAATTAAATTGCAGAACTCCAATTGTCTTTGGTGGGGCTAGGATTTCACCCCAAATATCATTAAACTCACAATAAAATTGTGAGAGTTGATAACATTTTAAATATTAATGTCAGTACTTTCCTTTATTCATTAATGCCATTTGCCTATGCTGTTTGATTTCCCCCCTCTCACTGAAATTCTGAGCACTCACAGCTCCCATTGATTTCATCTACAGTTGTGGGTGCTCAACAGTTCTGAAAAGCAGGCTCAGGGTGTTCACTGGCCCATCCGATTGAGGTATGTGAGATCTGTCTGTTATATCTAATATGTCGATCACAGTATTATGTAGATGCCAACTTCCACAGCGTATTCTGGAAAAGGAAATAGGATTCTTACATCCTGGATCTCTGTGTTTTCAGTAATAAATGCAGCTAAAAATAATTAAAATGTGGCTTCTGTAGCACTAGATTGAGCTGAAATGCCCATCAAGACAGATTTTCAGGTATACTCGGTTGTTTAATTGGTGCTGTATAGGACTGCAGTGTAACACATTTGCAAACTCCTATGACAAGACCATAACTTCTCTCAAATAGCTTTGAATTTTATAGGAAAATGCCGGTCCAGAGAAATCTGTAGAATCCTACTTACTGAATTCCAATAAGGACTTCTTCCCTTACTTGTCTAAATTCTAAATGATGCACAAAGGAGGCCCACGTTGTCCACATACTGATACAGAATGCTGAGAGTTTTTAATGTAAATTGGTGGATATTTGCAGCAGGGAGTGTGTGATCCCATAAGCAGGGTCAATCTTTCATTTGTAGTATCAATAACCAGGAGTTGATTTTCCTGCTCAGTGGTGTCTGTTGTGGGAAAGCTGAACTTCCACAGTTCAGCAAGTACAGGAAGTCTTCCACAGTAGCACCACTCTTCTTAAAACCGTGCTGTTACCTTGCACCCATGTTTTCCAAAGTGTTTGAACAGCCTGCCTGCATGCAGTGTGTGTGAGATCAGTATTATCACTATTTATAATACAGTAGTGAGCTTGGGACCATATTGTGCTAAGCACTGAGCAAACACATACTGAGAGATGGTCCCAGAGAGCTCAGAGTTGAAATAGATGGCCAGCCAAGGACTGGGCCCAGAGAGACTGAGACATCCCCAAAGTCACATAGCAAGTTAGTGGTAGGGCTGGTTATAGAAGCCATGTCTCCTCATTCCAGTCCAGTGCCCGATCCACTGGACCACACAGCCTCTTGGTTCATGGGTGGCAGCACAGACAGTGCCACTGGGCCGGCCTTTTCCCTTGCTCTCAGTGTTAGTTTTCATAAGCTGTTCTTTATTGGAATGATGGGAATGATGTGGTATCAGTAGAAATGGACCCTGAAACATGATTTGCAGAGTAGTACATGCACCAACCCACATCAGGTGGAGTATAATGTGGATAACTAATTGCTAACTGATACAGGGACTTCTACTATGTTCTTACTCCTCCTTTTTACTCACTTCTTACTTGGGACTCCCATGGAAGTTCCCCACTTTTCCTCCTTTTCTATCATTGTTAATGTCACTATCCTGCCTCACTCAGGCCCTCGGTCTTGGGTTATTTTAAACTCTGCTCTCTTCTTGTCCCAGACATCCAGGCTCTATTTAAATTCTACATCTTCTTCCTTCTCAGCATCTCCATTCTTTTCTTTCCATCCCCGCAGCCAAATCTCCTGTTCTAGCCCATTAGATCTCACTTTGATTACTGCAGTATTTTCCTCTCTTCCCAAGCATGCACACTGCTCTCCCCTGGCCACACAAAATGTAGAAACTGAACTCCACTTCTTTGTCTGTTGATTTGATCATGTAACTTTCCTCATTGGATCCCTGCGCTGGCTCCTCACTTACTAGCCCATCACATTTAAGCTTTTTGTGATCATGTTCAAAGTTCTGCATACCTCTGATCCTTCCTACTTAACCTCCTTGGTCAAGTTTTGTTTTGTCTCTCACCACCTCTGTTCTGCCCATGCTCTCAAGCTTGTCAGCGTCTCCAACAGTCACCTCTGTTCCTTTTCCCATGTGGCCTCCAGTGCATGTGACTAATTCCCTGAGCTCATCCACAAAACCCCTTTTGAACGCCAACATCTTCCATGCTGGTTTCAGTGAATCCAGATGACCTGTGTACAAACGATATATATTGTATACTGTTCACAGTCCTTTTTTCTCCTAACCTCTGTCTACTTTTCTGTCCTTTGATTGTGGGACTGTCTTCCTTGATTGTTTGAAAAGCACCTACCAGTTGGGCAACTAGATTTTTCAAAAGTGCTCCACACCAGCAACTCCCATTGTGGTGCTTACGGCCAGATTTACAAGGAGCTCAGTTTACATCACACACCCAACATTCTGAATGCTTCTAAAAGTCTGCCCAGTTATTTTGGTGCCTCAATGGGAGCTGAGGTTTATGTTTGCTTGTGTGTGTTTTTGTGGGAGTCCAGCTCCAAAAGTGGCTCAGCTCTTTTGGAAGTCTGGCCCATAAATGGGCACCCCATAAATAATTTTGATTTTTTTTTTAAATAGCCAAAACTGGGGCATGTCTAAATATTCAGCTTTGATTCCCTATGTAGCTCTGCCTACCTCTTTCATACCATGACTACCGTTAGAGAGCTGCATAAGTAGTAGAAGATTCCCACAGACAGTTTTTTGAGAGCCATGTGGTGTCAGCCCCTGACTCATGCGTTAGATGCAAGTAAAAACACCTACTACCCACACACTTCAATATTTAATTGATAACAAATTACAGACCTTTTGTATTAGTCATTCATTACCAAACAGCTCATATTTTAATGGCATTTAATGTTTAAATGGCATAAGCAGAAGAGCAATAAATCTCAAGTAAGGTAAATATAAATAATACAGACTTTTAAGAACGGCAAAGATTTGCAGTGGCATGCAGTGCTGCGCCTTCTTTTTAACACCACCAAGTTCAGTGGGAAGCCACGTTCATCTCTGCTCAAGCCACGCACTAAACTGCAAGCACTGGTTCCTCCTTCTGCAGTGCTCCTTACACCTGGGGAAGCCCTCTCGATCCGCTCCAGCATACTCTCATCTTTTTTCCCCCCTTCAAATATCTTGTGGAATTCACATTACTTCCAGAAGGCCTATTAAAACCCTAGTCACCTTCCCAAACTAACCACATCATTAAATATTATAGACTGGATTCTCCAGTTTGCCGGGTTTGCTTTTTGTTGTTGATTGTGCAGCCAAAGGGAACTTGAAGCTATTGGAATATCCCACAGGAGGATTCACCAATGTAAGGGGGAAGAGGGAGTTGTCAGATAGATGCAGTGGGAGAAGGTTGAGTGGCAGAACCCCTTGCTGTTCTAACTTCCAATGGGAATGGGTAGCTGAGAATCAAGGAGCTGAAACCAGCTTCTTGTGGTATAGTGAAGAATCGGTGTGTGTGTGTGTGTGTGTGTGTGTGTGAAAAAGTTGGAGTGCATATATAATTTTGAAATACCTTAAGATGCATCCACATGGTTTTAATGGTGTAACTCTTGGCCCTCCTTCTTTCACATTGTTCATTGCAGTTCATCATGTCACTGTTGTGTCTTAACTTCTATTCCAATTCAGTAAAGACTTGTGTATATGCTTCACTTATGCAAGTGTGTGGTCTCAACAGAGCTTTTCACATTCATAAAGTTAGTGCTTATAGTGCTGGGGTCACACTTTGTAGACTTTCTGGAGTGGAGGCATTCTCTTTCTCTCCAAATCCCATTGCCTATTTAAAGGCCTGTATAAATAATACAAAGTGCATGCTTCATCGTTACATACCCATAAAACTTCTTTCATTAGTTTGAAAAACATACAATAATAAAAAAAATCAGACCAGTCTGACATTTTAGGGAGAGAAAGGAGGAGGAGATAAGTGACTGTCTCCAAGTGTTTGACAGCTGTGAGGTCCCTGCAGGACAGATCTGTAGGTTAACTGTGATAAATTATCTTTGTCATCAGTGACTAAAGAGAGGTCACCTCTTTTCAGGGCATTCTGCAGTCTTTGCAGCAAATTCTTGTTGAAGTACTGAACAAGCAAACCAGTTTGTATTTACATTGTGGTGAAATTAAGACATTTCAAACCCAGGATATTAAAATATGAGACAGGAGGGCTGAGATTTATGCAAGAGTACTGTTGTTTCTTAACTAGGACTTGGATGCTTTTAGATATCAAAAGACCGTAGGTCCAAAAAGACAGTTGTCCTTTCCTTTACAGCTATTTAATAGGGAGAACTTTGTTCGCAACCCCAGCAGCTGCATCCAGTGACAAATTCAAAACCCCAAATTCTCTGTCTCGTGTGGTCTCTCTCTCTCTCTCCCTGCTACGATTCCTTTGGAAAGTAACATTCAAGGGTGCTGAGTGAGAGAGAGAAAGAGAGCCTTGACTCTACGGTGTGCCCAAGGTTTATTTCAGCTATTCCTGTGGGTTTTTTTTTTATTATACTCTTTTTTTTTTTGGTTACCCTGGCGTATGTCCAGTCAGTGAGGAAATAAATATGTGAAGAAAGAATGCAATGGAATGTTAACTGGACTGGCATATTTTCTTCCTTTTATCATGCCCCAAGATTCAGTGAAGTTGATATAAATTCACCATGCCTTCTTTTAAAAAGCATAACAGAAAGGCATTCTTCCTGTAAGAGTCAGACTGTAAAAGGTGATTTTCTTTCACTCAGTTTGGTTTAAGCCTGTAAAAAGCATTAAGTGAAAAATCTGATATATTTGTTAGGGCATTTACTGCATTACTAACTTATATTTTCAATTCCCAGTGAAAGGTTTATAGAGAACATAAACCTTGAAGAGTTTTTGTTCAGGATTAAAGATATATTTCCCCCCTTTTCTGGTGAAATAATAGCTCATAAAATGATGGCTTTTTTAGTAATTATTTTTAGCTGTATTTATTTTCCAAGGATACATTATTCAGCTGGCCAAGATGCATGAAAAAGGTCTTTTAAAAGCACTATCCTGATTAGATGATTCATGCCCTTTAAAGGTTTTTAAAGGAATATAAAGCTTCTGATTAAATGTAGCCACCAAGTTGTAGTTTTTATTAATTACATTTACCATAAGGAAAGACCTTCCAATAAACCACAAATCTAGCATATTCTGAAATCTTTTATCATGGGACAAGTAGCCTTTTACACGTCTGCCATAATGAATATCTTTAATATTGGACTAACTGGTATGCTGAAATAATTAAGATAACTGATTGGTGGTGGCATGCAAAATTGAAAAGAAGTAATTGCTAAAATTTTTCTGGGGAAAAAATGATGAGGGAAGCTATGATTAAAATTTCTTCGGAAATACTTTTCTCAGGAAATATTTTTCCCTCAAAGAAATTGATGAAAATTGCAAACAAGGAAATACAAAACAAATCTTAAAGGTGACCTATGACTATTTTTACATCTCTATGTTCAAACAATTTGCAATCAGTCACAATTTTAAACAAGAGAAGAAAACGACACTCAAAATAGTTCCATTGATTTGAAATTTTAAAATAAATAAATCAGCAATTTGACAATTGTGCCACAATCTCCTAAATAGCATTCCAAGTGGATCATCTGACATGTTTTATATTTGCATTTAAAGCTACCTCATTTTAGTTCTTTCTAGTTCCTAACACCAAATTCAGTGGTTCCCGCTCCATGTAATGCCTCAGCATGCATTATGCTGGTAAGATTGTACACAGCACACAATACTGCATTAGTCTGATTAACTTTTAAATAGCCTCATTCCCTCTCCCATGGGGCATATAATCTGACTACTTTTAATGTAGCTGAACTGTGCAATATTGTAAAATAAGAGCATTATGCCTATAAGATGGCAGTAGTTAGCATTGGATTTCTATGCAAGGTGTGATAGCTCCAGCATAGTATATCCTATGGCATTACATAGAGCAAGAGCTAACAGGTGTGGATGTCAAGGCCCAGAAAGAAGAAAAATAAGGTAATTTTAAGTCAGTTCTGTGCAGAATTGTTCTATTTAAACTCTGTGTTCAAAGTTCAAATCAGCCAAGTTTAATAGTGGCCTGTGCTTCTGTAGTGCCGTCCATCTGAAGATCTTTCAATGCTGTATACATTTTGAAGGAATTAACCCTTAGTGCATCATAGGGGGACATATTATCTTCATTTTTTTACTGAAGGAATTGATTCAGTGGTAGATCAAGGCCCCAGGCCAATAAAGCACCTAGATACATGCTCAACTTTAAGCATGAGTATATGTATTGAACCCAATGGAAATATATGTTGAAGGTTAAGCATGTGTTTGATTGTGTTCCTGGATTGGGTGATTTGCTCAGTATCCCAAAGGAAGTCTGTAGCAGAGCTGCTAAGGGAATGCAGATCTCCTCATGCGAGGTCTATATCTCGAAGATTGTCCTTTCTCCCATTTGTTCCTCATTCTTAATAATAATGATTATTAAACAACATTTTGGATGACTCTGGTGATAACACACTAGTTTGGTCTGTAGCCCAAACTACATTGTAGCCACGTTTTAAAATATGCTTTAGCTTAAGTAGACAGCCAGTTGCAAGGAGGAGCTATGATGTTTCTATCCCCATGAGAAAGTAAACAATGTAAACGATATTGATGAAGCAAAGCAGATCTTTCATCCTAGGCATTGCAAGAAACGCTGTGCAAGAAACCTATATTGAACACAAACCATGCTAAGCTATTGAACTCAGTTGTTTTGAGTGTGTGGACTCATCATACTCTTGCTATTTGGTGCATTCAGCAGCACCTAATGCTAAATCTTCTGGATTAAAGCATGACTGATTCTCCTGTTCCACGTATTTGCTTTTTAAAACAGCCCAGCAATTCTCAAGTCAGGCTACTGGAAGAAGTTGATTATGGCCTTGATTCTACATTCCAATAAGTTTAGAAGCTGATAGTCAGAAATATATGGTGATATATATTGGGCCGGTAGATTCTAGTCTTAAAAATTCCTACGAGAAAGTTTTTGATGAGACACTAATTAGCACACGTTTCCATAAGAAATGTAGTTGTCCCCTTGTTTCATTTGCTACATCCACTTTTTTATCATGACACAGTATTAATCTTGTCTTATTCTCCAATTAATGGCTGCTGTGTGGCTGTTCAGTGAGAGTTAGTTCAGATAGGTCAGACTTGTTACCTTGTTGGAATGCACTAAATCAGCTCATCTACATGACTTGTCTAAATAGGACAATGGCCTTCTTGAGCATCCACATAAGTGGCAATACCAAGAAATTAAATACTTCGCTTATTGTCATGAATGAACACCACAGAAAAAATGTTCATTGATATTTGTCCTGGCTTTTTTTTTTTAATGATAAGATTTAGCCACCTTTCCAGTTCTTCAATAAACAACAATGCTGATGCTAGACTATTCAAATATAGTTAAAAGGGACCAACCTAAATAACCTGTATATTTCCAATCATCTTTTCTTTCATACTCCTTTATGGAAATAGTGGAAACCTTGTAAAGAATCGCTTGGTTCATTTTGCTAGGTCACAAAATAAAAAGAAAATGAGGGTAGCGTTGCTTCAACAATTCTTTTTACATTTTGTGCCCCATGTAGGAGGTCATGTGGTCTTTGATTTAGACCAGTGGTTCCTAGCCTGTGGCCCAGCAGCCAAAAGTGGCCTGTGGCTCCCCTGCCAGCTGCAGAAGGGAGCTGCTGCCTAACGACCCAGGTGGAGGGTGTTGCTGAGGGGATAAAAGACTGGTGCAGGCTCCTTGCTGCAGCCAAGGGGATTGGAAGATCAGCGCTCCCCACCCCCTGGCTGTAACAGGGAGCACAGCAAAGTGCTCTGCCTGGGTCCATAGGTTCTGGGGTCCTTGCTGGAGCCGGAGGGAGGGGAGCAGTGATCTTCTATCCCCCTGGCTGCAGAAGGGAGACACCACTGCCTAGGAATCCAGGTGGAGCACTCAGGGCTACAGGGCGCATGCTGTTTCCCTGCTGCAGCCAGGGGGACAGGAGATCAGCGAGGAGGCAGCCTCCTCACAGAACTCCTTCAGTCTGGCTGCAGTGGGGGGCGGCCTGCTGGTGGAGACCGGTGGCACTTCAAGGCTCTAAAGATTATATCTGTGGCCCTCAAGCCAAAAAGGTTGGGAACCATTGATTTATACTGTTTTCTTTCCTTGCAAATCTTTATTACTGGGAGGAATGTCACCTTAAACAGGCAGCAAGCTAGGCTGGGGTAAATTGTCTAGGCAATGTAAAATATTTTTTCAGCAATTTTAGATATTTGTTACAATGTTTATGCTTTATGCTTTTATCTGCATCAAAAGTTAAAAGCATCCAGAGCAGAGAGCTGTTTTAATCTAGTCTTTTTTATGGTGATTTCATCGAAGTAATGATAATGTGCTAAATTCATCCCTGATGTAATTCAGTTGACTAGTGGAGTTACAGTAGGGATTAACTTGGCCCAGTATTTTATAGTTACATGCTAAAATTCTACTCTCTGAAGCACAGGAATGATTTCATTGAAGTCAACGGGAGCCACAGGCCTGTATATGAGGGCACAAAATAGGCTGCAATATTTGGTAAATAACCGCAAGTTAGGCCTGATCCTGCAAAGACTGGCACACGTGTTTAGCTTTCCACATGTGGGTACTCCTAGCGAAATCTCTCACGTGCTCAGAAATACAGAGCTATTTCAACTTGTGTCCAGATTATAGAAGAAAGAGCTATTTCAGAAGGCTTTCATTCAAATCCATTTCCTTCAAATTTATTTGGCCATGTTTTTGCCTTGTAAGGAAATCCTACACTGGGAAAAGAAAGCCAAACCATTACTAAGGACCCAGTCCTGCAAAGACTTATGCAACTGATTAATTTTACCCATATTAGACTGTTGAGCAATCGGGTTCACAACACAGCCAAATAAATTTGAAAGAAATTGGCTTGAATAGTAACCATCTTACAGACATTTTAGTCTGCAGCCTTGATACAGGTTTAAATAGTTTTCTTTGTATGAAGATGTCATTTTGACTGTATACACCTTAGCATATGTCTACACTGCCGGGAATTCATGGATCAATGCAATGGGATCAGTTGAGCGGGCTATGGGGACCCACTCAATGGATCCCTAAAGTGGTCTCCAGTTGACGCCATAAACCCACCTGCCAAAAAGAGTAAGGTTGCGTCGACCGGAGGGCACCTCCATTGACACAACGTAGCGAAGACATCGCAGCATGGCAATGTAAGTAAGTCAAAGCTATAATATGTAGCTTGCATATCTCCTGTCAACCACCGGTATCATTGTAGATCAGGCCTTAACATCCAACCTAAACTGCCCTTGCTGGAATTTAAGCTCATTGCTTCTTGTCCTATCCTCAGAGGCTAACGAGAACATTTTACCTTCTTCCTCCTTGTAACAACCTTCTAAGTACTTGAAAAATGTTATGTCTGCCCTCAGTCTTCTCTTCTCCAGATTAAACAAACCTAATTTTTTTAATTTTCCCTCATATGTCATGTGTTCTAGACCTTTAGTCATTTCTGTGATTGTAGTTTTTCTGCATAGAATTTGTTTTGGCTAGCATATCCAATGCTTTAGGTTTAGGCATGTGGTAGAGTGTTGGTCTTATGGTTAAAGCACTGGGCAGGGATGCAGAATGTTTTGGTTCAGTTCAGCTCTGCCACAGGCTTACTGTGTGACTGAGTCACTTAGAGGGAGATGTTTAAAGGCACTTTCAGTGGACATTGGAACCTAACTACCCTTCATGCTTTGAATGTCTCCCCTTTGATCTCTCTGTACCTCAATTCTCCAACTTAAAATGTTAATAATACATCTTTTCTCCTTTCCTTTGTCTGTTTAGATTGCAAGTTGTTTGGGGGCAACAACTGTCTTACTGTATCCTTGTACAGGACCTCACACAAAGAGGCCTTGATAACAGTTAAGGCCTCTTAGCATTAGTGCAATGGGAATAATGAAATACTAATTATAGCATTTCCCGGTATACTCAAAAAGAGGTAGATCTGGAATTTTTAAAGGGGATTAAGGAAGTTTAGGTGCCTTAAAAGAAACAAATTAGAAATATGATATGAGAGTCGTACTGCCAAATTACAGTTTGATTTGGAAAATGTAAACACAAAACAAATCTGTTTATCTTGGGAAAGTATTCACCTCGTTTGCTGTCAAAAATGCATAGACAGGCCTAATCTCTGTTTTAAATACTCACGTCTTAATTATTAACATGAATTTAAACTCACTTTTCATTTCATTTAACAAGCAAAGCACCCTGAGTTCAGAAGTTCAAGGCACATGCCTGAATCTTTTGTTTTTTTTATCAAAAGCTTAAACCAAACTTTAGTGATCGTAGTCATGTTCTGCTTGACCAAATACTGACCCTTCTTTGCAACAGAAATAAATGTAAACCTACTTTCTGAAATTAAACCTAATTCTTGTAATCCAGTGAGAATTACAACTATTAAATTCTAGTCCTAGTCATAACTTTCAAGTGAAATAAACTAAAATGGCATTTCTTTTGTTGTGCTAGGGAGATGTGTATGTTCTGAGATTTATTTTTATGGGAGCCGATATTTTTGGAAATATTGGCAAGTTTGCTTTCTTTTTAAATTTTCCCATTGCTGCCTCTAACAGCTCTTATATATAATCTAATGGCCAGTGGTAAGGGCTTTACTGTACTCTGCTGTATGCAGCATTTTCCATTGAAATTATATATGCTACCATGGCCAGTAACCATTCCAAAGTGATTAGTGTGACAGTAAGTGAAGCATGAATATTGAGACTTGCCGTATCATGCATGCCACGTTACTATATGGCCCAACTGCTGTGAGACAAAACATGCTATTATGTCTTAGATACAAAGCTATTTTGTATGAAATTCCACCTTATCGCCATATTGAAGGAGGTGTTTTTAGGAATCCAAAAGTTTTTTCTTTTGAGATTTTTCTTTTTTAATCTTTTCTACAGTATATAGCACCTATATACAGGACCGAATCAGAAAATCCAACTTTTTCCCCCTTTATTAAGGAATACTTTCTGAAATGTGTATCAGATAAATATTTAACTAAGTTCTAGAGGAACTCATAACTCTGCATGTTCAACTGTATTCTAGAAATACATTTCTACAAAAACAGGGTGCTAATATATATAAACCAAAATTGTAATTGAAAATTCACAAAAATGCTTTTTTCTCATTTTGTCTCACTTTTATTATCCTCATTTTACAAATATAGAAAATGAGAGTCAGAAAAGTTAGAAATTTTCAACTTTGAGTGCCAGATAAGGAATAGCCTGCATGGATTTGTCAAGAAGAAATCATGCCAAATTTCCTAATTTCCTTCTTTGATAGGGTAATTGGCCTATTGAATGGGAGGAAGCAGTAAATGTGATGCAGCTTGATTTTAGTAAGGCTTTTGACACAATCCCACTTGACATTCTCATAAGCAAAATAAAAAACTGGTCCAGATGATCATGATCCCCACACAAGATGCTTGTTGTGTCTTGGGTAGGGACACATTAAGGAACAGTTCTCCCTCTGTAAGTCATTCAAGAAGGGGTCTCATGGTGATAGACTTACAGCTGGACCAGGCAATAAAGCATGCTTCAGCACCGAGACCCTTGTCTGATCGGTGCTAGCCTTTGGAGCTAGCAAGTGATGCCGCTCCACATTCAAACCCTGCTCTGTCCCCCAAGAGGAAGAGGAGTTGTTCTCCTTCCTCTTGTGTGGTGAGTGTGACAGGGTCAGGCCAGACGGCTATGCAAGGGTGCTACTATTTGAAATCCGGGGGTAGGTGGGTGGGCGCAAGCCCACCCACCGCTAAAAGCTCCCCCCCCAGCCTAGGGGTGGAGCCACTGGACCCGGGTCCAACTAATTACGTGGGACAACGAATGAGAAAACCAGGAAGGGGCGTGAGGGTTACAGGTTTAAAAGGAGAGAGCCAGAGGGGGACACCGAGCAGAGAACCCCGGACAGCGCCCACTGCTCCTCGAAGGTGTCCAGGGAGCCAGCGGACGCCGCCCAGAGGAACTCTGCCCGGAGACGTGAGTTGACCAGGGAACGGAAATAGGCCCCACAGTCGCAGGGAGCCCCCCCTGCCAACCTCCTCTCCCTGGTCTTATAGATGGTTAGTTTGGCCAGGGCTAGGAGGAGGTTGACGAGGTGGTCCCGCGACTTCGTGGGGCCACGGATGGGGTGTGCGTGGATGAACAGGTGTGGGGAGAAGTGCAGCCAGAACCTCAGCAAGAGGTTCTGGAGGAGCCGGAAGAGGGGCTGCAACCTGGCGCACTCCAGGTACACGTGCGCCAGGGTCTCCCTCGTGCCGCAGAAGGGGCAGGTATCAGGGTGGGAGGTGAACCGCGCCAAGTACACGCCCGTGCTCACGGCTCCATGAAGGAGCCGCCAACTGATGTCCCCGGCGGGCCGTGGGGTCAGGGTGGAATACAGACTGGCCCACCGGGGATCCTCGCCCTCCAAGGATGGTAGGAGGTCCCGCCACTTGGTGTCTGGGCGGGACGCGAGGGCGAGGAAGTGAAGGGTGTGGAGCACGAGCGTGTACAAGTGTTCCCTAGGCGCGGTCTGGAAGAGGGCCGGCTGCAGGTCAAGCAGCCGGCTCGGGGCATGAGGATGGGGGGGCCGAGGGGGTTCGCGGGGCCGAGGCCCGATGGTAAGCACCGGAGGGCTCGGGCTGAGGGGGGGGCGGGGAGAACCCTCCTGCAGGACCCGCTCGAGGTACGTCAAAGCCGTGGGGGGCAAGGCTGCCTTCACCTCCTGGAGTATGCGTCGGGGGGTTCGAGGGGTGGAGAGCCCCATACGCTGAGCCAGCGCATGGGGGTCCACCCAGGCCCCCCGGGCGTAGTCCAGGAGGTCTCCGACCCTGGTGACTCCTGCCAGGACCAACCGCCGTTGCACCGAGGGGGCCTCCGCCACCTGCACACGCAGCTGGGGGTTGTGTAGCAGGGGCTCCGCGAGGAGGTCCTCCCCCTCGGTGACCGCAAGGGGCCTGGAGGCCGAGAGGAGCCTCCAGGTCCGGAGGAGGTCCTGGTAGAAGACCGGCAGCTCGGAGAGGTCTCGCGGAAGACCTCTCGGGTGGAGAAAAAAGAGCTGCCGGTCGTATCGGAGCCCTCGGAAGCGGCGGAGGAAGACGCGCGCCAAGTGGCTCCACGCCGGACTACCTGCACCATAGAGGAGTCTCTGCAGGGCCTGGAGGCGGAAGGTGTGGACCTGGCTGCGGATGCAGCACAGGCCCTGCCCGCCCTCCTCCAGGGGAAGACTCAGAATCCCTGCAGAGACCCAGTGCAGTCCTGGCCAAAAGAACTCCAGAACTGTCTTCTGGAGGTAGGCCAGGAAACTCGGGGTCGGGACCAGGGTGTTGAGCCGGTGCCAGAGCATGGACAGGACGAGCTGGTTGATCACCAGTGCCCTCCCCCGGAGGGAGAGGCACCGGAGCAGTCCTGTCCATCTCCGCAGCCGCCCAGACACCCTGCCCTCCAAATCCTGCCAGTTCTCTGCCGGGGAGGGATGGGTGGCGGAGAAGTAAACGCCCAGATAGAGCAGCGGACCCGCGCTCCACCGGATGGCTTGAAGCGCGGGTGGGAGGGAGCTCGCCTGCCACCCGGCCCCTACCGTCAGGGCAGAGCTCTTGGCCCAGTTGACCCGGGCGGAGGAGGCTGCCGAGTAGACGGCCAGGCAGTCCTCCAGCCGCGCCAGGTCGCCCGGGTCCTGGACCATGAGGAGCACGTCATCGGCGTACGCCGACAGCACCAGCCTCAGCTCTGGCTCACGGAGCACCAAGCCCGTCAACCTCCGGCGGAGGAGACGGAGAAAGGGCTCAATGGCCAGAGCGTACAGCTGGCCGGACAGCGGACAGCCTTGGCGTACTCCGCGCCCGAAGCTGACCGGTTCGGTCAGGGTCCAGTTGAGCTTGACCAAGCACTCTGCGGAGGCGTACAGCACCCGGAGAAATCCCACAAAACGGGGGCCGAAGCCGAACGCCTGCAGGGTGCCCAGGAGATACCCGTGGTCCATCCGGTCGAACGCCTTCTCCTGGTCCAGGGACAGGAGGGCGAACGACAGACCATCCCTACACGCAAGTTCTAAAAGGTCCCGGACCAGATACAGATTGTTAAAGATGGTGCGGCCCGGGACAGTGTAGGTCTGGTCGGGGTGGACCACGTCCTGCAGCACGGACTTCAGCCGCAGCGAGACGGCCCTAGCCACTATTTTGTAGTCCGTGCCGAGGAGCGAGAGGGGACGCCAGTTCCGGAGGTCGCGGAGGTCCCCCTTCTTCGGCAGGAGGGTGAGCACTGCCCGCCTGCACGACAGGGGGAGCACTCCGCTAGCCTCGGACTCGGCCCAGACGGTGACGAGGTCCGGGCCGAGGACGTCCCAAAACACGCGGTAGAACTCCGCAGTCAGCCCGTCCATGCCCGGGGATTTATTGGTGGGCATGAGGCGGAGGGCTTCCGAGAACTCGGCCAGAGTGAGAGGTTTCTCCAGCCGGTCCCGGTCGCCCGTGCTGACCGCGGGAAGTTCGTTCCAGAGCACCCTGCAGGCGGCGACATCGGTCGGCTCCGGGGAGAAAAGGTCTGCGTAGAAGGCCCTGGCCCTTCCACGCATCTCCTCCGGGTCCGTGAGGGGGGTGCCGTCAGCAGCCAGGAGGCAGATGACATGCTTCCGGGCCCCCCTCTTTTTCTCCAGGGCGTAGAAGAAGCGGGAGCCGCGATCCATCTCCCGAAGGAGACGGATGCGGGACCGGACAAAGGCACCTCGGGCTCGGAGGTCCTCGAGGGCTCTAAGCTCCTCCCGCTTCTCCCGGCACGCTCCGCAGAGGGACGGATCATCGGGGCTGGCGGCCAGTCGCCTCTCCAGCTCCAAGACCTCCCGCTCCAACTGCTCTATCCCCACATCCCGCCGCCGGCTGGCCCCCCGAGTGTAGTCACGGCAGAAGAGCCGGGCGCGCACCTTCCCCACATCCCACCATCGCCGCGCCGAGGGAAAGGCGCCCCTCTGCCCCCGCCAGGCCAGCCAGAACTCCCGGAAGGACGCCACGAAGCCCACGTCCCCCAGCAGGCTGTTGTTAAAATGCCAGTAGGCCGGCCCCGGCCTCTCCGCAGTGAGAGAGGCCGTCACGGTCACCATGTGGTGATCCGAGAACGGGGCCGGCCGGACGCTGGAGGAGTGGGCCCGTGCAAGGTGGTGCCTAGAAATGTAAATATGGTCCAACCGGGAGTGGCGCGACCGGTCTTCCCCCACCCGGACAAAGGTGAAGGTGACGTTGTCGTCCGGGTGGTGGTCGCGCCAGACATCCACCAGGGAGTGATGGTCAATGATCTCCCTGAGGACGTCCCTGGCGGCCGGGCACGGCTCGGTCCCCGTGCGGTCCCGCTCTTCGAGGGTGGTGTTAAAATCCCCGCCCAGGACCAGGCATTCTTGCGGATCCAGTGTGCCGAGGAAGGCAGCCGCCTGCTGGAAGAACCGCACCCGCTCCGGGCCCGCGGTCGGGGCGTAGACGTTGACGAGATTCAACGCCAGCCCCTCCACGCGGACCCGGAGGTGCAACAGGCGGCCCGGCACGACCTCGGCAATCCCCAGCACCTCGGGCTGCAGGTCAGGGGAGAACAGGGTGGCCACTCCGCCCGCGCGGGCGGAGAGATGACTAAGGTGCACCCCGTCTCCCCACTCCAGCCGCCAGCTGGCCTCAGCGGCCGGGTCCGTGTGGGTCTCCTGCAGGAACGCTACAGAGTACCCCCCCTCCCGAAGGAAGGAGAGCACCTGGTTCCTGCGGAGACCCGTCCTGCAGCCCCTCGTGTTTAATGTGCAGATGTTGAAGGGCATTACGAGGAGGGCTGGGGTGGATCCTGGTGGGCAGGAGCGCCGGCGGTCCTCGTCGGGCTCCGCAGCAGCCCGTGACCGGTGCCGTAGATTTTAAGGGCATCACGGAAGCTGCGGGCCCGTTGGTAGGCCGCCGCGCCCTGCTGCCCGGCCCCTTTCCCCTCCTTCATAATGGCCCTCACGGCCCGGAGGACGCGGTGGAAGTCCCCCCAGCGCTGCAGAGCGAGCTGCACCCGGTTCCGGGCACCACGCGTGTCCCGGAGAAAGGTGCGCAGCTCCTCACGCAGCGCCACGGAGGGGTCGTCCTCCGGCTCGGCCCCCGCGGCGGCCCCCTGGTCCATTGGGGCAGGGGCCGGGGGGGACGGCAGCGGCTGAGGGAAGACAGCAGCCCCGAATGGGCTGGGAGTGCTGAAATCAAAAGCCGCCTCCTGGGAGCTCCTTAGGGGAAAGGAGACAACCCCAGGGGCGGCTGATGTGTAGGCAGAAGGGTGGGGGAGGGAAGGTACGGGGACGGGAGGGGTAAGGGCAGGGGAGAGGTTGAGAGTGGGGAAGGGATCAGGAGTTGGGGTAGGGGAGGGGTCGGGGGAAGGAGCAGGAAGGGGGTTAGGGTCAGACTTGGGGGTGGGGTCTTCAACCTCTTGACTGGGGCCGGGAGCTGAGGGGGTGGGTGTGGGTTGGATGTCCTCCGGGGGGCCGGACTCTAGGGTCACGGCACCCCCGGTATCAGGGCCCAGGGAGGGGGCAGCTGAGGAGGCTTCAGGGAGGAGGGGGGCCAGCTGGCCCAGAGCAAGGGGCAGGGCATCTGGTGGCCCAGGGCCCAGCCCCTCAGCCCCCGCCGGCTCCTCGGGGGCCGCGGCGATGGGCCCCACCTCCCCAGCATGGAGGGTAGAGAGGTTGAGGGGGGTCTCGGTGGTGGGGGCAGGGGAGGCAGCTGAGGATGGGAAGGAGAGGGAGGGAAGAAGCAGTTCGGGGATGTCCTGCCCTAGGCCCCCCATACAGGGGGCGGGGTCCTCCTCCCCCGGGCAGGCCGGGGTCAGCCCCAGGGAGTCTATCTCCTCCATTAAGGAGGAGAAGAAGGCCCCCCCTGCCACCCCGAGGGCCTCTCCGGCACCAGCGGGGGGTTTAGGTGGCATTGCGGCTGGGGGGGCTCCGGGCGAGGACTCTTCTAGCGGGGACTCCAGAGGGGCGATGGTATTGCCGACGTCTGCCACCACGACTTCCTCGGTCGGCGCCCCTCGCTGGGCTCCGGCAGGGGGCGCGGCGGCAGGCCTAGCCTCAGGAGCCCCCCTCCGCTTGGCCTTACAGGGGCTCTCGCTCCCCTCGGCTATTGGCGGGAGGGGGGGCTGGGCTCCGGCCTTGCGCTTCCGGCGCCGACCCTGCACGAGCACCCAGCCCTCCAAGGTGGAGGGCCGGGCAGCGGGGGCAGAGGCAGGGGGCAAGAGGCCAGGAGTCAGGGTGTGGGGAAGTGGAGGTGGGGCAGCAAGGGAAGGAGACGCCTCCCCCCGGGGCATGCCCCCTCCGGTGCCCGACCCTGCCGGCCCTGGCTCCCACCCCTCCACAGGCCCCGCTGGACTGCTCCGGGCGTCAGCGGGGCCCGTCAGCTCGCCCGGGCGAGCCGGGGGGGGCGCCCCCGGGGCCCGGGCACAGGTGACAACTGCCGGCAGAGGGGGGGCGGCCACAGGGACCGGCCGGCTGCTGGGGGCGCCGCCGATGGTCTGGCTGGCGCCCTCCTGGGTCCCGGGGGTCCCGGGCCTCCCTCCTTGCCGGGCCAGGGGGCAGTCCCTCCGAACGTGCCCCGCCGCCCGGCAGAGGTAGCACCGGGCCTCCCCCGAGGTGTAATGGACCCGGTACTGGGCCCCTTGATGGGGCACCAGAAACGACCCCTCGAGCGCCTCTCCGCCACGCGCCACCGCCGGCAGCAGCTGGAGCTGTACCTGCCGGCGGAACGAGAGGACGTGGCGGAGGGCGGGGTCCTTGCAGCCGAGGGGAAGCGGGCTGATGGTGGAGAGGGGCTTCCCCAGGGAGGCAAGGGAAGGCAGAAGGGCGGCATTGGGGAGGAAGGGCGGAACGGAGGACAGGACCACCCGTACGCCCAGGTCCTCCAGGGGCTCCACGGGGACGTGGAGACCCCCCACCGCCAGGCCCGTCTCCACCGCCTCCTGGGCGGCGGCCTCCGAGGCAAGGAAGAAGACCACCTTGCCATACATCCGGGAGGCCGCCACCACGGCCGGGGACCCCACCACCCGCGCCATCGCCCGCACGTAGGTCTCCACGTGGGGCGAGGCAGGCACCAGGAGGCACCGGACCCCATGCCTCCTGGTAAGGGCGGAGAAGGGGCCCCGGCCACCAGGGATGGTGCTGGAGGCGGTGGTCGGGGCAGGTGTCTTAGCGGCGGCCGGCGGGGGGCCCGCGGCCACCTGGGCGTACGCCCTGGGGGCGCCGCCACCCCCAGAGCTGGTGGAGGGGATAGCGGGAGAGGGTAGAGGGAGAGGACGAGAGGCCCCAGCCACAGGAGATGGTGTCTTTTTGGCGGGGCCTTTGCCTTTCTTTTTGCCCCCCTGATTTTTCCTCCCGACCGAGGGAGCGGCTCCCCCCAGATTAGGGGGGGCAGGAGCCGTGGTGGCAGCAGAATCCCTGGTGTCCCCGCCTGAATCGTCCTCCGCCCGCACCTGGGGCGTGACTCCCGGCGGCTCAGCGGGAGCAGGAGGACCGGTTGTTGAGGGCAGGGACGGGGCTTCAGGGCGGGAGGGAGGGGCAGGAGTGTCTATGGGGGGGGGGGCCCGGCCCCAGGCACACCCACCATCTTGGGAAGGGGTGGGAACGGTTCGTTGGGGGGGGGGGTAAAGGAAGGGGAGGTAGAGTATGGGGTGAGGGGAGTGGAAAAGGGAGGGGAAGGGATGGGGTAGGAAGGGGAAGGAGGAGGAAGGGGGGTGACCGCTCCTCCCCGCTAGGCTGGAAGCAGGGGAGGAGGGCGCCAGCAGAGGGGAAAGGACAGGGAGGCCAAGCCAGGCAGGGGCGCAGGGGGTAATGCACTCACCAGCCCAGGTGGATTGTCGGTGGCTCCTCCGGCTGCACTGAGGGGGGCTGGGGTGGGATGAACTCAGGAGGGGGGGGTGCAGTGTGTGAAGGGGGGGTCAACAAAACTGGGGGGAGTCAGTTGAGGGGGGGCTGCTGGAGCACGTGGGGGCTACAGCAGTGGGGGAGGGTCAGGGTCCCCCAAATGGGGGGCCCGGGCAGGGAGGGGGCAGCAGGGGAGGGGCAGGGGAGAAGAAGGGGCAGGGTGCCCCCAAACACAGGGGGCTGAGTAGGGGGCAGTAGCAAAAGGGGAAGGGGGTAGAGGTAGCCAACCAAAGTAAAATGAAAGGGAGGGGGCCCAGCTGGTGCTGGCCCTGGAAGCAACTGCAGGGGGAAGGTGGAAAAGAAGCTGGGGGTGGTGGTGGTGGGAAAGATAGAGAAACCACACACACTCACCCCTCCCTCCCTCCCTCCCAGATGGGAGGGAGGCTTCCCCAGCCAAGCCCGGCAGCAGGGGCAGCAAGCAGCAGGGTCCCCCAAAAAAAGAAGAAAAGCAGCTGCTAAAGGAAAAGAAGGGGGGCTAGGGCCAGCCCAGGGGGGGCTAAGCAAGGGGGCTAGGACGGCTGGTATCTTAGCCCCAGGCTCAGCAAAGCCCTATTCCCTGGGTGATTCAGCTGGGGCTGATTAGGCAATTAGGCCACCTGGGGCCAATCAAGGAGCCCCGCCCCAAACACTTAAAAGCCTTCAGTTCAGGCAGGCAGTTGTGGAGTGAGGAGTCTGGAGTGAGGAATAAGGAGGTGTGGAGTTTGGAGAGTGGAGGTTACAGTTTACAGATTGGAGTTTGCAGTTCGAAAACCTGCAGATTGGAGTTGGCAGTCTGCAGTTTGCAGCCTGCAATCTGCAGAAGCTTGGAGTTCCCACGGTTGCTGCCACAACACCGGAGGCAGAGGACCCTGCTGGGGAAGCAGGGAGCGGTCCACAGACTGACCCAAGGGAAGGTAGCAGGACTCAGGGGCAGAGCAGGCCCTGTCTCCTCCCCACCCCTCTGGCTCACCTTCCCCCAGCTGCACCACCGGCCAGGCCGGAAGAGCGCAGGACCCACGGGGCGGAGTACATCTACCTTCCCCCCCCCTTACCCTGTTACATGAGGAAGAAGTCCTGTAAGACTAACTGCTTCATGGCTTGGGGAGACTTTTCCTCATCTAAGAGGAGTACTGACTGGCGCCCTTCTTCCAGCATGCAGGATAGAGCAGGTCTATCTAATCACTCCCTGGTATCGCACTGAAATCAGCGAGACCCTAAATCATCAATTCTAGTTCAACCATGGGGCAGTCCATTCAGTTCTGTACTGATGACCATCGGTGCTGACTGTCTCCTCTCTCATGGTGTATCAGGCAGCATCAGACCCACTTTGCCCCTCACTTCCTGACTTTCTACTAGTTCAGGAGTTTTCAGATGCTAGACTTTCCACTGCTTCATCCTCCATTGTGGCACCTTCTGGCCATGTCACAGAGCTGCAGTGCGAATGATCTAGCAGCACAGCTGTGCAACATGGCCCAAGAGCACACGGTGCCCATGTCTCAGCCTGTGGTATTGAGGCCAATGCCATGCCTGGCATTGAAGGTCCCCTCAACATGGGTGCACCCCTCAGCACCCCTGGTAGCAAATCCAGTTGTCAAGCTCAATGCCACCCTTGGCTTTAGTGTTAGCACCTCCTCTGGTACCAGGTGGGAGTGTCTCTCACCTGGTACTACTACTGGTGATTCCCTTTTCTTCTTGAGCACCGATGCCATTCCTGGGCTTTGGAGGAGTCCAATCATTTGTTCATCCCATCAGAGCTGGCTCCCCCATTGTCACTGGAGAATCTCTGGGACTTCTCGAGATCCAGGTCAGGGCTGTCCTCCCCTCCATTGTTGCCTGATAGGCACCAGAGACTATCATCAGATCACTGTCAGTACCAAGACCGGCATCATTCCCACAGTAGGAAGAGAGTCATTGGACCTGCTGCCTATTGACCACCAGTGCCATATCCATTTGCTCAGTGGCCTCCTTGGAATCTTTGGGACACGCCTCAGTCTTTGAGATCCCACTCTTCTGCCCGCTCCAGAGCAAGATCATCAGTCCCATTTGTGGCTGCCATTCCCAAACCACTGCAGCTACAAGAACTACTGAGCCTGTTCCCACTGGGACTTCAGAGTTATCCTGACCAGATCTTGTGGTTTGAGTACAGGATCCATTACTGGCAGAGCAAACTGCTTTATCATCCTCTTTGGACAACTCTACGGTTCCAGGCTCCTCTTCTTCGCTTGATGCCCGAGGAGTTTAAGGCTTATCAGTGCTTCCTTAGGCCTCCAGGCCAAATTTCTGTAGGAGAATACATAGAAGCTGCTGGATATTCTCCAATCATCAGCTCCAGTTGGAGTAGTCCTCCTGATAAATGAGGCTCTCTTGGAGCCTGCAAAGCCCCTCTGGAATATTCCTGCTTCATTGTCTCCCATGGCAAAGGATGCAGAGAAGTGGTACTTCATCCCCATGCAGGGTTTTGACGGTTTCTGTTTCCACCTGAACCCTGACTTTCTTGTGGTAACTGCAGCAAATGACAGGGCATGGCAGGGAAGATATAAATCTACACGTAAGGATAAATAATCCAAAAGGATGGACTTGATCGGGAGGAATATTTATACCTCCTCTTCCCTACAGATGTGCATCAAAAAACAGCAAGCGTTGTTCTCTAAATATGATATTGTTAATTGGGCTGTCACGTCTAAGTTTGCGGACAAGTTTCTAAAAGCCTCCAGTGAAGAATTTAAGTCACTCATTGGAGAAGGCTGTATGGTAGCCAAGACATTATTACAAGCCATCTCTGGATGTGGCAGATGCCTTGGCCAGGATTATGGCATCAGCTGTAACCATGAGGAAAGCCTCATGGCTGCAGAATTTGGGTATTGCACCCAATGTGTAGCCGACCATTGGGGACTTGCCTTTTGTTTCGGGTTTTGTTTTTGGAAAAGACAAATAGGCCCTGTGCTCTTCTAAGGCATCCCAAGCTACTTTGTTTTCCTTGGAAGTTTATACTTATAGAGATACCACATTACCGGTCGGCAGCAATATCACTCCCAGCATTTCTTTGAGCAATCCACGGGACTAACCCCAGAAAGGCCATAGAAACCAAAGACAAAGGCCCTTTGGTTTCAGATTTAGCCAGCTGGCTTGTCCTCCCCCAGCATCTCGCAAGCACCCATTTTGACTTTGCATACAGGGCAGAGATCCAGTGGTGACCTCTCCATTTACATTCCCCCCCATTCAGAGACAGGCTGCCTCATTTTTACAGTGTTTGGACTCAGTTACCACAGACAGCTAAATCCAAATCACCATTCGATCGGGTTATGCCGGACAGCTCTCCATCCCTCCTCCTCACCTTTCCCTCTTCAGGGACTCCCCTCACAAGACACTGCTCCTCGAGCAGGTGACTTTGGGTATGGTAGAGGAACTTCCTCTGTAGCATTGGGAATTTCCTGGTTCCCAGACCCGAGGGAGGGATAAGATCTATCCTCAACCTCCATGACCTCTAAATACATCAGATATGTGAGATTCAGGCAGATCACTTTAGCAACTATTCTCCCAGTGTTAAATCACAATGACTGGTTTGCTCCCCTTGACTTTCAGGATGCTTATTTCCACATAGGAGTTCTTCTAATCCACAGGAGGTTTCACCAGTTTTTGTAGTGGACTGGCACTATTCGTACACTATGCTCGCATTTGGTCGTCTCCCACTCACTGAGTTTTTACCAAATGCATAATTTTAGTGACAGCATACCTGAGTAAGAGAGGAATCTATATCTTCCCATATCTGGACGATTGGTTACAGAGGGGCAAGTCAAGAGAAGAAGTTCTCTCTCATGTTCAACTAGTTCACAATACTGTTACTTGTCTGACCTAAGCAGCATAAAATCAACAATCAAGTTCTTTGGGCCCTAATAGACTGTACAAATTCAAGAGTGTTTCTGCCGACTAACTGATTCCAGGTGACTTGCCATGTATGTCTGGAACTGCAGTCTTGACCCTCAACCACAACCTCAGGTTGCCTGAGGTTCCTAGGCCATGTAGCAGCATGCACCCAAACAATTTCCCAGATTTCACCTTTGTCCTTTTCAAACGTGCCTGAAGTTGGTCTGTCATCCAGATTATCATCCCTTGGACTGACTGGTTCAGCTTCCTCTGCCAATCCAGGACTCCTTGCAGTGATTGATGCTTCAGGGCAATGTGTACCAAGGCGTTCCCTTTGCTCGATCCCCATCTACAGGATTATCATCACCAATGCCTCCTTAATAGGTTGGGGAGCACATTTGAGGGCCCTGAAAGTTGAAGGCCTGTGGTTGGAACAGGAAGCTTCTCTGCACACCAAAGTCCTGGAGCTTCTTGCCATCTACAATGCCTATCAGGGCCTCTGAGATCATATCAGAGACTTGGTGGAGCACATCCTTACTAGTAGCACTACAATGCATTATGTGAACAAACAGGACAACACACTCCAACGTGCTGTGTCAAGAGGTGATCAAACTCTGGCAGTTTTGCATCAGGGAAACATCCCCATAGCTGATCATTTATCTCGATCCAGAATCACTTGCTGGATCACCTCAGCAGAAATTTCTCCCTGAATCATGAGTGGTCTCTGAAACTGAGAATTCTATGGGCCATGTTTATGGTTTGGGGCGTTCTGCTGATTGATATGCTCACCATGAGAGACAGCAAGAAATCCCATCTGTTTTGCTCTCGCGTGGTCTCAGTCTGGGCTTCCTGACCGATGCTTTTTCGCCTGAACTGGGAATTGGTAGTTTTACATGGTTTTCCTTCAATTCTCATTATCCTGCAGGTCATTCTCAATGTGAAATTGGATTGTGCCAGGCTCATTCTCATTGTTCCAGCATGGCCGAGACAGTGTTGGTTTTCTGACCTCCTCAATTATCAGTTCAGCCTCCCATCTCTCTTCCTCTTCATCCCGACCTCCTGATTCAGCATCACACTCTGATTTTGCATCCAGTGCTCAGCTCTCTGCATCTCATGGTGTGGGTGCTGCATGGTTAGACGAGGAGGAGGAACAATGTTTGGAGGTGGTCCAGCCAACAAATCTTGCTTGATAGTAGAAAGCCCACCACCAGAGTGGCCTGTTTGGCCATATGGAAGTGGTTCTTGATGTGTCCATTAATCCAGGGACTTCAACCAAAAATGCCTTGTACCCAGGACTTCTTGGAGTACCTGTTACACCTTCCATCTTCTGGTCTTTCACTTGGTTCCTTGAGAGTGCAGCAGAAGACGATTTCAGCATTTTATCCACCCATTCATGGGAAGTCAGTATTTTTTAATTCCATGGTAGTGTAAGGAGTCAATTATCTCCACCTGCTGGTGAAAGAATTGGCTCTTTTGTTGGATCTTAATATTGTCTTAGTGGCTCTTATGGGACCTCTGTTTGAGCATCTGGCAATTCGTTCTCCTTTCTGCGTCAGAATACTGCTTTCCTTGTGGTGATAAGTCTGCAAGAAGAGTGTGAGAGTTGCATTTGAACCAAGTTATATATCTACCAGTGTTCATCATTAAGCCACATTCAACCCCAGATGAGCAGTGTCTTCACATTGGATTCACATTCACATTGGATATCAGGCTATGTTTAGCTTTTTATATGGATAGGACTAAGCCTTTCATCTTCATCTCATCTGTTTCATAAGCAGACTGAATGAAGGGCCAAGAGGTCTCTTTGTAGATGATCTCCTGATGGATAACCTCCTTTATCATGACAGCATATGAAGTAGCTCAGACTGCTCCTCCTATGAGCTCATTCCACGAAGACCCTGGCAACATTGATGGCATTTCTAAGTGACATTCCTATATTGGATATTTTTAGTGCTGTCACTTGATCCTCTGTACATACATTTACAAACCACTATGCCATTACAGCTGCATCAAGATCAGATGCAAACTTTGGGAAGATAATCCTGCAGTCCTAGTTTAAATAGACTCTGAGCCCCACCTCCTGTGAGTACTGCTTGTGAGTCACCTACGTGGAATACACGACTGCATCTACTCAAAGAAGAAAAAAATTACTTACCTTTGATGTAATTATTGTTCTTGGAGATGAGATGCAGTGTATGTTCCACAACCCTCCTCCCCCCCTCCCGTCCCACATCTACATCTGTGTTCTTGATGTTTGGTGCAAAGGAACTGGGGGGGGTCCGGGCAGCACTACCCTTACATAGCCAAGAGAGAGACTAGGACCACAGGGCACAAGCACCGCCCCTATGGATACTGCTAAGTTATCTGGTTTCAGTACACCAGGGTGCACGCACATCTACGTGAAATACACGTCTCCATCACATCTCAAAAAACAACAGTTACAATACAAGGAAGTAACCATGATTCTCTGTCAAACTTGGGGGGGGGGGGCATATCTAATAGGATCCTGGGTCGGGTAATATTCAATATTTTCATTAATGACCTATGAGGAAAGGTTAAAAAATACAGGGCATGTTTAGTCCAGAGAAAGGAAGACTGAGGGAGGACCTGATAACGGTCTCAAATATATGAAGGGCTCTCTATAAAGAGGATGGTGATCAATTGTTCTCTATGTCCACTGAATGTGGAACAAGAAGTAATTGGCTTGATCTGCAGCAAGGGAGATTTAGGTTAGATATTAGGAAAATTTCCAATTGTCAGAGTAGTTAAGCTCTGGAATAGGCTTTTAAAGGAGGCAGTGGAACCCCGTCATTGGAGGTTTTTAAAAATAGGTTGGAGACACACTTGTCAGGGATGGTTTAGGTACACTTTGTCCTGCCACAGCACAAGGGGCTGGACTTGATGACTTCTTGACGTCCCTTCCAGCCCTACATTTCTATAATTCTCTGATTTAGGTGGTGAAATAAGTGGCCTGATTTTCAAAAGTGCTGGACACCTGCAGCTCTCACTTAAAATCAGGACACTTTTATTTTGGTTCCTAAATATGGAGACATTTGAAAATTTTGGCCTAAATGACTTGTCTGAGGGTGGGTGGGGCAACATCTTTTATTGGACCAACTTCTGTTGGTGAGAGAGACCAGCTTTTTTCTGCAGAGCTATGTGTAAGCTCAAAAGTTTGTCTCTCTCACCAACAGAAGCAGGTCCAATAAAAGATATTGCCTCACCCACTTTGTCTTGCTAATATCCTGGAACCAAAACAGCTACAACAACATTGCCTGAGGCCACACAGTTTCTGGCTTCCAGTGCCATATGCAGTCCACTAAGTCAGGCCTTGCTAGCTATAAGTAATCACTGGTTCATGAGATGCTTAGGTGTGCCCATATGAATATGATTTTTCCCAGATTTTATCTGCCCCCCTCTAATGACCAGTATGTGTGCTGACACTTACCAGTGTCCTGCTTTCTAAAGCACTTTGTTGTAAATGTCACGAAAAGCCAAATGAAACAGTTGTTTAAGGAACCATGAATTAATCCTCTGGCAAAGCTTGGGCAATGGTGAAGGACTGAGATTGATGCCAATATTATATCACAAACTAAAGAAGGAAAAGACTATAGCAAAATGACACTGAAAGGTTGCTTTTAAATGTTGTGTATATTTATCCTAGAATAGCAATAAGAAACCCAAGTCCTAGGAATTTCTTCAAATAATGACTGGCTGGGATTAATGGCCTGAGGTTGTTAACTCTTTCCAGTCAATTGTTGATGTCTCTGGACAAATATCCCATCTGTTCACAAGAATGGAACAGATAAGCTCATTAGAGGGAAATCCCTATAATGCACACAGATGTCACAGATCCAAAACACAATGAATATAACATTTTTGGATCACTATCAATAGCAGCATATTTTGTGTATGTTAGCCCATAATTTACATGTATTAATCACTTGTATTTATTAGTATCTGCTAAGGTCTTAAAAGGAAAGTATAAAGTCACCCTATAGGTGCGTCCTCTCGTTATGAATGAATCCTTTGGGCTAGAGTAGCTTTAAGTGGTGATTGTACCTCTCATAAGCACAGCAAATACTGACTATGTGGTAAGTCTGATTGTCGTAAGACTGAGCAGAAGAAGTTGAGTCTTTGTGAAGTCTGCACCAGAGATGTTCTCTTTGATGTTTCCTGTATTCGTTGTAACCTGCATACGGTTTTCAGCTATCTGGTCATCTCTGAATGATGACGCTTATAAATTGTTGAACCTCAACCCATTATTACAGAGCCTGAAAATAAAAAAGGGACTCTTTTATATATCATCTTGCTTCTTGAGTGATATTGCAGAAAATCAACTTGAAACAAACAAGTTGGAAGCCTAACCGTCTTCATGTCATATTTCTATTAAATTAAATTTGGACTGAAACACTATAGGATTTAGGGTTTTACAGGCAGATAATTGTATCTATTTCAAATGCTTTGAGAGCTTGGCCTGCTCATCTAATATCCTTATTTGTGAGCCCATGAACTGCAAAATGGAGACATTTTAAGTGATTGGCGTTCTGACTTTGTTGTCTGAAAACAACTCTTTAGTTAAGAAGGATGTGCTCGAATTTATAAAATGATGATGAAGACATTCAATATGTGCAAAGTCCAATATTTTTTCTTTTGGATATCAACCACAAAAATCTTCCTGGTTTCTTTGTCTAAGGAGTACATTTTAGGCACTGGTCCAGCACGGAGTATAGCAAATCCTTGAACCAGTGTCATTTTCAGTCCCTGAATCTTCAGTGATGCAAGATTCTACATTTTAACTGTACTGAATCCAGCTTATATTAATAAAGAGAGTAACTAGCTTTTATGTAAGTATGTCTGTTTATTATACTTCTCTTTGCTTGTGTTTCAGGCTAACCTATGTGAATCATGCAGAGGATCTGGCCTCCAAACTACTTCAATGTTTCCCAAAGAACAGATTGTCAGCACAGGCAGCCCTGAGCCACGAATATTTCAGTGATCTGCCCCCACGGCTATGGGAGCTAACTGATAGTGAGTATGACAAAACCTCTGAGCTGAATAAAAGCAAGGAAATCAGTATATATAAATATATATATTTGAGCAAAATTCTGTAGTTCAAATTGCATAGTTTGCTTGAAACAGGAAAAAAATGGATTCTCCTTTGCTATCTCTGCTCTGCAGTCTGCAGCTAGCTATCTTTGTATTTGATTATGTGTGCAGCCAAGAGAATTATCTGAATTGTCATAAAGCAAAAGGAAAAAATACAATTTACATATTTAGTGCTTTTCACATCATAACATACAGTACTTTTTAACTAGCTGCAGCACACAGGATAAAAATCCAGCAATGTTTGATTCTCAGACACCGGGTCTATTATAACAATAACCCTTTAAAAAGGACTTGGCATTCAGAAGACTGAGGAACATAAAGTAGACAATTGGTTAATTTGCTGAATTGAAGTGTATGAGAAGAAAACTTGCAGTTCATTTTATTAGTTGAAAATGCTTTCGGTATTCACAGGCAGCTCTTTTGTTTCTCTTATTAAACAAAATGCATTCCAGTTGTCTTGGCAAAAATGTTCCATCCAAGACAAATGGTGTCAATTTCTTTTTAAATATTTGTGAAGTGTTTATATCACAGATTTACTTATCTTTTCCCTGAGTGCTAAAAGTCACTACAATGAATTCTGAGAAAACAGTGCTTATAATACATGAGGGTATTTTTGATTCAGAGAATGTTTTTTTCTTACCATAAATAGGTTTCACAGGGGGAACTTATTTATGATTTATATTTAAATCGACATGGACAAAAGTGTTATTGCACTCTAACAATAGAAGTTGTTTTCAATTTTCAAACACAAGTACCTTATCCAGAAACTTAAATCGTTATGTGGTCATATGACACTAGCATTTATGTGCCTACACATGCTGATCTGAGCAATGAAGTGTGAGATTTGGATGTTCATGTTTGAAAAACTGGGCTCACATTGCAAATATTAATCAATAGGTTTTCGCTTACTTCACTTCTAGTAAGTCAACTTTACCTCTTCCAAATTTTTAGTTTTTGTGTCTCTAATAAATAACAGCACTGGATCCCATGTGAAGCCAGCTCTGTAAACTGGCACTCAAGGTACCCTACTCCCAAGGGGTAACTGCTTTTAGAACTAACCCCCATTCTAGAGTATGCAGAGATAAAAAAAAACAAACCTTGTAACTAAGGTTTTAGTCTCCAGTTCACCTGCAGCACTAATAGATTTTCAGTCCCTCTATTTACACTGGATCCAGGACTCTCATCCTCTCCAGATATCAGCCCTCCTTCCAAAGCACCCATCCTTAAGCTAATGAGGCTGTAAGGAAGTCTGTCTTTGCTGAAAGTATGATGCAAAGAGATTAATTAGTTCATGGCTAATCAAACATGCCAGTTCAGTTATCCCTTTCCCACTAAATGGAAAACAAAAATCACTCTGCATTGGTGACATCTCAATCCTGTGAGACTGTACAATTTAGTCTAGCCAGGATTTTGATAGTCTATGAATTCTGAATTCTGTAGTAGTACTTTTCTGTTAATATGGACTTATTACCCACTTGCCACTTAGTTTATCAGTCAGTGGTTAAATCCAGTTCTATCAGTGAAGTAAATGTCTACACATTATCACTCTGCAGCAGGCTGCCAACAGAGACAGTCTTGTCCTAGTCATTAACAAGCACAATGTATGCAGAACACCAGAGGGGAATTAAAACCACAAAAAATACCTCAGGGTGGTATTTTTAATATGAGAATTTAATTTGTAATTTCACAGATTAAGAATTTTGGCTGCATTAATCCTTTTATCAGCTCACAGCAGGTTATTTGCAGAAGCATAACCATAAGGCGATATTCATTGGCAGAAACACGTCTTTGCATAACGTTAAACATCAGGAGCAGTGAAACCTTTTGAAGGGGGGAGAATAAAGATGAAAAATCATTATATTTTAAAGCAAGGTTCTGTTAAATGCCTCCAGTAAAATTTCTGAGTTACAGATATACTCTTTCTGTGTCTTGTAGATAATCATTATGAAGCATAAATCCAGATGCAAGAAAGGACAATCCCAGTATCAAATACTACAATCATTTCTATTTAGTACAACTTGGATATACTTGTAAACATATTTACAAAACAAAGAAGTCATATACTTCGGAGACTTCGGAAAATGTTTACTTTGTAGTGAAATGACAAGTTTGGGTGACTTCATTTGTCTGGATTAATACTTTATCTAGGCGTCTGGACAGATTTCTTATTTATATTTTATTTTAATTAAATTTTTGGATAAATGCAACAGCATTTAGCCACAATGCAGTCGAAAGCCTTGCAATCAAAACGCTACGTGGCCATTTTCAGAGTCCATATTATAGATGATCCTCTTCATGGAACATATATTAGATTGCAAAATTGAAATCTAAGGCCTTTAACCATTGAAGAATCACAATTGTCTGAAAGAGGAAAAGAATCCCTTACATTAGAAGGAATTTTGATAGAAAAGTATAGATTTCAATGAACTTTTCACAGAAAAAGTGTCAATAAATCATATCAACATTTTTGTTTCATTTCAACTTTTGTGATCTGATTTTAATATATAATTTATACTTTATTATAATATTTTGTCATAATTAAAACAAAACATTTTGATGTTTTTTAAATAAAATGATTTGCCATTCTTGAAATGAAATAGTATGATGATTCAAAGTTTGAATGTTTTGGAATTAACATTCCAAGAAAAATGTTAAAATTTTGACTTTTTGTTCTGATTCAGACTGAAAACAAGTTTTCGAATGTTGGAATTTCCTGTGGGATGAGAGTTCCATTTTCCAACCAGCTCTACCTAACCTACATTGTAATCTTCACTTTGAGTGTATAAAATTTCAAAAAGGAGATAGGATTAGTGAATCTTGTACTACTGGTACAAAATTCATCCAAAAAGGGAACAGATAATTCAACTCAGTAGAAGTATAAAGATTAAATCAACTTGAACAATGGTGCTTTGAGACAAACCTAAACATTATGCACTCTGTGTGCTCTAAGAATACAGCACAATACATGGGTGCACCTGAGATCACACAGTCTTCCAACAGCCCCAGATCTGAACTGTAAAATTGACCCTAAATGTGCCAGATTTCATTTTCTAATAAAAAGTACTTTCCCTCACTCTTTGACTTAAATAAGCCATGAGCATTTCCATTCATAAATATATGTAAATAATTTATAGACACCTTCTGCTATAAAAAAAAGCCAGAAAAAAGCATCCAGAATAATTTTTAGTATGAGTACAGTACAACAAAGATGATAATTAGAAGGCTAGATATTATAATATATAGTGAAATACAGTCTCTTTAAAATAAATACAATAGCTGAATCTTTTAAATGTATAAAAATGATCCTTGCACTTATTAGCTGCACTAGCATCTGTTGGACAAAGAAAATTATGAAGGCCTCAGTCTAACCTCTAAATATGCACCTATAATTTTGTTCTCTCACTCTCATGGGGCACATAATAGATTTTTTTTATTCCTTACAACCTGATACGCAGGTGCTAGTGTTTTCAAAAAGAAAGAAAATACTGGTTTATCTCAACTAGGCTAAGGCATCCTAATTGGAACTAAGTTCCTGATCATCAGTGTGAGCCCACCATTTGGTATTTTCACATTCCTTGTTAATGTTATCATGGCTGTTAATAATTAGTTCCATACATACATTTTCTTGCCATCACCTTGCTATCTTGAAACAGATTTTTCCAGCAGCTCAGCTACAGATCTGATAGACTGGACCTGCATTATGTAGAGATACTTAGTTTGCTTTTCAATATTCACTGGATATTTTTTTAGACAACTTTAATGGTCTTTAACACTGTGGTTTTATTCTGTTCTTTTGCAATGGAGGGAAGGCAAATGTAGTGGCTCAATTCCACAGGCAGCCGAGTTTTGAAGCTAGAAGACATGAAGTTGAATTATTGAATGGCCCTGTCTTATTTTTAGACATTCTGGTACATTTCTAAAGGTTACACAGGAGAAACTGCAAAAGTAATAGGGAAAAAAATGAATCACAGATGGGAGCAGGGTGAGCAAAAACAAAAAAACTGAAAATACATCTCTTTACAAGATGTCTGACAATACTGTACGCTCACATAATATCCTCCACCATAAACAATCCCAGTTCCTTCCCATGAAGATTTTGTTTTTAAATTTAGAAGTAGCACAAAGCTCATTCCTTATTTCAATGTCTGCTGCAGCATTTAGCTGAATATTTTTAAAGCAGTACATTTATTATAACACAAAAAAATTAAAATTCTGAATTGTCACTTTTTCCACAGTGTCTTGTATTTTTACTGTACCGAATGTAAGATTACAACCAGAGGTTGGCGAAAGCATGAGAGTCTTTGGGAAAAACAATAGTTATGGCAAAAGTCTATCAAACAGCAAGCATTGAAGAGAATACTTAGAATCACTACAGAGAATGCAGGTAAGAATGCTTATCAGAAAGAATTTCTCCAAATAGAACATTGGATTAAATTGTGCTTGGAGGTGCAAAAAAAAGAAAAACTTAAAAGGAATGAAGCACATGTGTAAGTCTGACCTTGGATTTCACATGAGTAAGACAGGTGTTAGTCCCAGGCTCAATGAAGGGATGGGCTGAAATATTGTGATTGACATGTTGGGAATATGGCAGAAGCCAATAGGAGACTCCTCACTGATCCAGCTGAGAGCACTCATTACAAGCTGGTACCTAGACGGAGTAATTGACTTTTGGTGAGGTATTGATGAAAGACAGCATTTCATATCATGTTTGCTATTAGATTTGGGTTGAGAGACTAGTGATGAGTCCAGTGAGACTGAATCCTATCCCAGTTTACCACTATGACAAAGGGAGGGCCAATGCCCTTGATGGAGGGGATGATCTTGGCTAGCTCCTATAAATAAATCTCCTTTTCTACCAGCATCACTTTGACCTTGCGTGGATTGTTTGAACCAGCAGCTCTTCAATCATGGTATCCAAAACTTATTTCAGTGTTAAAATGCTGCTTGTTTTGTCATCAGACTTTCTAACAGCATTGTGTAGACCTGTATGTTGTTGTATCTCCCACCATGAAACTAGCCTAATGTATTTTATAATCTAATATTTATATTGTTAATGTTCTTTGTGAAAAAATAAATCTTGTTAGCTATCCATATATATTACATTATCAGATACACACATCTCAATAAATTGTAACTGCAGTCTTTACCATTATAAAATTATGTTCCATTCTAATTTTTTTAACCTGTAATGTTAAGGGGGTGGTTTCTAGGGTAAAGAGTGACTGTTGAAAACTGAAGTGATCAGATTTCAGTCTTGGCAGTCTGCCCCAGTTATTGCACATGCTCTTCTCCAGTAAACCATTTAAGACATCCTAATGTCAGAAATGAGGCTGTCTCAGAGCTGTCTGTTTACGTCTTTATTGACAAGCTAATCCCTACTTTTTTCCTAGAGCTGTGTCCCTACAGACATCTTTTCAAACTTGCCTGTTTCAACATAAGTTTAAAATGTGCCCATCTGTGCTAAATACCTTTTATTTGGAAGCTTATGTACAGAATCTGATTTCTGTAGCCTCCAAACAAGAATGTGTACAAAATTTGCAATAAAAGTTCATATGTGAAAGTAAGCAGTTAAATTTCCTTCTTCACAGTATTTTTGCTCATTTTACTAAATACCTATATGAACAGCATTTGGTGGTTTCTTTTTTCATACCAAAACACATACAGCCCTAGAATAAAAAAGAGTCTTTATCCATATGTGTGATGAGGTTGCTACTCTAGAACAATACTTTACATTTGTACAGAATAGCATCTTTCATTCCATAGGATCCCAATGCACTTTGCAAATTTTTTATTATTATTATTAATTTGCATCACAGTAGCACTTGGGGGTCCCAGTCATGGATCAGGCCCCTATTGTGCTTGGTGTTGTATGAACACAGAACCAAAGAATGGTCTCTGTCCTGAAGAGCTTACAATCTAAGGGTAATACACTGCACAACGAGTGAACGCAACCAACAAGGGAGCAAATGGTAACAGAGGCGATATTGTTATATTGGTCAGCATGAAAAATAATGGTTACATTATTGTGGAAGGTGGACACAGTGAGACTGGAAGGAGGGTCAGAGTTGGGGTAGATGTCATGAGAGCCGAGGAGGAGGCAGAGGAGGGTTGATGTGGGATCTGAATTTGTGCTGGTGGAATAAGGGGGGGATTGGGATGGAGAGGGAAAGAGGAGCTTGTTAAGAGGAAGTGGAAATTATAGAGGGGCGAGGGCTTCAGGGAGGAGGAAATGGAGCCAGTGCAAAGAGGGAAGAGGCAGGAGGAGGAGAGCTGATGCTATGATTGAAGTTGAATAATTGGTCTGAATTCAAGATGATGAAATTTGATAAAGAGAAGTGCAAAGTACTACACTGAGACAAACATAATCACATGCACAAATATAAATCGGGGAATAACTGGCTAGGTAGTAGGATTCCTAAAAAGCATCTGGGGGTTATAGTGGATCACAAATTGAATATGAACCAACAATATGGTGCAGTTGTGGAAATGGCTAGTATCATTCTGGGATGTATTAATAGGACTGTCATATATAAGACACAGGAGATAATTGTCCTGCTCTTTTTGGCATTGGGGATGCCTCAGCTGGAGGTTTTTGTCCAGTTTTGGATGCTACACTTCAAGAAAGATATGGACAAATTGGAGAAAGTCCAGAAGAGAGCAACACAAATGATGAAAGGTTAAGGAAACATGACCTGTGAAGAAAGGTAAAAGAGCTGGGTATGTTTAGTCTTGAGAAAAGAAGACTGAAGGCAGAGCTAGTAACAGTCTTTAGATATGTTAAGGCTGTTATGAAGTGGGTGGTGATCATTTGTTCTCAATGTCCACTGAAGATAGGAGAAATAGTAATTGGTTTAATTTGCAGCAAGGGAGTTTTAGGTTAGACTTATAAGGTTTCTTAACTATTTTATAGTTAGCTCCCAAGGAAGTTGTGGAAACCACATCATTGGCGGGTTTTAAGAAGAGGTTGAGACACACCTGTCAGGGATGGTCTAGGTTTACATGGTCCTGCCTCAGTGCAGGGGACTGGACTTGATGACCATCTGAGATCCCTTTCAGATCTGCATCTCCCCTCTCCCCCACTGAGTAACAGATCTACCCTTGGTCTTCCTCTTGCTTCTAATGTATTTGCAGAATGTTTTCATGTTACCCTTTATGTCTCTAGCTAGTTTAATCTCATTTTGTGCCTTGGCCTTTCTAGTTTTGTCCCTACATAACTTGTGTTATTTGTTTATATTCATCCTTTGTAATTTGACTCTATTTTGAGTTTCAGATCATTGAAAATCTCCTTGTTAAGCCATGGTGGTCTCTTGCCATACTTCCTATCTTTCCTATGCAGTGGGGTAGTTTTCTCTTGTGCCCTTAATAATGTCTCTTTGGAAAAACTGCCAACTTTCTTGAACTGTTTTTCCCCTTAGACTTGCTTGGAAATGCACTTAACCTGTCTGTGCCTTCAATTCTCCAACTGTAAAATGTGGATAATACTACTTGCCTATCTTTCCTATAGGGCTCTTGTGAGAAGTTGAGTAGGTTAGTGTCTGTGCAGATGTCTGAAAACATAGAAGGGCTAGGTAAGTATTGTTATTAGGAGCACAGAGGAGCAGAAAGCAGCACTGTGAAGGAATAGTAAATGTCTTTCCTTGTCTCCAGCTCTACTTGCTTCCTCAGAGCCTGGAGGAGGATGGGAGGTTCTCACGGTATATAAACTGAGAAGGGGTGAAAGGGATTGAGATGTTTGGAGGATTTTCTTGCTTAATTAAAGTAAAACAAAAGGAAATGAGAGAAAAGTTAGACAGGAGTATAGATGCTTTTCTGCTCATTTGGTTGTCTGTCTGTGTTTGCAGAGAGCCTGGAACAATCTCTGAGGAGTAAACTACCCCTTTTGTTTCTCTGGGCACTACCTTAGATGCTAGTGGTGAAACTTTAAATGTACAGTATGTAAAATATTTCTCAGCTCATCAACCATCTAAAAAGGAGGAATATTTTTAAATGGCTTGTCTCCCTAAAACCACTGAGGTTGGTTCTGCCATTCATCTTGATAATCTACGGATGAATCTTGGCTTATTTCCTTCTTTGAAGAGTGTTAGAAAATGGGAGAGAAAAATTATATACAATTCTGCCAAAGGCACACAAATCCCTCCAACCAAGCCCAGAAGCTTGACTGACTTTGGGGAGGGGAAATGCGTTTTCCTCAGTGATTCCTCCCTTGGCTCCCTGGTGTACCCCCTTCCTTCACAATTTCTCCCCCTCAGAAATCCCTGGCTAACCATACCTGAGAAATTGCTGCAAGGAACAGAGTTGTTAACAGGGGCTGGGAAGGGGATTCAAAGTATCCCAGAGAGGCTGTTCTATCATCAGAGTACAGCAGTGCTGTTGCTGTCTGCCTGCTACGTAGCTGCCAGCAATTCCAAAACAATGGTGAGGCAGCAGTTACCTGGTTTCTGAAAACCATTGCTATGCACCTCAAGCAAGGAGTGGCACCTTGTCTTGCTGCCCCTGTGGCATGCTGGACAGATGGCATACATCACCTGGAACACCAGAACAGTAAGTCATCAAAGAGCAACTTGAAGATTGGTCACTAGTGAAGAAAATTAGGAAATATCACATAATGAGCTCCATATCAAGAAAAAGCCTCTGTTGCCCAGAAGTAGAGCTCTGTGATAAAACGTCTTGACTGCGGCCAAAAATCACGTTTTGGGAGGGTTCGTGATAAAGCAAACTATTTCTTCCATGTCTAATAGTGCTCATTTGTTTTGTTTAAATGGGCAATAAACATGTCAATACCTATCAAACAAAAATTGGTGGTTTCACACAACTCTACCAATGCCAGCTTCTCTAATAACCTTACTGGGCCACAAGAAATTCAGGAGCCATTTTTACCCTTTGGTCAGTAAAAATTATGGCCAGAACTTGGTCCTCTAGTGAAAGATAAATCAGATGGTACTTGAAAAGGCAAGACATTACCTGTCATCAAATAATATGATGTATTCTCACATAGTAATTTATATCCTGAGTTCTCATTGGTTGGACAAAGACAAAGATTTGTTTCTGCCCACTTATTGTGTGCCTCCTAGAGCCAGCAGGGACAATTTAATTCAGGATGGTAACGCCATATGCTTTTAAAGTATTTAACCTGTATTACCATAATGAGATCCCCCTGGCTTTATAAATCTCCTTGGCAATTCACTGGAACAAAACAAAAAGTGGTCTTTATTTGTATTGCTTCTCCACAGGCACATGCATACAAGCAATCCTGAATTTCAATTGCAGGATGCAGAATTCTTTCTTCTGTGTCCATTTAAGCCAGCAAGTGACATAATCCCAGCCAATCAGAAAGGCTATATCGTCATTCAGGTCAGCTCAGCTGTGTAAAACAAAATAAAGCTTAATGGACAACAGTGCCTAGTATAATGGCAAAAGCTGCTAATTGCTAAAAAGCTTGCGCTGTGGTATCCAAAAACACAGAAATGTTTTGTAAAAATGCTTCTCTCCAGTGTAGGAGCTAGTTTTTATGTATGGTGAGAAGTGTATTACAGATACAAATATTTCCATTTTCATTTTTATTTCTTCACTGTAGCATTTACAAATTGTGTAAGATGCCCTCCTCAGCACTGCTGTAAAAGAACATCATTTTTGGAAGCTTTTCTTAAAGTCAAGCTGCAGGGAAGCTATAGTCCAGCAGTGTATGAGTCAGTCTGTTTTGAAAAGTCTTTCTAATTCATCACCACCTTGCTTTTCTCTACCCTCTGTGTCCCATCACTGCTGAATCACCAGGGATATCTATCCATTGTGATTCTAATTCTTGTTCCAACCAGCATCAGGAGATAAAACCATAGTAATTATAAGGAAGTAAGGTCTGCATAAAAGGGAATTCCTGAGCTGAGGGACTGTATGAGCTAGTTTGACTTTGAATCTGTAGTTGTTTATTTAATCAACAGCTGAAAGCATGGCATAGAAGTTCTGGGAAGGATAAAATTCTAAGTTCAATGTTAAACAAATTCTTTGTAGGAAAAAAAATAACACAAATGTAACAACACAACTGTAGATGGAACCATTTTAAAGATACAGCTTTTTTAATATAATTTTATTTTAGAGTTAGTTTGTGTTGCACCAATTGAAAAGATGGATGCCTAAGTACTAAAGATGGGGTGTGTTAAAGTCCTAATTTCTCTTGCATCTCTCAGTAGCAAATGATGTCTATACATGAATGTTGAGGGTCATTTTAATTATTTTACTAATAATATTGGATTTGCATAAATTGTCTTTTGTGAAAAGGCTAATAAGATGCAGTTGTGTTGGGCAGCTGAAAGCAATTTGGGTTTGAGTCCAGTAATAGTACTAAATGGAGTTGAAATTGTGGCATTAATTGTGTAAAATGTTAAATTAGTAGTGAGCACAGAGCGAACTGCAGGATCCTAGAGGTTTTTGTGGCTCTTTAACATTTTTAGTGCCATAATTTTAAAATGTTAGTAACATAATGGTTTTATGGGGCTGTTCCTAGTGTGTTTTAGTTAGCATCAAAGAATAAGGCCACCACACTGCTGGGAAACACCCTAATGCACATAGCAATTTGTCTAAGAAAGCCGCAGATGTTGAGCTATATATTCATCTGGAGGATATTTTGTTCCAATTGGTGTAAAATGGAAGCTATATACCAAATTCTGCCTTCAAGACCACCATGAAACACATTGAATCCAATGAGACCAGTATGTCTGGCATGCATATGCTGAGGGGGTGAAATTCTCATCCATCATGTAGCAGGTCAGTACTAGACTATATTTCAGTCTCACATAGGAGCTGTGCTAGCGGACTGCAGATGGAGCAGTGGCCAAAGAAACCTATGTGCCATGGAAAGGCTCTCCATGCCAGCCCTATTTCCTCAGTGGTACTGAAGCCCATGCTTAAGTGCTTTCCTAAATTGAGTCCGTAGTTAGTGTGTTATACTCTAACATAGGTTTCATTACTGCTGGTCATATTCACTACAAGATACACTGGAGTACACAACTCCCTTGGATTTCATGGATCAAATCCACATTTGGAATTGGAAATCCACTGACATGGAATTATGCAAAGTAAGTCACAGCCATTCACTTAAAGAACCCACTTAAGAATCCACACCTGAAGAGAGCCTCTCACATGGTCTCACTGAGCCATTCAAACAGTGGACCCAGTCAGGTCCATTAATGAAAGGCAGGGAGTGCACATAGTCCTCTGCATGCAAGAAATAGCATAAGCAGCAGTTAAAATAAGATGGTTCAGGGGAGAAGCAAAGGTGTTGGATGGATAATATGCGGCCTCTAAACGGGTTGCACGATGATGGCAAAAATGTTGTTCGTTTTTTTTTAAGTCCTGAGCTACAGTGGAAGAGAGGGCAGAAGAGATTTTGGGGAAGAGAAGTGCTGATCAAGAGTAGATTAAATAATGTGAAAAGGGCTTCCCAAATTGCTTGCAGGATTCTGACACTGCTTAGTAGCAGTGCAAGATACTTCTTTAAAGGTCACCTGGGGGGGGGAGCTGGGGAAGGGATTGAGGATGAAGGAAAAGAGACAGTGAGGAAGACAGGATGGAAACTGTGATCACACTTAGCCTTGTTACCTACAGCACTTGCCATGACCAGTTTTTGAAATATCCAAGACGAGGGTCTATAAATTCTTTATTACGATTGTGTATTCTGTATTATTCTTTGTTGGAACTTGCAGTTGCATGTTTATAGGTGTATTTTTGAGTTACGTTGTTTCACAGTCAGGTCAGCTACACAGCTGCCAGATGAGGAAAAAAGTATCACTAATATTAAAGTGAACCCGAGTCAAGGGAATATAGTATATTTTTTCTACTTTTGTTTAGTTTGATGTTTATGTTTTAGTTCACTTCTAACTGATAATTTGCCTTTATGCATTTTTAGCTGTAGTTTTAAGTAATTTTAGTGTGTAGGATTCTAATTTAAAAATCTCAGAATATGCAGTTAACCTATGAAAATATTGGTGGTATTTTCAATAAAATAAATGCTTAGGTAACACTGTTTATCCATCTTTTCATTTCATGTTTGTTTATTCTTGAATTTGGGATACAGAAGATGGAATCTTGTGTGCCCTGTGTACACTATATTGTATTATTAATATTAGGATAGCAACCGATTCCCCCTAGACAGTCTTTGTGGTCCGCTCATGCTCTAAGAAGTGTCTAGGCATAAAAGGCTGTTTGAGTTGAAGTGGGCTGATAGTCTGGGATGACATTTGAATGCATAGAGTACAATGTCTAAATGACAATGACTGGACGAGAAGCAAAAGAAGCTCTAAACTATCCTATTCTCTCATGGACGGTCACCTCTTCTTTAGGATTATTTTGTCACATGATTCCTCAGTTAGGCTTTGTCTAGGGAGGAAAAGTGGAACCATTGAAGGGGAGAAACTTAGGTTCCCAGGCAAAAAAAGAAGCTTCTAGTGCTGACACATGGCCTGTAACCTATAGAGACAGCAAATCTAATGAGTGGCATTGCTTCTAAGACATAATTTGCAATATTCAGAATTAATAAAACATTTTACTTTTAGCAAAATAATAAAACAAAAATCAATTTAATTAAACTCCTCGGAACTGTATGCACTGGGATCGTTTCTGTGAATTAGTGGTTTCAAGAGCTTTATATCAAGATTTCATATTTGCATAGTTTATGATGGACTATGAAACAAAGAAACTAAACCCATAAGCACCAAATTCTGTCCTTGGATAAGTACATGCAACACTCACTGAAGTTAATGGGAATTGAGTGTGCTCAACTGTGGGCAGAATCAGGCCTATAAATACAGCAATATATTTAAGTGTCAATTGATCAAATTGCATGAGTTTATGCTGCCCCATAATTTACAGTTTAGTCTGACTTTTGTTCCCATGGTTGCATGTCATTAAATAATCTGATAGGTCTAAGGGCAAAAAGCAGACAAATTCAGAATAAAACATTAAACTAGCCAATACCTAGGCACAACAGAGCAAAATAACACTGAAGCAATGTCATCTAATTCTTAAGAAGTGGAGGTTAAAGACTTATAGTTCCATAATTTTCAGGTGGTGGTATAAACTATTAATGTTGTTTTAATATAATTTTGACTATGTACATGTCTTGATTTTTTTAATTGTGGATTATCACTTTTATGTAATGGTAGATAGCTATTCTTTATATTCAATAACTGTTGCAAATATATCTTAAACATATTTTCTGTAAATGGGAAGAACAATATCTTTAGAATGCATTGTATATTATTACTTGTGTTATAATGGAATAAAGGCAACATATAATGTTATTGTATAATCTCTTAATAAAAAGTTTGTATTCCTTACTACATGAAGTATGTACTACATTACTTAGTTCAACACCACAGCTGTTTAGTTTATATATACTTTTTTCTAAATTTATTAGTTCACAGTCTGAACTATCCACCTATTGAACTTGATTCGGAACCAAGCTACTGTTAAAGTTATACAGGAGCAAAACAAATCTTAAAATTAAACAGGTCTCCTAGTGCACTTGAATAATTCAACAATAGCTGATCTATTACAATGTAGAATGAACTAAAACCAAAAAAACCCAAATCACTCATAGCAATTATGACAATGCTTAGTTTCAACCCACAAAATTTCATATAAACTATGTTCAAATTATATTTGTTTACAGATGTTTGTGCCTATATTTGTAAAAGAGGTGTATTTCCAGCATTTAACTTGTTTTCAAATGCTATTTATGGCTTAAATGAGCAACAACAACAACAACAAAAAGCAACAAATCATAACAATTCCTTGGTGCAAACATTTATTTAACAAGTTTACAGCTCCTGATTATTTCCATGAAGAATGCCATTTGGCAAAGCAGGATTATAAGGGTTGCATATTGGTGATGGCATTGGAAATAAATATTTTAAATAAATATTTTCTATTTATATGATCAAATTTGCTTGTGTTCTTTAGAAAATGGCAGATATCAGAAGTGTTGCTCTCCAAATGATCTCAGGATGGAAAGAAATCAGTAATTACAGAGCTAGGCATTCAATTCTGCCCTAATTTTCCCACCAGTTTTTCAGTGTTCAGCTGCCTCAGAGACTTAAAGTATTCTCATTAGGTAGCTGCAGAGGCAGCTCGCTTGCCTACTCCCTCATTCTCTCGCTAGCTTTCTCTCTCTTTCTCTCTCTTTCTTTCTTTTCTTTTTTTTTTTTTTCCCTGCCTTGGGAGTGACTGTGAAGATCATTTGTTGGAATGATTGGCAGGTTAGAGGATTCGATCAGATGAGTTCCTCTTAGTGCAGGTCAAAAAGGCTAGTTAGCAGGAGCTGTCGAAAAATGCCAGCAGCATTTGAAATGGGAAATGTCATGACTTCGAGGCAGGGGGTGCCACCTGGAACAGAAAGCCCCCAGCTCATTAGCAAGTTACAGGATGCAAGCTTAACTGGAGGGAGCAGAAGAGGAAAGATGATACCCAATAGGGAAAATTATTGTGAAATGGAATTGATTTCATGTATAATTTGTTTATTACTAGAGGGGACAAATGCTGTCCTCCTGACATGTGCGGAGGAGTGTGGACTATGAATGAAGCAATTTAGCATAATCTCCAGGTTGAGCCCTGGATTTAAAGAATGTGAACTTCTTTCTTCCTTGCTGTGGAAATGATCAGGTCATGTTGTATTAATTAAACCTGACATACTCTCAAATGGTTTATCTGGGCAATTGTAGCAGTTTGGCAGAACCTGGTAGATACAGAATATGTTTGTTATAAACAGGGTATGGTATGGTTTGGTTTTGGTTTTTCTGAACACAAAGATTTATCTTTTTTAAGCTACTGTTGTGAAAAATCTGTCTCAATGGCAGACTGAATCAGAACGCATCTCATGTTTATCATTGGTTAGTCAGACTGGATACCATCAGGATACAATTCCAATTTCACAATGTAATTTCATCTCCAGAAAAGACCATATGCCCTTAGAAAGTAAAGGGTTTTTTTAAATGTTTTTTTAAATGTTTTTTCATTTGAAATTAAATCTAAATGAAATACTGCAAGGTCTCCTGGCTACCTTTAACTTATAGGGTACTTATATTAAGTCTCAGCCATACAGAATGCTCAGTGTTCTTTAAGACATTCTGTCACTTAAAATTGCAAGCAGAACCTTCATCAGAGAGAATTTAGATGAGTCCTGGCAGTCAGTGCTACTAGCCATTCATTGGTTCATCATTCTATATCCGAGTGTAGAAGGTACGTTGCATGACAAGGGAAAAAATGGGTAACATTTTTGGAAAATGGTGGCATATTGAACAATGAGAAAATAATATTGCATATGCCATTGTCCACAATTGTTCAGTCCTTCATCTTTTGACTTAAATGGGAGTGGAACTGGATTCTTTATCAAAAACGCCTGGAACATGTTAATACCATTTTAGACTGAGTAAACTTGGTTTAAAAGCAGCAAGCTGTCTTTTGAATAACTTATATTGCAAAGTATATCTTCTCCTGACAAGGAATGTTATCTCATTTATCTTAAACATGCATATATCTAGCAAGTTTGCTTATTGTTGCAAGTCATGTACAGCACTGCTTAATTTCTTTTTTCTTTTTTTAATCTGAGGTATATTTGCTTAGTATTCAGACCCTGAGTATGTACTTTTTCAACATTTTTCTGACTTGAGCTTTCCTTTTTTTTTATATTTAGGAAAAACTTTCTAAAGTCAGTAATGAAATAGCCCTGGCTTGTTTTATCTACTAACCACAAGCAGTTGGATTTCCCTTCCTATAACTAATGTGAATCAGAATTTATTTATTTAGAAAACTCAGCAGATTATTTCTAGTTTGTGTTCTGCATAAAAAGCTTAGCATTAATCTATGTTCCCCCTCTGTCTGTTAATTTGTCAGACAGAGATGTTACTACAGGACTGCAAACACAGTCATCTTCTAGTTTTCAGATGACTGCTTTCGTGCAAAGTTCCCCTTCTGGTCCATACTGTGGCAATCAGCTCTGGTACTCATAGCTCTCCATACATGCATATATTTCAGATCTGTGCATGTACAGTAAGGAGAGCAGAATATTGGAGTCAAGATCCGCTGTGCAGACCTGAAAGGAGAATTTTGCCCATGTTGTGTAATTCTGTAAATGCCCTATAGGATAACACTCTTTCTTTAATGAATAAAAATTTAAAATCAATTTGGAAGAGTTCAGGAAGCATCATCATTGTATGAAAATCTATTTTGTTACTTTGGTTAGATATTTAAATGTTAGGAAGACTGTATAAAATATATGAAATTCTTTATTTGGAGATGGGAGTGGAGCTAGAATGTTAGAATTTTGTCAGGAAAGGAGAAAAGGATGCGAGCCATTTGGGAGCATTAACTTCGGGGCAGATTTAAGGGCAGTCTGTGAGGCTCATGTGTGAGTGTCATAGTGATTAGAGACACTCTTTGCATCTTGCAAGAGCTGGATAGGCAGCAGGACGAAAGACATGTGAGCTAGTGATGGAGGCTAGTGCACATGAGAAATCTTGACCTGGGACAGGATATGGGACCAAGGAATTCCTTTACTATCCTACTGAAATAGGAATTTGCCAGGACCCTAACAAATTGTTTTTTCCCATGAGTCGAAGGTGGAAATAGTAAGCAGAAGTAACCCAGCCAGTATCTTCTGAACCCCATCACAAAATTCAACCAAAACGCTCTCTAATTTTACCAGAATGTTTCTCCTTCAGAGGAGGATGAAATCTGCTGAAGTCCTGGCTAGAGCGTGCCAGCTGCCATATCTTGTTACAAAAATCCCTGTCTTAAAATGGCCCAGCCAGTGTTGCTAAGTCAACAGCATCTTGGTTCCTAGATAGTACTGCAATACAAATAAATAATAGTAACTAATAATGGAAGGGTTGGTAGACCACTTCTTTTGCCCCTCAGGATCCTCAAGAAGTTAGTCCTGCAGTTGGCTCTGAAGCTCCCACAAATGCTGATTTATCTGGGATAAATTCCTAATAAGGATTGCTAATTGGCTCTTTAGTAACCCAGTGAGGACAGACACAAAGAATGACACATACTTGTTAACATATTTCCACATCTTCATTTTTAAGTTTCTGAGCCCTCATTTCATGAAGTGACCCAGCTTTCGAATCACCCCTCAGACACAGCCCAACAAAGACTGAACAAAGCATGCAAAGCCACACGTGTGACGTGCAGTGCCCCCCTGGTCCCTAGCAATTACAGCCAGCAATCCAGTTCAGTAGCTTCTTGTCTGTGTGCACGAGCACTTGCGCTTTGTTTCGTTTATGTTAAGGGGTTGTGCTGTTTTGTATAAAGTAAACCCAGGAACACGCACGTGGGCACAATCTGATTTAGGGGAATGTTTGCAGTTTTCAGTGAAAAATGTTTCAATTTGTATAATTTAAGCATGTTTGAAATGTAAGTCAATTGACCACTCTATATAAATTCCTGTGTTGTAGGATAGAACTAATTGAAGGGTTACAAAAATCTATTAACCAGAAGCCTAGTAATGAACTATTTCTGCACTTTTCCATCCATTTCCTTCCTTGACTTCTATTTTCCTCTTTTTAACCCTCTGTCCTTCCTCTTCCACACAACTGTCATTCACTGTGGGGCGATGGCCAGCAGATATCACTCCATTGATGCTCCAGGAGGAAACAGATTAACAAGTGCTGGCTAGAGGTGCTCGCTTTCTTATGAGCATCTTCTAGGATGGTTTTCTTATCTTACTCAGGGCACATCAACACTTAAAATGCTGTATCGGCACAACTGCACTGATACAGCTGTGCCACTGTTGCACTTTAATGAAGACTCTGCATGCTGAGGGGAGAGCTGTCCCATCAGCGTAGTTTTTCTGCTTCCCCTAAAAGCATAACTTACATGGGTGGTTAGGTCAACACAACTGTGTCACTTGGTGGTGTGGATTTTTCACACCCCTGAGCGATGTAGTTATGCTGCTATACATCTGTAGCATAGACAAGACCTAAATCTTGAGGAGGCATATTTACATACACAGGCCAGCCCACAAGAGGTTCCTGAGAGTCGTGCATGTGACTGCCGAATACCTATGTTAGGTACTCTTGATTGACTTCTTTATGGTGCTCTGAGTGTTCATTAAGTTTTGCTCATAGTCAGCTTTACTAGATGCCACCCTTTATCTGACATATAGAGTCTCCAAGAGCACAGACATCCACAAAACGCAGATCAATCAACAGAAGAGTAACTTGGCATAGGTACAGTCAATTTCCCACTCAGGCCTGGTCATCATCAAAAGAATTAAACCTCTGGCACAAAACAGGATAGAAAATCAGCAGCCTACAATCAACAGGACATGCCTCCAGACCATATACAAATTAAAAAATCTTAAGCCTTTGGTCGGAGGGGGAACATAAGAGAGAGTGAGCTGTACCAAGGTGTTACCCTGGATCCTTCGATGCAAGAAGGTTTTTCCAACATATTCTCTCCAAGATATGTAAGAACCATTCCAATATGGAAGATATGGGCCAGAACATAGTCACAAAGAGGGAATGTATTATTATTCAAGGAGGAAAGCTCATGAGGCAGTGGCATTGAATACTCTCTCTCACTTTGCAGAAAGAATACACTTCTAGGCTATGCTAACCTAACTAGAATAGATAAGTAGAATTTTCAGAGAAAGGACTATGACAACATAATAATCCATAGCAATCTTGCAATTCACTTCAGGACAATGTGGCCCTGGGCATACTGGGCAGCACTCCGAGAGTCTATGCTTTAGCCCTGAGTTTTGTTTTTATTAGCTCACACACATGTTGCACATTTCCTTAGGGCAGCTAGAAAGCTGAGATCTCTTCTGTGCTTTCAAGTGCTAGACTTGAATTTTCAATTTAGTTTTCCAGGTCTTTACTTCACAACCACTTAATATCCTAACTTCAGCATCTCTATAACTCAACGATCAGTCATCTTCCTAGCAGCCACCATACCAGCTTATCGGAAATCAAAAGCACAAGCTTCTACCACTAAGCCACAGCATCGCTTATTTCACAAGGACAGAGTGGTTTTGAGAACCATAGAGGGTCTCACATCAAAGAAGATCATTGTCCCATGGATTGCAGGACATACTTCTCCCATATTCTGTCAAAATCCTAACTATAGGAAGAGAAACTCTAGTGTACCTGGAGTGTCAAAAGGTGTTTGAGATATGCCTCAATGGAACAAAGTTATTGGAAAAATCTAGTTCCCAGTTTGTGAATTTCTGTGGGAGAACAGAGGACTCAGGGAGATACCAGCTCCATTTTGATGTCTGAGTGCCTCAGGCATAAAGGTGCAGACGATATCTCCAATTGTGGGGCTGTGAGAGGACACTGTTTCAGATAAGTCAAGACAATGTAGTCTGAGCTCAATCAGATGAAGTCTGCAGAGCAGCTATCTAGTCTATTACTGTTGCTTATTTTATTCCCTTATGTATTTTATTTATATAGTTCCAAAAATAGGTGCTTGCTGATATTCACAAAGCATCATAAACTTGACCTACAGGCATCTTCTGAAATAGTCTTTAGCAGAAGGTCACTTGCCCCTCTGGCACCCATCTGATGTGTTCCTCAATTGTCATTCCATCACTTGCTCTATTCTTCACTTCACTTATTATTTGGTAAGAAATCAGAAGACATTTGCCACCCAAAAGATTTTCTCATACCTGTCCTTTTCATCTCCAATAAAAGGCACGCATGCTGATCTTTTGGGCAAAGATGTGTTTAGAAGAATACTATCTGATTCTCTATGCATTCCAAACCCTTCAGGCTCCTCAGTGGTCTGTCATATAATAGATAGCAGTTGATCCTAATCTGTCAGCCTTTGTGGCTGGGGATATTTCTATGTTCACAGTAATACAAAAATTCATTCTTTTCACTAGTAAATTTTACTATGACCCAGTTCACTAGTCTTTGACAGACTCAGACAGGAAGTTCAGGGCAGATTTCCTTTCCTTGTAGGTTCCTCTGGATATACTGTTTAATGGCCTTTGTCCAATCAGCAGAAATAACCCATCATTTGTAAAGTAACCGCAGACATGATGCTTCTTAGAGAAGTGAAGCTGATGGGGAAGACATTTTTCCCCTATGACCAAACAAAAAAAGTTGATAGAGAATTTTATAAGCAACTTCCTTGTGGGCTGAAATCCAGGAAACCTAAAAATAGGCATGATTCCCTCTTCTCATTAGTGGAAAAGAAGGGTTTTTATCACATTATCTTCATGAGAATATGTTTAGGAAGAGCCACATTTGTTTATTCCTGTTTAACTATTATGGAAATCTGATCTTTATCCAACATACCAGTGATATGTGGGGTGAAAAGGACAAAAGGTTAGCAGTTGATGATGATCATGGCTATCTGGCTACCAAATCAAACTGTTACTGTTAAGATTTCCGGCAACAAGATGACAATTTCTTTTAATGAGTTTGCATGTCATTGCAGGAAACACACATCCACAAACTTACAGTGCTGTAGGTATAAAGGTGAGAGAGAGGACTTTCAAAACACATTTAGTTAGCCTGTTCCCTGTCTTCACACTGTGAAGCTTCAAATATGTATGTTATTCCATCAAAGGATAGATGTACTTAAATATTTAGAGAGAGAGAGAGAAATAAGATCAGGGGCAAAAGAGAAAGTGTCACAAGAGTATTATAAATACACTATGAAGTGAGCATTATGCTCATTATAAAAGTATAAGTGAATATTATTAAAAACAAAAAAAATCACCACCCATCAGGCTATGAACATATCTAAAATGAGTGACACCATGAAAGTATTTTTGAAATCCTTGCTCTATCTCCTCCTTTACCTCTTTTTGTTTGTTTATAAAGCTCACTTGTTGTATTGTGTCCTAGATCTAGACTCTAAGTTCTTCAGATCAGGGGCCCATCTTTTTCTTCTTTAAAGTTTCTAGCACACTTTTGGGCAATGTAAAAATAACACACAAAAATCACAATATAGGGAGGCTCAATGCTGTGTTCTGCCAAGAAATAATTTCTCTTTATTTGTTGTTTTTCTTTTATTTGGCATAGCTGCTTGAATCAGAGTGTGTAAGCCGCAGAATCATTGCCTCTCTACAAAGATCGGTGATGATTTCTGTGTCCAAATGCAAGCAGGGAAAGATAGTAAAATATGAAGAACTTCAACCTTTTGGCAATTCTGCTCTGGTAATTTTGGAGGTAGCTTACCATGCACTGCCAACAGGTAGCTTTTAATTTCCATGCTTCTAAAAGATGGCAAAATTTCCTCAGAACATAAAGAAAATGAGGAGGAGGCGGCTGCTGTCAGACCTTTGTATTTAACTTAAAACAACAATCAGATAAGTGCAGACCTATCAGCCCCCCGAAAAGTTCCATCTTAGCAGTGTGACATATCTATTCCTCCTTTAGAACTAAATTCTTCTTGCCTTACTCAGGCATGTAGCCCTTCTGAAGTCAATGGCACTATTATTTGTGTGTGTAAGGCAAGCACCATTTGCTCCCAAGTTTGTATGGTGTTTGGAAGTGTGAAGGGAGTGGGCTGGTTTTTTGCTTTTTTTTTGTTTTGTTTTGGTTTGGTTTGGTTTGTTTGCCAGGGTGTGGATTATAAAGTGTGTGTTGCAGATAGGGGAAGGTAGAGCATTTAAAATGCACTGAATCTGCATAATTTTGGAAGATTGTAGGTTGGTCAAGTCTGTATAAGCTGACAAAGGGGAGATGTTTATGAACACAGATCCAATGATCATATTCAAGAACTGGAAATATGTATTCATTACTCTCCTGTTCTCCAAATCTATTCGGTATTAATCATGCTAGCTTCATTCTACTCTTCTCATTTTTCTTTGTTTATTCAATTGAATAGCTCAGTCCTGCCATGGAGTCTGGGATCGTATGGCAATCTTTGCCTTTTGAACTGTCTACATCACAGTTTTTGTGCAGCTCCCTATCTCCACCTTCATTCCTTCTCTTTGCTCTAAATGTTACCAAGGAGGAGGCAAAAAGAAAAAAGAAAACTGCTGTAGAAAAAAAAAAGTTTAAAAGAAAACCTGGATGAATGCTTCACTTGTTGGCTTTTAGCACAATTACCATACCTTAGGAAATATGCAGGGAATAGTTAATTATGACTAAATGAGCTCCTTTTAGAGTCCATGGCAGGCCCCAGGATCCAACTGTCAGTGTTGTGAAAGATATTGAATTGGAAGGCTGGTCTCCCTGTCAGCCAGTAGGATGGTCTGCCTGAGTAAAATAGACAGTGAAAAGATAGCTGGTTTAGAGTAGCCTCAGACAAGGGAACCACGTACAGCATTTGCATACTTTTCTTGCAAAGGGGGTTTAATCCAAAGAAAGAAGGAGATTTCTGTATTGTCAGCCAAGGCTTTGTTCAGGTTGAAGAGTAGAAGGAAATCTGATGAAGGAGCCTTTCTGAAAGCCTTAGTCTCAGCCTTGAGGTTGTTCTAGTAAAGTTATGTACTTGTGGATTGTTTACATACTATTGTCTGTTTGAAGATCTTCTAAACTGAAAGGGCTCAAAGTATTCCCCTTCAGTAGCACAAAAGCAGGGAATTTGTGTGGTAAAAATGACTTGCTCTGCAAAACTGAACAAGTTCTTTTTATTATGTGAACAAAATACCCAAAGTTTCTTTTATGATGTGCAAAATTCCCTCATTTTCTTCAGCCAAACTCATATACTACAAAATGTTCACAGGCTAGAAAACAAGATAGAGCCAGAGGGATAGCCATGTTAGTCTGTATACAGCAAAACCAACGAGAGTCCTGAAGCACCTTAAAGACTAACAATTTTCTGCGGGCATAAGCTTTCATGGGCAGCGACCCACTTCGTCAGTTGCCAGTCTCTACAAAATTGAGCTGGTGAGAGAAACAGAAATGCTTAAAGTTTAAGTGAGTCAGTGTTCTACCTCCCTTCCTCCTAAAATGATTAATTATTAACACAATATGCCATTTCCTCAAAATTACATTTTAAAATTTAGCTATAAACAACCGAACTGTAGAAACTGCATGACCTCAGGGATGAACTTAATGCTGAGGTACGGAATAGGCAATACAATAATGATAGTATCCGAAATATACTAGATTTTGTTCCCCAGTTGCTATAAGGCTATGGCCTAGAAAAAAACATTTCTAGCCAGTATTATATTGTTTGTAATAAACAATATTATCTAAAGTAGACTATGGCAGTTCAGAAATACTTTAGAGTATGATGCGGTTTGTCCTGTATTCAAGATATGAAGTCAGTGAGCGTCTTTAGCTAAATTTCCGTTCAGTTAACAGTCTGAGATGGCAATTGTAAAGCAACATAATATATCCCACTATGACTGACAGATGAAGGTATTAAGATGGTAAAGGCCAAATCAAAACGTCTTTAAAACACATCTTGAATTTTCTGTAATATAGACATAGTGCTCTCTCTTACTGCTTAATCTAATCCAAAAACAAGGGGTAGACACATCCCTAATAGCAGTTTCCATTGTTGAAGAGAGTATGCAGGTGTTTTGTATGATTATTTTTATGTTCGTTTCTTTAAGCACCTGTCTTAAGTGATTCAATTATTAATATTATGAAAAAAGATTTGTAATGTGATATAAAATATACATTTATGGACAAATTCTGCCCTCAGGAGTGTATTGCAACTGCTTTGGTTTGAATGGGAGCTGTTTTGTGCTTATACAAGGATAGAATTTGGCCCTGGCACACAGCTTTTTGTATAGCCAATAACTGAATGGAAATTGGCCCACCTCACTCCTGTGTCTATGCCATTATAAATGCTGCAGTGTTAGCAAGTCTTCCTGCCAGGGACGGAGTGTATAGCATCAGAAGGCTTCCTATCCGTGAAGTGACAGGGCAGCCCTAAAAAAGGGTGGTACAGGCCAGTGATCACACTTAGTATGGCCAGGAAATGTGCTGCTTACAGTTGTTTCCTGAGCACTCTCTGCCAGCTGGACTCTTAAGCAAACCTGAGTGTAATTTATTATTGCTATCTCCTCCTTCCTGCAGAAACCTAGAAGGAGATGGCAAACACTGGCAAAACCACCTGCTCCTCTGGGGTGACTCAGGGGGATCAGCTGGCACACGCTGGAGCAGTTCACACCTGCCTTTATCAGCTTGGGTGAACATAGCTAATATATGCCTTTAGGTGGTTAGATTTTTCTTATCAATGTGACTAGTGAAAATTAGGTACCTAAAGTACAACTTTGGTTATTTACCATAGAGCATTCACTTCTGGGAAATACAGAATAACTCCATCTGGAAAGTATTTTTTGACAGTGTTTAAAGACCTACTGATGAACTTAAAGCCAACCAGTCTAAAGCACAATGCTCAGTTTAAGCATCAAGTGATTTTTTTTCCATTTTTACTCATAATTTTTCATTGATTAGTTGGAAATGAAAACATCCTCTACTCCTTACATAGTCAAGAAAACAAATGTGCATTTCTCACGTGAGAGATCTCGTATATAATCTTGCTTGTTTAAATAAAAAAAAAAAGACAGTGCTTAATACAACGTTGGGGAAACAAAGAAAGAAATGCAATAATAATAAATATAACATATAGAAATGTATTAGCCTTTAGAGAAGGTTTATTTCATCATCCAATGGAAATGTTTTAAAGACTAATAATATGGTCTTTCAGTGACACAAAGGGCTGCTCAATTTAATGGGCACTACTCTCATGGAGATCAGTGGGAGCCGCATGCACAGATCAGGGATGCATATGACCCAAAATAATGTTAAGATGAATAGTTTGTAAAAATAGAAAAGAGGTGAAATCCTGCACTTATGATCAATGTGGCCATTGAAGTGATGTTTTCTACTTTTCATTTGATTCTTTTTGTTTTGAGGGAGATGTGAAATCTCAGATTATAAATTGTGCTTTGCTAGAAGTAGTAAACTCCCTCTCATCCCCTTTTGCATTTTTCCTGTGAGAAGCGTGTCAGAATTTGGGGGAACTAAATATACTTCTTTGTTGCTGAGCTTGTCAAGCACAGCACTGTGTTCTCTTTCCCACCAGGAAGGTCAGACCGCTGGGGGGCCAGTCTATTTTCTGAAATGATCTCTACTGTCTGTCCATGCTGTCTGACAGATTGAAACAGTTGTCTGTGTCACTGTGCTTTCAATGCTTTTTTAAATGCCTCACTTTCCATGAAAGAGAGAAAATACGTAGGCAATGGGGGGGAAAATATGAAAGGAACCATATTTTTCCTACATTGAAGTTTTAAAAAACCATAGATTTTCTTATTTAAAACATAAATTTAATTTTCTGCTAAGCCAATTGATTTTAGTAAATTTGCTCATTAAAGAGAGAGAGAGAAGCCACTGTCAACATGTTCTACTTCTAGGAGCCCATTTTAAAGTTAGGGTACTAAGATTATTAAATATACACCCTCTTTCAATAGCAGAAGTGAAATAGTAAGTTTCCTTTGTTCACGTATATTTCAGTTTAATATATTTTGATCTGAGGTATGTATAAAGCTGAAGAAATTAGTGCTGTTCTGAGTCTTCAATACTCTCCAGATAATTGAACTAATTAAATCTTTACCAACATTAACACAACTCCAGCATTCCTTGGACAGTGGTTAATTATTGCATGAACATGGCCAGCTTAGACTAAACAGATGAAAATAGAGTCCTATGGAATGGGTATTGAGTTTATTCTTTATTCATCTTTTGATAAGGTTTAATTAAAACTGCCTCTCTCCATTGTGGTGAGAATGAATGTGCTTGTTTTCTTAGTGAAAGCCAAATTATTCACTTCAGCCATGGTTCAATAATCAAAGCCTTTGCAAAGTTTTGGGTTATATTGTCGCTGTGGCGATATAATTGCTGCAATTCTCTATGAAGGCTTTATCTTTTTATTACTTTCTTTTATTTACTTTTTAATTTCTTTAGAAAGAAAACTATGGCATCCATTTTCTGGTGCAGTGTTTTAATGTTTTCCAAGCATTGGCATATATTGAAAACAATGGATTGGTTGTTATAAAACACACATAATAAAAGAACTTTGTAATAGGTTTTTATATTTTGTCATAAAATATTTTCTTATAAACTTAAACACAATCAGCAATCTTTTAAGCTAATAGTGTTTGGGTATAATTTAAGCAAATAATAAAACCTATTTCAAGCTACAGTTGAATGAGAATATTAATTAAGGAACAGTCACATTTATTTATAAGGAGAGATGTAGGACTGACTTGATGACTCCTTACACTAGTATACCAGCTAGTTATTCATTTTAAAGGCGAAATTGTTGAAAGAACCTATGCCAGCTCATACGATTTGGAGACGCAGTGTCTCTCCAACTTTCTAAAGTATCTGTCATCCACAGCTACCTGACAAAGAGAAATAACTGCAGATGTTAGGATCAGTGCACTACCAACACATACAAACCTCTAAAACAAACCTTTAAAAGGCCATCATGATAAAATTTTGAATTTTTCAGTTAAAAAAGTAATTCAGTTCTCAAAAATTAGAAGAATAAAATGTTTGCACAGATGTACAAAGCCCACGTGTATGCAAGCAGACAAACTGGCTAATCACAGGTCCAATTGGTATTTACATTTTAAATTGGGGAGGCATTGGAAGACTTAGATGCATTCCTTTATAAGCTGTGGAAATGACCTTTCACTTCTAAAATATGCAGCTTACAATGCAAACCCAAATTCATATATTCTAAACGGATGCTGCAGGTAGGAGTGTTTACCTTTCTATCATTTTACATAGTTAAACAAATAAACTTGTTGCACCAAAATGAGTTAATTCAAAGGGGGCACTGTCATTCATTTATCATTTTTAATTTGTGCCTGTCAGTCTTCTTGCATTTGGTAATAGCTTCTTAAAAACATGCCCTGTTCGGTTCCTTTTCTTTTCATTTGGAAAACGTTCATTGTTTCCTCTCTGCTGGCTCAGAAGCCAATATGACTTTGATTTCTTATATTCCTGTTATGATGAACATATTCAGAATAAGCATACATCTTTTCAGCACAACTGAGGGAAGAAGGACTCTTTCATTTTGCTTTTCTTTTTGTTGTTGCTGTTGGGTTTTCTCATGGTTTTTGTTTTCGAGAATGAATTTAATTATGAAAGTGGAGTATTGGAATGACTGGAGCCTGGGTTAAAGCAAGTCACAACGTTGTTTAAAGACGATGAGTCAAATCCTCTTGAGAAGGTCTTAAATGTAGAAGACAGTCTGTGCACAGTTTCTCCACAACTCCTGTCATCTTTAGAGTAGTGCTAGGTGGTGGGCTTTCTCCTCAGCAACCTGGGAGATCCATATGGGACAGGCTGGAAGGGAATGGTTGACACATGGCCAGTGAATCAACAATTATACAGATCCGCTAGTCAAACCCCTGTATGTGGGGTAAGCGATCTATAGACAATGGACTGTAGTAGCAACTGCAGAACAGCAGTGCAGATGTTCTGTGCATTCTGACCTATGAAGAGACTCCCTGCTCATGGGCCATTTATTCAGGCTTTGCAGAAATGGCTTTAGCAAGCTTCTTCTCACAGGTCTGTTTATGCATCTCAGTCCTGTTGAGGTGGGAGTAGAGTTAAATTGTGCTCTCTCTGGTGGATGTTGTGTGGCACCCAGAGCACATATATGATCATGTGTATTTTAATGGTGTCTATTGTATTTTAATTTCTTGCTGACAGAGTAGCAGGATTTTTTAGAAACCACAAACCCATTATAAGACACCGAAAACTCCCTGCCAAAGTCTTCAAAATGGAGCTTTCCTCTTTTTTATGAAATATATTTTTATTTGCCATAAAGAAAACATATTTAACAGAGCTGCTACTTTAACTGATCAACTTTCTATTGCATTTTGCCTTTCAGAGCATTGGAAGTTTATTATTCTAACACATTAATGTTGTTACTAATTGATTATTTGAAAAGTTTTATCGTAAGTTTGTATGAGAGTTCCGCTATACTAGATTTCTGTGTATTTATTGCAGGTAGAGATTTTCCAATGTTTAGAATAATGATTCATTCCTGTACCTTCTGTCATAGTCTCCTAAACCCTTTTCTTACAAGGCGTTCTTATTTGAATGAGTATCCTCCTCTATTTGGTTATGTTAAAATAATTTTTAGTGGGTAATTTATTTTTAAATGGTGATTACAATCTTGAATCAGATAGTTATGAAAAATCAAATATCCAGGAAATATAATGGAGTTTTATCTGGAGATACCGAAAGAACTGCTTACTCAAAAGATCATAATCTAATTTGAGTGGCTTGAAAGAGTTGAAAATACCTTCTTTAAAAGTGAAGAGAAGATTGTGGCAAGTTAATGAGTTGTGGCTAATACTCTTTGGGTTTTTAGACAATAGGCTACACTGCACTCTGAAACAACTTTGTTTATGATTCCTATACAGGTCTTAATTCAGTAAGATTCTTAAGAACGTGCCTAAAGTTAAGAGCCTGAGCAGTTCCACTGAAACATTTTTCGTATTTATTATGCATTTTTAAGTTGCTGCATTTAATCATTTAAGTAAACTCTACCTCCCTAAGATACAAATGGACATACTGGACATTTTGTGTGTCTCATGTTAATTTAGGCTTAAAGTAACAAATACTTTTACCAGTTCAAAAAGTTTTTAACCGATGGAACTTTTCCCATGTTTACTTGATTCAAATGGCTGTGTAAACAAAATATAATTATGCTTCTTGCTTCTCCTTGATTTGGCATGAGTTGTATAGCTTTACAAGAGCAGTATTCTCTGTCATTCTTATGCACCTAAATTTCATGTCCATAACAGCGCACCTAAATTTCATATGCATAACAGCACATCCATGTATAATTTACAGAGCCATTGAAAAAATATCTGACCGGTCTCTGTAAACTTGAAAGTGTTCGCTTGCTTTCAGCCATAATCCTTACATTGCTCTAAGTAGTCATTTTTGCAGTGTCAGCTACAGATCAGTCCATTTCAGCTAAATCTGATGGGATTTCCCCTCCTACCTAGTAATTGTGTCCAGTCTTTCTAGCCAACAGTCACTGTGTTTGCTGTAGATATATCAACTTAATTATTTAATCTTCTTGTGACATTCTTCATCTTCAACTCTAGAGATACCTGGTAGGTCATTCTATTGTTTAAAGTTGTTCTAAGGCTTTGTTTAAGGTATTTGTCACAGCTGTAAAATCTTCAGCTTTACCATGTGTTTTTTTTTCTGGAGTTGTCATCAGTTTTGCTTTCTTTAAAAGGGTGTTCTATATAATGTACAGACCCAACCTCTGTATAATAATTATTATTTATTGAACATTCATATAGAAATATTGGCTAAAGCAGGTTAGGTCCTATTGTGTACTGTAAAATCACATATTAAATGACAATCCTTGCCACAGAGTTTACAATCTGTCACTCACTATTTCCAACTTGACAGGCTGCCATATTTGTACACCTGGTGTCAACCACTTTGTTTAGATAAGTTATAGGATTCTTTCACACAGATTCTGTGATATTTAGTTGTTCCAGTCACACAGTCATTTATAGGCATGGATATTGAGCAATTATGGAATTGCTGTCTCATGTAAGGAGAAATTCTAGCTACCTAAAGCAGACAAAATTTTAAAAAATTGCAAGTACATTAAAAACAATGCTGTGAGAGGAGAGATGTTAATACACTGTATTGGACAGTCCCATGAAAGTTTACGTTTAAGGTAATTTCATATTAGTGTGATGACTGAACTTACTTTAGCTGTAGTTATTTTGAAAACTGCAGCAGAAAAATAAAAAGGCAAAGCATTTTATTAATGGTAGGACAGTGTTGCATCTGAGTCCTCAATCCAGTCTTTTTTCCCCTCAAGAAATATTATTTTCTTATAATCTACAGATTTCATAATGTGGTAAAGATATCACTCTACTTGATTTTTTTTTACAGTGGTAAGCAGTGGAAAGTGAGAAGGTGACAATTTTCATTTGCACTTTGTGTGTTTTAATTCCCACTTATCTGGTGTCGAGCATTCTCTAGGCAGAGCAAGTGTTAGCTTAACAAATTAGCAAAATTCAAATAAAAAGATAATTTATATGCCAGTTATTATATGTAGTATTTGAATAAGAGTTCAGGAGTACATTACTGTGAGTTCAAAGTGTAGGGCTGAGTTTACAATGTTGGGCAAGTGAAGCTAACTTACTATGTTGCATAAAGGACTTCATCTCTGGAATATTCTGTCTCCCTGTCTTCTCTACTTAGACAATGATGCAAGCCTCAACATATCAGTTGTCCACTTCTCTCATAAACTGTATCAACTCTTGTTTCTCTGCTGTGCTTTATGCACAGAATATCCTCCCTCAGCTGGTCTGTAATTTCAGAGGTTTTGGAGTCAGTTTTAAAATGAAATGTCTCACAAAACAGAAATTTGTCTATATTTAACTCTTGGTAGAGAGATATTTTGGGGGATTTCACAGACCTAATTGAATTGGCTTTGCTATCACAGTGCTGAATCCACTACTTCTCTCTTTGGGTAGCCACTCATAATGGAGTCAAAGTCTAAGCATGCCTGACCAAAGGCAAAATAGACTCTCTGCTCTTCCTAAAACCAACTCTTTCAGACAAATGATAGCTGCCAGAACTTCACACTCTTGCCCGGAGGAGCAAGCAGGCTATATCCCCACTCATGTAGACAATTACAAGCAAGGTCCCATCACTTGCATCTAGGGGAATATCAGCTGTGGTGAGCAGAGCAGGTCCCCAACCACAGGGATGTTGGAAAAGCCAAGTCTCTGCTTACCTGCTTGCCTCTGACAGCATTCCCCAAGAAAGTCCTTGCACCTGCGGATGACAATAATGTCCCAGAGCACAGCTTCAGCTGTGTTGTACTGGAACTCTGTGTTCAGCAAAGAGTTGTGACTGTGTCTTTAACTTGCAAAGATTTCCAAATTTAAGAAAATCCCTCCAATGGAGACCATCAGTCAGTAAAAAAGGTAATGATGGGCAAGTATTGAATAAAAGTGGTATGCGCAGGAGTGCTGCTAAGTTCCTGGTTTCAGTCATATGATATGGGTTAAGGTTAGTAAAGTTATACCCCGTGGACTCTAATGGTGTTATTACAGACATGATCCCATACGATCTGGAGCTCTGAATCTGTTTGAATTTAATGTTGATAGGGCAATGTTGGCCAGTAAAACAAGGCACAATAGCTTCTGAAACCCAAGAGGGAGCACATGCCTCAGATACTCCAGATAAACTTGAGACTGTTAGGGCACTTTGAGACTGTCAGAGCTTGTAATGAGGGCACTTGGTCTTCAAATTCAGCAAGAGGAGAAGTTACCCATAGGCAGTATTTCTTTTGGAGATTTAAAAATGAAATGGGATCAATCAAATACCATAATAGAAAAAGAGCAGAGGAACCCTTACATCACTTTCTCCAGTGTGGACTCAATGCTGGCAACCCACACAAACAATTTCATAATTTCTTAGGAGGGGGACATATTCCTCAGTCATAACACAGACAAGAAGATACAGTTGGACCTTTTCATCCTCAGTATGATTGTCCAGGTTTATAGTTGCTGGTTTGCAAGGCATTAAGAAAGTTTACTGTCTGCAAAGATAAGTAAGGCCCCTTCTGATGAAGATGTCTTTCCCATGTGGCATACACACTAAGGTAATTCACTAATTCTGAGATGACATACAGACATCTGTGACTACTATCATCAAACCAGGATGACTTAACCACATAGCCAACTTCATTAGTGACAAGCAATTCAATGAGAGAGAGAGGAAGAGTTTTGGGGGAATCTGGTAGGATTTTTAGTCATTTTAACCTGCAGTAGAATTTTTCTATGCTTTCTTTAGTGGAGTGCTTTGGGTACCATAGGCAGATAGCCCTATATAAATAAGATGTATTCGTACCTAATTTTTTTCTCCTGTGCTTTGTTGTGAATGATAGCCAGGAGTTGGAGATGAGTTGGTCTGTTTTTCAGCCTGGACCTGGACCTCCAATAAACAAATCGAAATTTGTGGTGGGGAAAAAGTTGACATTTGCTGAAAATTGAAAGGAACTGTCCTACTTTTTGTTGTTATACCTTTGCAGTTTGAAATGCTCACATTTTTACTAAAATTCTATAGAACTGAATTAAGTCACTGTGGTGCCATTTCTTTTTAAAATGGTAAACTCATCACAGCAAAGGACAAGGGGGGGTCTCTATGCTCATAGCTGCATCTGTGTAGCACAGTGGGAGACCTTGTCAATCTTAGGTCTAAATTCAACCTCCATTTCTGTAAGAGATAAGGATTCGGATTCTGGTCATGCTTACATGAGTCTAATCAGAAATAACTCCACTCAAGTCAGTGGAGTTACAGTGGTTTAAAAGTAGTGTGTATGAGAGAAGAATCAAGTTCTAGATATTACAAAGGCATCTGCTAATCACCAGGGGTTAGGAGCTGGCTTTGCCAGCCTGTAGGGGCAGTTAAAAAAATAAATGAAAAGAGGGATGTGCACATTCTCAATTGTTACTGCTACGGAAGGAGAGATGGGAAATAAAATGGTAACATTCCAAGGATGAATGGACATCTTCCAGCCTAAGCAGTGAGACAGAAACATGCTTCTCTGAAGACAAAAGTGGATTCTATAACAGAAAGAAAGAGCCTAAAGATGTAAAGCCAAATTCATCCCCTAGTCTAAATCCCACTGGCTTCATGAGGGTTTATTGATTTGACCAAGGGCTTTTAGAAAGTAACATGAATTGAGTAAGTGGGTCCTAGGACCATATGCAGTATTACCCTTAATCTCCATGGACCTAAGTGCTAGGTCTGCCTCAGAAAAAGGCTGTATTATGAGTCATAAATTGCTGTTGCTTAATATTACTTATTTATTTACCACCAAACGTTTGCCAGCATTTAATGTTCCCAGTTGGACTTTGACGGTAACATATTAGAATTAGGTTGATGTTTCATACTGCTGCTGTTTAGCTGGGAACAGTTTGCTGCAAGGACAGGTTATTGGGGCAACAGAAACTTATGAACGTTCACTTGTTGAAGGCTCTCTTTATAATAGAAAATTGTTAATTTTAACAATTTTCGATACTGTAGAAGTAATTGTAAGTATTGGCATTTTCTATAACTGTGGAGTCCAGATTTTGTAAAACATACTAGGTTTTCTATTGCCTTAGGTACCGTGTGTCTGATGTCTTGCTGCATAGAGGATGTGTGGTGGGTTTGTGAATTTTACTAGAAATTGAAATGGAAATCCTGAGCATGTATCAGTGGGCCTCATGTTACAGTCTATGCCCCCTGTCTGTACTGCCATTACAAACACATCAGGTTAAAGCATGCCAAGTAGAAATTCAGTTCCAATCTGCAACGTAGATGGGGCCATAACTTTGTTACTGAACGATGAGAAAGCCCTACAAATGTATAAGATTCAGGCATGGTAAGAAATGAGGTTTGGGGGCTCATAAAATCTGTGGCTTGGGCTAAGGCTTTAACATGATTCAGGAAAGCAGCTAAGATTCTGTTCCCCACACAGTACAAAATGAAGACCTTGCTGTAACTGGGCCTGAGTATAACTATATTGTAAACAAGTCTCCTGACATGGCTGTAATTGTGGAACAGCCTCTTAAGCTAAAATTCTGTCAGCTTAACCAGCAAGCCCTTATCTAATCCTTCTTCCAACTAATTAATTCATTTCAACTACTGATACAATGAAAATATTGTGCCAATTTAAACCCTGGCTGTCACTTATTTTACCCATTGCTTAATGTTAAAATCTTGGGTTTTTTAAAGTAATATTAAAACTAAACACTGTGCTATCAGTATGTAATGATGTAGACCTGTTTATATACAGTTCACTACATTATATCCTGCACAGCATTCAAAGGACAAGGTTAACAATAAGAGTCTTCACTTCTGTGAGCTATATCAAAAGTATTTTTTTAATCCACTAACAAACTTCTTACAACAGAAATAAATGTACAGCTTCAAGTATGGGTTCCCCCCCTTGTTGTTCTGTTATGTTCCATATGTTTTTTCTTCTTGTTGACCCTAGCGTACAAATCTGTAATGAAAAAAATTGATTGACTCGTGAAGTAGGGGATTGCAATGTCGTGATTTCACGCTCAGTTGTTGGCTAACAAGGCACCATAGTTTTTATTTAGTGAGGCCCAGTTGCAAAAGATGAGGAATTGTGTTAGGCCCAGCTGCCAAGGTTACAGAGCAAGCGGCTTAAAGGACTTCAGGGTTCCAAGTGTGAAGGGAATTGTCTCTGCCCAGCAGGTAAGGAGTAGATCTAGACAGAGTCTGTTGTGCACAAGATGCTGACTGACCCAAGCAATTCATAAATTCAAAAAATTACAACATTCTCCTCCCAGCAGTAAACGAAGCAGACACTCAGCTGTGTAATTAACCCTTTGAGTCTCCTGCATGTGGCATAACATGTCTGAGAGCCAGTTAAAAAAACATTTGAGACTGCCTGTTTCTAAAATCCTTCCCTGTAATGTTCTGGGGGGGACCATTTATACACATGGAATATAGATACTATTAAGAATCTCTTAAAACAAATGGTAATTATACCTTACATATATCTTTTGAAGATTGATCTGCCTTGTTCTTATGTTTCATGTTCAGCTTCTAACATATCATAATTCCTGTATATTTCCATCTTGTCACCTAAAATATATTCGGCCTGATTCTCTGGTCTGGTTTGCCTGCCTTTTGCACAAGGCTCCACAAGTATGGATGAAGGTCAGCAAAGGTGGCATTAGGTCCTTAATTCTCCACCAACTCAAAAACCAGGGTGATCTCCTGATGCAGAGGATAGCCACCTGATTTTTTGGCAAGTACCCCCAGGTCTCCAGCAATCATTCCAAAAGCCAGGTATCTAGGTCACAGGAATGCCCCTGCCATGCCTCTTTTTACTCAGACGTGTCCCCTACGCTGTGGGCTAGGAATCAGAATGTTCAGAATGAAGATAAACCAAATATGGAGCATCTGTCCTGTGAAAGACAGTACCTATAAGGTTACAATGTGCAGTCACGTTAACAGCCTTCACTTTTCATTGCCTATCTTTGGTCAATTTTGGCCAAAATTAATTATTTTCATATTTTGTACGTACTGTGCTTCATTTTTTTAAAACTCACTTTGTAATGCAACAATATGGAAATCCTCCAAGTGCAGTGAAGATCATTAGCCATCAAACTCTGCTTCTCCTTCGAGTGGTTGCTCAGATGCATTCCACTTAGGTGTGTGCGCGCCCTCGTGCACAGCCCTCCGGAGAACTTTTCCTAGCAGCCCCTGCAGGGGCCGGTCTCAGCGCCCCCTGGAGTCCCGCCCTTATGTGGCGGTACATATAGCGGGACCGGCCCCTCCCCTCCTCAGTTCCTTCTTTCCGCCCGTGACGGCCAGTTGAGAACTACCCCTGCTCTTCAACAGTTTGTGTTTCTCCTTTAAAAGTGAGTAGATAGTTTATCAGTTCACCCTGAACTAAGTTAGTTTTTAGTTAGTGAGGGTTTTTAGTTAGTTAGGGAGCCTTCGGGCTCAAGGCGTCCCGGCTATGCCGGGTTCGCCGGGCTTCAAGCCATGTGCTAGCTGCGGCAAGGCCTTCCCAGCTAGCGACCCCCATGACCGTTGTTTGCGGTGTTTGGGGGAACTGCACCGGAGAGATCGGTGCAGTATCTGTAAGTCCTTTAAGCCTCGGACTCAGAGGGAGCGTGAAGTGAGGCTTAGGGCTTTTCTGATGGAGTCCGCTTTAAGCCCGGCGTCCGAGCCATCGCGGACTACTCCGGCACCGAGTGTGTCTTCGGTGCGGAGTGCGCCTCCGGCACCGGGGGTCTCGGTGCCGAAGAGGAAGAAGCGCCATCCACGCTTGCAGCGCTCCCCCGCACCGCAGGAGCGGCCGGGGTCGAGTTCGGAGGTGCTCCTCCTCATGGACGTGCCGCCGGCATCTGCTCCGGCACCGGCCCCTGCTCCGGCACCGGCCCCGGCACCGACACTTACTAGGGAGGCTCCCCCGACTCCTGGAAGTGGGGGACCCCCTATACGGGACCCTTCGACGCCGGAGGCTATCGAGGCGGCTCAGGCTTTGTTGGAGCTGCCTACGCCTCCGGCACTCTCTCACCGGAGAGAGCCAGGGCCCGTTTCCCGGGGCAAACCCGCGATGGGGGGCCCCGAAGGGTGGGCGGCCCCGGCACCGGTGGACAGGCCGCCCACCACCCGACGCAGGAGAGTCGAGCTCGGAAGCTCCTCTCCATCTTCGTCCTCGGACGACGCGTCGCGGCACTGTTCCCGGCACCGCTCCAGGTCCCGGCACCGCTCCCGGCACCGTTCCAGGTCCCGGCACCGCTCCGGACATCGCTCTTCGTCGCGGCACCTCTCCTCGTCGTCGAGTTCTGACTCGGCACCGAGACGGCGTTCTCGGCACCGCTCCCCAGCATCAAAGCGGCGAAAGACTTCCCGGTACCGGTCGCCTTCTTCTTCGGCGTCGCCTCGTCGGCACCGAAGTCAGAGTCGCTCCTCGAGATCGTCGCGTGGCGGGTCTCGGAGCGCTCCTTCCCGGCGTCATCACCGCCTGCGTTCTCCTGACTCGGGGTCCCGGACCCGACGTCAGGAACGTGTATGGTCGTCGGCACCGCAGCCGGCACCGCAGCCGGCACCGGACCCAATACTGTTACCGGCACCGGCACCGACTGTTGCGGCACCGGCTTTGCCCTCGGCACCGGTGCCGCCTTTGAGCTGGCCACAGGGACCCTGGCAGTGGCCGTTATGGGCCCAGTGGGCGGCTCAGATGGGGCAGGGAACTATGTCGGCCCCTGCCTCTGTCACCCAAACTCAGCAAGCACCTTCGGTGCAGGAGGGTGACCGCTCCTCTGGGGAAGAGGAGGTGGAGGAGGACCCTGGGGAGGGCCCCTCCACTGGGCCCCGCCGCCCTTCTTACTCCTCATCGCCGGATGAGGCGGCGGTAAGAGACCAAGGAGCCCCGCTCATTGATTTTAAAGCCCACCAGGAGCTTCTAAAGCGGGTGGCTTTGAACCTTGGCCTTGAGGTCAAGGTGTTAGAGGAAGAGGTGGACCCCCTCTTCGGCCGTGTGGGGGCCCAGGGACCAACGAGGGTGGCCCTTCCCGTACATGAGAGGGTCCTGCGCCTGGCTAAGTCAGTCTGGCAGACCCCTGCCTCGGTTGCCCCGACCTCTAAGGGCGCCGAGAAGAAGTACTACGTGCCAGCCGAGGGGCACGAGTACTTGTATGCGCACCCTGCCGCGGGTACTTTGGTGGTGGATGCCGCCAACCAAAAAGACAGGCAGGGTGCTCAGACTGCCTCCCCTAAAAATAAGGAAGGCAGGAGGCTGGACCTTTACGGTAGAAAGGTCTATTCTACTGGGGCGCTTCAGCTGAGGGTGGCCAATCATCAGGCCCTCCTCGGCAGGTACAATTTGAACCTGTGGGACTCCTTAAGGAGGTTTTCGGAGTCTCTCCCTCCAGACCAGGCAGTGGACTTTGGTTTGGTGCTGGAGGAAGGGTTGTCTGTGGCAAGTGCGGCCCTGCAGTCTGCATCGGACGCCGCAGACACAGCCAGCAGGGCTATGGCCTCCGCCGTTGCAATGAGGCGGGCAGCGTGGCTGCAGTCCACAGACTTGTCGTTGGAGGTGCAGCAGTCCATCCAGGACCTACCCTTCGATGGAGCCGCCCTCTTTTCGGAGAGGACGGACGAGAAGCTGCACGCTCTCAAGGACTCGAGGGCAACGTTGCGCTCCTTGGGCCTGTACACGCCCCAGGCGGCTAGACTGCAGAGTCGCCAGCAGCCGCAGCAACCGCCGCAACGCCAGCGGCAGCAGTCTAGGCCGCAGCCTAGGCCCTTCCCCACCGCAAGGGGCAGGGATAGGACCAAGGGCTCTGGACGGCGCGATCGCCCACCGCCGTCCTCCTCTTCCTTTAAAGGACCCTCTCAGGGGCCTAAGGGGAAGAGACAATTTTGACGGTGTCTCCGAGGGTGGCACCGTCTCATGTTCCCTGGGTTCCCCGCCTTTCCTGGACAGGCTCAAGCCGTATCTCGGCCTGTGGCGGGAGGTAACATCGGACCAGTGGGTCCTCGATATCGTGCGCTGGGGATATGCCCTTCAGCTCCTGGCCTCCCCTCCCCACTCCCCACCCCCCCCGTCCCTCTTCAGGGACCCATCTCACGAGCAATTACTCCTTCAGGAGGTTCAATCCCTCCTAGTCAAAGGAGCCATAGAAGTGGTTCCACCACTCGAGGTGGGGAGGGGATTCTATTCGAGGTACTTCCTCGTTCCCAAGGCCAACGGAGGCCTCAGGCCTATATTGGACCTGCGCAGGCTCAACAGGTTCATAAGAAAGCTGAAGTTCCGCATGGTATCCCTAGCGTCCATCATTCCCGTTCTAAACCCAGGGGACTGGTTTGCCGCCCTCGACCTGAAGGATGCGTACTTTCACGTCTCCATCCTTCCCGCCCACAGGCGGTACCTAAGGTTTGTGGTAGCTGGTGGCCACTACCAGTTTACGGCCTTGCCCTTTGGCCTGTCTTCCTCCCCCAGAGTGTTCACCAAGTGTATGGCGGTGGTGGCGGCCTTCCTGCGGCGCAGGGGGGTCCAGATATTCCCCTACCTGGACGACTGGTTAATCAGGGGCAAGACCAGGTCGCAAGTGTGCGAGGCGGTCTCTCTCGTCCAGTCCACCTGCCATGCTCTGGGGCTGCTCATAAACGAGCAGAAGTCGACGCTGCGTCCGGTGCAACGCATAGACTTCATAGGGGCCCACCTGGACTCGGTGCAGGCGAAAGCCTCCCTCCCACGTTCGAGGTTCGAAGCCATGACAGCGATAATATCGCAGCTTCAGAGGTGCCCCACGACTACAGCCAGGCACTGCCTGCAGCTGTTAGGCCACATGGCCTCGTGCACCTATGTGGTGAGGTTGGCCCGCCTCAGGCTCAGGCCCCTCCAAGGTTGGCTGTCCAGGGTTTACATGCCCAGCAGGCATGCTTTGAGCAAGGTGGTAACGGTGCCCCCTTGGGTGTTGGGGTCACTGACTTGGTGGCTGGACCCCAGGACTGTGTTGGAAGGGATTCCCTTCAGGGCCTCCACCCCCTCGGTCACCCTGATCACGGACGCATCGGACCGGGGGTGGGGAGCCCATATCACCGGCGGTCTGACCACGCAGGGTCGCTGGTCCCGGGGGGAATTGGCCCTCCATATCAATGTGAAAGAATTGAGGGCGGTCAGACTGGCATGCGAGGTGTTTCGCCACTCTTTATTGGGGAGAATGGTGCAGGTGTTAACAGACAATACCACTGCAATGTATTACATCAACAAGCAAGGGGGGGCGCGCTCCTCGGTGTTGTGTCAGGAGGCGCTCCGACTCTGGGACTTGGCGGTGAGATGCAATTTCTGTTTAACCGCCTCTCACCTGCCTGGGGTCAGGAACGACGAGGCGGACCGCCTCAGCAGGTCATTCCTACCACAATACGAATGGTCTCTCCACCCAGAGGTGGTGGACAGGATTTTCCGCGTGTGGGGTGTTCCCCATCTGGACCTCTTCGCGTCAGCGCAGAACGCGAAGTGCCCGAGGTTCTGCTCGCTCAGGGGTCGCGAGCCGGGCTCTCTTTCGGACGCATTCCTCCTCGAATGGACGGGGGCCCTCCTGTATGCGTTTCCCCCCTTCCCGCTCTTGCCCAGGGTCCTCTTGAAAATCAAGAGGGACAGAGCGGATGTGATTCTGATCGCCCCGGCGTGGCCGAGGCAGTACTGGTTTTGCCTGCTCCTGGACCTGTCTGTCGCTCCCCCGATCGAGCTCCCGAGGAGACCGGACCTGCTCTCCCAGGACCACGGCCGGCTACTGCATCCCAACCTGGACTCCCTGCACCTGATGGCCTGGAGGCTCTCTGGCTGACGGAGGAGGAGAGAACCTGCTCGGAGCAGGTCCAACGCGTGCTGTTGGGAAGCAGGAGGCCCTCCACGCAGCTCGCCTACAGGGCCAAGTGGAGGAGGTTCACCTGCTGGTCGGAGTCGCGGGGCGAAAACCCCGGTACGTCCCCCGTGCAGGCGGTCCTGGACTACCTGCTGCAGCTTAGGCTACAGGGGTTAGCGTTGGCCTCCCTCAGAGTACACCTGGCGGCCATATCGGCGTTCCACCAGCCGGTGGGGGGACGTTCCCTGTTCTCCCACCCCATGTCGGTGAGGTTCCTCAGGGGTGTAGAGAGGCTTTACCCGCAGGTCCGTGACCCGGTGCCTCCCTGGGATTTGAACCTGGTCTTAGATAGGCTAACGGGTCCCCCCTTTGAGCCCTTAGCCACCTGTCCAATGATGATCCTTTCCTGGAAGGTGGCTTTTCTCGTGGCCATTACCTCGGCCAGGAGGGTCTCTGAGCTAAGGGCCTCAACCTCGGAGCCCCCCTATACCGTGTTCTATAAGGACAAGGTTCAGCTTAGGCCTCACCCGGCGTTCCTGCCTAAGGTAGTCTCCCGGTTCCATTGTAACCAAGATATTTTCCTCCCCGTGTTTTTTCCTAAACCGCACGGGTCCGAGGACGAGAGGAGACTGCACACCCTCGATGTGAGGAGGGCGCTGGCGTTCTACCTGGACAGGACGAGGCCGCTCCGAAAGACCACGCAGCTCTTCGTCGCGGTGGCAGAGAGGATGAGAGGCTCCCCGGTCACCTCCCAGTGCATCGCCAGGTGGATCACCGCCTGCATCCGGCTCTGCTACGAGCGTGCAGGCGTCCAGCTCCCAGGAGTGGTGACGGCCCACTCGACGAGGGCCCAGGCCGCGTCGGCGGCCTTCCTGGAAAGGGTCCCCCTGGATGACATCTGCAGGGCTGCCACCTGGTCTTCGGTGCACACCTTTGCTGCGCACTACGCTGTCGTCCAGCAGTCAAGGGACGACGCGCGAGTCGGCAGGGCCGTGCTGAGGGCAGCTCGCCGTTGACTCCTACCCACCTCCAAGGTATGGCTCGGGAATCACCTAAGTGGAATGCATCTGAGCAACCACTCGAAGGAGAAAACGTAGTTACTTACCAGTAACTGTTGTTCTTCGAGATGTGTTGCTCAGATCCATTCCACACCCACCCTCCGTCCCCGCTGTCGGAGTCGGCAGAAAGAAGGGACTGAGGAGGGGAGGGGCCGGTCCCGCTATATGTACCGCCACATAAGGGCGGGACTCCAGGGGGCGCTGAGACCGGCCCCTGCAGGGGCTGCTAGGAAAAGTTCTCCGGAGGGCTGTGCACGAGGGCGCGCACACACCTAAGTGGAATGGATCTGAGCAACACATCTCGAAGAACAACAGTTACTGGTAAGTAACTACGTTTTCTGCGTGCCAACATGAAACCCCTTCTGATGGGAAAAGGAGAGCAGACCTCAACCAGAATGCCCAGGTGGGATTACAGCCCTGTAATTCATAGATGCCTGCCATTTATTGATCCCATCAGATACATTCGCATAGAATGGCAACACTTTTTCCATATTGTTCTTTGTCTCCAATAAACTAGAACTATTATGAAGAAAGTGCCCCAGTTCCTTGTGGGAGGGAGTATGTGTATAATACTCCATTTTAAAGAAATTTTAAATATTTATTGAATGGACAGGTGGGCTAGGAACAAGAATAACTGAGATGAAGGAAATATTTGCCCATCTAGTTCATCCTCTGCCATTTTGGAAGGTAAATTTAGAGAAGCCTGAGCTGTGTATTCTAAGAAGCCTTTGCGTGAAAGAGTTCTTACTGATATCACATCTAATTTTCCTGATTATAATTCACATTCACAGATTGTACAATAATTCTGTAGCGAAAGTAAGTGAATTCCCCAGTCCTTGTGTGGCCCCTTTGTGTATTTGTACAGTACCACTGTTTACAGATCTGTCAAGCATATCTTTTTCTAAACCAAGCATACCCATTCCCCGGAGTGAATGATTTCTATTCAGATACAATTTGTGTCTTATTGTGCACCCTCTGGACTTTTTCTAAATCTTGGAAGTCTTTGCTAAACTTTGTGACCAATATAATCCCCAGTATTACATATGAGGACTAACTAATGCTTTGTATAATGGAAGCATTAGCCACCTTGTTTTAAATATTATTCTTCTGTTTATATATGTCAGTACTCCATTTTCTCTTATTGCTATGAATACACACGCTGCCTCCACACCTTCCTGGTATCATTCATAGTTGCCCTTTCTTCATGTGTATTTTCTTTTATGATTAAGTCTATCTAGGTACAACTTCAACTTTTGACGGGTACATGTAATGTGAAATTCCTCACCCCCATCTCCCTGTGGTCCCTGATCTATCATGTGCATTACTTGCTTGCATTTCATTATCGCCTACTGTTCACACTCATATTTATAAATCATGTGTGAAACTTACTTGCAAATTCAGCATCCGCTTTCTTTCTGTAATATCCTTTTAATATATACAGGTCCAGCTTTGTATCCCACCCAAATAATATCATAGTTACATCTTTATACATGTCTACCTGATTGTGCAAGTGTTTTAAAAATGCATGTTCAAGCCATTCTGAAAAGCCTTGAAAAGCTGGCAATATTTTGTCATACTATGTGCTTGCCAAATTTCCCATTTGAAACTACAGCCACTTTTAAAAATTGTACACACACAACAGATGCTTCCATAGCCAGTGAAATTTGAATTTCTTTTGTACTCCTATCACTTAAAACCAGCTGAAGGAATTTTTCAAATAATTGTTTGGAAAGGTTTGTGTCATGGCTAAGATTTTGCAAGCCAAGTTCAAGCCTTTGTGCACTTTTTTGTAATTCCTGGAATATGTTGTTTACTGGCATAGCCATACCTTTCGATGTGCAGAATAAATTAATGTTATTTCCATTTCAGTGTTGAAGACGTGGTGTTTTTTCCTTAATTAAGTTGTTCCACGTTTTCTACCTTTAAGGTTGTGTGTTTGTATTTCATTATCACTTTTTATTCAAACTTGCATCTAATTTGAAACTTGCAAATCTGGCAGCCTCTTTCTATCTTGAATATAAACTAGTACTTAATTTCCCAAATCATCTGTTAGTGTTTAGGCCATTTTTAATTCTATTTTCTTTCATGTAATGTTTATCCAGCTCTGTATTAAATCTACATGCACCTTACTTTCCCCACAAATCTTGTTCGATCACAGTCATCTTGTTGGTTTTCTTTGATTTACTTTCCTCATGCAACTTCCGTCCTGATTTGCTGTTTTCCTTCTTCTACCATAGTTTACTTTTGTTATGAATGCCTCCCAGTTTGGTGAAGAATAACTGGAAAGGAAGGAAGTAATATGAGATTTATGGAGTGAAAAGTACACTGGTTTGTTTAAAAGAAAAAAAAGTATAGTTGGTTTCTGTCAGCAAAAAAGAAGCTTCTAGCACACAGTAAATTTATTCTATCAACCATAAAGAAGGCTGGGAAACATATAGACTGTAACCAAACAATGAACAATATACACAGCTTCCTAGTAAATTGTCATCGTTATTTGTGTACAGTAAAATTTTGGAAATTATCAAACCCTGCCATTCAGTTACGTTGCAGGTTGTTCTGATGGTAAGATTTTCCAGATTTTCTTTTCCCTGACATACTCATTTCCATTTGTTCGTTGTCCCCACATTTGCCTCCACATCCCTTGCCCTACATGATTTTATAGTAGACTTGAATAGCACACTAGGGGCTGAAAACAAATCTCTTGCACTAAAATACAGGAATTTCAGAGGTGGTGTCTGAATCCCAGATCCATAGTTTCTATCTTTATAATTGGCCAAACAAACCACAATCCCAAATCCAGGTGAGCTCTAACTATGTGATGATCGAAATTGAGCTCTGAATTGTGCTTCTTGAGTATACCCTTATCTGCACGTAATTTGAAATAGTCCATGGGGCAGACTCTTGCTTAATTCACCATCAGGTGTTAACACAACTTTGGCATAGGTCCTCAGTGGCATAAGACTACCAGGGAGGTTGCTGCACTTGCTGGGAACTGTTCAACTACTGAGTTTGCTAATTCAGTAGTTTTATCGTGCTTCTCCTGATGGCTGAGCTCCTCTGAAGTTCCCATCAGCTTTCTTCCAATCATCTTTCAAGAAAGAAAACTCAAGGGAGGAAACAGCAGTGGAATCATTGCCTACTCTCCACTGCGGTGAAAGTGTAACTTTCCATGTCTCATGGGTTCATAGAGTCTAAGTCTAGAAGGGATCGTTGTGATCTTCTTGTCTGATCTCCTGTATAACACGGGCCATAGAATTTCCCCAAAATAATTCCTAGGGCACAGCTTTTAGAAAAATATCCAATCTGGATTTAAAAATGGTCAGTAATGGAGAATCCACCATGACCCTTGGTCAATTATTCCAATGAGTAATTACTCTCACCATTAAAAATATATGCCTTATTTCCATTCTGGATTTGTCTAGTTTCAACTTTTAGCCATTGGATCGTATTATACCTTTCCTAGAGCCAGGCCTTTTGAGAAGGACCTGACTTTCTCTGGAGTCAGCACTTCTTCCAGAACCTGCTTTTCTGAATATAGATGCAGATATGCCAAAAAAAGAAAAAAAAAAGGCTTTCAAAGAAATACACAGAGAAAAGGAACTATCTTGATCCTATTGAAGTCACAGCAGGAGCAAGCCCAAAATGTAATGGCCCATTCCAATTGTCCTCACCCTCCATGCCAGTGTACTGTGTTCCAGGTAGACTCCTTCCACACTACCATCGGAACAGATTAGAAGATGAGTAGAAGACAAGCAGTGATGGATTTGCAACAACCTGTATCTACCAACCATTCTTCCACCCCATTCCCTATAGAGAGGAGCACTCATACAGCAGACATGAGAAGAAAGCTATCCTCCCACACCCCTGGACCTCACCTGCACATGCCTTCATCCTTGAGCTTGACGCAGAATAGGATCTGAGCTGGTATCTTTCCATCTGCATACAGTAATTCTTTACAAACCTAGCATAGGATCTGGGTATCTTTTTCCGTATTCATACAGTAATTCTTCACTTGTGCCACAATATTTGGATATTAGACTTTTTGCTGTTATAGTATATTTCTCCTGACAGAAACCTGGAAAAATGGCAAGACATAGGCAATTATGTCTTTATATTAAACTAAATGAAAAAGGAACTCAATAGAAAAGTGAGGTCTAGTAAATTATCATCTTTATGAAAGCAGGTTACCTTTTTAACCCTAATAAGAATAAAGGTGCAGGGCTGAAATACTTGCTGTATCAAATGTAGATAGAGCAAGAACAAATAGGTGTATGAGATCCTTGCTGTCTAGAACCATCTTGGAAAGATTAAGTATTTAAACTACAAACTTCAGGCCTGCCATAAAAAATGGGCAGTCATGTCGAACTTCAGCAGTCCCACCCATAAAAAGAAGTCTTTTATCTGGACATTTTTAATATCTGTGAACATTTTATTTAATATTCAGCAAACATATGTTGGCAGTAGGAACAGTATATTCAGTAAGTTTGTGCTTTGCATTAAGGTTGTAATACAAGATTGATCTTGCGGTCATTTAGCTATGAAGTGGCACTTGTAAATGGAAAACATCACTGTTTTAACAAATATTTTCTGGCACCTTCACATTGCTGTTAACTAAAAACAGATAAAAAACTGGTTTAGTGTCTTGCCTGCTGAAAACTATAAGCTATAACTAGCAACTAACACTAGGGTTGATTTCACTGGGGGTGGGGGGAAGCATATGGGAACTAAGGAATTTCTCTTTATTTCTCAAGTATTTCCTTCCCCCCTCCCTCTCCACAGTTTTGCAAGTGGAGATCAATATAGGTGCACTTTTGCAAGATATCTTTTAGGGACTCATTTGTGCATCTGCAATTTACAAGCTCAGTTTAGCGCACACAACTTGTAAATGTGTGTGAATGCAGTGCAGGTCACTCAAAGTATGTCTACACAGCAGCTGGGAGGTGTGATTTCCAGCATATGCGGACATATACATATTCACTCTACTCAAGCGAGTGTGCTAAAAGTAGCAGTGTAGCTTCAACAGCATGGGCGGAGGCGCAGGTTACCTGCCCACGAACAATTCTGCCCAACCGCATGGGTAAGTACTCTAGTGGCTAGTCCAATACACTGCGTGTACTACCACAAACACACTGCTAATTTTATGCACTTGCTCCTGTAGACCTAATGCATATATATCTATCCTAGCTGCTCAGTAGACACAATCTTAGATGTCTGACTAGACCAGCCAGTCATGTTAAATAAACGTGTATGTGATCTAAATTACACCTGCAGTGATTTGCAGATGCAATGGTAATAACTGGACATCTGACAACCTAAGGCTATGTCTACACTGACCGTGGCAAATTCACCGCTGTCAGATCCGTTTTTCCGGTTCAATTGAGCAGCAGTGAAGACATCCTCAATCAATCCAGAAGTCAATCTAATCAAACCACCTTTAAAAAAAAAAAAACAGTGCCACATCAATGGGTACGTATTTCCTGTCAGTGCAGTGTAGTGGAGACGGCGAGCAAGATGGATGTTACGAAGTGGATGGGAATTACTCTACATAGTGTGGTATAGCAAGGGCAGAGGGCAGTAGGAAAGTTCTAGAAGGGTGATATGTAAGTGTCAGAATGATCCAGGCTTTATTCCCTATAGACTAGCCAAAGTCAGTACAGGGTAATTAGAGTCAGCTGACACCAATTAAGGCCCCACCCAGGTGCCTGTAAAAACTCTCTACTCCTGAGAGACAGGGTGGGAGTTGAAGGAGTAGTTGTGTGGTGAGCAGAGGGGTGTGTGGAGATTGCAAAGAAGAACAGAGTACAGTGGTGTGTGGAGTCGTGGAGAAGAACAGAACAGAGTACAGCGGTGTGTGGGAGAGAGGTGGAGTCCTGAGGAAGGTACTGGGCTCCAGAAGCCAGAAAGACAGAGGGGGGAGAGTAGCCCAGGGGAAAAGCCTGCAGCTGCGAGTAAGGTGCCAGCAGCAAAGAGCTTCTACTCAGAGGTCCTCTGGGCTGGGATCTGGAGGAGCGGGTGGGCCTGGGTCCCTACCCCCTCCCTGGGAAGATGGGGTAACTGGCAACGCCCTGGCCCACTACGAGAGGCAAAAGTGCGAGACCCACTAGGGAGAAGCCAGCCATTTGCCACAATAGTTTGTGCAACTCCTGTAGACGGCCGCCGAATTTGCCAGTCAGTGTAGACCAGGCCTAATTTGTGAGCACAAACACACAATGCTTAGTTGTTACTAATTTCACTGGCAAAATTAGGGGCTATCACAAGTAATCAAAACATGTTGTGCATAGAACACTCTGTCTAAATATATGAACTACATTTTCTAGTTTCTACAAAGTAGTGAACACACATTCTTTTAATTAAAAGATTGTTGTGTTTTGCTGTCCAAAAACAAAACCTACAGGAAACATAGTGAAAACAAATTTTATCCTGTGATTAGACATTTCCCAGTCATCGTTATCTAGGAATGAATGTTAGGAACCCAGGCTGCAGTTCATAAAGAATCACAGTTAAAGTTCAGTAGCAAAATTATTACAACTAGACCCAGAAAAGTTAGTAAACACACCATCAACCCTCCCCAATCCGTCCAAAATTCTGACACCAAAATCATCTTCCTGTCCTTTCTGACCACATCCATTCCCTCTTTCACGGCTTTCATCAGCTTCTCCTTGCTCCCTGCAGCACATTCAAGATCTTTGTTCTCCTGTTCAAGGCCCTGCAGAATTAGGTTGCTACTTAACTCACCACTGTACTGTTAACTAATATACGCTGGCTAGCATATGTATATATTATGCTAACGATACTACCCACAATGTATATATTCCATGCATTTACATATACAGATCATTAAGCATTAGAATAATAGTTATATAGTCCAAATTGACCTGTACCTTTGTTATAATCCGGTACGCTTATGCTAAGTAGCCCATAAAATTTTCCATTAGCAAAAGTAAGCCTTGGAAACCTGTCCATATCAGGACATATGATTATTTCCTCATGGCAAGAGGAAAGGAGTTTCCCACAGAAACTTAGGAGGTATCTTCATGCCCCTTAGTTCCTGGGATGCATGTGCTCAGAACAAAGATAAAGATAAAATACGGTACCAGAAACAAACAAGGTGAAAAAGGTGATTGATTAAATTCAGTTTCAGGTGATGTACATGGTACATTTTACTGGTAAACAGGTAGGCTATAAAAATGGATTTAGGGATGTAACTTTAGGGAGCACACCTTCTGCATAAGGTGAATGTAACATCACTGCACAGGACTGCTCTGCAAAGGCTGGTATCATATAGAATCTTTTTCCTGTACCATACTAAGAAAACTGACTGTCAGTGATTATTTGAGTATATTTCATAACAAAATAATGAACCAAAGTGTGATCAAACAGTTTATCAACAGTACTGTCCTTCCATTCCTATCCTCGGCCATTTGGTAGTTTTGACCCTACCTGTGTCTCATCACCTCTTTTGCATTCTTTTCTCATGTGGCCTACATTCTGTCTTGCCCTCATCTTCTCTGCTTCCACCCTCTGAAATCACTTCTTAAAATTCACTTCCTCCAACAAGCCTACACACTGACCCTCCCCTTCATGAAGTGTTCATTCACCTCACTGGAAAATCATGGCACTAACGAGACGTTGCTACGGTGATTCTGATGCTATTTTTATAGCCTTCCTTCCCCACCTTTGCATTTGTTTGTTGTCCATTCAGATGAGTGAGGGTCTTTTGAGGCAGAAACTGTCCCTTTCCACTTGGTCTGTAAAAGCGCTAGCTTAGTGTTGGCACTAAACACAAATAAGTAATAATATTGTATGGTGGTAGCAGCAGTAATCCAACCTCTAGTATGACTTCACACATCTTGTGCTAGTTTGTTTTAGCAGAAAAAAAATTGTTACCACGTTGTTGGAAGACAATTGTTATTTCATTGTATTTCTTAAATTGTTACATATCCCCCCTTGTGCTATATATGTACCATCCATCCAGTGTCATGGACCTGCCTAAGTAGGCAGGAATGAAACATTGTGGCGTATTTGATTCATGTGCAATCATCATGTGATAAATGCATGAGACAAGAGAGCTAAATGGAATTATTTTTTTAAAACATGGAACACTTAAAACAAATAAAGGTAAATATGCATGTGTACTAATACACTTTATATAACACCAGAGAGCCTGATTCTCCTCTTTTTTAACCTAGTGGAAATGAGGAGTGTCTCCACTGAAACCCCAAAGTTGTTACACTGATCTAAAACTACTGTTAGCGAGAGGGAACTCAAGTCTTTAAACTGCAGTATATCAGTTCATTGATCATCTTCTAAGTAACTAAAGTATGTTTCAATCATAGAGAAGTTAGTTGGATATTATCAGTAACATTGTCAACTGTGAATCCATAAAGCCATCTGATTAGTTTAATGGCTACATTTTTCAACTTGTACTTCTTGTTGTTGAAAAGTGGAAAAAATATATTTGGGTCTAGTAGTATTTCTGGATTCATTGCATTTATCTAAAAATATCTACGTCAGTGGCACAAAAATAGCAAAGCTCAGAATTTCTGTCATAGTCTGTCTGTATAGTAAAGGTATTTACGTTTAGTGTTAGATAATGATTCATTCCTACTGTCTCTATTTGTGATCCATTATCTGCATCACTTTTCAGTGCCTTTGTGTGTCAAACAAAAGAAGAAAGGTCCTCCTGAACCCAAGTTCTTAGGTACCTAAAGAATCGAAGTCAAGTTTGTAAAACATCATGTCAAACCATTCATAGACTCAGTGCCCCAGTGATCCGAGGTTGGGGGTCTAAAAAACAAAACAGTAGAGAGGAAATAGACACCAACCTGCCACAGACACATGTACAGCGAGGAAGATATTTTTATTTAAAAGAGACAGCTGAGAAACAGTTATTTGATCCCTGCTGTTTGAGGGACAATAGGGAAAGAAAAGTATTTTTGTGATCACTCTTCAGTGTTCCTTATGCAGCATGGTTCCAACAATCACAACAAAAACCAAGATTATTATAACAACATTGCAATAGGCCAGAGTCGTGTTGCAAGCATTATGCACAGTTGTACCTAGCGTACATGTTCTGTTTGATTGCTTACAGATCCATGACATTTAGTTTGTTAAAATGTGCTTTATCTAACTGAAAAGAACTAGCCCAATAAACAGGACGCTTTTAATAGCTATGGACCACATTCTGGCATCTTTACTCATATTGAATAGTACCTTGTTTGGCAAGCATTATTTATTATTACTGTCATCAACATTGTTGAACTATAATGATACAGTATTTTCCCCAGTGACTGAGCATTCATTCAGTAATACACAGCTATATACTGTGTGCACAGAGAACAGGGCACAGCTTTAGTATTCATTTTAGGTATACAGATGCTCCAAAGCATATATAGGACTTTCCCTGCTTAAATTGTACATATGTAAACGGGCTTGCATATTTGTGTACGTGTGCTCTTATGAAAACTTACTGCTGTACGTGGAATGCATATTGGTGTGGCTTCATCAGCAATCATTTTGGATGACCTTTATAATTCAGTTGAGGCTTTGCCACTTGTGACTAATGCTACCATATCAAATTAATGTTGCTAAAGCCTTTATATCTCATTGCACCATCATGTATTCAGTATATTGTACATATTTTAAAGAAAAATTATTTTAGGAATGTTTTAGAGGGTTTTACAAACAAATTTAATGACTTTTTCTTGTATCTTCCTACCTTAAAACCAGGTGACATGAATCCAATTGTGTCAGGGAGAGAGAAAAATTAAACCTAATAAAGGTGAAATACTCCCAAAATGCTTCTCTATGCTTAAAAATGTCAGTTTTATCATCTAATGTCATGCCCTTCTGTGACCAGATTTAAGTGTTGGCACAATTTTGAAGTGGGAAATCTCCGCTTACCAGTTGCATGAGGAGGTATTGTTTCGAGCCCTTCAGGAATGTGATATATCTGGTTTTAAAACCATGATGCTTTTACATAAAGAAATGCTATTTCTAGCCCAGGACTGATTTTTTTTTTTTTTTAATGGAGTCATCTCCCACTTTTTCAGCCTGCATGGAACCTGTCACTACATGGTCTCCCATCTGCCTTTTTTTTCCCCCTTACTGTCACTTTGTCTCTCTCATAGAAGATGACAGAAAATGGGGAGAGAGTGGCAATGCAGGGGTGAAAGCCGAAGGAAAATGTGAAGAATAGATTATTTTAGTTATGTTCAAGGACTTTCCTGGAAAGTTCCTGATGTTTGCAAATGTTGTTTTATGTTGTTTCAAAATAATAAAAGTTTATAAAAGTACCTTCACATACTTTTTGTCCTCACTTATATAACTGGATATTTTGGCAAATCCAGATCTTGTTTGCATTTAAACATGCATGATGAACAATGAGAGGCTAGTGTGTTTATTATGTAGATATATTGAAAACAGACTTTATCAGGAATATTCAAAGCTATATTTTCCTAAAATTAATTGTATTCATGAACATACATAGCATATTATCCCTGGATTGCTCTAGAGATATCTTGTTGCCTGGTTAAATTACCACATATGGTATACAAAGAAGGTAATGTTGTTTAGCAGCTAGAGATTGCTCTTGTTAACAGTTGTATGTTTATAATGAAAGACTGAATATCTTTACCCTAATGATCCTGGTAGAACTGACTTCAGTGAACACTGAGGTAAAGCTACTGAGTATTCATCACATTCAAACATTGTGACCTGAAATGAAAGTCTCTCTAGCCTTACCAATCCACTGAGCCATTCATTCTTCCTATAAGTTTGGCTATTTGCTTTGCGGATCTTTCTGTTAATGCATTGTTTTTTTCATTACAGTAGAGCTGATGTAATTGTAATGCTTCTGGAAATACATTAGGGGCCTTCTGAGCTGCATGTTTTGGTTATGTAGTGGGCCGACCTACCCAGAGGATAAATAGGCATACTGCACAGAAAATGGGAAATAACCAGCTGCTGTGTATATGGTGGAACTACAGAAATAATGGGGGAAGCAGGGAATTCACTTATACGAATTCCATGCCTTGCATGCACCGTAAGTTCTGTCATCCCATGTAGGTACCATGCAAACCATGAGAACTGTTAGAGCCTCAGTGTTAGCGTAAAACCTCTTTGCAGCCCCACCGAAGGGAAGCAATGCATCATAAGGGTTTTAAAATAAACTTTGCTTTGGAAAGTGAGGTTGTTGAGAACATTTTTCAGAACTAATGGTGTGATATTTTTCACCAATTGGTTTTGTGTGAGTTTTGCATCCTCTTTTCCTCCCTACTTCCACTTTGGAATTGAAGTTTCTCACTCAAGTTCAGGAGATTGAAAATTGTTCAAACAGAAGAATGCAAAACTTTGAAAAGCTGCTTTCTCGTGGAAATGCGGAGGCAGGTGTGGTATTCCCCATCTCTCTTCTAAAGCCACATTGGCTGGAAGAATGGGCCCAGGGCTAAGAGATGTGGAATCCTGGATTCGTTTTCCAACTGCTGCCACTACCTGGCCTTAGTCCTGTGTATTTATACAGACATTTATGAATGTCATTAGTTAAGTTTCAGAGAGGTAGACTGAGATACAGAAGGGTTACATGACTGACGCTGACTTGTTCTCTGACTTCAGAAATGTTTGTTATTATTTATTTGTATTATTGTAGCACTGTTGACCTCTTGATATTGAATGAAAGATGCTGGGGGGGATAAGATTTGATAAAGAAGGGGAGCGAGTGGGGAGATGCAAAGAGAGGGGTGACATGTTCAAAGTGACAAGCTAGGAAAATAATCTTTGCAGCCGCATCATTCTGAATGGTTATGAGCAGAGCAAGATCATAATTGGCAAGGCCAGAGAATAGGATATTGCAGTATTTGACGCATGAGATGATGAGAGTTTTAGCTGTGTGGATGGATCTGAAAGGCTGTAACTTAGCTGAATTTGTGTTTGCAGATGAGGTTACCCAGAGGCAAGGTGTAGAGAGAGAAGAGAAGGGGACCAACGGTAGATCCCCAAGCAACTGTCACAGAAAGCTTTAATCTCTGAGCCTCAATATTCCACATCTGTAAAATGGGAGCAATTATATTTACTTATTTACTCATGCTTATTTTAAATTTATTGATAAGTGGAAAGTATCTATCTGCGGGTTATAGTGGATCACAAATTTACTATGAGTCAGTAATGTGATGCAGTTGTGAAAAAGGCAATATCGTTCTGGGGTATATTAACAGGAGTATTGTGTGTAAGACATAGGAGTTAATTGTCCTGCTCTGTTCAACACTGGTGGGATCTCAGCTGGAATACTATGTCCAGTTCTGGGTGCAACACTTCGGGAAAGATACACACTAACTGGAAAGAGTCCAGAGAAGAGCAACAAAAATTATAAAAGGTTTAGAAAATCTGACCTATGAGGAAAGATTAAAAATAGGATATATTTGTCATGCGGCCTGGATGGGGGGGGGGGCGTTTGTGTTGTTTGACATTAGTATGTCAAAATCATAGTGATTCATGTGAGACATACCATGTCAGGTGCTGTTAGAAAGGTTATAATGTGCTGAGTAAGATGATATTATTTGTGTTCATGTGTAATATGTGTGAGGAAAGTTATGGAGATCTTTGACATACCTGTATTTCAAATTGTGCTGTAGAAGACACACCCCAGACAGAGAGGCCACAGGACAATAGCCCGCTTAATGGCCCATCAAGACCTTTACAGAGGCCAGAGGCCCAGGAAGAAACTAAAGGCATACCTGAAGAGTTACCAGGATTGGCCCATGTGACTCTGGACTCCATTTGCGTTCCTGTAAAGTTCCACAAGCCACATGGCCAGTGACAGAGGGTATATAAGATCAAACCACAGAAACCATTTTGTCTTTGTCTTGTTCTTTGTTCCTGTCCAGCTGCGGACACACCTCTGGATCAACACACTTTGCAACTGAACTGAAGGACTTAAACACATCCAGGTACTGGATGTATACCAGAGGAACTATACAAGCCTGCAACTCCACAATTGTTCTAGAAACCTGTTGTGTATGGATTTTCAAATCATTTTTATATATCTGATTGCTTTAAGCCTTTAACACTTCTCTTACTGTTTGTTTTTCTTTTACTAATAAACCTTTAGTTTTAGTTACTAAAGGATTGGCTGGCAGCTTGGTATTTGGGGTAAGATCCAAAATTATAGTGAACTGGTACTGTGGCTGATCCTTTGGGATCAGAGGGAATCTTTTAGTAAAGAGCATAGAGTTTAAATGACTGGTCTCTTTACTGGACCTCATGTCAGTTTGGGAGCCAGAGACTGAAATGCAGTAAAGGGGGCTGTGTGTATTTACACAGTGGCTTCTTGATAACCAGTGTGAGGGAATCAGAAGCACTGTTTGTGGCTGGTTGGGAAGTCTGACTGCAGTGTCACCCACCAGTGCTGGGAGAATTCGCTCTTCTTTTACAGCCTGCCCTGACCCTGGCATTATCAGTGGGCTACCCTGGGCACGGACGGGTTACAATATTGAAACTTGAGAAAAGATTGAGGGGAAATCTAATAAAATTTCAAATATATTAAGGGCTGTTATAAAAAGGATGGTGTTCAACTATTCTCCAAATCTACTGATGGTAGGACAAGAAGTAATTTGCTGATCTGAAGCAGGGGAGATTTAGGTTAGATATTAGGGAAAACTTTCTAATTATAAGGATAGCTAAGCACTGGAATAGGCTTTCCAAGGAGGTTGAGGAATCCTCATCCTTGGAGGTTTTTAAGAACAGGTTAAACTCTGGCAGGGATGGTCTAACTATGCTTGGTCTAGCCTAGTGGGCTAGACTAGATGACCTCTCAAGATCCTTTCCAGCCCTACATTCCTATGATTATTGAGATCAGTCAGTGATAGAAATAGGAATGGAACTTAGAACTTCTTATAACATGGGCCTGGGTTTATTCCTCGTGATCAGACTTGCAAAATATCCTGTGTGCTGAGGGTGAATGGGAAGCATTCCTCAGAAGCTAAACAGTCATCTGGAAGCCCCGCCTCTCCCCCCCCTTACATTTCTAACTTTTATGGCAATGAAGAAAACCCTGTATCCAGGAACCACTTGCAGCTGCTATAAGAAACAGATGGGGAGGAACTGTACGTGTCTGTGTGTGTGAGAGGGGGAGTCTAGCAGAGTTTGTGTGTGAAAGAGAACATCTCAAGGTGTGATTACATCCTCTTACCAGATTTGCCTGTCACTTTGAGGTATGCTTATTTATTAGGGTTACCTTCCTGGAAGAGGAGGTGCGATTCTAGGTTTTCAGGGATGGGTTCCTCCAGCCCCAGATTCAAATAAACCTCCCACAGATACACACAAACATTCCAGATTACCTGAGTGCGTCTGAGCAGAACAGGCTATCCACACTCTCAACTGACCCCTTATATGTCCCTGAACTCAGCAGGCTGGGTGACACAGCACTTTCAGCTGCCACCCTTATGAGCCTCTTTGCAACACACCAGAATGGAGCACACTTCTGAGCAGGCTGGGTCCAAACAGCACTTTCAGCTGCTCCCCTTATGTGCCCCCTGGACTCAATCAGGCTGGGTCAAACAGCACTTTCAGCTGCCACTCTTATATGCCCCTGAACTCCATAGACTAGGCAGAGCGGCACTTCTCAGCTGCCTCCCACCTCACTCTACAATTGTTCTAGCAGTAACTCCCTTGATAAGCAAACCCCATAGGATTTTGGGCATTCCAGGGATCTTTGGCTTAGGTAAAAGAAGCGTTGCTGCAGAGCTAGGTAGGGAAGCCAAGAACACAAAGGAGTAAATGCATTTAGAGAGAGAGAGAAACTGGCAACAAACTTGATTACAATAGTTAGTTTATTGCCAGGTGTATAAAACTTATGATACTAAAAGTGATGCCATACAAGGAGAGAAAAACAATCCAATACTTACAATACAACAAAATTACAGTAGGGGTATTGGAGAAGGCTAGCCCAGGGTTTGATTACAAAAGTAGAAAGTTATACCTGGACTAGAGAGAGAGAGAGAATTGGGGAAAGATGGGGGAGGAATCTCACCACTCCTTGCAACTCAGAAGTTCCCAGGAGATAGGCTGTTCAGCTTAGGATCAGGAGCACTTGAGAGAGAGGCAAATGAGGAAGCATGCAGCATTTGGGTCCAGGCATCAGAACAGGGGTTTGAACTTGGGTGTGGGTTTTTTGTAGAACCAGGTTTGTTTGTGGGTAAACAAAGTCTCAATGAAGTACCCCAGGGAGGTTTTCTTTATGCTGGACAATAGGAGCTGATCGCTCCTGGCTACGATCAGTGTTCCTTGAGGGTGCTCACAATGCAACCAGGCAGATTCAGTGTTTTGCATATTAATAACTAGAATGATAACTGTGGAGCTGGATGGGTGTAGGTGTGAGTTCATTTACAGCAGGAGCAGAGATCTCCCATTATGCAGTGCCTCCCTGCTTTGCCAATCCCAGAGTTCAGTGTGGTCCCTGCTTTGGATTTTGATTCTCCATTCTTCATGCTAATTCTTGTTCCATCTTCCATGTAGATGAGGCTTCTGTTCTCCATTTGATGTACTAATTGAGATGCCTCTTTTTACATCTTCTATTTAGATGAGGCATGGGGAGTTGTCTTAATCCTATCACCCTTGTTGGGAAGGTTTTAGGTGTGTCTCCCACTGCCTTTTCATTGCTTTTGTTTCTGGTTCAAGCAGAGGCCAGGGTGGGGGGTTCAGGTGAGCCAGAGAGAGAGTAGGGGTTTTGCGCCCTGATTCCCCAAGAACACAGAGCTGCCAGGTAACAATCCATCCATTCAAATATGAGAATGCATGTGATCAGGAGCATGTGGGTGGGAGAGAGTGTATGTGGTTATATGGGTGTGGGTAGCATGCGTTGGCATATTTGGTCAGGCTGGGCTAGTGGATTATTTTTCACTTAGGCTAGTAAATTTTTTAAAGGATTTTGCAAGGCTCCTGTTGACTATATGGTTTAGCTTTGTTAGACATAATAAATACAAATTTTTGCATTATTTTTTTCCATCTGTTCAGACTATGGAGTATACATGGCTGTGGAAAGTACTGAAATTTCATAAAACTGCTCAAATATCACCGTTTTTGTCTAAAAAATAGACACATTTAGTTGGCTAAAACTGTTTTTACAATGCATACTCTATCTAACTCTACTGCTCATAGTCACTGGAGTTGAGTTTCAGCTTCTACATTGCCTATTAGGGAGAAAGGGAAATCTTTGTCTTAATCATTCTAGAGCTCAACCAAGGAAAATCCTGTAGTTATATTGCCCATTTAATTTCTTCATATCAGATACCCACTCTATATTTTGTTCTGCCAAGGGACACATATTTGTTCAGTTGGCTTTATAATAGACACTGTGGTGTATCTAGATGAGGAAGCTTGATTCCAAAGAGCCTGATACAGCATTCAGGCAAGAAAAATCCTGTGACTCCATCCCTGGAAGGGGGAAGGCTTGGGCAAGTATCTAATGTGCAAATCAGCACTACATGGTTGCATCCAGGCAGGATTTACCCTCTTAGGATAAGGAATGGGCTGAGCAGCTGCCTATCCTAGGACTTTTAAGGGAGTTCAGCAGTCAGAGGCGGTTTTAAGGTGAGAAAGATCCTAAGGATGATACAGCTAATTTTATACAGTTGAAGTTTGTCGAGGAGATATTAAACCGCATTATGAGAAAGCACTGACGTACATCTATGAGAACTAATACATATAAATTTATGTCCATAGAATTCAGTAAATGTGAACATCTGGCTCCTATACTTAATATTTATTTATCTTCTGCAATCTAATTGAAAACAATTGCTTGAATAACAATTGTTTGATGTTTTCGGTGTCTGACATGTAGAACTTATGAAATGTGGTTCTCAGTCAACACATTCATGTGATGTGTGTATACAGTCAACCTGTCTTTGGAAACAATAAATCCCTCTGTTTAAAAGACAATGTGAAATTTTATGTTAAACTGTGGCCTGCTACACACATGTCCATTTTCCTGCTACTTTCTTTGAACACAGAACACAGTGAAATGTATTGTACAACTTACCAGTTTGATTTCACTTTGATAGACAAGACGTGACCTTATATACACACGCCAGTGTACTCTAATCTGTGGTCTCCCAGCTCCCACTCTGCAGGAATTCTGAGATGTTGATGGAACCCTGTGATTTAACAGAGCAGCTGCACTGACCCTTCACCCTTCACACTGGTTCTGACAGCTGCCTGCCATGTGTAGAGGAAACCTCACAGACTAAAATCTCTGTCATAAAGTAAAGATTTTTAGATAAACATGCGAGTCTGATCATACTACTACTTTAAAATTAAATATTTTAAAAGCAGAACTTTCTGTCAGTGAAAGAATGACACCTATATATACAAGGTATACTGTACAGTTAAAAATAGGGGATATGCAGTGTAATGTTCCTCTTGTCTTTTGAAAGGATATGCTAAACAATTTGAGTTGTTACAAACCTAAACAAACTTGCATACTAAATTTGATTAATCTGCCACTTAAAACAGGTTCAGCTTGCTGAACAAGGCTCATGAGGTTTTGCTAGTTTGTTAAAAATGAAGTGTCATAATAAAGTTAAGTGAGAAATAGCTTAGCCTTCCAACATTTTCTGCATCAGGTGGTAGATGGAGTTGTATCTACATACTAGTAGTACTAACCTTTATCCCACAGTAGATTTCTGTTATCAGGCTTTTTTAGGAAAATAAAAATGAGAAGTATTTAAAATACAAGTATAAACCAAAATATAAAGTTGGTTTAAAAATCCCTGTTATGGGCTAAAATACCAGGCTGCATTGTACTTTTGTTTCATTCTGTTCACATACTGTATCCAGAGTTACATCATTGCTAATGTTTTCCTGCTGAGCTACCATCATCTTTTGTCTAGCTGTCATAGTATTAAATTGATATACCTTCCACATTTGGGTAGAGGTCATTATCCTGTTGCCTGGTTGCATTGCCTCTGCTGAGCAGGTTAACTGCTTGAGGTCTTTTATCTAGATAAATGTTTCACCAGCACTTTTGCTCCATGATGACACAAACTGTTCCTCGGAGGTCAAATACAGTTGAATTAGCAATGCTGTGATAACTTGGTCCCTGTACTTTCATAGACAGATGCATACCCATGGGAGTAAGGTTTTCAACTTCATGATAGGAATAAAAATAATGACAAAAGAATTGTTTCCCCCAACTATTTGCTTTTAATCTTTAAAAGAAAGTATCATTATTGAAGATTGCAAATTGGCTTATAAGAAGAAAGGCAATTTGCAAAGAAATATGACACACATATACTAAACTTACGGAGTAGCCACCTCTACAAATATTTTAACACAATGTTTGTAATTTAGAGTTATCACGTTTTTTAAAGATGTTAGCTAACTTGATACATATCTTCTTTTTAAATGATAACTCTTCATAAGAAATTGTTTAGGAATCTGTTGAGATTTTCAGCCATTTCCTGGAAGTATCTTTGAAAGAGACTTTCAGAGCATGAGTCCTATGTAGAGACAAAAGTAACAGACAAATGAGAAATGATACTCAATTGGCTCTTTATTACCTTTCCTGCGGCTCTTTGCAGCATGTGATATTAAAACGCTGTGTGATTTAATTATTAACCAATTAAGTTATCAACTTGCACTAAGTTATTTGCTGTGAGAATTATTTTTATATATAATAAAAACTAACTATTTTCCTGTCATTCACACTTCTGTGGCTCATTTGGGTAATGTTGATCGCTAATTTGGCTCCTGAACCATTGAAGTCTGAATATCACTGGTGTAATCATTCTGACAATTCCCTGACAACACGGGGCCAGGTTTTTAAAGGTGTTTAAGCACCTAACTCTCATTGATTTCATGCTTTGATTTTAGTAGGAGTTAGATGCCTAAAATATCTTTAAAAATCTGGCAATTGGTGACATGTTTATTCCAAAGGCAGACTATCAATGATATTAAATAAAACAACTAAGGTAAGAGCCTGTTAAAATTCATTTTGAGGGTGAACAGGGTTTCAAGAAAAAAAATAGAACTGAGAACTATTTTGTCAGGAAAAATACAATTGTATATCTTTAACAACAGAAACAAAAACCGAAAAGAAAAAACACTGACACGTAATAATAGCTTTAATAACTAATCAAAATAGATCAGCTAGAAAAGTTTAACATAGATGCAATTTATGATTCCACAATATTACATAAACCATTAAAAAAATATAATAAAAGGAATAAACACGGGGCAATGGAATGGGCCTTAGTCCAACATCTATTGAAATTATTCTGTAAGATTCCATTGGCTTCAGTCGGCATTGGATTGTACCATTATACCAACATGCACAAATAATCATATCTTTTCATTCCCTGTTCATATAGGTACCATTTCAGGATAACAATTGGGCACATGCTTAAAGTTATAGATGTTCTTAAGTCCCACTGAAGTCAATACAATTAAGTGCAGTTTTTAAGAAAAAAGTTCCCATACATGCATTTGGATAGCTATATAAACCTGTATAACAAGATTTTTGTCCTGATACTTAAAATGTAAATCGAAATGAATCTCTCCACTTAAGATGTATCTTTTTTTTTTTTTGACAACAGAGTCAGGGATAAAGAGATTAGAGCCACATTGGAAAAAAGACCATGGCTATTTCCATCTTGTATGACCAACCTAGTAAATTATCCTGACAAAACATTAGACATTTATTCTCTGTTTCCTTTTTTGGTAAGGAATTCTTTTTTATATCACATACACACAATGATTTTGAAAGAAGATGTTTCTGGAGACATTTGTAGCCAAAATACAGGTAAGTTTTTGTTCAGCTGCCTGAATTTTTGCAGACGAAAAACAGAGTTCAGTCTGATGATGATGAAATTTTTCATATATGGAGACTTTGTTATAAAATAGGGACCACACTTAGGAAAGCACTGCTGGCAGGAGGAGGCACAATTTACACTGAGGTCAATGGAGTCATTTGCTTTATTGAATTTCACTGTCCAAAAAAAAACAAAAAAACCAGAGGAACTGAAAGGAATTGGGAGATGGATGAAAAGCCTGTTGGAGACTTTAATTGTTCAGGTTAATCGTACGTTAGAATGGAGAAGAATTTCCAAGTCCATAGGCACTGATCCAGTTATCACTGAAGTTAATGGGTATCTCCACTAACTCTCCATTTACTTCATTGGGAATTGAACTCGGCCCAGCAGGAGGGACTGGGGGTTCTTCAGATCCTGACAGTGCAACTAAGGCACAGTGTGGCTCGCACTTTTATTTTCCAGTCTGAGCAATTGTATTAACACTGGCATGTCTGTGTAGCTTGATTCTCATAGAAGAGAATCTACTGCTTTGGTCTCAGACAGAAATTATGATCCAAGGCCACTAGCACTGCATTTCTCTATGGTGGTGTGAATTTATATAGAATATACTATATGCCATTGGCTGCTTCAGCCTAAAGAAATCTCTATTGGATGCCCGTTTATCGGCATGGCTCCAGTTTTTCAGCACAGTCTCCATGTAACCTTTTAATCTAACTCTTGTCTTTGACTTTTCACACTTTATATATTCAACCCCTCATTGCAGATATATTGCTTTAAGTGCTTTAGAAATCCTGATTTATTGCCTCAAGGGATTAAATAGAATTCTAATATTCTCAGTTTTTCTGCATTCATTTCTACAGTCCATTTGTATCTAATAAATACATTGCTGAGGTCATATTTCTCTCAAATCTTTATATCCTGAAAATAACTTTATTCAGTGAAAGAGTGCTTAAAAAAAAAGCCATTTAATATTGTTCTTATTCTTGCTTTAAATATTAGCTTTCCAGGCAGTGGGTTTACATTCTCCAAGTAAACACCACCTTTGAGGTTCACACTGCAAAGCTAATTTTTAGTTGACTTATAAGAGGATTTAATCAAGCTAAAGGATATATTATTCAAAGCAAAAAATGTAATTAAGAAAAATCCTTTTTCAGTAGTCAGAGAACAACTCGTTTTCATTAATTTTATGAAGAATGTTGTTTTCTTTGGCTGAAAACTTTAACCCATAAGAGAAAAGAAAATTTATGGGGCAGTCCACAAATTGACACAGGTTTTGAATCACAAAGCTATTAGAGCAGTATCTGCTAGAGCCCCTTATAGTTAAAGGTTTATTAGTGTTCCTTTATAACCCCCGGTTTTCAGGTCAGGTTTTTACTCAGAGATTAGCTCTGAGCTAAATACTGTGATACAAAGTATCAGCCTGGGGAAACATGTATACATAATGTAGTGAATATGTACGTGTGCATATTTAATGTCTATAATCATCTCCAACAAAATATTTTAGGAAGTTTAGGTTATGGGAGTTAAATTGAGTGAACGAAGGATAGCACTTTAGCCTTCTATTTATATATGTCATATGTTTTATTGTGATCCTGCCTTTTCCATGCATATGGTAAGCTATCAAGCATTCCCTGAAACAGAATGAAGAAGGTGGTAAAAATAAAAGGCATAGTCTTTGTTGTCCTAATTCTGCAAGGTGTTCAGCAACCCCTGTAGGTTATTGCATCTGCTAACGTTGTGAACTGTGAATTGGACACGGTTAGATTCCCTCATTCATGGTTAGAATGGATGTAAGCTGACATAGGGGAGAGTAAGGGGGTTTATTGTAAGGAGGTTTAACTTTCACCGTCTTACACATCACTTTTGAATTGGGCCCATAGATTTAAAGTCCAAATTCAATTTTAAATATGCATTCTTTGACCTCTGTGTTTAAACTGAACGTTGTATTAATTTAGTTTACTATATCGAAGCACATGCAGTATCTAAATATCTCTCTTAATAGATCTGTGGTTGAGAAGAACAGTAGCTGATGAACAGTAGTGAAACAAATACCTTAACAGAATGTCTTTTCCCCTAATGTTAGAGAGACTGTCTACTTGTTTAATATCATGTTAAACAAAAAAGTTCATGGTTCAGTGCTTAAGCCTCTGAGCTTTCTCCCCAGGGCTGGGCATTTTACTTACTCAACAGGAAACTAACTAGTACAAAGAACAGGCCACTACAGATGCCTGTATACAGAGCCTTCAAGTTTTAAAAGGCATATGCTAGATATGGCTTTAAAGTTCTCAAAATGGAATACATTTCATCCTATATAAGCAACAATTGGTTATCTTATTTTGTCAAATTAAACAATGGCATGAATGGTTGAGGGTTTCCTCTATAGCCTTGTAATAAAAAAAAATACCTGTTTCTTTCAACTGAAATTTTGCAAATTTTTAATCTATATAAGCCAAGCCTGGTATCCCATTTTTCTTGTAATTTTATTCATGATGATTGTGACTAAATGGAAAGATGATCAATCAACTGGCCCTTTTTAGTGTCATTACTATATTCAAAGAGCATTATAAAGATGAAAAGTCAAGTGCTCACAAATTAGGCAATGCCAGAATTAAGGTTGCTTGTGCAACCTTAGTTTGGTTTCCTTGTGCATATGCATTATGATAAAGTATTTTAATTGCATGATCACTTACTATTTTTTTCAACAGTACCCTGTGTCATTCAGTGCATAGGACAGATTGTGCTCACTGAAAGAGTAGCTGTTCAACATTTCTTTTTGTCCTCATCATTCAATGTCTGGTCTATGCCTTATTCCCAGCACACCTTCAAACCCTGCCCTGAACACAGGCTTATTAATTTCCTCATGGGCTTTTTCTGTGGTGCTCTCATCATCGTATCTCAATTCTTAACAAACATTAATTAATTAATTGGCATTACTCCCCTGCAAGCTGAGTTGATATATTATTATCCCTGTTTTGCACCTGGGGAACTGAGCTACCTAGATTAAAGTCAAAACTGCTAGCTAATTTATGCCTGTTTTGAGAAGCATAGGGCCTGTGTTTGAAGAATACTTAACATCTAGCAGTACTTCATATATTCAGAGTAGACTTCATTTGCATTGACCTCAGTTGCAGCTGGGAGTGTTCAGCATTTCTGCAAATCAGACCCAAGGGTGTTGGGTTGGATACTGAGGAACACAAAGGGACCACCTGTGGAAAATTTGGTTCATGTAACTTGCACAGTATCACCTAGGAACTCTATGGTGGAGGCAGGTACTGAATTTAGTTCTATAGGGTGTCATTCAACTGCCTTAACTATGAGACCATCCTTTCTCTTCCTATAGTCCCTTGCTTAATTTACTACACACCATCTAACTTGAGCAACAAACAAAGCTGGGATCCTAGACATCAGACTCATTCACTGCATAATCTTGTTTCTTCCCCACACAGCACCATGCACCGAGAGAGGCTGCAATCCTGTAGAAAAAATAGTATGTGGTCATATAATTACAGGCTACATCACAGTGCATACACACATGGGAACTGAATTAAGGTTAGAACATAAGAACTAAGAACAGCCATACTGGGTCAGACTAATGGTTCATCCAGCCCAGTGTCCTGTCTTCTGACAGTGGCCAATGCCAGGTGCTTCAGAGGGAATGAACAGAACAGGTAATCATCAAGTGATCCATCGTTTTGCTCATTCCTAGCTTCTAGCAAACAGCAATCCCTGCCCATCTTGGCTAATAGCCATTGATTGACCTATCCTCCGTTAATGTATCTATTTCTTTTTTCAATCCCGTTATAGTCTTGGCCTTTACAACATCCTCTGGCAAGAAACTCCATGGGTTGACTGTGCGTTGTGTGAAGAAATACTTCATTTTGTTCATTTTAAACCTGCTACCTATTAATTTCATGTGGTGCTCCCTAGTTTATTGCCTTATGAAAAGGAGTAAATAACACTTCTTTATTTACTTTCTCCACACTATTCATGATTTTATAGACCTCTGTCGTATCTCCCCTTAGTTCATCTCTTTCCAAGCTGAAAAATCCCAGTCTTATTCATCTCTCCTCATATGGAAGCTTTTCCATACCCCTAATCATTTTAGTTGCCCTTTTTGTACCTTTTTTAATTCCAATATATTTTTTATGCAATGAGGCAACCAGATCTGCATGTGGTTTTCAAGATGTGGGCTGTAGTCAACCTTTATTCTGGCATTTCCTAACTTAGTTTTCTTTGATGGAATTTCCTAAGTTTTAAAAAATTCTTTAATTTTTATGGAACCATAGTGATCCCCTACATCAATCATCAGCAGGGTTGGGATCTATAGAACTACAGCACAGCCATCTACCACTTGAGCTAATGGAGTAACTGATGGCAGCAGGAAGCTATAATAGTCTATGTGGACCTGCCACTAGAGGGAGATAGAGAGAGACTTTGAAAATGGGTTTCACAGCTATTTGCTAGACAGGAAAGGAATGTTGTGATCCAGGATTAATGGTTCTTTGAGAGTCTGGAGAGGGATATGCTTTAATGGTTATAGACTCTTCTGCCCTTGCATCCTTACCTAAGTCCTTCTGCCCTATCCCCTATCCCCTCCCCTGGCTCCTGCCTCCATATCTATTCCCTAGCTCCTCCCTGTGTTTCTTCCCAATCCCCTTTACAGCTGGGCTGAATTCTAGGAGTTAAGATGAAGAGGGCCAATCCTGAATATTGGCTATGTGGCATGGAGTCCATATTTAACATTCCACTTGATCTAAGTGAGAGAGAGAGAGAGAGAGAGAGAGAGTGTGTGTGTGTTTGGAGGTTCTTTCCCTCTCCTCCCCCAGTAAAGTTCACAAAGTTGCAACTTTCCATTTCAAAATTTATCCTTATGTCTGTGTTTCATTCTCCAGCATGTCCTGATCAAAGATTAGATGACTCAGAACTTGGCAAATTCCAGATCTTCTAGTTTAACCACTATTAATCACTTGAAATTGCATTTAGAGCTTGTTTGCACAAGATGTGTGCAAAGCAAAGAGCCTCACACAGGCTGGCTTGACTGTCAGGAATTTCCTCCTCTTGCCTCCTCGCTCATTAATATTTAACAAGTCAGGAGGTGGAATTGGATTAGCAGAGTGGGTGGCACATTAATTACTGCTGTCCAGCTGAGTTGATGCAAGGCTGCCCCCTCTGATAGGCAGCTTCAGATAGTTTAGTGTGATGACATATGAGCCTTGAAGGTAGGGATTCATTTTCATATTCCAGAAGTTTCTGCTGTGATCAGTAGTATTTCTGTGCTTCCCAGATTGTCTAGTTCCTTCTACTTTTGATCACCTGATTGCTGCCCCATTGTGCCCCTTTTCAGTACTACCTGCTTGCTTTGTTGTGGTCTCCTCAAGCTGCCTTGTCCACCTGTTGACTGCCCATTTTGCCTTGAGCTGCTCTGTTAACCTGTAGCTCCCAAAACACAAGCATGTTGAGGGTCAAGAGTCAGAAACACCCATGTGAACTTCAGAATCCTCTTGCCTTCATGGGGCCTCCAGAATCAGCAAAATCAAAGAAGGGAAAACAAGTCCTCACTCTGGCTTCTCAGGGTCAGTAGTTTCTCAGAAGTGAGAGAGAGAGAGAAAGAGAGAGTGTGTGTAAAAATAAATAGGATAGAACCTACCTTGTATTTTAATTACAAGTTTAACAGCCTGACTGATAGACTTTTACAAAGGTCAAATGAAAAATGAGCTTTCTGAAATTACTCAAAATGTCATTCTTTGGAATATCAGTGTTCATGAAATTTCCCAAGGTAGAATATCAGTCTTCGCCTTGCCTTGCCTGGAGCTCTGGTGCCCTATTTTAAAAGTCTGTCATCGTCGTCTCCTCCCCCCCCCCACCTCCATTACTGTTGATATATGAAAGACACCACAAGGAAAACAAAAAATACAGAAAAGGCACAAATTTCTCTAACCTCCTTGAGTTGCTATAACTTTACAGTAGGTGATGTCTGTACTAATAGTAGGTAAAAATGTTCTGACAAGGAGAGTTTGTAGGCTATTGATAACCCTTTAAACTGTTTTACTTTGCAGTCTTCCTTTTGAAAGAGCCTTTTTTCATAATTTTTCAAGGCACACTTCACTTTGGAGCCTTTGCTTTTTGGGGAGGGGCAATGTACTGGGGTGAGAAAAACTTATTTTCGGAGCATACACCCCAAGCCTATGTAATGTGAAAAACAGAAGCTATTTCTTCCCATTAATCCCTGTTCTCACACCATATACAAGACTACAAAGCAGGCCTGAGGTTCTGTAGCAAACAAAGGCCAATATTACAGCATTCTTGGGGCCATGATGCATGGTACCAGGAAATATAGCACTTACCATGTATGAAGAGGTGAGCAGTAGAGCCCTGCAGCAGGATTGAGATCCTGCGGGTCCTGCAGGATTCTCCTATAGTATCGGGAGTGGGTAAAATCTCCTTTGTTGCAGGCAGGATTAGGTGGGCAAAAAACCAGACTCTGGTAATTTGTGGGAAAACACTCAATCTCAAATCAGTTTGTCATAAATAGAATTTCAGCAATGTAGAACAAGGTTTTCTATTTAAAAAAAAATTAATACTTAAATTTAAGGAAGGGATAGAAAGATTTGATGTCTATTGTAACAGGAATTCAAGTATTTTTACATGGTTGAAGCAAGAATTGTTTTATTCTTTTAGATTATCTGATTCCATTTATATATATAATATTTTTATAATATAATATTTTTGTTTTGTTTGTTTTTAAGTAGCATGGAAGTACCTGTCTTTTTGCAGAATCTAAGGTTTATGCATGTGGTAATGGGATAAAAATGCAAGAAGCAATGCGGGAGCAGATGGGAGTGGGTATTGCATGGTGGCTGGGAACGGGATTTAGAAAGAGCCCTACACAGGGCTCTAGTGAGTAGGTCCCCAAGACATCTGGCCAGGCTCACAAGGTTACATCACTATTTTTGTGCTGATCTGTTTTCAAACTGGTCAGGGCGTTATATTGCAGCTGGTTATATTTCTCTTGCTTTCTTCCACCAACCTATGATTTATGGGGGATTGCAACTCAACAGTGTCACGTTCAGACGAGAGTCATGGAATAGATGCTGAATATACTTGATTTCCCGATGAAGTTAAAGAAGAGGCCAAATATTTTGAAGGGGCAGTGGGTCTGCCCACAGAAGCCTGCATTTCCAGTTGCAAGCCTATGCTTAGAGATGCAAAATGGGTGATTGTGTGTGCAAAAGGACACACAAATGCACAATTACCTGTGTTTGTAAACCCAAGTGTAGATTTCTACACACACTTCTCCTTTCTTTGAAAATTTGACCCCAGAAAGTCTAATGTCTATAGACATTGCAGCAAATTATCTTGGTTTTATTTTTGTTTTTATTATCTCTTTTTCCTTCTCTCCCCCCTCCTCCTTTTATCCTCATCCTTTCAATGTTTTTTTAGAGACCAGCTACACTTTATATGACTTATAAAACAAGTGCAAATTAATCAGGTGGATTGAACAGTAGTTGCCATGAACAAATGGGGAATTATTGGACCATACCACTATACTGTAATAAAGCTAGAGAAGTTTCGGTTTGAGACAGTCCAATATAAATGAATTTATACGCCCACCCATATTTTTTTAATTAAATCATGAGTCCTTGCTGTAGCTTTGACTACTAAGTACTTACAAATAGCCTTATTAGACACATTTGTTTTTTACACAGCTGTAAAAATATGTATTCTGCCACATGATTGCTTTTTATTTGATTTATTTAAATAGAGTTAAGTAAAGATACAGTTTATATGGAAGGTTAAAGGGTCAAAATCCTATTTAATTAACTTATATCCACTTGGGAAACAGCCAATGTAAAGGAATGCAGTGAAAGTAAGCTTCAAATAATATTAAATCTTTGAAAAAGAACTAACCACCTTTGGTGAAAGACTTTTCTGTTCTTAACCTTGTGTCATTTAAACTATTTAAATGAGCCATGCAAAACCTTACATTTAATATATAATAGGACTTCAAAAGAAAGATTAATTTTTTTTGGCAGTTACAAGAAAACTGATGCAATGCCACTGAAAGAAAAGGTTATAGCTACCTATTTGACCACAGTTTCTGCTCTTGCATGCCAACCATCGGTATAGGTAATGCCTGATCTGACATCTATTATTTTTGTCCTACGTGTGGAACCTATAAAGTGTATTACAGAACTGGATAAAAATATGGACCAAGATTTTCAAAAGCGACTGGTCTGGAGCAGTCAGCTTGAGACACCTTTTGAAAAGGCTTGGCTTTCAAAGGGTGGCTGCTGCACATTTTCTGAAAATCAGACCCCTATAAGGTATCTCAAGCTGACCACCCAAAATCACTGGCCATATTTGAAAATCTTGGTCATGGGCATGAAAAGGGTTCCTACCTTAGACAGAACTTTTACTTCTCATGGTAAATCAAACCTCCATATGCCTTCTTGCCCTCGTCATTTGTACAAGTTGGGGGTCCCCAGTTAGATTTGCCATTCTGTAGTATTGTCCCACCTGACTCTCCAGAAGCTCTTTGCTGCAGTTGTGTAGTGTCAGGGTTCCACGTGATTTTGTACAAAAGACCAGAACTGGGAAGAATAGAACAGGCAACGAGTCACTTTGTAGCACCCCATTAAATGTCAGTCAGAAACCCAAATGCATTAATGCTACGTCAAGCAGGGTTACTTCAAGCAGTTGTTACAATTGTGCAGCCATGGGGGGACTTAGCTAATGACAGCACAGGAAGGATGGGGAGGTACTATGGAGGGGACAAGCTTCTATGCAGAACTGTGGCTTCCTTTCCTCATAGATTCTCAATCTCCGCTGGGTTGGGAGACTATAAACCAGGCTTCAGAAGGTCGACTTCAAGCCTTCCTGATCTCTATGTCTCTGTTCTGTGGTGTTCTCTGTGGGACTGGACTGGATAGCCATACGTAGCATAACCATTCTGGGAAATATACTCCAAAATTTAAAGTATATCTGTTACTTAAAGTTGCCATTTAATCTCATGTATCTTGTGATTCAATTTGTGAGGCTTCCATTCTATTTAATTTTGTATATACTTATTTATTTGCAGGGCTGCTCTATAGAATTTATTTTAATTTATGTGACTACTTTGGCATGATGTTTAGTCTCTGAAAAGCCAGACCAGCAAATACAGTTGTATAACCAGATGGATCTTACAAAGCATCAGCTTTCAACTAGAAGGGTTTTTTGCTATCCAGGATGCAACTGTAATGATGTCCCTTCTGTTAAGCTAAAAACAAAGGCTCTCATAACTGAGCATTCCAGATTAATTAAGAATTCCTTGCTGGTCTCAAAAGTATTCTTTCTTTTGGAGAGAAAAATAGAAAAAACATTTATCAAAAGCAGAAATATGGATGAAAAATGGATTTTTCTTAGGCTTCTACTTTCCTGCCTCTTATTTCTTTCTCCTTTCTCCACTCAAACACGCAGTATGAGAGAGAGAGAGAGAATTCTCACAGCAAAATGACTGACCAAGTATTCTTAGGACAAACATCCTGATCGGTTAATAACGTAAATTGGTTGTTAATTAATTCACACAGTGTTTTAATATCATGTGCAGCAAAGAGCCACAGGAGACGCATTAAAGAGCCACTTGCAGCTCCTGAGCTTCAGCCTGAGTATCATTGCCTTAGAGCCTCCTGCAGTCCTTTCTCATCAATTGCATCATAAATGTAGGTGTTGTTTTGCACCAGAAGTCTTAAATTTGTTCTAAGAACATTGATTAATCATGTAGCAACACTGATTATATCGATCATCATGTATGTGCAAAATGCCATATTTAACTACCTATAAGATACTGTAGCTTCATATAATGTGGCCTCTCAACTGCTTTTCAAAGGAGGTGGATACTAACAGCTCATCTAGCATGCAATCAACATATATTTCATTTACCGCCCAGATTGTGAATCCTTTACTCCAGCAGTGTACAACCTTAGCAGCACTGCAGGCTGTACCAACAACTTCCCTGGAACAAAAAGTCCACACTAATTTGCATATAAACTTGCAGAGGATTTTAATCAGATATAAATGTGCAGTCACATTTTAGCAGAGTGGTGTATATATGCATTTCACTTCACAGAACACATAGACAAAATATGCTTGAGGGCAGTAAGGGAACAAGTAATGAGAAAACCAAAACTGCTTCTCTGTGTTGTGACCACAAACATTACTGCATGTAGCTTTAAGTGTGTTAGCCAATTGTGGTGTTTCAGTCCCCAGGCAGAGAGAGAGTACGTTCCCAAATGTAAGTACTTCCAAAGACGCTTGCACAATTCCAGGGTTGTGTAACACTGGATATCTGTCAGCTGACAGGCATTTATAGAAATTCAGTAAGTTTCATTCATGAAATTTGGTTTGAGGCTTGATTTCTCAATCTGTTCACCTTGTACTTTGGCCTTATGCTGTTCATTTGCTGTTGGAAATTAGAGTGCAAAGAACTTAAACATCTTTCTCTCCCTTTGGAAGTCTCAGAATTATTGTTGATTAAATGAATCTTGAAGCTTCTTGATCCCATAAGCACATAACTGTTACACTTCTAGAGTATTCGTTGGCAAGTCAGGAAATGAGAGAAGCCATACCACTGAAGCAGTCTGTAAACCATACAAAACAAAATTTTTATCTACTGCATAGGCCATCAATCCCCTTCGGTTCTCCGCTCTCCTAAAACATATACAAAGAATCTGTCTTTATTAGGCAACATCCTATCTTAAGAGACTGTTCCAAAATATCCCCAAACCTTCTGAGTTCAGTTCTGCTCTTCCTTTATTAGTAGGCCTTCTGCAGTATGCAATCAATTTTTGCCCCTAAGGAATTGGTTAAGACAGATTTCACTGTATTTCTGCATATCTGAAAATAATTAGCTAGCTGTTTGTGAGTCAAAAAGTCAGACTTCCAGAAAGTGGAGGCCTGCAGTGAGTGGTGAACTATGAGGAATTATTTTAGATGAAGAATGAGTCTGTTAAAGTTCCCCCAGTTGATTGTTCCTTCTGAACCTCCCAGTCCCTCCCACCATTCTGTTGGGCTTATCTAATGCACCTAGGAATTCTCCCATCTTCTCTTCCTGATATTCCACACCTCCAGAGAGAGGTTCAAATCAGAAGCAGCCAAAGCACTGTAAGCATTACACCACTGACCTGGTAGGTCTTTCATATTTGTGTTCTATTATATGCAACCACATCTGATTAGCATGATCAACAATAAAGGCTTTTTTTTTTAATCCACCTTGGCTTTTAAGTTATTCTAATTAAGCATCAACATTAATACCACGTTGATAAAAACGTGGGCCAGTCACATCTTTTATTATTTATTTGTTTTACAGTAATTCATAGCTACCCTTACTTAAATCAGGGCCGCATTGTGTTAGGCATGATGCACAAACACATCTTGGTTTAGGTTGTCTGATCACAGATTCAGGAGGACAACATGGCAGCAGTTTATATTTAGATGGTTACCTTTGGCCGGTTTTCTTCACAAACATAAGAGTTCGAAATCTAATTTCTTCAGGAACCAAGCAGATGGCAGAAAAAATTTGGCAAGCTCTTTGGAAGCCATGGGTTATGTTCCTTAGTTGTACTACACAACTATGGGTATAAATGCCTGAGTGAGTGAGTTTTTACCCACTGATCTTATTGGGCCCAAACTCAGGGGAGACAACTCAATAAATCATTGTAAGTGTCTTGCCGGGGGCTGATGGTCAGAGCTGAAACTGAAAAAACAAATAGGAGGATGTAGGAAGTTGTAAGAATTTGGCCGTTTGTCTGGTTTGAAAAGCACATTCTAGTGAAAGAAGAGGTAGCAATATTTCTGTAGTCTTGATGTGTTCCAAAATCTTGGTGTCTGAGCTATTAAGCTTCTTTCTTTTTTAAAATAAGGTTTATATGGCTCTGCCTGCAAACTACATTGAACTCACGAAGACTACTATTTTTGTAGTACTTCTGTGTGAAGTATTAACTTTCCCAGAGCTCGCTTGTACAGGACTGTATTTTATTCTCAAAGACTGGAAGAGGTATAGTAGATTCCTTCCTGGCCATTTTTCATGTGAAGCCTTATTCAAATGGTAATTGAAAAAGGCTTTGTGGACTTTGTTCTTTGCTCAAAGAAAAAAATACAGCTGTGGGCAGTTTGGGGTAGTAGAGAATTTTTGCTGAAAGACTCAGAGAAAAACTAGCTTAGAAGTTACCACAGCCACCAAGAGGTTAAAGGATCAACTACAAACTGTTACCAAATATTAGTGGAAACAAAAATAGTGAATAAAATTGCTACAGTAAAAAGCAAGAGTTTTACTCATTTTTGTTTTGTCCAGCAAATGTGCAAGAGTTAGGTAAAATATTTTTGAGAGCTCCACGTACAGATATTCTGTAATTGTGCCTCAAGTACAAAAATGCCCTGTTTGTTGTTCTCAAAGATTATTTATATTGCTGTAGCACCTTGATGTCCCAGTTAGGTATCAAGCCTTCATAATAATAGGCACTGTTCAGGCTCAAGCTACAACATCTGGATTCAGATTTCTGACAATCTAAAGTTAAAGGACAGCTAGGGCTTTGATTTGGACTATTATAACAACAGGTGCAAAATTCATAGGCAGATCTGGATTAGGATTTCGAACCCCTCCAAAATTTGGATTTTTGCCTCATTATTATTATTATTATTATTATTGTATTATTGTTTCTATAATGTGAGCACCTGGAGGTCACAAGTAACATCAGGGCCTCATTGCATTAGATACTGTATACCACACACTAAGAGGCAGTAACTGCCTCAGTGAGTTTAAAATCTAACCCAGACAAAACAGACAGACACAGACGTGAAGTGATTTGCCCGAGATCATACATCTAGTCAGTGGCAGAGTGAGGAATAGAATCCAGGTCTTTTGAGTCCTGATCTAATGCCCTGTCCACTGCAGCATACTTATAGGCCCATCACCATTGCTGGCTATCTGTTCTTTTCTTAAATGCATTTATATTTGTACGCTTATATTATCCATATTTATTTCCAGGTTAGTACTGTTGTTTTTTATCTGATAGAGTTTACTGTTCATGTCTGGCAATTAATTTACCTGTTCTTTTAGTTGTTAACAGAACATGCCCTGGATCGTGCAATGATCTCCATTCAGGTGCTTGATGTCATGGGTCTCTGTGTGGGAGCAAGAAGCGCCTAGGCAAAGTTCTTTGCAGGATTAGGAACTATGAAAAAAGACACTGTCTACATTTTTATTAATATTCATAACAGCACTTTTGGGGCATGGTCTAGAATATGCAGCAATATCTTGCCATTTGGGATGGAAATCAGGGAGATTCATTCTGAATTAGCAAGTGAGCACAATAAAGAAGTCAGGCACAATATAGGAAATCAAGAAAAATGCTTCAGAAAAATGTTTTATTTTTTTGACTAACGTGGTTCTGATGATGTTTAATAGCATATGATTAAGTGTTCTGTATAGTATTGGCTGATCACATAGAGCTAGCACTTATTTGTTTTCAACTTGTTAAGCTGAAACTAAAAACAGCTAAAAATATAAATTTAACATAAATTGATCTGGAAAAGATGTGGCCAAATGGAGGAGATACCGTCTGTTAATATGTGGTTTGTCTTATGAAAAAGGCTGTATGTCACTGCCCTCGTATATCTGGTAAAGGGAAGTCTTATACCTCGCCTATACACACAACTTGCACCAATTTAGCTAAAATCAATTTAGTTAAACTAGTGTAAAATTCTGTATAAAAACTCTTAAGTGGACTTAAGAGTGTCCACACAGGAGTTGGCACCAGTTTAATTAAATTAAAGACACAACTTTAAATTGGTGCAAGTTTGTGTATAGACAAGGACTTGGAAATAAGAGGCTTCATTTCAGCACTGTTCTACTATATCTCACTGAGAAGTGGTGAGAAACTGCCATTAATTATGGGCTGTGTGAGCTAGAGAATTGCACAATAAAGTCTGTTGTAAAATAGTTCCTTCAAACGTTACCAGTTGGGAAAATTCAAAGTTTATTTCTAGAGTCAAATAATCTATTTTAGAATAAATTTTTAATCCCAGCTTTAAGACTTGGCTCCCCAGTGCATTTCAGGAGCATGGAGTAACTGGATACAACTAAAGTCCAAGAGAAAGCAGTTTTTAGTAGTCTCATACTTAGCCCCAGTGAATAGTGTTCCTCAACAAGCCATGCATATGGTTTAGCCTATGGAAGAGAAGCCTACAGATGAGCTAGAAACAGTATTGAAATAATCAGTTACTTCACCTCTGAGCTAATGCCACTGAAGATATGTAAAGAAACTTAACAGGCAGCTTGTCTGTACTGATCCAGGCCTGTGGAGAAATAGAGAGCTTAAGCTAACCATACTTGCAAATAATTTTCCATATAGTACAACAATAGTATTTTTAAAACTTGCTGTAATGCAAATGTATTGGAGAAACAAAGTACTTTGTCATATATAAGAACTGTATCTTTTAAAATATGTATTTATATAAATGTCTGTTTATAGATGTTACATATATTTATTTATACACATACATATACATGTTATGTATTTATATGTGTGTGCATATAGACACAGAGCTAAAATAATGTATGTATGTGTATCTATATTTGAGAGGGGAGCAGCATGTATAAGAGGCTGGCCTGATTTAATATGTCTGTTTGCTTGTATTCAGCACTTAAGGGCTTATACATTCAGTTTGCTCAAAAGAGTGATGAAGTACTTCTTGCTTATGCCTCAAATCAGAAATGCATGAAGTGCAGCTGCAGAGATAATACATTCTCCCCAAAGGCTTTGGCTGAGCAAATTAGGTGTCAATGGGGTGCCTGCGCAGGCAGTACTCTCTCTAATTAGTCTCTTGAGCCTAGTTGGTGGCGGGTATAAGATGATCTAATCAATTGGTCTGTGTCTGATGGTACGTGTAAAAATCCTACCAGGCAGAGCTGTCTCCCACAGGTCACTCACCTGCGCAGCAGGAATGCTCATTTTCATTTTTCATCTCTTCCATCACATGATGCTGACAGTTGGTTTTAAGAAAATTGAATCCAAAAAAATATCTAGTTCATAGGGCATGCGGGTCAGAATAAAGTTGCATTATGGGTATTGGTTATCCAATTAATTAACATTTATAGCAAAGAGCTATATGTAGATAACACATGAATACAAATCTTACCAACAATAGATTTGTTTTAGTGGCTTTACTAGTAAAGAGATGAATAAAAGATAAGCAAGAAAGAAATGCATTATTTGTTAATATTATTTAATTTTATGGAAAGATAGCTCTGTGTGTGCGTGCGTGGGGGGAGGGGGTATGAGACATGGGTGATGGTCTGAAATTGCCAGTATGTTTCACCTTCCAGAAAATGCAGTGTTCCCCCTGGTTATCTGGTCGCATTTGTATTTACAACCGTATTTCAGAGGACTAAGCTGTCTAAAGTGGTGCTAACCGGCTGAAGTGTAAATAGAACTGCACCCTGAGTGTGCTTTGCATGTTAAGGACTGTACGAGCACAGCTCCACCCCATTGTATTAACAGCACCTTGAGAAGGATGCTGAGGCTGCCAAAAGGAGACTGTATGAGAACCAGAGACAAATATTTGTAAAGGGAAGAACAGTGCTTCTAAAATTAAAAAAATTAAATCATCAGGAAGTGTTGGCCTCTTAGTCACCCCTCCTGTACTCCATGCCTTGAGACTAGAATTAATACTTAACATACAAAGCTTTGTATCCTTTCATAGTGTTTCTATTACATCTTCAGCTGCAATATTATAAAGTTATTCATTGATTATTTTTAAGGTGGATTAATAAATGGTTGTGTGCCATCTGAATTCTCTGACATAACAAGGGGCATGCAACAGAGAATTTCATATAATTACAATTACACTGTTTGATTTACATCGTTCAGTATTTTAGATGCATCATTTACTTGCTTATAATCTTTTATTTTTGTTAGCAAAGATGTTATGAAAATCTAAACTGCCTCCTAAGTGCAAAAATAAAAGTTCATTTTTAAGGCAGCCTGTTACATGTCAGAAGGTATTTTAAGAAGATCTGAAAGAGCCCTTGTTTGCTCTTGGGAAATCATAAGTTGTAAATATTCCCTTTTGCAGCTTATGCTTTTATAAGCAAAGCTGTGACTAGGGGCCATAAACACAATCTGCATAGTCACCAAGCAGAACTTTGATTTGTATGAGCAGAAAAAACCAGGCCATTTTAGGGAGCGCTTTTCTAAAATAGAACTCTTTTTTTTTTTTAAATGCAAAAGCAAAGTTGCTAAGAAGCTTAGGAATTGTGCTATGGTATTGTGTGGAGAATCCTGGTTCAAGAACAGTCTTGGGCCTTAGACGTTTCATATTTGAAGGGTGGGGATAGGGAAACAGGGCAGTGTGGACCACCGTGCGCTTCAGCAACTCTTTCAGAATGCCTGGACCCTGCATCCCAGCCTGAAAGCTGAAGGAATGTATCTCAGAGCAGTCAGCGCTGGGGATGGGAAACCTGCATTATTACAGTTGGGGGTTTCTTATACACAGTCACAGCAGAAGAACAAAGGAGCCCCTATAGAAAGCTTTGAACATCTACGCCATATTTTAATCACCACCGTTGGTCCTCGTTCCATCCATGTTACCAAAATGATGCTGTCAGTGTTTCCCAGAATGCGAAAGGGCAGCGTCTGCTGTTTAGTGTCAGAAATCATTTGTGCTAGCGTAAGACCAGCCATACTGGGTCAGATCAATGGTCCATCTAGACCAATATCTTGTCTTCTGACAGTGGCTGGTGCCAGGTGCTTCAGAGGGAATGAATAGAACAGGTTAGTGAGCAAGAGATCCATTCTCTATTGCCCAATCCCAGCATCTGGCTGTCAGAGGCTTAGGGACACCCAGAGCATGGGGTTGCAACCCTGACCATCTTGCTAATTGCCATCGGTGGACGTATCCTCCATGTACTTATCTAATTCTTTTTTTAGCCCAGTTATACTTTTGGCTTTCACAATATCCCCTCACACGAAGCACAAAGGCAACTGAAAAACAACTCAAGTAGAACTCAAAGAGATGGTTGAACATACTCCAAGAGGCCATAAAACACTGCCACATACCACTCATCATGTGTTTTTGTTGATCTAGCTCAGGTAGTGTGCAGTTTTAATGGAGAGGGAGAGGAGCGCTCAGGAGCCATGATAATGAGCCTGGCATGGATGGAGAGAAAGAAATTGAAAGAGGCAGAAATTGTTTAAGCTGCTGCTGCTGAAAAAAGCAATTAAAATCTTGTGCTAGAAGCTGCAGTATGAATTCATTTTTAAGGAAGTTTTCGTTGTTCCTTTCCTGGTATTGAAATGAGGTCAATCACAGACTGGAGTCAATAGCACCTGCAGTTTGATGTGTAGTTTTAGAAGGTGCTAATACCAACACACATCTAAATCTGATAAATATTTTTGCATAAATGCTTTTTTAAGTGCTATTTTCTCATATATTGGAATCTGTCCTTGAAACTGCACTTAAATGTAACAAACACCCATAACTCTAATCTCATCTTTTGGAAAAAAATGGTTGTTTTAAAAGCAATATCTGTATTTTGGACCTGTCTTGGGTAATTACAGAATTCCCTAACTTCATCAGCAAAGGGCTTGTACGCAAATCCATCTGAAGATGTTTAATGGTTAAAAGCACTAGTGACAAAGCTAAAATCCTTCCAGTTACCCTGATCCTTACAGCCCTTACTCAGTTATAGCTCTCATTACAGCAAATGAGAAGTACTTCAGTATCAAGCCCCATGGGTCCTCAATTTGGTTGGCTGTCCCCAAATAAATAGCAGAACAATCACAAGCCATCTTTTCAGATAAAATAATAGGGAGTGAGTTTGAGGAAATGGAAATTAGGAACCAAACCATCCCAATGTGCAGAAAGAAAAGCAAATATGGCAGGCAATCAGCTTGGTTTAAGAGAGAAATCTTTGGTGAGCTTAAAGACAAAAAGGAAGCTTACAAGAAGTGGAATCTTGGACAGATGACTAGAGAGGAGTATAAAATTATAGCTCAAGCATGCAGGAGTGAAATCAGGAAGGCCAACGCACCATTGGATTTGCAGCTAGCAAGGGATATGAAGGATAACCAGAAGGGTTTCTACAAGAATATTAGCAACAAGAAAAATTTTAGGGAAAGTTGACCTTATTGAATGAGGGAAGCAACTTAGTGACATGGAAAATGCTGAAGTACTCAATGCTTTTTTTGCCTCTGTCTGCACAGACAAGGTAAGCTCCCAGATTACTGCACTAAGCAACACAGTATGGGAAGGAGGTGGGCAGCCCTCCATGGTGAAAGAACAAGTTCAGAACTATTTAGAAAAGCTGGACATGCACAAGTGTATGGGGTCGGATGCAATGCTTCCGAGGGTGCTGAGGGAGTTGGCTGATGTGATTGCAGAGCCATTCACCATTATCTTTGAAAACTCGTGGCGATCAGGAGAGGTCCTAGACAATTGTAAAAAGAAAAATATAGTGCCCATCTTCAAAAAAGGGAAGGAGGATCTGGGGAGCTATAGACTAATCAGCCTCACCTCAGTCCCCACAAAAATCATGGAGCAGGTCCTCAAGGAATCCATTTTGAAGCACTTGGAGGAGAGGAAGGGAATCAGGAACAGTCAGCATGGATATACCAAAGGGAAGTCATGCCTGACCAACCTGATTGCCTCCTTTCATGAGATGATTGTCTCTGTGGATGTGGGGAAAGCTTTTAATACAGTCTCCCACAGTATTCTTGCCAGCAAGTTAAAGAAGTATGGGGTTGGATGAATGGACTACAAGGTGGATAGAAAGCTGGCTGGATCGTTGGGCTCAACGGGCAGTGATCAATGGCTCGATGTCTAGTTGGCAGCCAGTATCAAGCAGAGCGCCACAGGGGTCAGTCTTGGGACCAGTTTTGTTCACTATCTTCATTAATGATTTCGTGAATAGCGTGGATTTCTCCCTCAGCAAGTTTGCAGATGACACTAAGCTAGGGGGAGTGGCAGATACATTGAAGGGTAGGGATAGGATACAGAGTGATCTAGACAATTTGGAGGATTGGACCAAAGGAAATCTGATGAGGTTCAACAAGGTTAAGTGCAGAATCCTGCAGTTAAGACAGAAGAATCCCATGAATTGCTACACATTGTGGACCCACTGGCTAAGCAGCAGTTCTGCAGAAAAGGGCCTAGAAGTTACAGTGGACAAGAAGCTGGATATGGGTCAGCAGTTTGCCCATGTTGCCAAGAAGGCTAACAGCATATTGGGCTGCATTAGTAGGAGCATTGCCAGCAGATCGAGGGAAGTGATTATTCCCCTCTATTCAGCACTGGTGAGGCCACATCTGGAGTATTGTGTCCAGATTTGGAACCCCCACTACAGAAAGGATGTGGAGAAGTTGGACAGAGTCTAGCAGAGGGCAACAAAAATGATTAGGGGGCTGGAACACATGACTTACAAGGAGAGGCTGAGGGAACTGGACTTACTAGTTTGCAGAAGAGAAGAGTGAGAAGGAGGAATTTTATAGCAGTCTTCAAGTACCTGAAAGGGGTTTCAGGGAGGATGGAGCTAGGCTGTTCTCAGTGGTGGCAAATGGCAGAAGAAGAAGCAACAGTCTCAAGTTGCAGTGGGGGAGGTCTAGGTTGGATATTAAGAAAAACTTTTTCACCAAGAGGGTGGTGAAGCACTGGAATGGGTTACCTAGGGAGGTGGTGGAATCTCCATCTTTAGAGGTTTTTAAGTTGTGACTTGACAAAGCCCTGGCTGGGTTTATTTAGCTGAGGTTAGTCCTGCTTTGAGCAGGGAGTTGGACTAGATGGCCTCCTGAGGTCCCTTCCAACTCTAATATTCTATGATTCTATGAAATCATTGGCATGATTCAAAAATAAACCTAGGGAAATGATTACAATGTACATATGCTAGAATAGCACCAGAATAAAGAGCAGTGATCTTTGTTCCTAGATGTTTGCCATTGCCAGATGGCGTTTACAGACTTAGTTACTATATATGCCTGCAAATAAGCGAACTCCTTTTTCAGGCAAAGTGTGAGGGTATCTGTTTATCAGGTAGTCCAGCCTGAGCTGCCCAGTCTTTGGTTAGGAGAAGAGAATGGCCATTAAGGCAACTGCTGGTTGCAGCACACGAGAAAGAGCAAGGGAAGGGAGCAGACATAGTTTATAAACTCCAAATGCTATACCAATAAGCAGGAGGTTTCCTGTTTACCTGCCTGGTACTTGAGCATCTTCTGCAGAGAGAGCTGTCTGACACATGTACATGGTCCAGTTGAATTTGTTGGTGCTCATGGCACCTCTGAAGATTAGGTCACTTTTATTTAGATGCCTTAATAAGGATTTAGGCTCCTCACTTTAGGCACCCAACTGGAAAATGATGGCTTTAACATTTCTGCTTTGTTGAAACACCTGATCTAAATTTGTTTTGGGTTTGTGGTATTTTGGTCATAGTTGGAATAATAAAGTAATGAGAGCTGGCTTTGGGCAAACATTCAAAAGTCATAAAAGGCTTTTTAAAATTTCTATTGTTTTCTTACAGAATTATGCTCACCGCTCTGCAGGAGAAAACAAAACCTAATGAGGGGACCAATGATTTCAAGGAACCACGGCCCTGTCTTCTTTTTCTCTCTGGTGGATTTCATTCAAAAGAAAACTGAAGCTGGCAAGACCCAGTTTTTCCCTGCAATTTACTTAAAATCTTGCACGCATTTGGATACCTTGTGATTTCAGAGAACTATGTGAAGATTTAGCTTTTGCTTACTGGTACATGGGATATACTCTTTTCAGTCCTTTGTGTTTGATTTTGTTTGATTTTCCACTGCAGCACAGCATCCTTATAAACATTTTTATGCTTTCACCAGCAGCATCTTAAATACGTTAAGACAACACATTTGGTGTTCACACTTGTTCAGTAATGTCTGTACATAAAAGCCAATAGTGGCATAAAATGTGTGTTTTCTTTGAGTGTTGGTATATTTTTCAACCAGTAGGGAGGCTATTTCCAGCTCGAGCAAGTCCGAGCCCTCAGATTGACTGACACATACGATATCTTCCATTATTTCTAAAATGGTTTTTTACCTCTTCAGAATGTTCACATCCTTTTTTTTTTTTTTAAAGCCTGGAAATAATTGCCTATTTATTTAGAAACTCGGAATTTATTCAGTTATTCTGCGTAGGCTGCATAGCATGTCACTTTTCAAAATAGACCTGCAATGAAGGAAAAATAACAGGACATACTATACTGACAGATATAGTGGTGAATTCCTTACCCTTGGCTAATATAGATTTTATGTTTTATAGGTCTTGGCTACATCTTGCTTACTTTTTTCACACCCTATTTAACTTCTGGAATATTTTCTGAAAAAGAAAGCAAAATGAGCATGGAACAGAATTGAGTTTACTTTAGGACAAACACTAGGGTGCAGAAATAGTATTTACTGAATGAGCCACTAAAACTATCTTTGTTGTTTGCTTCTTAGAAAGCAAAATGAAAAGTCGCCCTGATCTAAAATGTTTCCTGTTCCACACCAAAGCACTTTTGGTTATTTTCCTTAAATATTCTGATCTGATTGGAGGACACACTACCAGCTACTGTGTATTTAAGTTGTTTTTTGACTGAATCTGTCAAATGCACACTTCGCAAACAATGGAGTCATGTCATTTGAGAAAAGGAGACCTCTGTTGATTGGGGATGCAGGGCCTGAGGCGAACCTGTGGAATATGACTGTCCCAATGTACGAGGTATAAAACTTTGAATTCAGAGAGACTGGGCATGGTCAAATCCTGCTGTTCAGTTATAACAGTATTGAACAGAAGGGCGAGTTAGGCCATTTTTTTCAAAACTTAAAGTTCCTTTGCTTCCTGGATGCATCAACTGCCCTATAAACACATTGGTTTAACATTTAGTATTTTATTTGGAGGGAGTGGGGAAAGGACTGCCCCTTTCTGAAACTCTAGCACTGTTTCTGTTGGGAACTAGGAAAAAGCAGCCAATAAGGCAAATCCTGAATTGTTCAAAAGCTATCAGTAGAGGTTTCCTCTTATGAACTACAGTAAATATTGTTCTGTACTTTCAAACACAGTTAAGCTGTGAAAATATATCCAATAGTTGCACAGTCATTAAAACCATATGTCCTCTGTAACATCTCTTCCATTTAGAACCTTGTAAAAACTAAATGAAAGCAACTGAAATCACAATCTAATTTTAAAACTTACTACAAATTCACTCCTGTATTTACAAGGACATGGGGGTAGGGGCAGAACAAAACAGCAAGCCACTGAACTTTTCAAGCTTATCACAAACTGAAATAGCCTTATATGTCGTTTGCTTTGACTTACATGTTTTATTTTATATTTTAGGAGAAAAATCTTTTGTACGTTATCTTTGCTACTTAAATCATATGCCATTTGAGGTTTAAAATTAGCTATTTTTAAAAAAGGCTATACACTACTGCAAAACTCTGAAGAATTTTTGAAAACTTAAAGGTTTCAAGTAGGAAAATAATGGCAGTTTCTTAGACATGTATCTTTTATTTGGGCAGCTGAAGAAGGGAGGTGAGCAATTATGCTCCTCAATGAAAGATCTGATGGTTTGATATAGAGAGTAATTCCCCACATAGTTCCCTTTAGAGGAGTACAAATCTAGCACCTTACTATCCACAGTAAATCAAGTATAGCATTTGCTTAAGTCATGTGTCTGTCTATCCCGCTTCCCACTTAAACAATCACTGAAATTGTTCATGGTTGTGACTAAAATGTGCACATTTGAGTTCCTGGAGTTAGGGTTTTGATTTAGGTGCCTAAATAGAAAGTGACTCAGTTTTCAAAGGGGCTGAGCACTTGGGAACTCCCAGTGGAATTTTGGGCAGTCAGTACCCCTGAAAATTAGCTCACTTATTTACGCACCTAACTGCAGACATCCAAGCTTGAGCATTATGGCCTGGTTCGTTAGCAGGTTTATTATTCTGTTGAGGAAGTTGTGAGATGTGAGAGTTTATATCTTCATGGAGGGATAACTTGTATTCAGACAGCTGATGGGGTTAGGAGTAAGATTTTGAAAAGGTTCACATAGATCCTCAAACCCATTCAATAGCAGGGAGGGCTCTGAGTTTTAGTGCAACTGCAAACATCTATTCACGTGCCCAAAGCTCTCTAGATCTGTGGTGATTGTACAGCCCTGCTCCCTTACCCTCTCCTTGCAGAGCAACCTCTCCCTAGCTAGTTGTCACCCTGCAATACCCATCAGCCAGGGCCCTCTGCTAAATATTAGATCTCTCTTTGGAAGGCCAGACAAATCCTCCTCCTGCAGCATCCTGAAATGGAGTGTTCCCTTCACTGCTGCCCTAGGAAGTGCTGGCTGACCATTCTCCCTCTAAATACCCTCCAGGTAAACAGGCCCACTGCTGACCCTCAAATCTAGAAAGGGTCTTCAGGGAAGCAAAAGGAGGCAAATTGGCTCTTGAAGAGATGATCCAGAGCCAGGAAACAAACCTGCTCCTGCTGTCAGCCGTTGCATTATGTTGGGTAGCACTTCATGCTCCCAAGAAGTGGGTTAGCTGCTGAAGATAGATAGGGATGGCCATTAAACCCCAGAGCACAATAGTTTGAGAAGCCCTGGGACATTACCTGTTCCTAGTCAATAACACCATGGCTGGCAGAAAAGTGGGATAACGTCCCCTGCAGATGCTTTCTGATGTTGAGGGGAGGTGGTGGCTTTGCCTGAGGGAAGAGGGCAGCTGTCTGGCACCCCTGAAAACCTAGGGGAGGGCAGATAAAAGTGCAAAGGTGTGTCCTAGCTCCCTAAAAATATCTAACAGTAGGTGGAGGGGGAGGGAGAGATGGTGATGGGGATGATCTGTGAGAAGGGAGGCCTTCTAGGAAGATCAGGTTCATAGAGCTTACCCATACAAGATACCATCTCCAGGTGGCTTTGATCCTCAATCCTGCTGGGTTCAGTTCATCTGTCCCTCATGAACCATACCCCACAGGGAGTTGCACAGTACTCGTCAGGGCCCCTTAGCACTCAACATTACATGACTGCATAGTATCCTGATTGGGTGGTGGTCTTTTCAGAAAAAGAGTTGTTTAGAATAGCAAATGTGTTCATGCAGCACATGAACACTGTATCTGCAATGCCTGTAGACACTGGGGTCTATTTTTGCCTTTGGTGTGAGGGAGATCTTTACCTTCCCACCAATGCTAAAGGAAGTTACAATAGGAAATTCCCCACTGATTGGTGGGAGAAATACACCTCAGTGTGTTCTCTAAGTGGACACATGATGAAACATATTGTCAATGCTCTATGTTATGCTTCTATACAAAACATTCATCTGTGAATATTATTGGTTTTGAAACCTTTGTTTATATAAAATGATGTTTAGGCTGTACATACTTGGGGGCAAAATACTGACATCCCATATAAATAGAAATATGTTCTATTACCAACTAAAACAATAAACTCCCCTGCCATTATATAGGTGGAGGTAACTGTATATGTTCCTGCCTGACATTTTTTTCATATAAGCAAAAATAAAAGGATGCACTAAAAATATCCCCCCCAAAAATGCATTTTGACAGTGCTGCATACAAAATCCTTACTCACCAACTTTAGTTGGGCTTTTTGTATGATGCACTAAGAGGCATTCTTTTTAACAGGGGTTTGGTACATGAAAACTATGTTAATGTAATTAAATATATATATACATAATTCAGAACAACAGCATAGTAAGCAGTACAGTAAAATAAATGTTGCGTTTGTTACAATTTGTAATTTGTCTGTATTATGAAAGATGTAATGGTTTGTCAACTGTAACTGTTTTCTTGTAACATGATATTGAATAAAGTGTAGCAGAATCTCTCTGTTCTCCTTGGTGCTTGCTTTGTAGAACTACCATACAATACGAATTTATTTGCAGAAAAATTCAAAGGATAGTGGTTGTGAACATTTTTTAAAACTTTTTATTAAGGCAATGTTACCATAAATCATTAACATATTTTATTGTATATTACTTATTCAGGATCAAGTTAATATTCAAAGAACATGACTAAAGACTCTGGCTCACTGGCTGGCAAGCCCTCAGGAGTATGGCCAAATTTCTAAATTTCTATCCTGTTTTTAGTGATTTTTTTGTATTCATACTTGCTGTGGAGGTTTTTCCATTACAAGGACAGTGCATATTTTGCTATATTCCACAGGAGGAGGGGTCACACATTTCTAATAATGTGCAGTACTGAGTCTAGCTGCTAACAATAAAAAAGAAAATAATTTGTCATTCTGTTAAAATATAGATCCTTTTTTGAAGTATTATGTAAGCAGGTCAGGAAATCTCTGGGAAGCCAGCATTTTGTCATAAAATGAATCTTTTTAATAATCACCACATGTGCACCTATGTTCCCCTTTTTCTGCAACCCCTCCAATAGACCACCTCTTTAGTAGCAAAAATATCACGATCTTAACTGGAGTCAAATGCTATCTATACAGTATGTACAGAAATTTTCTTTATGAGCTATACAAATGAAAAACAATTACATTTTAAGGGATGGAAACAGCGAAAAGCAGTCTATAGATGATTAATGAAGCCTTTAGACCCTGATTCAGCCAAGCACTTAAGCACATAGTTAGGTTTAAGAATGCTTGATTTTGCTTGTGGATTTTTGTTTTGTTTTTTTATCATTTTTGTTATGAACATGACACTAGACCCCTTCACGGTATGCTTCCCTTTAAAAATAAATCTCTGACCCATTTTTAAGTGGCAATATGCTGTTTCCTAGCAAAAATTTATGAGCAAAAATTGGCTCTTTTTAGAGCTAGTATTTATATTAAAAATATACCCAAAAATATAGTTTCTGCATATAATGTGAAAATTACTAGGCCATCAAACTGAGACCTAAAGTGAATTCTGACATGTTGCAAATTTCAATGAAATGAGTGACAATTCTTGTACAAAATTATTCAGAACAAACGCACTTGGCCTGATTTACCACTGCATTAGTACAATTTTTCAATAGTTGAACTCCATCTTCATACTTTATTCCATCACCAATTGATCCAAGCTTTGAGATGATGCTGTGTAAGATTTAACTTAATGACTGTAACTGCTGCTGCTTTGGGTATTTGCTCTTTTTTTTTTCTGAGCACTATAGCATGCAATCTGCAAAAATTTATGCCCTGTACAGATGGGCCTCAGCACTGTATAAAGACATTCCTTAAAATAATAACAATAATAATTCTCCAGAGAGGTCTACTGAAGTTCTTCCAGTTTTCTGCAGCCATCATCTTGCTAGGCCCCACTTCAAGCCAAAGACTGCTAAATAGGTACAACATACTTTCACAGACATCAGTGCCCAGAAGTAGCAATGGGCAGAATATTTTTGACAAAATAAAAATTTGCCAAAAATATGCTGTTTTGATTAAATTTTCATCTAGGGAGGGAGAGAGAAAAACTTTTAAAAACACTTAATAAAATCAGCACAGAAACCCAGTAAAAAGAAAATAAATTACAAATTCAAAAAGAATTACCCATCCTGAACAGTATAAAGTGCATTTGCAATAGCGCACCACTGAATATATTGATCCAAATCATTTATAAGAGTATAATAGCTAAATTCCAAATGAAAGCATAAAACAATTAAAAATGGAAGAGAACTGGCAAATATTGGCAACCCCAGTACCAAATAACTTACACGATCTACTTTTTAAAATGGCTATCTTTGTGTGAGCCAAAACAAAGTTTGCAAGGCTGTGAACCTATACTTAACAGCAGTAACAATAAATAGGATCAGAGAAAAATCAAGGGACAAGCACCTGCAAACATGCTGAAATAAAACAAATTAAGTCTTTATCCTGGAACAAGAAACATGAAAAACAGCCTCCTCCATGTCAAAAAAAAGAAATGACACTGACACCTGCAGAGTAAATTGGTGCACAAACACATTCATAGCACTAGCCCTGTGAAGAATTCGCCATTGGCAATCACCCAGCCTCATCACAATTGGAGGTTGTATACACTTTTCCCAGCTAGGTTGACTAAGTCCGTCACCCGAAGCTGTCATCTTGATACCATACTGGGCTAATCAACAAGTGTTTAAAAATGATGAATCTTTACAACAAGCCTAGGCAGTGACAAAGCCTAAGCTATGCAAAGTAAATTCAGAAGACTCATTGACGACAAACAAGCTGCCAGGCTCATCAACACCCCACTCTGCAACAGGCAAAAAAATAGAAACATTAAGATAATGAGGACTGGCTCACTCAAGGAGACAATTGTCTAGCCTGGCAATACTGCTCCTAGAATGAGCTGATTCCATGGCTGATAAAAACCAAGAAACCCAGTGAATGGAATGAAAACCAAGTTTGGCAGTCAAGATATCCGCTGAGAGCCATGTAAAATTAATAAAAATAAATTAAATGAACCAGTTTTGTTACACTTACTGCGATAAGAGCTGAAACATGACCCCGAGAAATAAGACTAGGAATCTTCACAGCAGGATTATAAACAGGGATGCAGCCCTGGGAACTCCAGTTGCCTATCTTGAGGCCTCAGATTAAAAGATGTCCATGTTAAAAAGGCATTGATAAAAAAACAGATAACACCTCAAAATTGAGACACCCAGGATCCCCCTCAAATTTTTTCCCACTCAAAACCCAAACCCCCATCTACTGAAGAAAAGCAAAGGCCAGGGGCTTCCAAGGAACAGAATTATCCACAAACAAAAGCTGCTGCAGAAACTGTAACCAAAAGGTAGCAACTTTTATGAAAAGATCAATGAGGCCTTGACCGCCCCCTCTGGTACACCGCAGCCAATGATGGCCACCCCAGAAAAAAGGCCAAAAGACCCTTCTGAACGTTTTCTAAGAAGAGTGGCGGGGGGGGCAAAACAGTACATTTATGCCACAGCATAGAGGCGAGTACACTCTTAATGACTAACATCCGCCCTTGGAAAGCGTGTCGAGGCCACCTTCCCGCCAACTTGGCCATCACTCCCTCCAAAATATCATCTGGTCCCAGCATAGGTCCCAGTGCTTTACAACCAGTTCAGCTCCACAATTCCCTTTGCCAAGTGGGAAGGAGGCAGGATATCACAAAGCCCCTAGCAGGAGTGTGTCATGCTTCCTCCAGTTGCTGTGAGCCAAGGAAGCCTGCTCAAAAGTGTGCAGCCATTCAGTCAAAACATGGACATCAGAATCATGAGTAATAAACAGTCACATCATAAGCATATGTGGAAACTTTCACCACAGTACAAGCAGGAACAGGGAGAGAGGCCGAAAGGCGCTTTCGCAATGTGCATAGCAGAGGCTTGATAGAAAGAGCATATACTAACCCAGACAGGCAACAGCCCTGTCTGATGCCCCTACAGACTGGAAAGTGGCTGCTCAAAACACCCTTCACCTTAAGTAGACTATATGTATCATACAGTAACTGTGTGCTGGACCTAAACCTGGGCCCAAACCAAAAGCACAAAAGGGGTGAAACATACAGCCAGGATCTACATGATCAAAAGCCTTTTCTTGATCAAAGGAATGCAACTCAACATGCAAATCAAACATTTTTGAGGTTGAAATTACAGTCCACAATAGGAAAATGTTATAAAAAAATGGACCTGTTAGGAATGCAATGGATCTGATCACAGTGCATGACTGAACCAATCAGAGTTTTCAGTCTATTTGCCAATGCTTTTGAAAATAGTTTATCGACAGAGCAAAGCAGGACCACAGGGCTCCAATTCTTCATCTCCCCCAGGTTTCCCTTCTTAGGCAACAGGGCAAGAACCACTGACAAATGACTCGCAATATCTTTTCTCTGAGGCGTGCCTGAAAAACCTGAAGCAAGTCAGACCCCAGAAGGGTGAAAAGGATAAACCTCAACAGGCAAACCATCAATACCACGTGCTGTCTGTGGCGCAGAGCCATTTAGGGTGCAAGTCAATTCTGAAAGTGTCAGGTCCTGTTCAAGTCTATCTACAGAGAGCCTACGAAGATCCTCAAGGAGCCACCGAGTCTCAGATGGCCACATATGCTCTGTGCCACACAGGTCTGAGAAAAAATTCATAACAAAGTTCCTAAGCCTCACAGGATGTGAAAGGTCTTGCGCTGATGACATCGTGACACGGCCAGTTATCCTCCACTCTGTGTGTTTCTTGTCCAGGCTGAATTAAAACTGAATAGGTGCACCCAATTGAGCCAGGCCCTAAAAATCAGGCCCTAACTAGTGCACCCTGAACTTTGCTATCTCATGGGTCCCACAAAGCTGGGTATTTTTGTGTTGCAAGCTCTCCTACACCCCAACATCATTAATGCCATGAAAGGCTTTCTCAAGTTCCACAATCCCCACCTCTAACTCACCATACTCCAGCAAAGCCCAGAACTGTCTGCTGACTGTATGGCTGACAAAAAATATTTAATATTGACTTTACCCATTCCCCTCCTGCCCCCCCACCATTGCCTCAAGGAGCGGAAAACATCCTTCGAGGCAACTCAGGTTCCCCCAAAATAACTGAAAGTGAACAGCTTGTAAACGACAAGCAATAAAATGTTAGTATGGTTTGAACAGAAAGAAAAGACAACACAAATGAGCTCAAATCATGATCTGAAAGCCCAGTAGGGACAACACTACTAGAAAGCAGATGAGACCGATGATAAATAAAAATGCTCCAAACAGGTGAGAGAGAAAGGGCTGTGTACTGCTGCCCATAAGAGTGAAACTGTCACCACACACCAATCAGGCAGAAGCCTGAAAAGACTTGCAAGTCGCTGAACAGACAGCGGATGTGATTCCGAATGATTCCCATCTAATCTCTGAGGACAAGTAAAATTGTCCCCCCAAAATTAAAATAACCCTTGTCAAACAATGTGTCAAAAGAGCACCCAACCTCTGGAAAGAACACTCCCAGTTTTTCACTACTGTAGGAGAACAGACATTCATAAAGAAACAATGATCTTGTTCAAAAGTAGCTAAACCATCAATAAACATCATCTTCCTGCACAACCACCAAATCAGTCTTCACCCTGTTCACAAAGAGAATGACAACTCCTGAGCTTGGGGTGGAGCCATGACTTGGAAAAAAACCTTACTTCTCCAATTAGTAAATCAGTTGGTTTGGTTGATTGCATTTGTATGTCTCTTTCAGTAATGAAATGGCCACCTTTTCTGGGCCAGGTAGTTAAAAAGAACCATATGTGTTTTAATATTCCTGCACCGTCACATTCAAACAAAATTATCCATTGGCCCAGTACTCATAAGAAAAAGCCACAGGAACTGCTCCTCTCCCTGGAACCTCAAACAAAAACGTTAAATTCTCCTATATCCATTAATCCGCAACATTCCCATTGCTCAGAGAGACATGCACTTTGGTCATCAGTTTTTTCCAATCTGCACCAGTTGTGCTTGTGAAACTCAAACACAGAGACACATCTCATAGTATACTAAGCAGCCAACAAAAACAGAAACCCATCTGCCACCTCTGCTCCATGTTTCCCCTTAGTCTCATCCAGAAACCTGCCAACGGCATCCAGGGTGCATTCCTCCCTTCAGGATGTGCAGGACCCAAAGAATTTGTGAGTTCGTGACACCCCCCCCCCCCCACACACACACGCAGAGTCAGTATCTCAACCACCCTCAACAGGTGCCTCAGAGAGACCAGAAGGAGGGATATTGTGAGACCGAGGGGACAAAACTACTACATGCGAACGCTCCATGCCCCCAACCAAAGAACCACTCTTAGCGGCCTCCTCAGAAGTGTGTGCCTCAACGGCACTGCCCAAACTAGTCTGCTTGGCAGCCCCCTCAGAAACTGGAGACCTCTCCATCTTCAACAGCTCTGTAGGAGCTTTGCCAGCAAGCCAGAACCCTCAACTAGGCCTCAGCTTCCAGAGCAACACCCTCAGCCCCCATTTTGCAGTCAGGCTCCGGCCAAGAGGCCACTGAGCCAGGAGCCACAGAACCATAACACCATCTCCCCCAAGTTGTAATGGGGACATAATCCCCACCCCAGAACCAACATTCCCAGAGAACGGCTGCAGCCTGTTGGGACCCAGTCTCTGCCACGGCTACCCCACCCTGCACTTCACGCTTAGACACCCCCATGTGCCCAGGGGCAGCCTGCCTCTCCTTAGGGCACTGATGGACTCAATGTGTCAGACTGCCACAAATAAAAGAAGCCATGTCCTCAGCGACAACAAGCACAGTGTAGTCACATGCCCCCAGTCCTGTGCTTCAGGGAAGCTTTTAACACTTGGGACACAGTGTTTAATATCATAGAAACCCACTTCAGAAGGACAGGACATGCTGCTCCTCTGGGGCATTACAGCTGAAAGGGACTAGTGATCTTACCATAACGCGCCAAGTCTCTAGCTAGCTGCTCATAGCCTAAAAAAGGCAGAACATTAGAGATTGTGACTTTAACAACAGGTGCTGAGAGAGGCACTACAGCGACAGCATCCCTTACAAACATCTTCCCCTGCTGTACACGCACACACCCCGCAGTCACCTGCTCAACAAGGCTAAGCATGGCAACAAACACAAAAACAGCCTTGCTTGTGCAGGAGGCATTCCTCACATTTTCAAACCCATTCACCTTCCGCTTAGCTAGAACATTCCGCCACAGCGGCAGAGTTTGGCGGCCAAAGTTATAACCAAGGGCACAGGTTAAGCTCTCAGACTCCACAACAAACCGAGATCTCCGTCCCCCTAGGCTGGCCAAGGCCTGCTGAAATGAAACGTAAATGCACAACTACAAAACTAACCACCCAAACTCATGCCTCCAACAGAAAGAACAGCAAGGCACACTCTCTCAGCTGCACTCACAAACTCGAGTGTCTGTGTGTATGTTGGAGAGAGATGTATCCTTGTATGCTATTGCCTAGTGGTTAGAGTAGTGACCTGGGATTGGGAAACAGATTCAAGGTCCCTGCGCTACCTGATTCAGAATGAGCTGGCAGGAAAAACTTAGCTCTGAATCAGGCAGAGCAGAGATTTAACTTAGGCTTCCAACATCTCCGGCTACCAATGCTCAGCTTTTGATCCAAAAGTGGACATTTTGACACAATTCCATTTTTGTGAAAATGGTCCACAGGTCTTGGTTTTTGTTCCAATGCAGAATTAAAACAAATTTCAAATGTTGCCACATGAAATTGTCATTCTCCAGTCAGCATTACCTAGCGGGAGCTGCACAAAAACGGACCCCCACCACAAGGTTGACAGTTCCACTGTAGACCTAGACCTCATTGGCCCAGGGCAAATTTGGGAAGACACTACCATTTTAATTCCTTTCTTCGCTACCTGGTATTACCAGGTTATTCATTAGTTGTCCATGGCTTACTACTCACTTGGTAGTTATACCATAATATCAAATGCAGATGGAAACCAAGAAGTATTGAATTAGCTAAAAATGTTGGTTGGACTAAGCTAATATCACTGATGATGTTTAGAATACGCTGTTAATTGTACAATAAGTGCCTTACAATGGTCTCGGTTTTTTACTGCTGAGCATCTTTGGCTCAGCTCCTTTGTGGCCAAACATTTTCTTCCCAAACTAGCCTGGCTGCTACTGCAAAGGAAGCGATGCCCTGTCTGTAATAGCTGTTGCCCCCACAGAGAAAAGAAAAACCAGAGGGAAGGTGTTTGAACAACCTTGTGCCACTAGGTTAACACATATCGTTTCTGAATAATGGCTGTCATTGTAAATCTTTGCAGTGAGAACCCTACAGTGGCAGAACAGCCTGCTGCTACCAGTGGGTGGTGGTGTTATGGACATTAACTTTGAGAAGCTTATATGGCACAAGGGCTAGGATAAAGGATACAAATCAAGGAAATACTGACAAGATTAAAAAAAATCCAGGGCCAAGTATTTACTGTTCATTCCTCTTGTGAGAGGTGTTATATATTGTCTGCAGTGAGTCATGCTGAGAGTGAGCCAAGCACAATAATAGCTGAGAGCAGTCTCACAGTCATTCCCCGCCAATGGTAGTTACTGAGTTAGTAGAATGTGATTCCAAAGTTGTCTTCTTTTTTCCCTCCTTCCCAGAGAGACCACCAATAATTGTTGGGGCCAGGCTGCATGGATGTGTTGCTAGGCTAAGACCAAGCATATATTTTAAAATCAATTTTTATAAGGATCAATACAGTAATTCATATAACAGATGCAATATATAAAAGCATTCAGGGCCATAAAAGGAATGCCAGTAAAATGAATACTATTAAAGCCTGAGAGATCTATTAGTACCGCATGGAAATAGTAGAACCTCAGACTGTGAAATTGTGCACTTTCAGTGTGATGTTGTGATGGTTCTCAGGGTACCCAGGCCCATGAGTCACCTTGTTATTGCCTGCCTCTTGTGAGAGGGAGTCTTGCCTGTGGTAGCTGGATGCTAGTTCCTGAACACCTTTCAAGCACTCACCTCTGGTGATGACAGTCCTGTCTTTGTCTTGCATCTCAACAAAAAATCTCAGGTCCCTTTGAACCATTCCCCTGAGATAGTGAGCCTCTGACATTGGCTACTCACGGTATTCTCAGATCCCCTGCCCCAAAGGTGCAGTGTATCCCAGTTTTACTTTAAATCACCACTCCCGTGTAACGCACAGCATTCGTGAGCACTTAAAACAGCCTTTTTTGTTGTTTGTTTGTTTGATTATGAGAAAGAATAAAGAGTCCATTAGAAACGGGAGAGAGGTGTAACAAAGGGTCACAAAACAAAATCATAAGACATGAACTAGGAAATACATTTTTAGTAATAGTTACCTTCCCTATCTGATAAAGTAAGTTTCACACACACACACACACGTGTAGTCTCTTGCACAGCTGGCTGTCGTCATAGGACCCAGGCTCCAATCTAGCATGAAACACCTATTCAATAAACTATCTCCTCAGTGAATGGATGCAGAGCGCCTATCTCCATCTTGTGACACACTGACTCAATCTTTTGTCTTGTCAGAACAGGGCAACTGGTCTGTTGCAATGTTCCTTTTCATCTCGGAGTGATTTTGATTGTTTGCAGTTATCTTTGATGATGTTCCATGAACTATTCAGGGCTAGGACAATTGAACCTTACATTACATCACAGGCTGACCAAGGAGGAGTAACAACTCTCTCCTGCTCAAATGGGCAACGTGCCCACGTGCCCTACTGAGACCTCCAGGCTGCAACAACAGGGAAAGGGAAGTGGGGCGCTTGGATGGCTGAGTGTCTGTGTAGTGGGAGAGGGGAGGTGGTAAGAACCCTCCTCTCTTCTCTGGCAGCATTACTTGTTAGCTATTTTCCTTGCTTCAGAAACCAACCAACAGGCTACTGCCCCTGAGTGATATTGTTGTAGTGCTCCATGGCTGCTTACTTCCTGTCCCTACTTCTGGATGCCCCTCTTCTTGCCACTGTGCCCCCTCCTGGATCATCATTACCAGACATACTCACACACACACTTGCAGTTATAAGGATGGGTGGGAAGCAGGGAGGGGGAAATGGAAGGTGGGGGGGGCATTTTACCAGATGGGCCTGCAGGGCTCCCTAGATGTGTTTGGACCAGCTCTGCCAAAGCCCCAGCTATGAGGACCTACATTAAATGGTAGCCCAGTATGACGAACGGCAGACATAACACAAGGGGCTTTGAGCAATGTGGGATTCATTTCTCCAGCATTAGTAACACTATCTGGAACCTCGGTTTCATGTGCCAACATTTCTGAGGTAAGCTACAGTAAAAATGAAAGAATACTAGGTCTGTGTGGGATGGAGGTAGATTTGTGACTAAAACAAGTCCCAGTGCAGAGGAGTGTTGGAAAGAGAATCATGCTATGTGGAGAAAGTGGAAATGCTTTTCCTAACTCTTTCAGAAAAAATGTTTACTGAAGAATGAATGATGGGCTGGCGTTAAATCTGGCTTTGCCACATGCCATCAGTTCTCTCAGCTAGTTATTAACTGCGACTCAGTTCTTATGTATAAATCAAAATACATCCTTTGTTAAACCAAATCTCCATATTCTCTTATCCCATCTGTCTGATGTGCTTATACCACATGTAAAGTAACTTTCTTAAGAGAAACCCTCAGCGCCCTTCAGACACTGAGCCCAATTAGCTATTTTCTCTATAAATCTAGCTGCTTTGAGCTAACTTTCCACCAACATCAGTTGACTGCGGGAATACTTCATTAGAATGTGCCAGTGACAGAGAATGGGCACGTTTATGTTCCCTGGGCTTGCTTCAGATAACATGTTCTGAGCAAACATACGTTTAGTAGAATCTTTGCCAGGCTCACAATATTTAGCAGGCTCCTTGCTAGCTTAGACCCCAGTGGTGCAATGTTTAGTGTCACTTTGGACAATTTTGTTTCGTACAATGCATGCAAAAGATAGGATCTAAAATTAAAGTAATGCACAAGAGATCTGTACTTCAAAGACATTTTGAAAACCACCTAAGAACAGAAAAGTGAAGGAGAGTGGGAGGGTGCATTTCTTTCAGGTTTCTTCCCACCCCCCCTCCATCTTTTACTTTTTTCTCCCTTTTCCAGTGTGAGGGGAGGAAGAGAGAAGGAGGAACACATAAAGAATCAACAAGCTATGAAGAGTTCCAGTGCATGGAAGCTGAAGGAGACACATTCAGCCTAGAAATAAGGTGCAATTTCTTACAGTGAAGATAATTAACCAATGGAATAACATACTTAAGGATGTATTAAGTTCACTATCAGTTGACATCTTTAAATGAAGAGTGGGGGGGAAAGCTGACTCTACTGAAATAAATGGAAATATTCCCATTGACACTTTGGTGCGACCAGGATTCCATAGAAACTATGGGCTTGATGCAGGAATCATTTAATGAACATCTATGGCCTGTTCTATGCAGAAGGTCATACTACATGATCAGAATGTTTCTTCTAGCCTTAAAACTATTAGTCTATTTAATGGTCCCAACTGTAGATGAGACGTATTTTTTATAGAGAGTATGCATTTTTGTGTGGTGTAGTATAGAGGTTTTATTGACATGAGTTTGGGCTAGGCACATTGTTCACAAGTGGTGAAGGTTTGGCACATATTCTACAGAAAAACTATCTTAGAATATTTTTCAAAGTGTTTTCAGATGTGATTGGTACCATTTTTTAATATCTTTGCACCTGTAAAAGCATGTCAGGTGTCTTAAGATACCATGAGTCCAACTGTGCAATAATTCTCAGAAAAAGACAAAATAAATTCTATATGAAAACCTAAAAAAAAACTTCTTTTATGCCTACTTATTTCTGAGTACCTTTTAAAGCTAGAAATAGCATCCTAGTAGAACAATGGGAACTTTCCAACAGTATAAAGATCTCACTTGTATCTCTGAAAAGTAGAGACATTGAACCTGAAAACCTATCATTGGACAGCACTAAATACTGGCCATCCTAGGCCTGAGGCCTATGTAATTTTTGCAAGGAAAATTCCACATATGAGAGAAAGGAAGAATTATGGCAGTTTGATTTTTCTTCTTTTTTATGGAACTGTTTGAAACTCCTCAGAGACGTGGAATGTTTAGCTGTAGCCCTCATGGAGATGGTGGGTGGGCAGACAGTACGTCTGGTAGTTAAAAGTTGCATCTGAATGTTGGTTGTGAACACTACCTTAATTTATTAGTTCTTTGCTTCCTATTCACATTTGCATTGTTGTGAGGAAATAAACTTGGCCAACTTGAATTCTAAATTGATATTTAAGAAGTACATAAGCAGATCTACAACTCTTATCCGGCGAGGGTAACATTTACAAAATAATTATAGTTACTCTGGGAATTGAAGTTTGCTGGCTCATGTCCATGGAGGTTCCAGTATCATTTTAAGTATGTGAACATTCTCTGTAAACTAAGTGGGATTGTTAGCACATTAAACTGAAGTGGATAAATACAATGTTCTGTCCCAAACAAGAAGTTTAGGAAGCATGTCAGATACAGAGAGATTCAGGTAAAATAAACTGGAATGAAATTAGGTCCTAATTTTTGCAAAATTTTATGTAAGTATAATGCTGCACACATAACCTAGAAAACAAAATAAGTTCTACATGGACACTCTCATTTTATTAAGGACGAATTGCTGTCTATTTCTTTTTCCCTTAAAGTTAGTTTGTTTCCTTTACCCTTGGTAATAGTGCTTGTACAGTCATATACGGCTCATTCATAAGAAAAAGAGTTGTGTTCCTGCCTGCCACAATACAAATCCCATAGTGGTTCTCCTATGATTACATGGATTTCACTCTGGGGAATGAGAGGAATATGCACACATATTTTCATGTATTTTTATATTCTCTACATAATTTATGTTTCAATAAATTATGCAACAAATGTGAAGCATTTTTTTAGATGCTCCAAAGTTACTTTCTATTACCCACAAAGGACCTTTGCAGTATCAGCCTTGCTGGGCTTCTTATCTATGAGAAATCTGCCACAAGGACAATCATTGGCTGAGCAAAGCCAAGCCTTACATTTAACTGGATGGCATTTCACTGTTTGCCTCTAACATGACAATTTTTGAAAAATCAATGGCTGGCTTACTATTGCTGGTGATTTCAAATAATTTTGGTTCATCCTACAATGAAGATCTATCATTTGACTTATGTTTCTATACAGAATTCATCATTGTGGTTTCAAATGGTAAGAGCAAGCCAATGTGGTTGTGTGCCGCCATTCTGATTTAGAAATGTATATGCAACATAGGTGCATCCATTAGACTCCTACCAAGTTAGTCGTATGGCCCTTAGTTTTGTAAATTTGCACATCTGTGCTATCAATGTGCTTCTTCAAGCTCTTTACAGATGTTCACAGTGTTATTTTCTTTCTCAAAGAAGCGCTAATGACATTTGTTTTAACAGTGCAGCTGTTTCCCTATCCTCTCTTTCAGTTCTGTGCATTCCTAGGATATTGCTCTGATTGTAAATGATTATCTCTCCTGGGGGGGCGGAGGAGGGGGCTGACTTCATGGTCTTTTTGCATTTAGCAGCAAAGTATTTTCCGTGATAGATGTCTAAAAACCATGAAAGCTTGGCTTTAATCTTCCCCTTTCAAAACATTTATCGAACAATGTTACCAGCATATAGTCTTCTCTGTCAAACATTTCATTTACTCTGTAATCTGTGAAAAAGTTAGGAACGCATCTTTCACCTGTGTTTCTAAAAGCAACAGTGGCTTTGCTTCTTTTTCACTCTGAAATATAAATGTGTTCCTGGAAGATTTCTGATTTCTGGCTGAGAGAGAGCTATCATTAGCATCGACTTCCCTCATGGTTCACAGGCAAACCATCCAGTGATCAGAGCACAGTGGGTGTGCCTCAATATCCATTATTTGATTCCTTAGCTATTTCTGCACTGCTTTCTCCTGTTCAGAGTCCTGTAAACAGAGATGGACCTGAGCAGCTAAGTTCAGATATGGATTCTCAGCCTTTCTCAAAAAGTAGCGTTGTTCAGGTACAGGGCTTTGGCTTTGGCCCATTCCTGGTCACAACGTGCTGAAACCTGACCCATCGCTCACGGCAGAGGACCCGCTCGCCCCACGGAGTTGTTGCCTCTTGCAGTACAATTTTTGCATGCAAATTAGGGTTGGGCCATGGCCTATGCCTCAGAATAGACTGTCTCATCTCCTGCCGACTGGGCTTCTTGTTACAGCTCCTGCTGGAAGTGCAAGCGCAGCTGGTGGGGCCCCTTTCTAACTTGCTTCTGACTGCACATCTCAAAGCACAGCAGAACCAGGTAACTTTGCTCCTTCTGTCTTCAGACAACTGCAGCTTCAGAGAACCACAGGAGGTGTTTCCTGCAGCTCACACTCTCTGCCACTAGCACACCTCATCCTACAAATAGTGGAGCTGTCTGTCTCTTGTTCCCAAGGCTGCCTTTTGTCCTACTTGCTCTTTTTGCTGTTAATTTTGTTAGCTATTCATCCACACCTACAGATTCCTTGAGAGCTAGGTAGCAGCTTCCTAATGATGGGTAGCTTTGCCATGTACACAGCTCAAACAGAGATTGCCCTATTCGCAGTATCCTGAAAGAGCATGTCAGTGGAATCCAGTCCCACTGTTTTACTGAATATGAGGGGCTCATCACTGGATCCAGAGAACCCTTTTCCTTAGCACAAATTCTTACAGTGCTTAGCCCCCAAAATGATCTTATCTGTGTCCTTTACATCCAGAAGCATGAAAAATAGAATTGCTGACTTGTGTTGTGGTGCTGTGCTGTCACTTGACAGAAATACAATAAACATTATTCACATTAATCAAATCATCCTAAAGTCAGGGCATCAATAAGCAGTTTCTTTCCTCAGTGCATTGGCTCCTTCATTTCTGATGCCTTCCGTCCTAGCACTGTGAACTCTCTTGGTTCTTTGCATTTTTTCAGCCTGTAGTGAAGCAATTTCTCTCTAGTTTGCTCCAGTGTAAAGCAGAAATAACTTCTTGCGGGTATTGAAGTTACAGTGGTGTAAAACGATTGTAAGCAAGAGTAAAACAAGCCTTATGTTTGCAAAATCCCATGTAAATGCACATTACTGTAAGTTTATCATTTAGGATGTAAAAATTATTATTTTACTATAGTTAGAAAAAGGAAGGAAATTAAAAATTTGTTTGGGAGGCGCTGCCTTTGTGTCTGGTTGGCTGGCTTCTCCATCCAGTTTCTGTGTTAGCTCCATCCCCTCATCATTAATGTATCGAGTTTCAAGTTCTACTAGGTTTGAGTGTCCTGGAGGCTTGGTTAGTTACAGATCGTCTTATGTTTGTTGCAAGCTCATTATAATACTTCTTGGAGGAACAACTTATTCCCTTTGTCCCTGTCTCCTCTGCTTCTTTTCCCTGCCTTTCATTAGAGAGCCAGACACTGACATTTTTTCTGTACCTATTCTCTGTAACTCTTTTCCTCAGCCTCACCCTTCACCCCTCACCCACCTCAGTTCCTCTCTCTGAACTGACAGGTTAGAAATATCTTCCACTATCAGCAAGTTAACAAAATCCCCAGATCATTCAGTAGTGCTACACACAATACCTGCACTTTGGAATTAATTCAATTTTTACTGCAGGAGTGAACCTTGTAGTCTGTATTTAGGTACACAGGTTTGACTCTGAGGAGAGATTGATGGGAGCACTTTACTTTTAAAAACAATTTTCAGAGGTGGTTAATTTGCTAACTGCATCCACAGGAATTTTTATGTACAGGAAAACTTATTTTGTGACTGAAGGCCAATAGGGAGGGCAATAAAATAGACGCATCAACCACATGGTCTTCACATATTGGGCTAGCACGACAGCTGAAAGTCTGGGGCCAAAAGCACTCAGCTAAGCGGTGTGCAACCCTGTTTGCTTGTTTGTTCTTTCTTTCATTTGAGTTTCTCAGTAAGATACATTAAAGGGAAAAGAAACGCATCAGCAATGGGATCACTGCTGATGAGGTAACCGTTGTTTTTTTTTTAACCCTAGCAAAGGTGTGGTCGAGGGAGAAAGAGGTGCTGTTGCTATTTGTGGTTCCTCTCACCTACCCTTCTGGAGCCGAAGCCAAGAGTTCTGGCTCATCAGTACTGAAAAATTATCATTTTTCCACAACACTTAAGTTATGGCTGTGAAACAGGCAGAGAGTGAGAGACCCAAAGAAAGAGACCTCCTCACTCCTCACATCACAAGCGTACTCAGTCCTGTTAAAAAAACAATGCTAAGGAAAGGCACGCTGCTGTTTAGAGTTGATTTGCTGAAATAAGAGGGGTTTTCTAGTGGGTTTTGATATCTGTACTGTACATTGTGCTGGGTCTTTATTTGTGCTGGTGCTACTCACTTCACGATGTTCCCTGAGACTCAGACACAGGCAGACAGATCTGCTGAACACATGCATGCTAAGGAAGTGGTTTCCCTAGTAACAATAACCATGTAACAGCTCTCAGAACTTCCTACCCTTCCTTATGGGATTTTTTTTTTTTGTTTATTTGTTTTCACTGGGTCAGATACAGTAGACACCAAAATTGGAGCTGGCTAAAAAACATCCAGTATCAGCTTACTTAAAGCAGGGGGAATGGAAAAATGTCTGTTGCATTTAAAAATGGTGCCAGGACTGCGTTTGCTATCTTAAAACAAAACAAAGCAAATCCTGCTGCCTTACATTTACCGCTGCTAAGTGTTATCTGACTAGACGACATTTCTCTTGTTATAACCTCTTTTTTTTTGTTTGTTTGTTTTAAAATGTTTTTGACTTTTACAACTGTAACTATTGTTTTAGTAGATTAAGTGCAGCTGTGACACAGTAATCTGTTAATGGAATGCACCATAGGGTGAGGAACACACTCATTAAGTGTGCACATTTAGTGTAGGACCCATTGTTACCACGAAGACATGATGCTGAGCAGCATTTTGTGACAGTGGTTTGCTTCTGCCATGAGATAGAGAGAGAGACAGAGACGCACACAAAAATCTTGTCTGGCACACTCTTGCTGTGGAAGAGGAAGGGGGAGGGCTCTCACTGATTCACTGAGCAATATTCCTCTAAGGAAGTTGCAATACAGTATTTCAGTAGAGGGACTCTAGTACTCACAGAAGATACAATACACTGAATCTAGACATCTTTTCAGTTCATTTATCAAAATGCTTACAATTCACTTCAAAGCTGGTAGAGTGATTTGAAATACTATCACAGAAATTAAATCTGTATCCCAGCCACTTCATTAAAAAAATTAATCATTGGCTTCAACAGCATTTGTTTATGTATGTTATAATTATTGCAGCCACATTTGTTATGTCATTTTTAAAAAATTGTAAAGATACCTTTCTTTTGGAGGCAGGGAAGAACAAAAATTGCTGTATCTGTTACCTGTCTGGTACCGTAATTATCGTTTAACTTGGGATTTCTGCCTGAACAAGTGGAAATGATTTTATCTCTTACTAGAAGAAAAAACTGATGAGTACTAAGCTGCAGTGAGTTTGAGCTATACTGCTAAAATCATAAAAATGTAAGCAGATATTGTACAATAGGATCCTAGTAGAGATCAACAGTGCTTTATTTTTCAAGATCTTTGGCAAAAGCGAAATCACAAATGTATCTCCCTATTGAGCTACATAGCACTAGTTACAAATAGTTATACCTAATATTGATAAGTATATTGATAAGTATATTGATAAGCGATACTGGACACTGACTTTAATGGTAGCTGCAGGTGCCCAACACATCAGGATGAGGCCAATAATGTCTCTCTAACCTGCAGTGTTATCAAGAGCATTGAGAGGCTAGCTGTGAAAGAAGTATAGATAAGCCTCACAAACATTCTTACCAGACTCAGATGAATTGGCTCAATACAGCAGACTGATTCACTTACAAGGATGTGAGTCCCAATAAGACTGGAAAAGCACCTTTTATTTCAACACAGCTGCAGAATTAACATTGAGCATCTTTCTAATTATCACCTCTATGACCCTGTGAACATCTGATGGGTATAACACCGTCCTGCCAACAGAAATGACAAATCTGAGCTACATATATTTTAGGCAGTTGGATCAAGGCCCTATCCTGAAAGCTACCTGTGCCATTCCCATTGTCTGACTTTATTGTCAGATCCATGGACAGAACTGTTGCAGGATCAGACACTTTATATGTTTCAAATCTTCAGGTGATTTGGAAACATTCATGTAGCAAAAATTAATTAATTGTTGCACAATAATCTTTTGAGTTATAAAAAATGAATAACACAACAAATCACAAGGATACACACCCACACCAGCCATGATCTTGAAAATATTTACACATGCATGAACTCAAAAGGGATTACCTGCAAGTGTCAGTGTTTGCGGGGACATGGTTCTGTTCTGCCAATAATATACCATTCACCTGCATAATTGGCCAGATCCTAAGGTATTGTAGCTAGGCCCTTAGCTGATGTACATTGGCTTTGCTAATTTCTGCTAGCTAAGGATCTAGCTCAATATATTTATTCTCAGTTCTGTGAGAGCAATCCATAACCAGGGACTGAGCGACCCAAAGACTGTAAATCACCAGTGTTGACTATTTACAGTATTATACAGTTTTGAAAGATTGATGTATATGGTTTCACATTACTCTATATGAGCATTACAGTTTAATGAGAACTTCAGCATGATCCATTATTGGAATAGAATAATATTTTGGTTTCTCAAGATGGGTGATGCTTTTGAATAATATGAGAACTTTTCTTATGAGATTAAGAAATATCCCACCATAGAAGAGATATTTGTATCACTTTTTGCTTGCTTCTCATCTTATAAATGGACGGTAAGCAGTTTACAGTACATAGATGAGCTCTTCTTCTGCCTGTATCAATTCCCTAGTATATTGAGTATGGCTTCAATTCTTTTGCCTTTGATTCTTTTAAAACCAGATTTTTCCTCTCCAGAATAGCCCTGTATGCCAGCCATAGTAAATACCAATTCCATTTCCATCCCATTATTTTTCTAATCAAGGGTTTGTCATGCAAAAGAAGATCTGAGGTGACTATGTTTTCCATTATGCAAAGTACTCAGTTATGATAATGGCTTTAGGACAATTTCATAAAGGTACCATGGAAAGAAATCACAAGTGAGTGCAACAAAATAGTAGACAAATCCCTCATCTTTCTGCCCTCTCATTTAAAATTCAGGCCACAGAGGTCACCCTAATTTGCCACACATATTTTCTCCGACTTTCCCAATCTGAGCATAGAGTAAATATAAGAATTGGCAGCTTTCACTGAATAGATTTCTGTTGTGTGATTATCAAAAGAATAAAGACGAAAAAAGGGGTTATAAAATGCAGTCATATTTAGTAAACCCTTGGCTTTCTCTTCTAAACTCACACTTATTAAAATCTACAGTCAGTGGAATTTACCTTTTAAGCTCAAGTTGTTTCCATTCAGAACAAAGAAAAAATATGCCAGCAAAGACAACCTGATATTCCTTAGAAATTCTCTTGACTTTTTTATGCCAAATCCCAAGAGGCTGGGCTCTCCAGAAAGAGAGTTTATTTTCTAAACCCTTTGAACACAAAGCTTTTACATTTTTAGGGCAAGATATTTTTTTAGACAATCTCAATAATGGTATTGCTATATTAATACTTTTGTCAGAGGCGAAGACACAAACACACACTTAATTTCCATTAAATATCTCAATTATTACAATGTATTGGTTTATATAGAGAAAATGCAGTGAAGCTGGGTCTTGGAAAGCACTTCATATCTTTTCAGTTACCAGCGTAGTTCATTCTCTTTCTTCCTCGTTCCATCCATATATATTGTGTGTACATAATAGACACACACAGAGGATATATTTAATTCTTCATGGTGCCATTTCAAAAACAAAACAAAACAAAAGAACCCCACTTTTTTTACTCCTCAGGAAGATTTTAGAAACATTCTGAATTAATTTAGTTGTATTAAGTTTCTGTAGCCAGCAAACTTTTTTGACTGAAGAAACATAGCCATTTCATAACACTTCAAAGATAACAATCAAACTGAAGCAGGGAGTAATGTATATAACAACTCATATACAGTGACCTTTTCAACCAACAATCTCAAAATACTTTACAATCATTTATGAAATAAGCCTCACAACATCCTTGTGAGATGGGCATGTATTATTAACCCACAGTTCTTAAACTGCTGTCTGTGCCAGGCTGATTGTGAAGCAATTTTGAACTAGTCACGGACGACTTTTGATGGAGTAACTTATGCATTTGAACCCCTTCAGAATGGAAAGCCAGTTGGCCGCCCTCCAGCTGTGCTTGTCTTGTCTCAAAACCATTAACTCTACAATACTGTGAATTTGTAGATGGGATTAGATTCAAAACAGATGTAAATGGGACGTGATAGTAAAATCTTATATATTTTCCAATCTATGATTCCATATGCATTTATTTATTTAGATTCATGGAGGAAAAAGCTAAGAAGCCCTATCTACAGCTCTAGGCACTCCAAATAATTTTAAAAAAATACAAACATAATAGTTTCCTCAATAATTACTGCTCTCTCAATACCTCCTATCTTCCTTAATCAACAATAGCTGTCAAAGAATAAAGGCTGAAATATTTCCCCACCCTACCATCACATCTTCCAGAGTCAACAGGTTTGAACTATTGTGGACCAAACTGGACAGAAGGTAAATCCAAGTACCTTTGCCCATCTCTCTATGGCAGTCTGGCACAGGAAGAGAAGTTGTCTCCCAGGTAGGTAGGTTCCTGGCCCGGCCCATTTAGAACTGGATAAGTCAAAGCCAACATTTTAAATTCCACTCTAATCGGCAGCCCCTGCAGATAATAGAGCACTTAACATTTCAATTAAATCATATAATGTAAAAAAAAGAGAGTGAAAATTAATTGTAAATTGTACGGTATTTGTCATCTATGTGATAAACTACTACCGCAGTAAAATGGAATAATCCTATGGGTTACAAAATGGCGCCCCTTAGAGTACACACATTTACTTGGTTGAAAGTCTCTAAACATATGAAGAGGATATACATGACTAGCTGTCATGATCGGGGCTTGGGCAATCATACTTAGGGATCAGAGCAGCAGTTGGAGTCAGAAGTTGAGCCAAGGGTCAGAGCTGGGAGTTGGAGTCAGAAGTTGAGCCAAAAGTCAGAGACCAGGAACAGGTCAGGAAAGCAGGACTCAGGAGCCAGGCAAAAAGGTGGGGTCTAATGTAGCAATCAGTCAGGAATTCACCCAGTTTCTCAGACAACTTCCAGTGCCTCCTTCTGGCCTAAATAGTGCAGCTGGGACAAGCGGTTAGGCCAGGTGCTTCTCCTATCATCAGCTGCCTGTTGTGCTAATGTATGTGTTTTCATGTTGTGATCAGAACTTTGGTTTAATACCAAACGTGTTTAATTTAGAACAGGTGGGACTATTGTTTGAGTTATAACAGCTTTTCCAAAAATGTATGGATAGTGCTGTAGCCATACATTTACATTATCCCCTAATCCTAGTCTAAAACCACTATTTATATGAACATTTTAATGTTAGAAATTCTTACCTACAGTACACACTATTGATGTAATAGTGGTGGTTGTTACAAGAGTTGTTGCCTCAAAAACTGAGATCAGATCTTCCATATTTGTAAATAAGTGAGAATATTCACCCACACTAAATGAGAGTCATAGATTTCCTATTTATTTTCCTAAGAAAAGAGATTATATTAGAAAGCACATAACTTCCTTCAACAGAGTTAAGGCACAGGACTGAGAGTCAAGAGAACTGGACCAGGCTTTCCCAAAGAAACTTGTAATTTTGGGTACCTCCATTTCAGTGACCCCCAACCTGAGATGCCGTATGGAATCTGAATTTCAACAAGTAAATGCTCAGCACTTTTTAAAATAATCATGCCCCTTCAACAAAAACAGAGGTACCCAAAAATTACTAATCTATTTCTGAAAATGTTGTCCCTAGATTCTACTTCTGGCTCTACTATAGACTTCTTGTTTGACCTTCAGCAGCTCACTTAATTTCTCTATGTCTGCTTCCTCATTTATAAAATGGGGGTATAATGACACTGCTGTGAGATGACTGTAACTTTATTAATGTTCACAGAGTGCTAATGGAAGACACTATATAAGTGCAAAGTATTATTTACTTATTAAAGTTACTAGTTTCCTTGTTGACCAAAATATTGTGCTGCAAATATTCAGTAAATAAGGCCTTATCTATATGAGAATTATACTGATTTAACTAAAGCAGTGCCATGCCTTTGCGTGATCACTTATTTTGGCTTGAGTGCTTTTTATTGATTACGCTTAAATCAGCAGGGAATCAGTTTAACCTAATCTATAAAAGGCACTCTGAAAGTGAAATCTGAGTGTCCACACATGGGGAGGGGGGCTACACTGATCTAACTAAATAAATTTCTAAATATATTTAGTTTAGTATCGGTACTATTTTCCTCATATATAGACAAGGTCTAACTTCCTTAAATCTAGAGGCATGCATTTCAGTAGAAAAAGATATAATGGAAATAGCCAAGTGGAAATGGCAAAAACTATTAGGATTCAGACATACATCTCATATTTAGCATTCCAAGTGCATCATTGTCTCAACATTAGGCTTGCTATGATATGTTTCTTTCAGTGTGTAGGTGTCAGAGGTTTTCATGGGAACCAAGTCCCATGGGAATTTTTAAGAAATGAAATGAGACTGGGATAACATCCAAATGAGGCTTGAGGTCTATGGATTCATGACAAACCAAGGAACTTCCATTATGGATTGAGTGCAAGTGTGCCATTTCTGCATTATGCAACCTGGAGGCAGCAGGCTTACCCCCTGGAGGAAGAGGGTAAGAGTGCCTCGTGAAGCTATTCAGCAACCCTTTCAGTCAACTTGGAGGCAGCTCTCATTGAGTTCAGAGTAATCTGTTGCTACCCTCCCTTGCCAAAAGGAAACTGAGGGACCTTTTAATTCTGAATCACACTTCCAGCCAAATGAATGCATAGAAGGACACATATGCTGTACTGTAGCTATATTCTCACTGTAGGATGAAAAGGCAAAAGAGCACAATAAAGATCCTAGATGGTGCTCAAATAAATTCTATCCTGTTGTTGCATGCTAGAATACAGTGCTTCTTAAGGAGCCTTTATTGCCTGTCAGGAAATAGTTTTATTATTCTTTAAAGATTTAAAAAACACAATATACCTTCATGGCTTGTCATAATCTACATTTTAAAAACATAAAATAAATTTAAATAAACTGCATTGTGAAAAGTACATAAATAGATCCTTGAACAAGAGAATAATGGCTTTGTAGAAAGCCGCCTTTTCCATTCTAGTTCTTAACCATAAGGCCTCCAAAGGAAGATGCCATCTTTAACTTGTCTGTCCTACTGTCTAGATAGTGCAGGAGTCTCAGAGCAGTGAGCAATATGCAATAGTCTATTCAATCTGATAGGAAATGTGCTTCCAAAATTTTAACAAGGAGCTCCATCAAAAAAAAACCTCCCACTTTAGATCACACTACATGTAGTACGTTCTTCACTCTGTCATTTAGAGTCTTATATAGTGCCCATCACCATATCGGAGAGCCTCCAAAAATTAAAGAATGAGCGAAAGTTATTTCTCAGTCTCTCTTTTTCCTATAGTCAGCAGGCATTTTAATTATACTAGTGAGGCATGACAGCTGTAGGTCAAATAAGTGGGCTTGGTATTTTGCTCTAAAAGTGCTGAGGTTCATGGTCAACCTGATATATCTTTGGGAGTTGCAGATTTTGGGCCAGCTGCTGCAGTAGCTCCATCTTTGGCACAAGAGTTACCTCCTGAACAATCATTTTGAGACTGACTCTTCCCTATGGACTATAGCTGTCACAGAAGTTCACAATTGCTTGGGGTGAGGCAGTCTCTCAGAGCACCTGAGTCAATCTCATCTAAGGCTTTGAAGGTGAGGAACAGAATCTTGAATTGGACCCACCATTTGACAGGAAACCAGTGAAGCAAGTACAGCATGGGGCTAATGGGATCTCAGTGGCCTGCACTGATGAGCAGTCTTCTGTGCTGTGAACTGAACTGTACCTTGGCTAATGTCAGTAATTTCATACCCAAGTACAGAGACTGCATGTATTGAATGAGCAGATCACCATGACTATAGTCAAATCCACTGGAGGATGGTACACTATCTTTACCATTCACAGAGGGAAAAGGGAATTTTTCATGTTCATGGCTATTGGGGCATCCATAAGCAGATGAACACTGGACCATCTGAATGTTCTGTGGTCAGAGGCCCTCATGGAGAATAGTGATATAGAGGTGGTGAGTTCTTTAAAGTGCTTCCCTTTCGCCTCACACACTGCTGGAGCAACTTGCTCTAGGTGGGGACCATGTGGCATCTCCCATGTACTCCTAGGAATTCTGGTGAGGGACATAGGGAGTTCCCCTTGAAACAGCTGCCATGGAAACAGAGGATACCCCAAGCCATGGCAGCTGTCTGAGCCTGCAGCAGCTGGGTCAGTAACTAGCTTCAGAGAGAGCTCAACGTTTTAACAAGCAGAGTCTGCCTCAGAAATTTAGGGAAAGCCTATGAAACAAATTTTTGTTCTCCGTTCTCATCTTTCCCACTTTTACCACACCACTATTCTCAGAACCAGCCAGAAGATTCTGGAAAAGGGTTAACAAGGCATTTCCTTGCGCTATACCCCAAACTTAAGTGACTTGTCTTATAGAAATTGTGTGTTCAGCAGGTGAAGGATCATTAGAAGTGAAACCTAGTAGCTCATTCTTTTCAATCACACTGGGCAGTTTACTTCCATATACACCGGTTTATATTTTCAAGACTATCTTTGCAAGGGCAAGAAGCAATGATTTTTTTTTAAGTGAAAACTGAGATTCTCCTTCATAGGGGCCAAGGTCTGTTCCATTAACAAGGGCATTTGCAAGCCCCTGATGTGTCCCCTCTACTATATTTGTGAATCTGACCTGGTCTCATACTCTCCCATCAATCTACATACCTAACTCTCCCTAATGTTAATGGGAAATGCATGCATAAAAAGGAGAATAAGACACACAACCTCTCATCCCTTGCCATGTATGTTCTGAGCAACAGTTCAAACATGATTCTGATCTCATTTACACTGGTGTAAATCAAGAGTAATTCCACTGAAATCCATGGATTTACACCAGTGCCAAAAGCAGTGTGAGGTCGGGAGAAGAGTATTAGCCTTTACTGTGAAGTTCTTGGTTTGTGTCACAACCTTACAAAGCTTTACGCACTTTCTTAGTGTCAATGAAATCAATAAATCTACTCTTGAGCAGAAGGATTGTAGGTCAGGCCCTAAATGCAGCAAATATGGGGGGAAGGGACAGAGGAAACTGTGTTGTTTTGAGGCACTGTATATAACTTTTATCCACTGTAGAAGAATTAATTTAAGATGGGAAAATAAAAAGGAGAGAGAGAAAAAATGTGCATGTTTTCCCTAAAACAAAATGAATCATGAGCTATAATTACCCTTTTAAGAGTGGTGAGTTTTTCTTGTTCTCCAAAAAACTTGTTCCAGCACCATAATGACTACAGTCCCAGCTTCTCTCTCATCCAATCACAGAATAGATCAGGAAGCACAGTCAACATAGGGCTTTAATTTACAAGGGATCATCTACATTTCTTCCAGAAGAACACAAAACCAAACAATCCTGCACGTTCAGTATGTACTGAGTTTAGTTCAAGCTGCTCTATAAATAATAGTGAACAGAAAAATTGTTCTGGGTACTGTGGTGAAGAGTTCTGTAGTTAGTTTTGAATGTGCATAACATTTCTCCTTGTGACTGCTTCAGGTATGAGATGTAAAAAGCACTAAAAAGGGTCTGACTTACAGGAGAGCTCCTAAGAGACTGATCTTTATTCTGGCCCAAATAACATGATCAGGGTTACAAATGGCGTCATAGAGTAGGTTTTTCCCCCAACTTAAGTGCAGATAAAACAATTTCCACCAAAACAGACAACGACAGACAAATAACAAAAAACACAAATAGACATATATATGGGGATGGATGTCAGGACAAGATGACAGACAACAGGATTGTTCTGCATCTTTGATAACTACTGGCTCTGAACCTAAATGGCTTCGTGTTCCAATACAATGCTTTACGTGGTGGTCTGTTTGGCTAGTGGAGGGGACAATCACGTGGGACTCATGTTCTCTGTTCCTGGTGTTTTTCATTGTCAGTGACTGTGTGGGCTTGTGTTATTTTTGTCAGCACAAGAGCACTGACAATAGCAGTCTGGATCTTCCAAGAAACAGAGAGCCAAGGTCCAACGTAGGCTTTTTTTAGATGTCTTTTGTTCCTCCTATAGAAATGACTCTCACGTTGTCATGATCTATGTCCTTGGTGCAGGTGGCTATCACCATGGCGGGGGACTAGACACTTTCTGTCTGAAAGCTCTCCCATTTTTGCAGTGGACGTGGCTGTCTGGGCTACTTGTAAGAATATATTTTCTCTTCCAGTTTTCAGGCACATAAATCTTTTTGTATCTACCTCAGGATTAGCTGTTTTGGGCTCAAGAAGTTTGTTATATGTAGAGTAAGTTTTTTGTTTTTCTGCCTATAAGTCTTTGAAATGGTAACCCTAATAAAACACTGAGGTGTGTAGTGATGAACCTACAAGTTGTAGGATCATTACAACACACAAGGACAGCTGTCGAATCCTTGAAGCAATTAAATTTTATCACATTTTTCCTATTTGTACTGACTCTTATACTAACCCATTTGACTGCAAATAGTAAGGGCTTGACATGATGTGCGAAACCTAATATATCAAGGAGAATTGCCAAAATAAGACACTAATGAACTGTGGCCTACAACCAGATATTACCTCCCTTGGAATCCCATAGTGAGCCAACTGTGCTTTATAGTGTATCTGTTGCCATTCGATGCAGATTTCATATTTGGACATTTTATCTTCAATGGCCATGCTTATGCCTGTCCAAAATAAGACATCTCAGGGTCTGTTGTTACTACGAGATGGACACTGAGGGTATGTCTACACTGTAATAAATACCCACAGCGCCACGCCAAGTCTCGGGGCCAGGTCAGCTGATTCAGGCTTGGGCTGCAGGGCTAAAAATAGCAGTGTAGATGCTCAGACTGGAGCCCAGCAGGGGTGCTGGAGCGAGGGGCGATGAGGGTGCAGCAGCACCCCCTAGCCTTAAGCAGTTTCCATCATATACAGGATTTACAGTTTTGTTCAATGGCTTTCTGGACCCCCACTATAAAAATTATTCCCAAGACACTGGAGCCTGGGCTTTGAGACTATCCCCCCTCGTGGGAGTTGCTAATCCCTTTCATGGTCCCAGAGGAATGTATTGTAGATCTCCAATGACCAAGGCCCTGCCACATGCAGCAGAGTGGTGAATTTCACCCTTTCCTATTTCTCTGTAATGTCACTTGCTCCCAGGAAAATTTGGAAGCAACGCAATCACTTCTTCCAGCTCTCTACCACATTTCCTTCCAGACCGAGGGATTCGGATTGCTTCATTTGTTCCATTTTTTGCCAGAGATTCTGTTTTCTTCTGACAACATGTAATAAAAGTGTAATATACAGCACCTCCCTCTGTCATGGTGTGGTGTGAGGATATATACATTGAAGAGTGCAAGGTGCTCAAATACTACAATAATGGGGACCATCTAGGTGCCTAAGATAGACACAGAAATACTGGTAACAAAGTGATCTCTATTTCTTGGGCCTAGTCACTTGAAATGGCTCAATTACAGAATGACAAGAGGTCAATATTGACGCCAGTGCTTACTGTAACAAACAGCAAAATTATGTATCTTTTTGAAATGCTTCATTCAGTTTACATTTGGGCCTGTTATTTTTTTGTTTCTTTTACTAATGACTAACGATTAAACTTTCATTGTAAAGAAAAAAAATTGTTAAAGAAAAGTGGTGTTCGGGTTTTTTAACTGTGATTTGTTTATATCTTCCAAAAGGTTCCTGTAAATTCAAATGCAAAAATCAATTAAATGTCAGCCTTTCGAAACATTACTGATGTATATTTTTTCTTCACCTTCCTGAAGTGATAAAATACATTGTTTCTTCATATCCAACGGTCCAAGGGTAAATCAATTTTTAACTTTCAGCACATAAGTGAATAAGAAAATATGTCTTTTAATTGCTTCGAAATAATAAAATTGGCGCTTTGCAGCTCCAAAAGAAGTTTAGAGGAATAATTTTTATTAGAGGTGTATGTTTGAGGAGGAAGTTTTGTAGATAGCAAATGCACCTCTCTTAACACTTTCGCTAAATATGATACAGAAAAACCGAAGAGGGATCCAGTATAAACATTTCATTCCTTTTTTTAATTGCAGAAGACTGAGATAATTTAGTTCATGAAGAAGTTACTGAACTGGAATCTTTTGAGAAGTGAGTTTATGAGAAATTCTACTAGGATGAGATTTATTAAATCAGTAACACACTGATTGATGTGTGATGTTGTGCTATTTCTAAACTTGCTTCTGCTCCTACAGTCATTGTATGGTGTATGTTGCTAGTAACTTTGAATGTGGAAAAGCACTGCTGGGAGGAAATGGCCTACATATTAAGTCTCAGATTTAGCTATAACCGTCACAGGTAAAAAGGACAAATACTTCATACCATTAACTCCATGTGACACACAGATTGAAGGATTTATTTGTCTAACACACGCTTCTTTTAACACTTGCCACCTGAAACTGTGCAAGCAAGTCCTACAGTGGAGTTTTGTCATCACCTTCCAAACGGATTCTAGCAGTGCCTCGATGTACAAAGTGAAGATGGCACAGCTTTCTGCAAGGCATCAAACATTTAGGGAAAGAAAAATGGTGGTTTAATATGTCAGAGTGGTGAACTTGGCGTTAGGACTGCCTGGCCTCCGTTCCTGACTCTGCCACTGATTCACTGTGTACACAGTACACAGCACATAGTAGTGATGGTAAGAAATGTATCTTTATTTCTCGTGTGACTTCGGGCCGATCGTTCAAACATGGGAATTTGAATTTCCACAGTGCAGAGGTGTTCTTAGGATCAGATACTGCATGTTTGTAAAATGCTCTGAGATTATAGGAGTCTGGTTTATTATTACTACTATTGAATTTCAGTGAGTAAAGTACATTTCCAATCCAGCTTTTACCATTTTTGGGGGGGCAAATTTAGTATGCATTTTGAAAGAGCCAGCAGGACTTCCACTGGCTGTGAGCACACGTGGCTTAGACATGGTTGTCCTCGGTAATTACCATATGCACATTTACTCAACAAAACACTCAGAAAGTTGTGTTTAGTTTTGAAAAACGCGCCCCAAGGTATTTGTAAGTAAAGTGCCTTTAATTTTACACTGATCTAAAATAACTATGTTAGGCAAGAAAAAAAACAGTTGTAATTATATCTTTTATATTTCAGGTTATTATAATAATCTATATATGTATTTATCCTAAAATGTAAATCAACGTTGATATGATAAATGGCCTTTGATACTTATTTTTATTTTGCAACCATAAGAACACTACCATAGGAATGTAACTATCTGGGACCCTCATTTCAAAGGGTTGTTTCTCATTTTTGTGCCAAAAAAAACCTGTTACACTAAACAAATCAAGGTAATACAAGTCTCACAAAGATGCTCAGTTACCATTCACAGGTTTTAACAATATTGTCCTACTCTCCACCTCCAATCCCCTTCTCCCCCACCCCTATGATTGGGTCCTTTTCCATTTGGCAAATATTGATCCCACCCCCTCCCGGCTGTGTTTTGAATGGAGCTGGAACTAACAGAGCCCCCTTTGTCAAGTCTGATGGACCCAAAATGTAACATATATTGACCAATTCAATTTTTGTACTGTCCTGATTATGGGGAATATATCAATTCTTTCCCCAAAAAGACTGCAACATTTCTAGAGTCCTAACTTTTCAGGAGGGTCCCAACAGCCATTAGTTTTAGATCTGCTGGCACATACTGTTTTTCCATCCTGCTTTGGGGCATTTTGGCATTGGTTTTTCGCTTGTTTGTCCATTCCTTTGAGGAAGCAGGATATCACAATATGCACAACCCTTCCCAAGGAGAGAACAGGCTAGCAGAGCAGAGGGAGAATACAAATACCCATGATAACAAAACGTGTAGGTCCAGTCTTCCTCTTTGATAGATCTGTTAGACAGCAAATGGATAGTTTCAAAACACATTTCAAAATGTCTTTATGTTGCAGGTTGATGTTTTTCTCCTCAGTTTCTGAAGTCAATTAATTTCTGATATCAGTGAAGTCAGACCAGAGTTGAATTTGAGCCTTATATTTTTGAGGGTCCTTCAGAAAATGACTATTTTAGGGGATTGTGTGTGTGTGTTCCGAAGAGGTTGTTTGTTTGGTTGGTTTACAAATAGATTTTAGAGTTTTACTTATTCACTTCACCAGCATACTGTGTCAATTTAAAGTTTGCAAAGTGTGTAAGACAATGTGAACTTAGCACTATTATATTTATCAGAACCCAAAGAATCTTTTGCAGCAGGTTACAATCTCTACGTTTTTCTTGTAAACGAGGGAACAAATTTGTTTCCCTAAATTGCAAACACTAAACTTTAACTCAGAAACATCTGTTCTGATGGTAGCCTTGACTCACCCTCTTTCATTAGTGTGAACTGCAGAATTTTTAAACATAAAAATGAAAAGCAATTGTCTGCCCTATTCTATTCATTATCCTCGCACAGCATATGGGGCTATTCTCCTCCCAAGCCTTCCTCTTTTTTCTTTTAAAGCAAAACCCATCAAGCCTGGCCTCCTTCACAGCAATCCTCCCCCCTGCCCCCCTCCTTTTGTGCTCTAGACGGTCTGAAAAGGGGCGCTTGGGAGACCAGCCTCCTTCTGCGGCTGGAAGCGGAGCGACATGTTGAGAGACGGTCCCTTCCGCAGGCCGCTCCGGCGTCGGTTTCAAGGCTCCTCCCTTCTGGCGAACGGCAGACTGCGGGGCGCCTGGAAACCGGTCCGAGGGAGAGGGAGCGCGAGGGGAGGGGTGGGGGGGGAGCGCGCTTGAGGGACTGACACAAATGGTCAGGCGGCGGCGGCGGCGGAGGCTGGGAGCTGCCGCGGGGAGCCGCGCGCGCTGCCTCTCGCCACTCGCGGCTCGGCGGGGCAGCCCGGAGCGCTGGCGGGGCCGGGCGCGGGGCCGTTGCGGGGTGTCCCCCTCCCCCCGCCCTGCCCCCCTTCATGAGGCTCCAGTCTGAGGCGGGCGCGGCAGAGGCGGCAGGCGGCGGCGGGAGCCCGGCTGGGGCGGCAGCGGCGGCGAGGCAGGGGCCGGCGAAGTATGGCTGAGCGGGGGGCGCCCGGGCACGGCCGGGAAGTTCGCGGCGGGGCGGCGGCGAGCGGCTGGTGCCTCCCGCTCCTGCTGCTGCTGTGGGCGGAGGCTCCGGTGCTGCCGGCCCGGGGCCAGCCCCCGCAGTACAACGGCGAGCGGGGCATCTCCATCCCGGACCACGGCTACTGCCAGCCCATCTCCATCCCGCTGTGCACCGACATCGCCTACAACCAGACCATCATGCCCAACCTGCTGGGCCACACCAACCAGGAGGACGCGGGGCTGGAGGTGCACCAGTTCTACCCGCTGGTCAAGGTGCAGTGCTCGGCCGAGCTCAAGTTCTTCCTCTGCTCCATGTACGCGCCCGTGTGCACCGTGCTGGAGCAGGCGCTGCCGCCCTGCCGCTCCCTGTGCGAGCGGGCCCGCCTGGGCTGCGAGGCGCTCATGAACAAGTTCGGCTTCCAGTGGCCCGACACGCTGCGCTGCGAGAAGTTCCCGGTGCACGGCGCCGGCGAGCTGTGCGTGGGCCAGAACACCTCGGAGCGCGGCACCCCCACGCCCTCGCTGCTGCCCGACCCGTGGACCAGCAACCCCCAGCCCAGGGGCGCCGGGCCGGCGGGCGGCGAGCGGGGCGGCCGCTTCGCCTGCCCGCGGGCGCTCAAGGTGCCCGCCTACCTCAACTACCGCTTCCTGGGGGAGAAGGACTGCGGCGCCCCCTGCGAGCCCGGCCGCCTCTACGGCCTCATGTACTTCGGGCCCGAGGAGCTGCGCTTCTCCCGCACCTGGATCGGCATCTGGTCGGTGCTGTGCTGCGCCTCCACCCTCTTCACCGTCCTCACCTACCTGGTGGACATGAAGCGCTTCAGCTACCCGGAGCGGCCCATCATCTTCCTGTCCGGCTGCTACACGGCCGTGGCCGTGGCCTACATCGCCGGCTTCCTGCTGGAGGAGCGGGTGGTCTGCAACGAGCGCTTCGCCGAGGACGGCGCCCGCACGGTGGCGCAGGGCACCAAGCGGGAGGGCTGCACCATCCTCTTCATGATGCTCTACTTCTTCGGCATGGCCAGCTCCATCTGGTGGGTCATCCTCTCCCTCACCTGGTTCCTGGCCGCCGGCATGAAGTGGGGCCACGAGGCCATCGAGGCCAACTCGCAGTACTTCCACCTGGCCGCCTGGGCCGTGCCCGCCATCAAAACCATCACCATCCTGGCCCTGGGGCAGGTGGATGGCGACGTGCTCAGCGGCGTCTGCTTCGTGGGCATCAACAACGTGGATGCCCTGCGGGGCTTCGTGCTGGCCCCCTTGTTCGTGTACCTGTTCATCGGCACCTCCTTCCTGCTGGCCGGCTTCGTGTCCCTCTTCAGGATCAGGACCATCATGAAGCACGACGGCACCAAGACGGAGAAGCTGGAGAAGCTGATGGTGAGGATTGGGGTCTTCAGCGTCCTCTACACGGTGCCTGCCACCATAGTCATCGCCTGCTATTTTTACGAGCAAGCCTTTAGGGAACAGTGGGAAAGGAGCTGGGTCGCCCAGAGCTGTAAAAGCTATGCCATCCCCTGCCCCAATAACCACAGCAGCCACCACCACCCTCCCATGAGCCCTGATTTCACTGTCTTCATGATCAAATATCTCATGACCTTAATCGTGGGCATCACCTCAGGCTTCTGGATCTGGTCGGGGAAAACACTCAATTCCTGGAGAAAGTTCTATACCAGGCTCACCAACAGCAAGCAAGGGGAAACCACAGTGTGAAACCCAACCCGTCTAGGGTGAGGGACACCCACCATCCCAACCAGAGAGGGCGGGTGAGGGATCCGCACTCCACTGTGCGCCCACCACCCCAACCAGGGAGGGAGAAGGTGTCACGCTTCCACTCTTGGCAAACTTTCCAGACTGCTAGCCGTTTCTCCAGCCTGCCGGGAAGTGAGAGAAAAGAGGCCTGTGGGGAAACTCCTGAGATGGGACAGTCTTTGTCTCCTGTAGGGACTGAACATTCTGTGTGGTTGGGGGAGAGGGTTGTAAATAGCCTCTGTAAGATTTTGTAAGTATATTTGTATTTGTAAATTACAAAGATCTCTCACTTTTTTCTTTTTTTTTTAATTTTATTTTTAGGACATTTTAACCCATTTGCAGATTTTCGCTACTGGCTTTTAACTGGCATTGGATTTTATTTTTTATTTTAGTACAGGATGGAAAAAATAAAAGAAACCAAAACAAACCCCTTCTTTCATCCCACCACAGGTTTTGTAATGGGTTTTGCGTGGAGTTCAGTTGCATGAATATGACGGCCTGGACTGAGGCTGCTGCAGCTCCCTAGAGTTCCTCCTGACACAAGCTAAGTCCTGATACCAGCCAGCCTACAAAATGAATGGGGAGGGGCACAGCCACCTGACCTGATCCTTGCCCCATATGCCTGGTGTGTAAATGGGAAGTCTTGCTCCCCATATCCTGAGGGTACAGAGGAGCAAGCACCTTTACCTCACCTCTGTCAGCTCTGCTATGGGTGGTGGAGGGGAAGAAGGGCTGACCCCTGTTGTCCATTCCCAGATATGTGTCTAGACCTTATCATCTACAACCAAGGAGGAACCGATCTCTGGAGTCCCGCCCAAAGGTGCCTGACCGGGCAGAGCTGCAGACTAGCCCTTTCTATCAACACTTAGCAATAGATGGGAGGGGACTGGCTGCTTTCTGCTTTTTTTAAATTAATTTAACTGTGCCATGTATTTTAAAAATAATTGTGTTTTGTCAGTGGTCAAGAGTGGAGGTCTAATACCAGCTGTACCTATAATATGTCTGATGGCTTAACAGAGATAAGAAGGCATAGATAGAAACCTTTCCTTTTAATCTGCATAATAAACTTAATTATTTTTTAATGCAAACCCAAGAAGTGATTGGTCTGGCTAACCTTTCCTGAGAAATGGGGTTATCGGCTATCCCGAAAGTTTCACAGTGTGTGGAAGGAACACTGAGGAGAGAGAGAGATAAATCTTAATTGTCTTGTGCTCAGTTTCTTGGCTATCTGCTTCCTTGATGTGTCTGCCTGTGTGTGTCATAACATTGTTTCTTCGGTTAATGAAAGTGTTGAGGGAGAACTACCTGGAAGGTTTTGTTGAGTTACTGATATTTACTTAGATTAACAGACTGCTCGATATAAATAGGAACAGGAAATACGAGCTCAGTAAAAAGCGATTTATTGGAATGGCATGCAGTATTCAAATTTTTGTTTTATTTAATCTGTAAATTGACTTATCAGTTTGGAAATATTTAAAACATTAAAATGTCTCATATTTTAATTCCTTACCATTATCTACACATTGTGAGGGAGGGATGATTTATTCCACTAGTTAAAAAAAACAAACAAAAATATTTAAACAGTCTCGTGGGATATGAGACTTTAAGGAAACTCCGATGTCCTTTCTAGTGCCGTAATTATGTTGCATACTGTGAAGCATGTGTGCAATATGTCTACTATCTTTAAAAATATATATATGCTCCTGGGTGCTTTTTAAAGAGGTTTAAACAAGACACATCAAATGTAACTCTTCACAGATTCATTTTAATATTTAGTTCTTTGAATGAAAAACAGCAGAGTGCTACTGTCTCTCCTAATCGTATTTTTTAAAAGTTTTTATATAACAAGAGTCTGTATTTAGGTTCATAAATGTTATCTCTGGCTACCATACCCTGAAATGCAATGTTATTTGAATTTGGTATTCATTTATTTCTGTTCATTACCACAAGATCATCTATATTTATAGAGGAATAGAAATTTATATATATTAAATACCATATTTTTAATTTCTCTTAAATAAATTGAGGTTTTGTACAAAACGATCTTGTCCTTTTACATATACCTCACAGTAATTCAATGTATACTGTATTAATTATTTTCACATATTACAGTACAAGGTGCGGGTGGTTTTGTTTGCTGTTTTTTAACTGAATTCATAGTACAAGGTAGAATTCAGTGTGGGGAATGCGTTATGCATCCTGGTTGTTATGTCTAGGCCAGTCCAGATTAATCCTTCAAGAGAACTTATGTATACTGTTCAAGATCCCTGATAGGATATGGTTAATGGTGTGAAATCAAAGAAGAGAACTGCTATATGGCCGAAGAAGAAAGAAGCTTACAGATTTCTTTCTTTCTTTTTCTTTTCTTTTTTTTTTTTTTTTTGGCAAAAGAGAGGTTAAGTTAGAAAAATCCTTCTATATTTGCTGTTAAAAATAATTAGTCATTTCTCACAGCCAGAATCACATTCAAGTTATGTTTATAAAATGTAAACAGTTGTCTTTGTCAGAATGTTTTAGTATGCAGTCCTTTTTGTTTTCTTGGAATCCTGACTGTTTAGTTAAACCAGAGCTGTCAAATACATACATGAAAATATTTCCATTAGGCTTTTGAAAAACTACATACATTCTAAGCTTTTTCCAAAACATTTTTTGATATCTTCTGAAGTGCCTTTTTATAGATTTGTTTTTGGTAGGCATACTTGCATAATTGAGATTTTTGTTTCTGATGCTTTCCTCTGTTATAAGGTAGCATTGTGTTTCATTATGCTGAATGGTAGGGAATATGAATTGTTTATTAAAAAAAATCAGGCAAAAATTAACATGCAGTAGGGAGGAAGCGAGACTTAAAAATTAGAGGCAAAAATCTGCCCTTCTCATAGACACGAGAGCAGAATTAAGCGTTTAATTTGAGCACAATTGTACTGTCCATTTTAGCACAATTGTACTGTCCATAAAGACTTCTAATTTTACCATAATTGTACTGTCCATTTTCTTAAATACTGTCTTTTCTTTCTTTTTTTTAAAAAAATGCTCTGTTCTAGCAATTAAAGTTGTACTGCTCAGTGTTCAGTTCTAATGGCCTAAGCCACGAATCATTCAACTTCGTTCAAAGTGCAGGTCCTTTTTGGTCAGGTGAATAATTACGACATTAGAGCCATTTTGACCAGCTGAATTTGAACTTGAAGCTGAATTTTTTGTTTATTCATTTATGCACTGCAGAAAGAACGTTAGGGTTACAACAGTTTTTGTATTTAATAAAGGAATTGTAGTTTCTATACAAAGAAAAACTTTGCTGGTTTACACATTGCTGGTCTACATACTTTATAATTTGTACTTCCAAGGTTTAAATGTAGGGCGTTTCATATTGCTCAGTCTTTATTATTTTTACAAAATATACTACTGTATATCATCAAATGAAATTGTTGGAGCAAGCTCTGTCTCATTCATGCATTACTCGTTTTTGTTCTTTGTTTATTTGCATTATTATTTTGCAAAATTCAATAATTTCCAATGGATTACATAGTCATTAGTGGGTGTTATCAGAGTGCCTGACTTCTTTGCATTTTATTTTGGCGTGCTTTTATTTGTCTACATATTTCAAATGCACCTATCATTGTGGTTTTTAGGACTTTTTATAAACTAATGTCTAAATAAATTTGAAGGTTAATTAAAAAAATTAAAATAGTTAATGCTTCACTATAGTAAAAAAACCCAAACATATCCAATGTTCCATAGCTCAAGGAAATTGAAATAGACATAGGATTTCTGACAGTAAGTTATTTAGAATTGGTATACCATAGTTATGAGCAGACTGTATTATCGGATAAAAAAAGCAATGTTGGAACATTCTCCCTTGTGTCTTATAAAGAAGGTAATATCACAGAAGCTTTGGTATGACAAAGTTTGACTGCCTGGCTAAAGAATATTCGTAAAAGGCATTCTTTAATCAAAAGCTATGGTCTTTCATTTAGAACACCACTGAGCTAAAATGAGCAAGCATATACAAATAAACATGTTCCTCTAGCTATCTCTCTATAGAGGGCAATATCGTGATAGCTTGGAGAACTGGAGATGCTGAACTTTTATAAGAGTAGCACTATTTTGGGAAGTAGCACACTTGCACTGTAGTGAAATAATTTGCAGTTTCTGTAACAAATCCTATTTTTTTTCTGGGCTTTTAACTTGTTCATTTAAATTATCCCCAAAACTGCCAATTTACAAGAATACTTTAAAAAGCTAATTTTTAAAAACTGAAATGCTTTCTAATAGACCTAAATTCTATTTTAACATAGGTGGTGCACTTTTGTATATCTCTAGCTCAATATCTGCTATCATGTACAAGTGCAATTAAAGATTCTTTCCATGTAAATGGTGGAGAGCATCCCTCAAACTTAGTTTATAGTGTGGCCTTTTGACTTGGAAACTGAGGTAAGGCTGTTATTTCATTTTCTACTCACCCTCTAGTGCCCAGACATTATAATTGCAATATTCTGAGTGGGTAACATCACTTAGCATACCAAAGTCTCTGCAGTACCTAAACACAGCAGGGCAATGTAACAACATAATCCAGCCTCAGCTATGAATATCCTGTTTTTAAAGATCCAGTTAGATTTGTACTATTAATTACTTGTACCATAGTGGGACCACGCAACTCCAGTCATGATTAAGACACTTTTGTGGCGAACACTGCAAACATAGAAAGGTATGGATTCTGCTACTAGGAGATCATGGTCTAAAGCCTCTATCCTGCAAATGCTTATGTACATTAGTTTCTGTGATTTGTTCCTGGCTTCTGCTATGTTGATACTGGTATGCAACATCCCTAATCTTAAATCTATCAGACATACAGTTCACCAGCTGAGTTTGCAAGACATGCAATAATCCATATAAGGGCGGGGAGGACAGAGTTCTTTTTGTCTCTGAGATTGAATCCCCCTGATGCCCTAAAGATGTTTACAGTGCAGAAGAGTAACACATATTTTGAAGTTCATCAGTTTTAGCATGTTACCCTGTTATTTTAAAAATCAGTAAACAGATCATTCCTCAGGCTTTGTTCCCTTTAATGGATGCAGGCATTGTTTTTCAAAGACATCTTATTAAAATGGTGCTAACAATTTATGAAGTCAGTGGGAGTTCAGGGTGGTTAGTACTGCAAGAGACTGGGGCCTTGATGTTTAACTTATACAGAAAATGCCTTGGGGTTAGCCCAGCAACTGTCATATCAGGCTAGATAATATTGACAAGAATGTCCTGGACGTAAACAAAGAAAACATTCTTCAATACTTAATTCCATGCAATTGCAAACTGAATTTCGCACTGTACATTTACTTAAAGCTGTGTTGGTGAGGCAATGTTAAATCTTCATTAAAAGCAATCAAGTTATAAATTAACTTGGCAAAATATTTGTATGGGGATTAGTAAAGGAGATTTGTGTGTTACTTAGAAGTAAAGATCTCAAGAAGCTAGTCAAAAAAGCAAGCCTTAAACAATACAATAAGGCAACAATTCACAGATAAAAAGAATAAAAAACAACATTTTGGTAGTTTCATTGTAGCCAATATTTTTAATTTATATAATAGAAAACTATTACCATTTTGTAATCCATGAACATCTCCCTGTTTCAGACCTCAGCATATGTTTAAATTAAATTTCCAGTGCAACCACAGTAGGGTTTCTCCAACAGACAAACCAGACCTTGCCCCTGTTTTTTACTCAAATCAGCTATATGAGTAACTAAACTGTAGCCATGTACTCTGGTCAGACAACTCTTCATGAGGACACATGCACACGCCAACATCACATATACGGAAGTGATGCAATTTTATGGTGATTCATTCATCACTTAGACTTGCACTCATAAAACCCATAATATGTGTATTTAGTTACCATCCTCTAATCAGATTTTTTTTCCAAAATACTTCAAGGCAATAAGAGAAAGTCAACAACATAATAGTGTAACTGCTATTGTGATTTCACTTTGTGTATTTTTATCATAATCATTACAATATAATTTAAAATTTGTCTTTGCATAGAAAGAGAATTAATATAGAAAAACTCCCATTGCCAGCTCGTAGGAAAAATATTTCATTGTAGAAGACCTATAATTATCTTTCTGGCAATGTAACCAATCTGATTGCCCTAAGCAGTTGAACTAAAATTAACGGTCTGCGGTGAATAGTTACATTGATGATGCTGAACTGCAGTGGCAAGTACCTCCTTCATATTTTGATAGTATCAGAAATCATGTGAGCTTTGCTCATGCTACCATGACAGTGTCAGGATCTCTTGGTGTGACTGTCTTACTCTCTGTTTTACTCTCCCAGTTTCAGTACAGTTTTATTAAAATAAAGCACACTTATACAGTGCAGATCTTAGAAAAGGATATTATTTTATTGAAGAGTCTGCTGATGACAAAGCCACAAGATGAACTCAAGTAGCTGAAATCCCTAAGCCTGGTAGATATTTATATTTCATTATTGCATATTTCTTGGTTTTAAAATAGAGCATACAGTTAGGATGTTGTACTTTATATCTGTTTACATTTGAAATTGCACAACTCGTATGTTAGTCACAATACCATTTTAGTGAGGCTAATATAACTGAATTGTAACAATGCTTCGCTGGCTTTTTTATGTTGGTTTGTTCATATGAATTAGCATTGTGGTTTTGTTACAAGTTATTACTTATTTACCTCCACCAATGTGCATGATGCTATACAAACCTAAAAGACACAGGTAATATCCCAAGGAGTTTACAGCCTTGTTTAGACAGACAAGACCAGATCTATCCTCCCTGACACCTTACACATAACTGATTTAATGAGTGCTGCTGTATTCTGGGAAATGAAGGACTGACGTCTTCCCTCAAAGGTTATATTTACATTCCTCTGAAAGCTCCATGAGTGTCCTACCGGTAGAAGCTATACTGGCAATGTACCTAAGTAGCACATTTCCCTGTCTACCCTAGTTATGCATTGTTTTTTCTCTTCTCACCTAGACTAGAGGGCTATCTTTGCTGCTTGCAAGTCCTGCATTCCATAGAGGATATTTTCAGAACATTTGTGCCACCAAAATATTCCTGGCAGATTTTCAGCTGCCTGGGGTCTTATATTCTGATATTGGTTATATCTGGGCAACCCCACCAACGCTTCCTTGACTTCAATGGAGGTCACACTAGTGTAGATAATGCCCAATAGGTAGTGCAGAATATGGCCAAGTAATCCATCAGGAGGTGGAATAATTTTTCAGTATTCATTAAAAGCCATGAAGGGAAAGTGAGTTGAGGAAAGACTTTGTTTGAGGAAGATTTTGTTTGGCACCTCCAGTTGAACCAGTCTGAAAGATAAGTAACTTTTGCTCTATAAATTAAATTGTTTGACAGTCTCTGTCACTTGTGTCATTTTATTTTTAAAAACAAATACCTTCCCGAAAGAGCAGCTCTTGAGTTAATACTAATCAGTGTAGTATGAGCAAATACGGATTAGCCACTTGCTCAGACACAAACAGTACTAGGTATTACTCATAAATAAGCTCTCTGTGGGCTGATTTAAGGTTAAGAAGAAAAGTCTCTATACCTATAAAAGTGTGTCCTTGGGAAAAATGGAGCATTTTGTCTATAATCTAAAGCAATAAAGGCCCAGATCCTCTCAGGCATTCAGAAGCCCCAGTCCCATTAAAATCAGTGGGTCTGCTGCACTTCCATTGAAATCAGTGGGAATTAGGCTTCTAAATATCTCTGATGATCTGGGCCAAAGTGACTATGTGTTGGCTTTTCAAAAGCACCTAAGTAATTTATGAGCACAAGTCCTATTGAAAGTCATGGGGACTTGTGCTCCTAAATTGCTGAGGTGGTTTGAAAATCATACCCTACTTTCCTTTCAAGGTAAACTGAACTGCATTTCTACTAATTACAGTGATCTGTCAAAGATCCTATGTGCTGTAGTAGATCAAACATTTTCAAATAAACACATTTGAAAATAATTCCTCTTTGATTTACCTGAAGGGATCTGGGATCAGGAATCTGTATTTCTCCAATAAGAGCAGATGGCACCAGGCCTCTAACCCCAGTAAGAAATACAGCTCCTGTTTATGAAGAAACAACTAGTCACAAACTCAGATTTTCTGTGGTAGGCGCTTAGTTTACTTGTAAATACATTTATCTGTATTTTTAGAGGTGCACATCTATTTGGGCCCAATTCTGAAAGGTGGTGAGGGCCTTCAAGTCCAGTTAGAGATGAGGCCCTTGCTCAATTAAGATCTCAAGCAATGTTTTGGGTTAAGAACAATAATTAACTAATTCTGAGAAGTCAAAGCAAAGTTTGTTTCAGGCTATTGAAATCCATGGAAGAGAAGAGTGCTTAGCCCTTTAAGGGAAGGTTGGGGACCTCGCAATCTTGTAGGCTCAAGCCTTTATATTTATGGAGTCTCAAATAAGAGGTGATTAGTTCCTGTTTCAAATTCCTTGGTCTTTACCCTTCCTTCTTCAGAACATAGGCCCAACTGATCTGTTTCACTTGTGCTGGTAGAAGGAACAAATGCCACCAGAATTGGAAAGGGGGGAGCAGCAGCTCAACAATGTGCTTATCTACACTGCAGAAGCCCCTCAGAGGAATTGTGGTGACTCGATGCTCCCACTTCTAGCAAAAGGTGGAGCTAGAGGAGCAGGTGCTGTTTGAGATATTTTTGTTTCTCAGCACACCAAAGAGAAATCTTGGTGGCTAACTCTGCCTCACACAGAGCTAACTCCTACTTTGTGCTTCCTGGTCCCCCATGAAAGGGCTCAATGGTCAGCTAGAGAGCTCTTTTAGCAGTTGGGCAAGGAGAATGTGAAGAGTACTAAGGAAAAGTCAGCACTCACTGCATTACAGAATCTAGAATCTGCAATACAGAATCTATAGGATTGCAGCCTGGTTTCCCACACAGCACAGCGTCCTGAGGTCCATGTCATGTTCTCCACTCTGAGATTAGAAATCCACTCCCTCAAGAGAAAATAGGAAGGAAACACTGAGCTTGTCTGAGTTTCCAGCTGGGTAATTGCACCCAATTCTATTTAATTTATCTTAAATCGGGGTGAAATCCAGGCCCTATTGATATTAAAAGGGTCAGGATTTCACCATAGAACTTTTAAAAACACTTCAAAAATGTATTTTGAAGTTTAAAAAATATGGGTAGGATCAAAGGTAACTTACAGACTTCTCTTGAGAAAACAGATTCCAGTGGCAGCTCATTTCATTAAGCCCTAAAAGCATCTCTAATGTTACTCGGGTCCAATATATTCAGGGTACATGGTTGTCTTCCAGTGGCAGATAATTTATCTAAGAATCTGGGAATCTTCAGTACCTCTCTCCTCCCACTCACCACCAAAAATGTAGCACAGATTAGTTCTGCTGAAATTCTGTCTGTGGTAATACATATTGAATGTGCATCCTAAGCATTACTAGCAATTTATTTACTTCAGTTTTAGAGTTTTCTAAAGCAAAGCTGTCAAAAGTATTTCAAATGAGGCTACTTTTGTTCCTGTACAACATACTGATGACCAGAATGTGCAGAAGGGCCCTTCTATCATTATGTGTTTTTTCCAGTTCTGTGTGGGTTTTAAAAAAGCGTATATATTTATACTCATGCAAAGCTGATTTTCCCCTTCGCCCCCCTGCAGTTCTGCACATAGCCTTTCCTTGCAGTCAGTAATAGGATGTGTTGCTTCCATCAAGCCAGTTTTGCAACCGGGTGTGGGCAGCCTACCAGAGGCAATAACTGCAGCATGACTGGTGGAATTAACGCCTCATGGTGACGCCCATTTAAAATAGCCACAGAGATTGACTCAGTTTGCTGGTGTTGCCCGAATGTTGTGTTGGAACCTAGCCTCCTTAGTGTCAATACCATGTGCAGCACCCACTCCTGTTCTGATTGAACTCAAAAAGGGGTTTGCAGCTGACTTCAAGGCTCAGCCACAGAATGACCAGAAACATGCACAAGTCTTCTTTATTTTTAAGCATAATTAAAAATGCAGCAAAACCAAAAAATGGCAGAAAATTAATTAAAAACATCACTCGTCCAATTCAGTCATAGTGCTGCGTGCTGGCTGCATGTATCTGACATTCTTAAATGCAGCCAGGGTATAGAAACCAGGTCTAGTTGTTAGGATGATTAAAGGCTGGAGTCAGTGAGTTGCTGAGTGCCCTTAATTCCCATTGACTTCAGTAGGATGCACAGGAGCTTTGTGGCTGTTCCTAATTTTACAGGCTCAGTTCCTAAGGCACAGTATTGCCAACCCTAAATGTTCAAAAATCACGAGTCAGGCTCACCAAAAATCATGATACTGTATTGACTTTAAAATCACGAGGTCATGTAAAAATGATAGATTTGCTGTTCTTTTTATTTGCCTTTATTTGCTCTTTTTATTTGAGCCTTTAGGGTGCACTGGGGTCACATTTTGAAGCATTCTCCAGAGCCATGAGGGCTAGAAACTTACTTTTCCTTTAAGAATGAAGGCTGAAATCAGCCCATATCCACTTGATTCCAGGAGCTGAGTCTTGAAGGAAAACGGTCATTATCATGAGACTCATGACAAAATCATGAGAGTTGGCAATTATGTCAACAAGCATGGTCATTACTAGGAGTTATTCAGTAGTGTATAAAAATAATACTGATCCCCTTCTTTTCTCCTTGGTTGGCTACCAGAAGGAAAGAGAGATGTTAGAGGTGGCAAACCATCCATTTTTTTCCACTTTCTTGGGCTTCCATGTTCACTATTCATATTACAGGCTGTATCACCCAGGTTGACAAATTAAATAACGGAAATGTTTCACTTCTATTTAAGTCTTTGAATCTCATTTTTAAAAAGAAAACTTGTCACTATGTTCCATGGATATGATCCTACGGATGGTACTAATTCCCAAAGGGAGCTGGGTTTGCCAATGGCCCATTTCACTGACTTAAGGGTGTTTTTTTAAAAAAAATAAATGAATTGTTTTTGAAAAGTTCTAGGTGTACAAAACTGAATGTAGCTGTCCTCAGAGCAACTGCAGCCAAAGCAATGGCAGTGCAAGTGCTATAGACCACTTGAACCTTGGCTCCAGAGGAACCACCTCCACTAATGAAAGATAGGCATGAAATCTCAACTATGTCACTCGGTCTCTTTGATGAGACTGCTCAGATGGGAGCCAGTTTTGATGGTGGTTTCTGTGTCATGGGCATCTGTCCGTTAGATGTGGGTCTTACTACCAACTATTGTCACATTTCACCAAACAGTAATTAGAGGGGGAACAGCTTTGGGTCACTATTATTCTGGGACAAATTTGAACAGGTGGCCTGCCATTTAAAGGGCTCTGTATCCATCTCCTGAACTTTATTATCCTAGTGCAAAATACATTAACCCTAGCAACACTGGGAACAGTCTTGTCCTCACTGCTCTGCTGAGGGACTGAACATGAGTTAACTTGTTTCCAGTCCTGAACTCTTTTTCCCTTCTCTCATCACATCCCAGGAGGAACCTCATCTCCCTTTCTATTTCTCTTTTTCTTTCCTTTTCCAAGCACACAGGCCCTTCCACCATGGCACTAATTCCTTGCCTCTGATAAAAGTGGCTAATTATTGAAATGAACTAAAATTGGAAATGTGTCTGTAGTTATCAGTAGTCTATGAATGGCAGGTAAAAGAATCTTTACAGAGGGATGCTTTTGAAGCCACTTGGCAACTGATGTTGTGTTTTACCTAACATGGTAAATCAACCTGCTTACTATCATGACTGATAGTGATGTCCTACTCCTCAGGGCAGTTCCAGGCCTTTGGCTCACTTGCAAAGCCAACAAAAAGAAGTTAGCGCTAACTTTTCTTAGAGCCCAGCCAGAATGCTAAGAGTTTCCAAACTGAAACACGACATCCCTCTTTGTGATCCACCAGGGGTTAGACAATTTTGCCATTGACGTCAGTGGAAACTGAGAAAGGCCTAATGTGGCAAACCTCCAACTTGCCGTAAGATGCTGGAGCCTCCCTGCAACTCTAACAGTCTTTTGATGTAATTTTAGAAATAATCTTAATTCAAACTTTACAGGCACAAAAAAAAGTGAGCTTGCCAAAATTTTATTTCCCTTGTCTTGCCATAATAGTGACCTTGTCTCCTGAGGCTACTTACCCACCTGTTTGCTATAACAACTGCCTTTTTAATCTGCTTGGCCCTCAACTCTTTTGATATCTGTGCTTCAATGTGGCACTCCCTTTCTGGCTGGAGGAGAAATGAGTGCCAAAGCCAGTGCCACTCTGCCAACTGCTCATCACCCTGTGTCTTAGAAGCCATGCATGATGCCAAGCTTCACCAGCGAGGATTTGAAATGAGCTTCGGCTTTGGTGCTGCAGGGTGGCATACTATATAGAAAAAAATGAGCATCTTGTGTTTCAGAAAAGAGCTAGCTAAGTTCTTGGAGGATAGGTCCCTCAATGACTAGTAGATAGGATGGGCAGAGATGTAAAGCCATGCTCAGAAGTGTCCCTAACCTCTGTTTGCCAGCAGCTGGAAATGGGTGACAGGGGATGGATCACTTGATGAGTACCTGTTCTGTTAATTCCCTCTGAAGCACATGGCCACTGTTGGAAGACAGGCTATTGGTCTAGATGGACCACTGAGCTCACCTAATATGGCCATTGTTATGTTCTTATCAGAACATAGGTGCTAATGTAACAGTTCCTATGAGCATCCATTCTAGTTTGTTCTCCTGTGTTTGAAAATATTTGCCCTATATTAACTACTTAGTGGAAAGATGAATATGCTCATGAAGCATCTTGCCAGTTATGCACATGCTGGGGATTTTCTTTCTGACCCCATATGATGATCTGCTCCATTTGAGATATAATAGTTCATCAGTCATGAAGGCTAGTCCAATTCAGAGTTTTTGGTTTCATGTGTCTTCCGGGACTAGGAAGGTGGGGGGAAGGAAAGAGATTTCACAATTTACTCTCCTTTCTCCATGAGCATCTAGACTCTAATTTCAGCTAAAATACTTGCTCTTGGCTCCAGGCTACACAATAATTTCTTTACGCTCCTCCAACTCATGAAATCAGGCACAGGTTGCTCATAAATGTGGGTCCTCAAGTGGCAACAGAGGCCTACCAGAATGGATAGTTTTTGCTTCTATTACTACTTTCCAATCCAGTAGCTGGCCAAACTTATATGACATACTACAAAACTAAGGCTATATAAGGTCATATCTATAGTAAGAAAGAAGCACTGCAAAAATCACTGCTTGTAACACTTTGAGCTTGCAGCATTAGTGCAATGCTACAGATGTTCCAGGTTTTTTATAAGTATTGGTTACAAGTTTGGTTGCAACAATGGAAGTGCAGATTGTTAACTCAAATCTACCTGAACCAGTGCAATAACTAATGGTTTCTTCCCACTGTCATCAAGAACCAATAGGTATTTCTGGGAGCTAGGTATTAGCACACATTTTTAACAGTAAACCATTGAAAAAACGTACCAAGTGCTTTGGTGGACTCTCCAACTCTCAATCACTTGCAGTCTTGAAATCAAGACTGGTTATCTTTCCAAAAGATAGGCTCTAGTTCATCTGTTAGTTATTGTGTTTGATGCACAAATTCCTGGGTGAACTACTATCATTTATTTTATGTAAAAGGTCAAACTCAGTAAACATCACAATTGTCCCATTGATTTATCTATGACTGGCAGCTGTACTAGTTCATCTGGGTTTCCTAATTCCAGCCTGCAATATGTTGCCTTATATTTGGGAATTACCCAAAAGACCCTGCTCCTAGGAGTAGTGATGGACATTATGAAACAAGTATACCACAAGTCCCAGAATGCACTGGTACAATAGTTGTGTGAATGCACCAACATGATTGTCAAAAACAGTGTTACGGTGTAGATACTTTGCTTATTCTTGCAGTGGTTTATTGTAAGAAACCGTTTCATGCAATCAATGTTCTTCTTGGTTTCTTCACTTGTTATAGAAAGGGGTGAAGATGTAAGTGTCTATCACATAAATACAGTGCCAATTCATTAAGGAGAAAGTAATTGTGTTCTTCTAACATGCTTCTTCTTGGAGAGAATTATTTTGAATGGCCACTAAAATTTATTGGCATGTCTTGCTGCATAAAATGATTCTTCACCTCATCCTTGAGTCTATTTCCTAGATCACTTTATTATTGCAAGTGTCTTAATAGCCACTGAAATGCCCAATACAAGTTAACAATCTAACCAGTAAGTTACAGGCTGCATTTTTTTTAATTCATTGAGGAACACTGGCAAAACTGCAAACATATGTTTCTGCTGCTAAAGCTTAATCTTATCTCAGTTTGAAAATGTGGAAAATCAATTACGTGCTTTGAATTATACTCCCTTTACTGCTATAAAAGAATTTCTTCATTCTTTCAGGGTAGTGTAGACTTTGTAACATCTACCACTAACAGGCTGTTAGGACTTTCTGCTAAATTAATACACTACAAGTAAACTAAACAGAAGGCCTGTGGAATGCTAAACATCCACTTTCTTTTCTGTTGTGACTGTGCTGCAGCTTGGGAACCATCAGCCTTGTTGCTACAACATCTGGACAACATTTGGGGTTGTCTCTCAAATACTCGGGTGTGCACCTCTGGTGAATTTTAACTTTCAACATCTCTCTGCCTCTAATCTATATTTAATGTTTCATGACTAGTAGTCAAAGAAATTTCAACTAAATATCAGGTTGGAATGAAAATGATCCTTGGGAAAACATTCATTTTCAGCATTCAACAGCCAAGTATCTGTGACAAAGATGTTCCCTAGAGATTTGTAGCCTATTCTCTTGCAGTAATAATAATTAAGACTCATGATTACTGTGCCCACATAATCAAAGATCGCTTCATAAAATGTACTCCCTAAGGGGAAGAATTCTCTGTTCCTAACTGGATGTCAGTCATAGGGATCAGCACCCCCAGGGATGTCAAGTCTTTTACTTGCCCTTTTCATTACAGTGTTGTTAGCATTGTGTTACTTCATATTCTTCTCAATGCAAATGAGTAGGTAATCATGTGTAAATCGTGCCCTCCAGAAGGCACATGTGGTGAGGGATTTTTTTTCCCTCTTCTCCAAATCTACCACAGGGATTTCTCACATGGAACATAATTACATCTCTGCCATATGGGCTCATTTATATTCTATTACAGGTTAAGCTAATACGACTTAGAATTATGCTAAAAATACCTCAAAGTGTTATGAGCACTGTCAAAACACTTGTCATTTCTTACTTGCCTGTTTGATTGCTAGTGACTTGATATTTATTTAGAAATCTGTAGAGCCAAGAAACTGTACTAAAACAAAATAAAGTCAGTATTATGGTGGCCGGTCTGCAATGAGGATTGTAATTCTCTGCAATGTTGTGCTCTTTTGATTTGAAGCGAATGCCTCAGAGGTCATAAAACTGAAAAGCCTCAAAGACACACTTACCTGAAAGTGTCTCCCTTCTAGGTTTTAGGTTTCCCAGGAGGTGCAGAATACAGATTTCAGATGTGTAGTTTTGTCATTATCAGAATAAATCAGGTCTGTGTTGGATGTAATCTTCTGGGGTATGGCTTCTGCTGCCACAAACAATGAATTAGATGTTGGTAAGTGATATAGACACACCATCACAGCCGAATTGTCCAGAGACATCAAACACATCCATCCATCATCTGGATGATAAAGAGGGCAGTCCATAACCAGATGGCAGGTTGTTTGTTCTTGAGCTTCACAGGGGCAGGACGGGAAGCTCAAGAAGCCCCAGTGGTACTGATGTAAGTTAAACTGCCTATGACCATAACATATCTTGATGTAATGAAGAAAGCTCTTTTAGTCATATGACTTTCCTGGGGGGCATGTGAGAGCTAATCTGGTGAGAGTAGGTGATACAGATATGAGTTGGCTATGTGTCAGGAAATGTGCCATTGATCTAAAATATATACCTGTACCACCTGTTGCCACTATTCCTTAAAATGGTTGTGTCTGAAGCACTACCTGCGAGGCTCAACTATGCCAAAGACGAGGAGTCTTGACTATATCAAAGCAGTGGCCAGCTATGGACATGAACAGAAGCATGTTCAACTAGTGTGTGTTTATCATAAAAAGGGCATTTTTTCAAGCCAGATATGAGTGTCTTACTTGAGGAAAAGTCTTCTTTCCAGGCTTGACTCTTCTCTTTGGAGACAGCAGTTGAAGTGAAACCCCCTATCGAGGGCTGAGGGAAAGGCATCAAGAAAAAAAAAAAAGAGCTGACCTGGCGAATTTCTGTTCCAAAAAATCAGCTGTTGGAGAACAGTGGAACAAAACAAAAATTCCAGGGCTGCTTTAGTGGAGCCATTTTAAAACAATTTTTATTTAATTTTTCATAGGTGTTTGATTACAATGCAAGTTGATTTCTTCTGCATTCTGTAGGCTTCATCTTGTAAAATCAGTTTGTGTATCAACTCTCAGCAACAGACTAATCTGCGTCCTCTCTTTTTCTCCCCCCAACCTAGCTAGCTTGCTTTCTTTTTCCTGAGGTAAAAAATTAGGAACAAATATTGTAAGTGATAACTATCTGCATATTTAATATTAGTGAGTGGAGTGTGGGAGAAGCCTGGTTGAAGGAGCAGTGATATTATTCCATAGGATGGATTCATCAGGCAATAATATATAGGATAGAAACAAATGCATTTAACACACAGCAACCTCATAAAACATCCATGGCTATAAATTGAAAAAAAGATTAATGTCAACATGTCTTTGCTATTTCTAGACACCTCATTGTATTATATTTGCTGAAGGAGGAAACTGGTTTTCATTTACATTTGAAAAATTGTGTTGGTTTATTTATAAATTGGTCAGTGTTTTTTGACCTATTTTTCAATATTTGAAGTATTGTCTTTCACATTATAAAGTGAGCTCAAATTAGTTCTATTTCTAGAGCCACGCTTTGAATTTTGAGCACCAAAATTTAACTGAAATAGCGTGGACAAGTTCATTTGGGTATGCAGTAAGGCATTTGCATAGTCACAATTGGAATTTGGGAGAGCAAATGCTCGTTTAGGTGTGCAAATGCAGGTGTGGCAAGTATATGATTTGCAGATGTAACTTAGGTTCCCCTGTGTGAAAATTAATATCCAAACTGGTATTTTGAGTGATTCATCTCCAAGATATACAGTTGGTCTCAGGATGGAGCTTAGGTCTTCCTTGATGATTGTATTGTTGTCATGTTAGCCATTAGTGCTAGACAAATCTGAAAACCTTTGTTGTATGTTGTGATCTGCTCACTACTAATAACCAGCTCTGTGAAATGCCTCGCAAATAATTAAAATCATCAGCGTGCCTTATACGCAGCGTCTGCGTTGCAAATTGGGATGGATGATTTCTGTTTTAGTGCCTGTGCAAATCAAGTCAGGATACCACATGCACTGTTCATTAGATGGCATTAGATGGGATACTAAATGTAATACCTCGCAGTCATATAAGACTTTACATAAACAAATCAGAAAATAGCCTTGCTATATGACGGGGGAAACATTTATCTCCCTTGTCCTACTGACTGTTTATTGAAGAAAATATATTCTTAAAATAAAGAAAAATATCGCTCTGGCTACGAGCCCTTTCTTGTGCTGGTGAGCACTTACTGTCAGGAGTAGTTGCACTGAAGCTAATAATCCTGCTGCCCCTCTGGCAGAGAAGATCCGACAGAGACACGGCCGCTTACCTGTGAAAAGCTCCTGCACATTCTTTCCGCTGAAACCCTCCCTCTAGCCTCTTCCTTGTAAAGGGGGGAGTAGCAAGAAAAAAAGCTTCTATGTGGCTACCTCTGCATAAGCCTCCGTGAGTGAGTGGGTACAGACGTATATTAGGGGGGCAGAGAAATAATGGTTTCCTGGCTGGATGGGTGGAAGCAGAAGACAGAATATGCGGAAGGGGAGAGAAATAGCAGGGTGAGAAATGGAGAGGCCTACCACAAGATTTTGCTTGGTTCCATCTAGCAATCATTACGATAGCATGGCAGATTTTTATTTAAAACTGGGAATCTGACACCCAAAACTGGACCTTATTGAAATGGAACTATATGCCACTGACCCGAACAGGTTTAAAATTGAACTGGAAGCAGCTTAGTAAACGTACTGCACTCTACAGGATCAGTTCTCATGTCTCCTCTGTCAGCTCTTCTTTGCCTTTGGTGTCATTGCAATGAGATTGCTGTGCCCCACTGTTTTCTTGTTCACAGTGTAACCCTTCTGCCAAGTGGCTAATGGCTGATAAACAGGTCGTGTTCAATATACCTATAGTCCCTCTTGACAAATAACTAAACTGAGTTGAGCCCCCCACACAGATACCTAGGAAAACTAAATGCATCTTCCCTGGGTGTCCTTAACAGGCAGAACTTTCCTACTCACAAGCCCTCCAAGAGTGTGTACAAACAAGGGAATCTTTGTTAGGGGAAAGCGAGCACAGTCATAAACTTGGGAAAGCCCAGCAACAGAATATATATGTGCACACACACAGAGTAACGTTCCCTCCCACCCTCTAGTAACTGTCACAGTAATCCATCTCCCTCCTCTCCTATAGGTGATAGTCTCTTGACAATACCACCTTTCCCATCCCCCAAACCCATGGTTGGGATTAGCAAATAGCAGAGTCCAAATGTCTCTTTGCATGTCTGTTCCTACCTGGTGGCGACACCACTTAGCCCCGTTTAGTGATTCAGCTTCATGAAGCTGCTGCGTAGGAAAGTCCTCACCAGACTCCATTCAGTTCTGCTTCTGTCCTTTGCTTCATCTCCGTCATCTCTTGCTGTGAAGTCCCCTGCACTGTCTCTTACAGCAAAATCCATGCTCTACATCATCACTTGCAGCAAAGTCCCCACAAGAGGGAAACCAGGAGCATTTAGTACCTTGAACAGAGTTCTATCTGCTTTCAAATTCACTATTTGCCACAAGATATGAGCTTTTTTTCCCTTTTGAACTTCTCTGGGAGCCCACTGCCCACAAAATCCAAGTTCACGTATAGGTGATGACCTATCAAGTGTTGCTAGAGGGATTTGTGAGTAGGTAGCCAATGCAAATTAAACTTTGTATGGCAAAACTTTCCCCTTTTCACCAATAGAGGAAACAGACAGTCTCCACCTCCCCCCACTCCCCTGGGAGCTTCTAGGCATTCAGGTTTACATCCAGAAATGGGCAAACATTTTTGGATAATTTTTTTTTCTGTTGAAAAATAGTGATTCAGGTTGACCAAAACATTGTGAATTTTTGTCAAATTCACTGAATTGTTTTAATCAACAAACAAAAAAACAAGCAAACAAAAAAAAACCCCAAAACAAACTAAACTATCCATTTTGACATTTTTAAATGAAATATTTTGATTTTTCAATTTTAAATTGCTATGTTTTGAATTTTACTTCAGTTTTATTTTCAAAGGGTTAAAAAAAAACCTCAAATTAAATGAAGCTTGTTAGTTTCAGCCAAATGAAATGTTTTCTTCAACCTAAAATGAAATCTTTTTGACTCTTTTGGTTGGCCAAAAAATAATTAATTTTTTCTGTTTCGGAGTCAACCTGAAATTAATTCTTTTTCAGTTTATTTCCTGTCTGGCCTGTGAACTGAAATCAGTTATTTGCATGGCTCTATTTACATCAGTATACCGAATAAGTTATTTTCCTTCTGAAAATTCACATGCATTTCAGGACTACATTCAAAAGTGTAAGGCTAAAGGACAAGGAGTATTCAAAACAGGCACAGCAAGGCTAAACTAGCATATTTTGTCTTCAAACTCCACGTGTGAAGGGTGGACATACCACTAGAGTGCCTCCTTGTGGCCAGAAATGGAATAGCATCTCTTTCCCTGTTTGGTGGCCCCTCCCAGCAGGTTCTCCTGGGCTGTCTTGTCCTGGCCTCATGTTTAAGTTCTTTCGGGGTAACAATGCCCAGCCTCATAGAAACAAAAACTCTTCAGTCCTCCCTGAATCAATCTTCTGCTTGCTCTTTGCCCCTTTCCCAGGCTCCTCAGAGTTCCTCCACTCTCTGTCACAGCATTGCTGCCCAGGGCTTTCGCCCTGGAAGTCCAGCTCCTCCACGCCACTGATCCTCATGGTCTTTTTCCTGGAGTCCCTCTTTTCCTAGGCCTGTTTTAGAAGTCTTCTTCTCCTCAGCTTGCTCTCTCCTTTCAAGGGCAGTCTTAGGCTATGCATTCCTTCCTGCAGGACTTTCTGCGGTTCATTTCTCCTTTAGTCTGGGCCTTCTTCCAGAGCCAGCTTTCCTAACCTTGGCCCACCTTCAGTTTTCCAGAGCCCTCACCCAACCCTGCCCTAATTTCAGGGCCCACTGCCTGGGGACGTTCCTTTCCCTAACAGCCTAGCTTTCCTGACTTTTCAAAGCTTCCTCTCCTCCAAGGTCCAATTGCCCCCTAGGTCACTACTGGCTCCCGAAGCCCTCCCTTACAGTAGCCATGCATTCCTCTCCAGCTGGGTCATATCCCAGACTGGTCCCTCCAGCTGTAAGTGGATGCACATATTGATCTTATTGAGCTCCTCTGAACCCTTCCATGCTGGTGTGTGGGGGTTACAATGCATCACACCAAGATATTCTTAAAATCTGGAGAACTTCCTCCTGAAAAAAGAAAACAAAACCTGCTTGTGTGGAAATGAGCACCAAAACAACAGGGGTTAGGAAAGGGATCCTGTGCCCCACTTATGTTTTAGGCACCTATTCAGCCATCCCACTGCTGGCAGCGTGGTGGTAAGATGCCCCTCTACGCCCCATGTGGGCATTTGACCATGTGGACCCACTGGTCACTCTCTTGATTATGGGTGACACACCTGCTCTCCCCCTCCATGTTGCTAGCTGCTGTGGCTGTCACATGAACAATGCGCTGAGAAATGTGGGGTCCCTGGCAGGGTATTTTGCTGCTTTCCATACCACAGTGTAGAGGAAAACATAGGGTGGGAGGTGCAAAGCTGCCAAGGGGATTTGGACATCGAAGTCCCTTTAAAATCTCAGAAATGGTTGCTGAGCTCTGTCACACTGCTGTAAAGCAGGAGCATTTAAGGCATTGTAGTTGCCCCAGTGTAAAACTGATGTGAGATCAGAACTGGGCCCATAGATTCCAATGTTTGGCTCTTGGATGGCCATGTAAAAGCTCTCAGGATCTGGCCTTGTGTATGTACATAAAATTTACCCTTGAGCTGCACAAATCCTACCTATTGCAAACATCCAGTTAATTAAAACAGCATTTAAAAACAAACATGATTCATGGTTATTACCTCTGGAATCCTTTGGACAGGATAATAAATATCGTGTGAAATGTCATAGGCTGTTACTGAATTTACCCTTGTAGCTGCACTTTACACATTTAAAGATGATGGTTAATGAAACACTTTATTATAATGCTCCTGATTTAAGTCTATAATTAACCACTAATGCAGACAGATTTAGGAATAAGCTATTTAACACATTTCAAAATGTTGTTACAATGATGAAATCCTATGACATGGAAACTCCCATTAGGCAGTGAATGTCAAATATACATTGCTTAAAATTATGTAGCATAAAACGTATATTTCTGGCACAGATCACTGTCAGAGAAAGGATGGAAATCTATAAATCACATCCAGAGTCATCACAGTATCAGAGTCTTACTTTTGAGCTTTCAACTATGTGAGGGCAATTATGTGTTTGGAGACAGAATTGCTGTTTCCCTTTGGGTTTCAGTGTGCGAAAAGTAGGATTATTTTTTCCTCCTGGCCATATATAGAAGCAGAGTTAAAATATGCCATGCTACAAACTTCCTTTGGGAGGACAGAATACCAGGCAATGTTAGATAAATATTTTAAAGGAATTCCTCTCAGAAAGGGGGTGTGTGTTCTGGTTTTGTAGGAAAGGATGGATCTTCTCGTTAATGCATAGGAATGGGGGTTAGGTGATCTGAATTCTATTCTTGGTTGTAATATACATTTCCTGTGTGACCTTTGACACATCATTTAACCTCTCTATGCTGCAGATTCTCCATCTGTAAAATGATAGTTTCAATACTTAATTAACTATTTAATTATTTAAAGTTTGTAAAGTTCTTTGCAGGCCTCTGATGAAAGATGCTACAGAAGTGAAAATTATTATATTAGGGCATATATTTATATACTAAAGATATACATACTATTACACTCCCAATTACATTAAAAGAACATTATGACGGTTGCAAAGTCAAGCACTCAAAATGCCAAAATTAAAGTTGCCCATGCAACCTATGGGGCTCCTACAGAAAAGTTTCCTTTCCTACACAGCCCTGACTCAGCCCCAAGTAGGTCCCGCTGATGCACTGAATGAGGCAAGGTTGTGGGGGAAAATAGTAGGTGTTCATGTAATTAAAGCCTGTATCATAACACATATTCACGGGGCAGGTGAATTAAGTTACAAGGGCAAACAGACATGGAAAATTTCAGCCCAAACGATTAACATTTTCAAAGTTGCGTAAGCTATGTCTGCTCAGATGTAGTCCTCTGTCCAATTAGAGAGTGAGTCTGCTGCAGCCTTGGCTAGAAGGTAGGTCTTTTAGCTTAGGTAGCAGAGACTCATCTGCTAAGATCTAGAGGTCCCAGATTGAGTTGCTGCTGCTGATCCACCTAAGGGCATTGACATTACGTTAGAAGATACTGAAAAGAGGGTCTTACAATGGGAAGTACTGGCCAACCTTATTAATAAGCTATGCTTCCAGCCCTGCCTAAAATAATATGATTACCTAAAAGTTTACTATGTTGAGTGTTCTGTTTCCCCTCTTAACAGATTATTAACCGTTATCCCAACCCAGAACACAATGAGACTGATACTTAATCAGAACCACAGTTGGGTAAACTATTTGATTTGAATAATTAATGTGATGAATTTAGCCCCTTCTTCTGATCTAGAGCTATCTCACTTTTTTATAACCATATTTGTTTGTTTATTATTATTTCCTTGGCTTATGACCTAGACATCACTCATGACGTGTTTTCTGTGACTACTTCACTGTCTATTCATTATTCATCATGCATTCTTTGCACTTTGTGATTGGCCCTTGTTCTAAGATGCAGGTGCCAGATTTTCAAAATAGCTCACCATCCAGAATCAGGACAAGATTTATCAAGAGCTCGGTTTCCATTTAGACACCAAAACATGCCACTATATTTTAAAAAGAACTACCTATTTTGGATTCACTATGGGTACTGAGCTCTTTTGAAAAATCTGTTCCTAATTTAGGCATCTGCAGGGAAGCTGAGCTCTTTTGAATATCTGGCCCATGGTGTTGTCTCTGTTCTCTGACTGGATGACTCCCAAACCCAAAAAAGAGCTTTTTGAAAAGCTGGTGGTGAATTCCCGTTTGAATAGACAGAACACTTTTCCCATTCAACAACTGTTCTTGCAAACAAAATTTAACTTGCATGAATGTTCACAAGAAGTTGATAGAAGGGGTCATGAATACTGACAAAGTGAGTTTGCGACTTTTATTCCGCCAAATATTTGCGGTCTCTGAATACAGTGGGGCATGACCTGTTCCTGCTGTGGCTGCTTGGTGCTAGTCAAGCAAGTGGAAAGCTGGCTACCCAAGGATTCCCTTGGTATAGGTGAATCCCTGGATGACAAAGACTTGGCTTAACGAATTCTATACTACCGCCTCCCATCCCCATCACAGCGTAAGGGCTGTGGTTGCACAATGAGAGACATAGCCAGCATGGTCCCTGATCGCTAGAATGTTCTCTGGCTGCCAGAATGGCCTCAAGATCTATTGCACCTGGTGCAAGTTAGAGTAGCCCCAGGATCAAGGGAGGGGGATAAAAGAGGAATATGATCACTTTAGTCTCTCCTTCCTCCTCAACCCTTCCTGGCTTTTGCACCAAATAGAGCTCAGCCAGACCCAAGGCTCTAGCTCAACACATGGACAGAGACTCACAGGAGTGTAGGACTAGAAGGGACTTCAGCAGGCCACCTAGGCCAGTCCACTGCACTCAAGGCAGGATTAAGTAATAACTAGACCATGCAGGTCAGGTGTTTGTCTAACCTGTTCCTAAACACAAATTTTCATCCTCTTCCTTGTAACAACCTTTTACTTGAAAACTGTTATCATGTTCCACCTCAGTTTTCTCTTCTCTAGACTAAATAATCCAGTTCTTTTCAATTTTTCCTCACAGGTCATATTTTCTAGACCTTTAATCCTTTTTGTTGCTCTCCTCTGGACTTTCTCCAATTTGTCCACACGTGTCATGAAATGTGCTGCCCAGAACTGGGCACAATACTCCAGTTGAGGCCTTATCAGTGCAGAGTAGAGCAGCTAGCCACCCATCTGAGCCCCTAGGGTACGTACTTAGGGCATGCTTCCATATACTGCCACAGCGACACTCTATTTTTAGCGTTCTAGCATAATTATAGCTAGCACGCATATGTCTCCTCAGGCTGGGAATCAAACCCCCAGCTCAAAGTGTAGACATACTCTTAGTTAATGGCTTATATCCTGAAGCATGAAGGTTCATTTGGCTTACAATTTTTTGTCCTAACTAATATAACTGTGGCTGTTTCTACTAACCATATAAATGTCAAATCTTTATTTTGAATCCTGCTAAGCTCTTGGCCTGCAGATTCATCAGAAACGATTGCTGAGTTTCTGCACAGTAAAGGCCATTGTATAATAGCAGAAATGGAATACAGCATCAGAGTAGAAAGGCTGACAAGTTTGGTGTGTGGGCAGGTGTGACCAGCACAGCAAGTTGTACCCGTAAACATTTTCTATGTCTTATTGATGCAGAACTTTCGTATCAAAGGGGCCATTTAATTAATACAAATGTAATAATTTTTTGTACTTCTTAGGTACGTTACAAACATTAATAATGCCTCACTATACATCCCTGTCAAGTAGGAAAATTACCCCCCCTTTCACAGGCTTGGAAACTGAGGCATAGATAGGAGAAGGGACTTGCTTAAAGTCAAACCAGAAGTCTGTGAGAGATCTGTGAACGGAACGCAGATGTGAGTCACAGTTCTGTACCTAGCCATTGTCCCAGTTTGTTGTCACAGCGAGGAGCACATGCAGAGAGGCAAACCCAGGGAGTCTAAACATAATTAAAAAAAATGTCCAGCCAAGAAGACTGACAGCCCAATGAAGCTCATGATAATGAGCTCAGTATCTTCTCCCTGCAGTTGTAGTTGGAGGATTGGGATTCAAATCCTGAGTCCAAATTACATTAAAATACCTCTTAAAAAACCTAGTAGAGAGTGTCCTGCCCAGAGGACCTACCCCTCATCTTCTCAAGGGTTTTCCGTCTTTGATAAACAATTTTAAACTATTTTTGTCTCTGCCTTCCAGTGCTGTAGGCAAGGAGAGCCCATTCTGAGGTAAATGCAGTGGGTAGAACTCCTACTGATTTTAACAGCAGTTGCACCTGCTTACACTGGGGCAGAGTTTGGTCCTGACAGAATATTTGGAGCATGATCAAGGAGTCTTCCAGCTCCTATTATTCACTTAGGATGGGACAGTAAACAGGTCTTTGTGCACAATTTAACACTGTTTTCCAGAGATACCAACAGCTCGGTTGTACAGTAGAATGGAGGTAAGGCCGGGGGAGCCTTTTTAAAAACATGTAATTGACTCTATCACTGTTGAGGAGCAACAAAACACATTGCCTCAGTGCAGTTCAATTAGAATAGAATATAGTGATGGCTGGTTGTGGGAGGCTAGGTGGTGTAATGGGCCAATGCACTGGCCTTTTATATCTTGCCACCCAAATTAAAATCCTGGCTCAGGTTACAATTAAAAATGAGTTTTTAGTTAAGCCATCCTCCTTCTCATCTCCAAACCACTGCTCGGTTGGCAGTGTGCACTAAGGCTCGAATGGCAAGTATGCTGCAGGTCAGAACTCTATTCAGAAAACATGCAGAGCTTATCCTCCATGCAGACTTATCCAAGGCAGGGGTTTCACTTGTCCACTTCATAAACTCCAGGTGGGAAAGAAATTGCAAGTGATTCTTTCTTTTAGCATAAGAAATTCATTTAACTCCTTGAACTCAACGACAAAAATCGTTTAGGGCCTAATTCTGCAACCCTCCATTGAGTAATACTTGCAAACGTCAGCCCACTGATGTCAATACAATGACACATGTAAGTATTATTTAAAAATCAGAACTGTGGAATTGAGTCTTTGCCTCTTAAACAAATGGCTCTGCCTCTTTCTGGGCAACCCAAGGGTTGCTAAGTTCCTTGTCAAAAGTGTAAATATTATTTCATCTGTTCATCTTTCACTCTTTGAGAAATTATAAAAGTTCTAGCACCACCTGTCTATTGCCCATTCTTGGCAGGTCTGACATTGATAGGTTTTGTAGAGAAAAATCTAAGTTTATTTGCTTTTTGAGATGCTCAGTTACCTTTCTTCCACTTTAGAGTTGCAAATATTTCACTAGCCAGTGAGAGCTTGCATGCTTAAAGTCAGGCCTTTAAAAATCTCATAAAAAATTGAAATAGCTATCTTTATCCAGTCGTCTCTGGAAACTGCTGCAAAGCCTTTTGTAACTTAAAATGTATTATAGCTTTTTCAAGGCATTGTGGAAAACAATTTCACATATTTTTTTTAGGTACTCAGCCTACGACATGTCAGTTTTAAAATGAGAGAGTTCTGAGGACTATGACTAGCCCTCTGAAGTGTATGAGCAGAACTTATGTTCGTACCCTATGTTCTTAATGTCTTACCCTTAATTCCATAACAATTCAGTTCTTTTTTAATCATGATGTAACATTACTCTAAAGTTAATTAAGGAAAGTGCAATTCACTAGAAATACTCACAATATGAATGGCTGAAGAACTGACTTTACAGGTAGGGTCTGATTCTTCACCACCTTGAGTCATCATTTATACCAGTGGGTGTGAAATGCTGTAGCACCAAAATGGTAGCATTTTACAACCATTTGGCACTCTTACTGCACAGGTACAAATGACTGCACAAGGTACAAGGTAATGGAGAATCTGGACCCACAGAATATGTTTACCAAGACATCAAATTGTCATCAACACTTATGTAACCAAAGGACAAATGGCTACTGAAAGAAATAGAAACTATACTATACTGTCATTATTATAGGCAGTGTTGTATTATCTTGGTAATGAGCTTGGATAGTGCTTCTGGAGCTATGGCTCAGGAGGGACCAGCAGTTAATTTTGTACTGGTCATCAAGCCTGAAGATGACAATGACTTTCAGTCACTGCTAAATTGAGCTGGATTTGACATGGTCACTTAAAGGCGAATGGCTGTGCATTTCGTTTTATTCCTGGACTCATTTACTAATGGATAGTCTATTTTATTCTATTCAAGTTCTTATACTACACCCACTGTGACATTTGAATGCTCAGGGAGTAACATGACTAGCATCTGTCATGTGTTTTTTTTTCTTCTGTCCCTCTTCTTTTGGGGGGAAATTGCAAGTGGAATATTTTTGGTTGGTTGGTTTTTTTGGAGTTGATGTATGAGGTGCTACATTTTTTGTTTTTATTAGAGAAGGCAGGTTTCAGAAGTTCTCCTTCTTAATGGAAGATAGTGAGGTTTGTACCGGTTCTTAAATTGTCATAGATTCATAGACTTTAAGGCCAGGAGGGACCATCATGATCATCTAAACTGATCTGGACATTATAGGCCACAAAACCCACCCATTCTTGTAATAGGCCCATAGACTCTGGCTAATTTACTGAAGTCTTCAAATCTTGATTTAAAGACTTCAAGTTACAGGCATCCACCAGTTACTCTAGTTCAAACCTGTGAATGACCTGTGACCTACACTGCAGAGGAAGGCAAATAGCCCTTAGGGTCTCTGCCCACTGACCAAGGGAAAATTCCTTTTCAGCCCAACTATGGCAGTCAGTCAGACCCTGACCATCTGGATGAGACCCACCAGCCAGACAACTGGGAAAGAATTCTCTGTAGTAACTCAGAGCCTTTCCTATCCAGTGTCCCATCTCCTGCTGCTGGAGACATGCTAACAGCAGTCATGGATGGGCCATACGCAATCTTGTCATATCAGCCCCTCCATAAATTTATTAAGTTTAGTCTTGAAACAAGTTACAGTTTTTTGTTCCCACTGCTCCCCTTGGAAGGCTGTTCCAGAACTTTATTCTTCTGATGGTGAAAACCTTTCATCTAATATCAAGCCTAAACTTGATCATGGCCTATATTAATTTTGTTCTTGAATGATTCCACAGGACTGGATCTGTTTCCAAGAAAGCTGTCCCTTCCACACAAAAGAGGTTTATCCCTTGCTATAGACAGTTCCATTATACTAGGGTGTCAGGGTTGTCGACCGCAGTCCTTGTCCCAGATCCTCAGGTGATCTTTTAGGTATCTTAGGCCCAGACCATTGCCTTGCAGTTGATAGGGACCACTGGCAGCAGAACCAGGGAGAGGCCAAGAGGCCATACCCACCACTTTTTAACATGGGCATAGCTGGGGAGGGCATTGCCCCCCTCGCAAACTGCAGGCCTCAAGCAGGACCAGAGCAACACCAGCAGGGCTGCACTCCACGGCAGGGAAGCTGATCCCGACGCTGGACAGCAGCTGGCTCCTGGCATGCAATGTGCAGCTCTGGAGGTAGGAGACTGGCTGCACCAACATGCAGATTTCTGGGGATGCCTCTGCCCAGGCATGCGAGGAGGCAGCAGCTCCTCCTGCATTCTCCATGTGTCTGTGCAGCGCGAGGACGGAGGAGGCAGCAGGGCAGGCGGCTGAGCTTCTCCCTCGCTCCCCCTACCGGAGACTATTTCTCCTTCTCTGCTGCTGGAGTCCCAGCACTGTTGCCTGCTTTGCAGACCTCTCGCTGAGGTGAGCCAGGGGTGGAGGCAGAGGCATGAACCTTTCGATTGTGTCCCCCCACTGGCCACAGTTACGTGTCACCTGTCCTCCCTCCCCCACACTTCTTCAAAGGCGCCAGAGCCCTTGATAAGGACTGAGGCTGAGGAGGTGTGCTGCTGTGTTCTGTGTTGGTGTTTCCTTAGGACTGAGAGTTTCATGCCCAGCTGACTGCTCTGGCATCATACATATAGTACATACACACTCCACGTGCACATATTTCAGCCTAACTATTTATATTCCATGTAAGAATGGCCAGAATCTGCCCTGTTACCCTGAACACCTAGGCAATCTTACACGTTTAACTGAGGGTAGAATTTGGCCTTGTCAATTTGATCTTTAAGTGTCATCATGTAGTACATCAATGTGAAATTACTGGATGATGCCATTCATTTGGGCCGTTGTTAAATAGAGGCCCCTTTAAAAAAATGTGTTCAATTCTCTTAAAAAAAATTAGTGAGGTTTATCTTCTGAATAAATTCATCGTACGATGGATATAATTCCTAGAAATCACTTCTTGGGTTTAATTCATTGGTGGGGTAAGAAGGCACCCAATGGATGGGAAGGCAACTTACGCCTTGACTCCACCTACTATTAACTATAGTTATGAAAAATGCATACCCTTCTGAGGAGGGTAATTAGATGTAAAGCCAGCTGAAAGTGGGCATGGTTTATGCAAAAGAGGAATATCTTGTCGCCATCTTGTGGATGAAACATGTAACAATCCCTTTAAGCTAACAGGTACACCCCGTGTCCTAAGTATTAGCACATATCAGTGATTGCTGGGGGGGTTATTTTTTAATTATATTTACCAGAATGTGTTACATAAAATGTAAATATGTATCTTTCAGGCTAGATGACTTGTTCCAGGTTACAGAAAATAGCAAAAGAGAGAGAGAGAGAAAATAAGTTTCTAACCTGACAGAGAAACTTAATGACCAGGCTCACTTTGTCGCATTCTGCATCTAAACTGAAATACAAGGCCACAGTTGCAGGAAAAGAGACTTTCGTACATTAAAAGGTTCAATACACAGGAAACAAAATGATAGCATCGGTTTACAGCTCCATGCAGAGCTACTTACCCCCTACCCTACAGATGGGCTTCTTTTTTAAATTGCCTTTCCTAGGAGGTTGCCTATGGGCTCTGCTTTCTCCTTGTGTTTCATTGAGAACTTGTTTGCTATCTGTTCAACAGCCAATCCTTTGTCCTTCATCTGGTCCTAGCTTGCTTTAGATCTGTTGGGAGAGGTTGATGCAGTTATTTCCCACAACATATACAACTTCAGTAACCTGCAGCAAATGTGGTTATATCTGAGTTCCTGGATAAACTGCATAGGTCCATGAACTGACATTTAAGTAGGATTCCAGGCTGCTGGCCTGTGTCCCTAGACCAGGAAGGACTGACACTACACCCAGTGTCTGAATCAGGCTCTTTCCTCAGGCTACGCTTTCTTATTTAAAAACAAAAACCAAAGCTCTCAAAAAAGCTATTCCCCTAGCCACAACATTCCCATGTATCTAAGTATTTTAAAGTACACCTGTATATAAGTACTTTAAATATTCTGTAGTCAGTACTTGTGTTTAAATATCTTTTAAAGGTAGTTAACGAACAAATAATTTTAAAAATCTGCAAGTACTTTTTCAAAATAGATTTTTGTGAAACAATCACATTCCTCCCACCTGTCCCAGATCCTGATTTGCTCCCAGAACCCACTGTCCTGGCTTTGGAGTTTCAGACCTGGAGCTCTGGCTGCCAGGGCTTTTCTGTGTTTTCTTGTCTGGTAGATAATTTGAAAGAGGGACTTAGAAAATGGTTCAGACATAGTTTGGCCTTTGATGTAACAAAAGTACAAAAGTCATTTGTTGTCACTTCTGTCTCACCCATTTATTTAAGTTGTACTAGAAGCAGAATCAGGATCAGAGAAAATTTGCAGAGGAACTTTTTTTTTTTTTTTTTTTTAAAAAACAAGTTCTGGTTTGTTGTGACAACCTACCAAAACATATAGATTAAGCTACAATATCCAGAGTTGCCTCTAGGTTCTATGGCTTTGATAACCAGAAGTCATCTATAGCTGATGCCAACTTAAAACTTGTTGGGATGCAATTCCTCAATGATTCATCACATCAACTGAAAAGATATCCAGCAGATGTTAGACTATTTATCAAATGTAATACCACACTGCTCCTGAGGAAAGGTTATTCAATAGTGCTTTTGACAAGAAACCTCTTGAGGATGGTATGTTTGAGATTGTGCTGTTGAATAAAAATGCCCATTTCATGTAATGATCACTGTCCGTACATAACATCTTGTGTGTGTGTGTATATATATATATATGAAAGGTGTGTATATATATATATATATATATATATATATATATATATATATGAAAGGTAATTTATACATTTATAAGCTATTGTTTTTCATTTTTATTCAATGCTTATTTGTGTAAATGAATAAAATTTAATTGTTATTTTTCTCTCTTCCACTGCGTACTTGTATTATTTAGGTAGTTGTCCATGTGTTGCCCAGACAATTGCAGGGAATATGGAAGTACTTTCACTCGTACTTGTCTTTTTACTTATAAATATATAAGTCCTATTTCCACAGTATCCTTATATGTGTACTTATAAGTACTTCTGTAATGATGTACTTGGCACATATGAAGTCCTATTTATCAGTATGTCCAGCAATACTGCTCAGCCAACACCAACTTCAGGAGGCCAGAGACCTTTCACAGTGGGCCACTCTGGCTATGTCCACATTGCAGTTAGGCACCTGCGGCTGGCCCATGCCAGCCTGTTCAGGCTCACAGGGCTGTTTAACTGCAGCATAGATGCTCAGGCTCGGGCTGGAGCCCAGCATCTAGGACCCTGCAAGGGGGATGGGTCCCAGAGCTTGGGCTGTAGCCTGAGCATGAACATCTACACTGCAATTGAACAGCCCCTTAGCCTGTCAGATGGTACGGGCCAGCCATGGGTGTCTAATTCCACTGTAGACATGCAGGGTGAATGCTCCAGCACCACATATAAAAGCCAGGCTTGCTCCTCTAACTGAGTTCCAGGGGAGCTCTCTCATCCCCTTACAGGTTGACCCCTGGTCCCAGGCCACCTAGCTGCTAAAAGGGCAGATGGCCCTGTTCAAGGGATGTACACACTATGTGCCTTTTCCTCTCCTTTCAGCAGTAGAAGATGCCCAGGCTAATTTTTGGGCATGCCCCTTGCTACCACAGAGAGCAACAAATCTCTGCTTGCACTCACACCTGTTAATCATTGAGTTGTGCAGAGTGGAGGCAATCATTATTATTATATTATGGTAGGATCTATAGCCCCCCAAATAAGACTGAGGCCCCATTATGCTAGGCTGTGCCCACACGTCAGTACAAAAAAGATGGTCCCTGCCCCAATGAGCTTACCGACTGAGTATAAGACAAAATACAACAGGTGACTACCGCACATAGACAGGAAACACAAATTACCTGCCAGGCAATTATTGGTGAAATGAAGAGGCAACTGCTTGTCTTCTCACACTCCCTAATGGCTATGCCTTTTTGACAGCACCATCCCCATTTTGAGCTATAGCCTTTATGAGTGTAACTTTACCCTGCTCCGTCAGACTTACATCCATTTTATACTTCAGCTGCAGAAATGAGACTATTAAACTGTGCATAATTCTTTGGGAAGAAAATACATTTTTCTAAAAAGAGGCAAGGCAGCTATTCTTCAGTACAGAGCTGATTAACAGACTTCCACTTGACCGAAACGCTTTGATTAACAAATGGACAGCCATCTCCCTGGACAGTGATGTGTTCCACTCACAATATACCTTATTTCTCCTAGGGTTTTTAGATGTCTCCATTGTACTGCAGTAGGAATTTTGCAGAACTGGACATTATTACTAACAGCATCATAGTCTTGCAGAGGTACTTAGACATAAGCTGCCTAAGAATATCTTACTGTATTAATGTAATGGCATGTGCATTTGCTTGACTTGATGGCACGTAATCCATTAAAAGCTTCATGAATAGAAAAAGTTGAATCAGACGCCCTAATAGGAATTCCATTGCTTCTGTTGCTTCGATGATAAATCAACCACTGCATTGCAAGGAGTTCACAGTTCTTTGTTTTACCAGGCATTTGTGAAAGTGAACGTTTAATGGTAGTGAGTCGAGAGAAGCATCATTCAGACAGGAGCTGTGCTTACCTCTAAGCTTCAGCTTGTTGTTCTATGAGGTATTAATGCAGGAGGCAGAGAGAACTGGAAGAAAGGAAAAGGGCTTGTGAATAATTACAGGGGCTAGGAGGGGCCCCAGACCTTAAACATATTTTTAAGTCCCTGGGGCTGCATCATGCATAGCTGCAGAGATTCCAGGCAGTAATGGAGCCTATAAGGCAGGCCGAGAAGGGTCTAAATTATGCTTGGGACTCTACAAGCCAAGATTAGGAGGGCAGGAAGGTGTGTAAAGTCATTTCAGTGCTCCCGCTCTGTCTAGGCTGTGAGCAATAAGGGCAAGGCTTCATAGGGATGCTCAGGAAAGTGAAGCTGAATTAACAAGGTGTGAATTTAACGCACATGAGTTCAATTGCTTTATGCCCCTGTGTGGAAACTGTCATTCACAAGTAAAGTGGTTTTAGTTTGCGTTAGCTCTTTGAAAGGATTAAATAGCTGCTGTACAGAATCCACCCCTCAGGTCCTGCGACTCTAATTCAGGTGTCCTACTTACTAGCCCACACTACTTTGGCCAGACAATGAAACTGGGGATGGGCCAAGGAAGTGGTGTCTGGATTTGGACTAGGCTGGATGGAGTTAATATTTCAAATCTGATTGCAGACTCATGTTCAGATACAGATTTGATGGTGCTGAAATCCTGCCAGGTAGCTGAGAGAGCTGAAATCTCACAAGAGCATCAGATGACAGCAGCATCATATGCTCAGCTGTTCTCATGAAATTGCCACCAACTTGGGTCAAAAATCTCATGAAAAAGTCTCATGAGAACTTCACCCCATCTTAAACAAGACAAGAAAAACAGGCTTCTTCCTGGGACAAAAGCCAAAGAGACAGGTTTAGCTATGGTCTTTCAATTCCAAACAGGCCCTAGAATTCAGAGTTGACATTCCAGTTTTGACCCAGCTGTCATTTAAACTAAACGATACAGATAGTTTCTAAAATGTAATTGAGTGGCAATATTAATTTCCAAGTATCTGAATATTCAGTTTCTAGTATTACTATTATCACAGTAATATTAGCGTGCCTTCTAGGAGTGCATTAACGAAAGGAGATAATTTCACAAGTGACATTCTGAGGTGGACCCCTCTGCTAGTTGAGGCTGTATTGTGTGTGCAGTTTACAACTTCTGGAGTGTGTTCTTTTTTTTTTCTTTTTGTAGCTAACTCAATGTGGAGAAGTATCTGGGAAGAAAGGAGGTCATTAGTTCTGTTTAATTCACTGCTCCCATCACACTCAGCTTAACATACCCTCACCCACCTGTCTATGAAACAAACCTATATATGCAATTTCACAATATAATTTATTAGCAACTATACTTTATTGTTTATCTTGGGGATTAAACTTCTCATAGAAGACCCTAGCTAGGGTTTTCCAAGGAATGTCAATGTAAGTTATAATTCTCACATTTGAAGAGCTTGCTGCAGTATGTCAATCATCAGCTAAACAGTTTACTCTCTGCCAGAGTCCTGGTTGGAGCCATTGAAGTCAGTTACCCAATCCCTGATGTCAGATCTAAATCTTTTCACTGCTATCGCCTGAAGCACAGTGCAAAGAAATCCAATTACAATCAGGCCCAAGCATACTTTTTTTGGGCCCAGTACAAACTTGTAACATGGGCCCCCTCATACACACCTAATGGGGGTTGCAGCCTGGGTCAGGCCCCCAGGGCCTACAGGCCCCGGTAAAGTGTACCCTCCCCCACATGGGGGCCCTGGTTACAATGATATCAGGCATTCTGTGAAAATTTCCCACTCCCAGTTACATTAGTTAAATCATTTTGAAAGTGGAGCTCAAGAGCATGGGACAAGGAGACTGCTTGTGTACCTGACATGCCATATTTTAAGACATACTGCCGAACGGCTTGCCTGTAAGTAGGAAGAACAGGCAAGAACATAAGCATAGTAAAGAATACGGTGTGAAGGGGCGGGAGCAATGGAGAATCAAAACAGCAGGCTACAACAGAAACTGTTCTAAAGTTGCCACCAAAACAGCGTGAGTCAGAGTCTTTTGTGGGATTTTTGTTTATTTCATTAATATTGTTTCCTGTTCTTTTGACACAGAAGCACACTCCACTTTACCAGAGGGATCAGGGTCAATGGCTTCACACAAATGCAGAATAAGCCTTCTAAAAAGTCATGTGGTTTCTGTGAAATTGCTGAATATAATGACAATTTCACCTCAGAACCGCTCTGTCAGTGCCACATAGGGTGGCACCACCAGCAGCCGACATCACCTTCTTGCTGCCACCATTACAGCTGTCAAGGAAGGGTGGGAGCAGCTAAGAAAATATGAAATTCAATAACCAAAATAGCAGCGGTTTATTCCTGGGTGTGACTCTCATCAAGGCCGTGTGGTTACTTTAGGGATTAATGTGAACTACTCCGATTGTTGAGCACCATAATGGAGATTGTCTGTGGAAGCTCCTTTTCAAAAGGAGGCTGGCTAGCCATCTGTTTTGGATAGTTTAGACACAACAAATCCTGTGTCTTGGCAAGGTTAGACTAGCTGTCCCTTGCGGTTCCTTCTAACCCTATGGTTCTATGATTGTAGTGCACTGATTTTTGCATATATGCATGTCTGATGTTGCCCTCTAGTGGCTAGCCCTCAGAGAGGTTATAGACTCTACTACTAGTATTATCAGCTTCCTTAACTCAAGAGTCAGGGATGCGAAGAAGAAGGGTTCCAGTCCTGGACTCCTCCATCTATACATTATTTATTTAAGAATTGTGTCTGCGATCCAAAAATATGAATTTCTTTACAGTACGTGAGGTAACTTCCAGCAAAAGCATGCACCAAGTAGCTACATTAAACTTGTAATGCTAGCACAGACCATTTTAGTAGCACTTCAATGGTAACCTTCAAGGAATGGTGGGGGTTGACTGAAACCTCATTACCTCACATTGATGAGTCTTCCTTCGTAATACAGGACACACTCTGTACTCATATTCCCTCTTTCTTGTACCAGAGGAATCCTCACTCGGCTAGCTACAGGATTTTTAAGGCTATTTTTTACCTCTCCCGCCCTTTAACTCAGCATTAAGAGTTAAATCCTCACCCCTAGATTTTATTCCTAGCTCTGCCTCTGCCTGCCAAGTGACGTTGCTCAAGTCACTGTCCTTCTCTGTCTCAGTTTCCGTTCCCACTCTTTGTCCATCTTGTCCAGTTAAGTGCTGCCAGGGGGCAAGGAATGTCTCTAGCACAATGGGGCCCCAGTCTTGATTGAGGCCTCTAGGAGTTACTGTAATGAAAATAATTTCTCTCTTTCTCCCTTTAACAACAAGGCTGATGATGTCACTGCATGAAACACAAACAGTCCCTCCGAGAAATAAAGCAGCTGTGCAGACTGTTACGCACAAAGGGAGGAAAAGTAATCCACCCACACAAAAATGTTTACAAATGTTGAGTGACAAGTTGAAAGAGAATGAAAACAGAAAACTTTCAGTGGTTTGGTTTATTTTCCTGTTCAAAAACTGATCTTTCACCTCACTCTGCCAGATTCCTTGCAGTCTGCATTCCAGAGCAAGTTCCACGCCTAATTACGTGTGATCTTATTTGCAGGACTGTTACTTTTCTGTTTCTGGGAGGCTATTCCATTAAAAGTATAATTTTAATGGCTGAAATTTAATATTTCCTAATAATGTCACTTGCTAGTTGTTCAGTATTCCTGCCTACATGTCTGGTTTTATTTTTCTCCCACTGGAAAAAAAGCCTTTGCTTTCAGCTGAAGTTTTGCCCAAGAAAAGATGACGACGACTCTGGTCCCTTTGTTGTGCTTTGAGCAGAGCTCCTCATTGTGACTATAGCTGGTCAGTTTGTCCTGTTTGGAGAATTTTGTTTTTAACTAAATTTTGTTTTTAATTTTGTTTTTCAAAAAAATGTCAGTGGAAACGTAAAATAATTTTAAAAGCCCTTTTGAGTTGTTTTGGAAAAATGTATTTCTGATTATGCTTTTTTCTTCAGGTTTGTTTTTTTTTTCCCCGGGGTGGAGGGCAGGGAGCAGGTTGTATTTCTGGTTTTGACTTGTCAGCTCAGTCACATGGTGAAATATTTTTCAATTCTAAAGTCTAAAATATTTTAAATAGTAAACAAAATAGATACTTAAACATTTGATGGACAATCAAGAAAATGAAAAATAAAACTATTTCATAAAATAATGGAACAAAAATTTTATTAGCCAAAATTTCTGTGATGCATTTCTCTATTTCTCAAACAGCTGTGATTGAGACATACCCAGGACTGCCTCTTGAATTGCCTTTCTTCCATCTTCTCTGAAGAAGTCTTCCTAAAGGAAATGAAATAAAATGAAATTAGCTGTATGCCTCTTATATTATTCTATGGTGGAAATAGAAATTTAACTAAATGTTGCTAGGCTTGCTAATTACTTAGGCTCAGATCTTCAGAGATAGTTAGGTAGCTAATTCACATTGATGTCAATGAGAGTCGGATGCCTAAATATCTTTGAGGGGCTAAGCCTTAGATTGTAAGCTTTTTGTGGTACTATCTTTTTGTTCTGTATTTATACAGTGCCTAGCACAATGGAATCCTGGTCCAGGACTGAGGCTCCTACGTGCTACCACAATGCAAATAGTGTAATACTAAATAATAGAGTTGTCAGATCGTTGCTGTGATGCTAAGACAGGGATTCTCAAACTTTTTTTGCTGGGACCCCCTTTGACAATATTTCAGATTGTAATGACCCCCCAAAAGTGGAGACCCCCCCATGACATGCCACCCTTACTGGCATGTGCTAGGGCTGACAGCTTGTGACCTCCCCCTCCATAATATCCTCAACCCCCAAAGGGTCACGACCCCTAGTTTGAGAAACCCTGTCCTAGGATCTGTAACTTTGTCTCCTTTCCTTTTGTTAAATTGGAAGAAGACCTATTTCCTTTGTCTTCTACGTATAAAATCGCTGGTTGAAGAAATACTGTTCTCTGCCCTTGTTTATGAAGGGAAAAAGGCTAATTAAATGACTAGATAGCTCATGGGTAAGAGATGTGGGGGGTGAGAGTGGGTCTCTGTCTGTTCTGACTTCCTATTTTGCTACCTTGGAAACTGTGTGTGTGTCATATAAATCTTTCCTGTGTCCAAAGAAGCCATCTTCTGTTGTTCGAGGACCGTCCACAACACAGCCTGGAGCAGTCCTCTTTGTGTCCCTGTCTGATTCCCTAAAGAGAAATCCCTTGTGGGAGGGAGACCTGGCTTCTGAGCTCCCTGAAGATGGATCTACTACAGCATTTTGAAGTTTTCTGAAGATGGTTTGGTAGGCAGTGCTACACACACTTTAAATCCAGAGTATGCTACCCTTTTTCTAAACTCCCTGCATTTTCTTATTTCTGTACCTCACCACTGACCTGACCTGAAGGGATCATTCTAAGCAAAGAAGAATAATTCAGCCCATTCAGTTTACTGAAACTACAACAAGGCGAATGACAATGATTTGACAGCAGCTTCATCTGGCTGCATAAAAGTACAGACTCCTTTTTCTGACCCTACCATCTTGCTAATCACAGCTGTAAAAATCAACCTTGTTGTGCTACTAATCCAGAAAGGCAGCTGGAATTTTCAGCTGTATGCTGTCAAGTGTCATTTTACGATCACACTGGATTATATGATAATTGCAGGATAAATCTTTTAGTAAGATACTTAAAACACAGTGACACAAAACAAAGGCATAGCAATTTTTGAGTATCAGACAAGAAGCCAGTACTGAGTTTTTCAGCCTGCTTTCCTGGAGGAACAATAGGAACCAGTAATTCTATAGATCTACACTGTCAGTGTAGCAGTTATTTACTCACACAGATTTAGATCCCAGTGGAAAATAAGTAGGCCTATCAAATCCACTTGACTGTTTTTCTTAACATTCAAGTTAAGCCTCTAAGAGACCTTCCACTTCACGATTTTTACCCAGGTATGTTTTCCAGGGCACATTGTTCACCTTTGTCTATTTTCTGGGAAGACCTATTTATTTTGCTTTCACTGAATACTCATTTTCAGCTTTAAAACTTATTGGCAGACATTGCTTGAAAAAATTCTCTTGGTAATAAAGATACAAGTTAGAAAGTGAGGGAAAAACCCCCCCACTTTCATTTATTTACTTGTTCCACTGGAAATAATGGGAGAAATGTTTTTTGGATTTTTTTAAGGGACAGAGAGAGTAGGGGAGAAGACTTTTTCTTGCACCTCTAAACATTTTTTTTCTCTGGAAAACTATGAAAAAAGTTTTAAAATGAGAGAAAAATGACTCTCTCACTTTTTAAAATTATTTTTACCTTTCTAGTGGGAAAAAATCAAAAGGTGAGACTGTCCCCCTCCGCCCCCAACACATACACACGGGGAATGGGAGGGAGGGAGAGAAAAATCCCAAACATTTGAAATCTTTTTTTCTCCATACAAAATATCCTTTTTTCAATTTAAAAAAAATTAAAACTTTTCCATTAAAAAAGAAACATTTCCAACAAAATAAAAACAAAAAATAGCCCTTATAGCACTTTGCATCAGTAATTTCAAAGCATTTAAAGATTACAGTATAATTATCCTTAAAAAAAATCCTCAAAATTATGATCAGCTGTGGTTGATAATCTATTACTTAAATCTCTGTTCATCAGTTGATAATAGACCCCTTCATCTATGGGCCTGATTTGCAGATTGGTTTAAATTGGGACTAACTCCACTGAAGTCAGTGAAGTTACATGGGGAAAAAAAGCATTGTGATAGACAGGTCTTAACAATAGTATTTTCAAACCATGTGGTTGTCACGTTCACAGCGTACTCACAGAGATGTTAAAGTAAAACCAAACTACTCTTTCTGGTAGGCTGTAACATACCACTACTTTTATTCTTAGACTCCAGAACCAACAGATTGTAACTAAAAACAGAGAGACCCAGCAGGTGGCTCCCTAAATCAGAGAGGCCTAGGGTTGCAAACTTTCTAATTGCTGAAAACCAGACACCCCTGCCCCACCCATTGCCCCTCCCCTTCTCCTGAGGCCCTGCCCCACCGTTTCCCCCAGAATGCCCTCCCCCCCCAGTCGCTCCTCTCCCCGTTCTCCCCCTCACCCATTCCCCCCCATCCCAGGACTCACCAGCTGCCTGCTGAGCTGGGCTGGGAGGAGCTGTTGGGGAATTGCCTGTCTGCCTATTAGGGGCACAGTGAGGTTGGCGGGGAGGTCAGTCCCTGGAGCAAGGGGCCAAGGAAATTGGGGCAAAGCAAGGGCGGGGGGAGGTTCAGTCCCTGGAGCGAGAGGCTGGGGTGGAGGCAATCAGGGCATAGCGGAACAGACAGGATTTCTCCCTCCCCCAGGCAGCTGGCACCAGTACCTACCTCTCCACTGGAGAGGCTGGAGCTGGGTCCAGGAGCCAGCCAGCCACTTCCCTCTCTCAGCAGCTGAGCAGAGAACAGCTCCTCCAGGCTCCAGCAGCAGTTGTTGTGTTTTCTGCCCTGCAATGGAGACCGGTTACAGTGGGTGACCGGACACTGCCAGGCCCCCTTTTTGACCGGACTTTCCAGTAAAAAAACGGACACCTGGCAACCCTAGGCCACAACTCACCCCACCTAGCTGGGTGAAGTGCGTCTCTCTGCTTTAGGTGGAAGCTGGGGCTAGGTCTTTCACGCTGAGTCTTGTTGCAAGCTTCCCTACAAAGCCCGCTAGCCTGCGAGCGAGACCCAGAAGCCAGCCACACATGCACGCTCTTAAAGTGATAGTTTGCTATTCCAACACAATCCTCAGTACACCACAGTTATGAACCTGAATAGGGAGATATACCTCCCTAGCTAAATTATGTAGGAAAGAGCCATCTAAGAAATTTTCAAAAGGGTGATTTAAGTGGAGAGAAGGCCCCTTTAAGCACCGGGATACACATGCTTAATATTTGTGTGTTGTGGGCCTGATCAAGGGATAGACAGCCAACAGGATCAGGGCTTCTGTGTTTATTACCTAATTTTTAGACTAGCTTCTCTTGGTAGCACTTTGTAAATGCAAACAGCTTACCATGATCTGCTTTATCACCTTTTTTTATGATCTACTTTTATGTATAACGATGGCAACACTCTCACAGGAAACATTCTCTTGTAGCTCCTAAGCCAGTTCTGAGACTCCAAAGATGCTTGTGAGACATACTTGTATTCATAAGAGGTACAAGATGAATATCTAATGATGAAATTATTCCTATCCACATGTATACTGTATGCATGAGGATTTAATGGTTAGAAAAGTGCATCTCACTTTCTCTGGATGGGAAAACTGCAAAGCAAGCTATTCTGCGACCCATTACAATACACCAGAGACCACCTTATTCTCAATGGTTAAGGCATCATTCCTATCCATTCATAGAAAATTATTCTCAATTTTTTTACAATGGTCCTAAAAAATATAAATTATAATCTTTGTTTTTATTGCCCCACATGTACGCTACCCTCAGCAAAGTAAGAAATCCTCATGTACAATATGTATGAATCATAGAAATTTAGGTCTGGAAGGGACCTAGAGAAGTCAAAGCATTTTCAAAGCATGATTTTGTTATGTTCACAGCAAACACACAGAGAAGTTAGATAAAGGCATGGCTTTGCTGGTTGGAAGGCCTCAATAAAATGTTGTATGCTTTTAAAAAAAACTCCAGAATTATTTTTAACAAGTGTCAGTCCAATTTAGTCAGTTTCGACTGCTGTAGCCTCCTGGGTCATTAGTAAGGTTATTGCAATCTATCCAAAATCCTTTTCTTGGTCAGAGTTTACAAGATGCATAAAACAGAATTTAATTAGGATTGTTTCCTTAAGTAATTGTTAATGACAGATGAAGGATTCTAGGTTTTACAGCCATTTAGGAAGCTATTTTAGTTCAGTATATACACTGATTTTACCATTACTGGTTCCAAATACCTGTGCTCTAGTCACCTACTTCAGCCTGTTTGTCGTTTAGTTGAAATAATCTAGCCATTAACTCCTCCTAGCTCCGAACAAACAATACAGATTTTATTTCACAGTACTCAGAACTAAGAGCCAACAGGCAAAGGTAATCAACTGCACTTAATCTGTAACACTGTAACCCTAAGCATCCAGGCTGCCAGCCAGCTATTTAACCAGATTTTCAATAGTTTTTTTTCTTGTGTGGCTGTACCTGTGTATTCCCCCTCCCCCTGAGTCTCCATAGCGGAGTTGGTCATTCACCACAAACCAGAAATGAACCCACAACAAAAACCCAAAACAAACAAAGAATTTTGGATACCTTTACAAATGTTTTTGAATTTTTACACATTTCTGTGCTTCCAGGTTTTGGCCAGTGCTGGGATACTATTTAAAAAAGGGAAATCCATTGTGTATTGGCATGGTATCTTTGGCCTGACTAGAAGCAAGAGGTACTCGATATTTTATTCGAAACCCAGTTTTGTATCCTGGTGAGATTTTGATATTTCTAGTAAGGTTTGGATAAGCATTTACACATTGGGACCTGAACCAAACCTCCAACTTCTGAGGCTCACCACTCCTGTGTATGGGATAGAGGGAAGAACAGAGGTAGGGATTAAGTAAAAAAAAAAAAAAAAAAAAAGAAAAAGAAAGAAAAAAGTGAAAGAAATAGAACAATTGTTTTACAATTATTTTTACTTCATTATGGTATCCACATAAACTGTATTTCCTTCTTCCTTACTTCCACTGACTTCAGTAAGCATTGGATCAGACCCTTAAATGACTGCAACCTGGCACTGATGGTTATTTAATTTTTATTTGTCAACAGATTTTCATTTTGGTTTGATTATTAAATCTAGACTCGTTTTGCGTCCTGAAAATCCAAATATGTGGGTCTAGTTGCTGGTGTTATTCCGACTGAAATAGAATGAATCTTGCTTGATTCTACGTAGCTGAACTCTGCAGGTTACTTTGTATGCATATGGTTCCCAATTATTATTATACCCTTATTCTGTTATGGAGAAATTCACTATTCACTCGGTCTAGGATTTCACCAAGGCTTTTTGATCCCATTCAATTTAATACACATCAGAACCAGTCTCGGAAACAATGACAGAAGGTCAATCCCTTGAACATGAAAACATTATGGCTGAGTTCGCTGCTGCTTCTGCTAGGGCTAGTAGGTTGTTATGCTTTGTATATGAATTGCTTTGGGATAATAATATGCTTTACTTGCTTATCCATTTTTTCGTCAGCCAGATCAGGCAAAAAAAGCCCCTATCTGTTATAGTTGCCGCTTTTCTGTCTTGTAGCTGCAAGGGAAAGATGAGATGCATTTTTATACTAGAGAAAAGGGGTCACAGTTAGAAGGAAAAATTGAAAGAAAGTGCAAAACCTTAGATATAAGCAGCTAGCCCCTTAAAGCAGGTGGCAACAAACCATCCTGATAATCACTGAGTTCTGTGAGTAGTGAAGGAACAGTTACAGAAAGAAGAGAAACATGTGAGACATAGCAGTGCACTCTATATAGGATAACAGTAGCTGAATGAGTCGTCGTTATGAAAATGTGTAGTGGCATGTCCTTTCATGTCTCCCAACACAGCCTGAATCCAGTCCTGAGCAAGATGACAACATTCATTTTGATTGAATAGCTGTCCATCCTTTTAAATGAAATGCACATGGGGCAATTAGCCTTGCTGAGAATGGCTGCATCACAGTCCTGCCATGGGTTTGGCAGCATTTGAGGCACCTAGTAGTTTTGGCAATGTGGATCCACATTTCAATGGGGATAATGAATATTTAATGATTTTCTCCTATGGTAGGTCAGATATCTATTGTGCTTTATAAAAAAGACCTGTGAAACAGAGAAGTATCCATCTTAAATCTCGTTAAACATAAAATTAAAAAGACAAAACAATAGGTCCAGCAGGTAAAAGCTAACAAGCCCCCAACCAAAAAGTCATCTCAAAACAAACACAGGCATAATCCCCTTCCTCATATAAGTTCTTCCCCCTATCAGTTTCCCTTCTATTCAGACACAGAAATGCTTTGCAGTCCTGAAAGGCAATTAGGTTCATTGGCTGAGAAATATGCAAGTTGTTTCCCCAAGATCTTACTGAATGTGTTTTAAATATTTAGTGCTGATGAACTTCACTTGCTGCCAGGCTAGAACATTTCAAAGTCTTTGTCCACATAATAAATAGTATTTGCTGTTATGTATAACTTGGCCAAATTTATTTAGAAAAGTCAATGAAATGCAGAAGGTGGCCTGTTATCTTGTGAAGACAAATACATGGTTCTGTGAGCTGGACAAAGATGGAGCAGAATTTTTTGTAAAAGATCAGAAACTGCATCTACAATAGTTTGTTGAGCAGATAGGGGATGGTTTCAGAGCATACTTCCTAGCTGGAAAATTTTGCAGCCTTGATTCTGTTCTGTTGGGAGTTTCAGAAGCATAAGAATGATACAAGACTTCTGTTTTCAATTATTTTGAGTATCTCTCAGACCCCCCTTATATTGGTCCTCAATGTAAAATCTAACATAAACATCGCTGTGGATGGCCTCCACCTCAGAAGTCCATGTGGTTTTGCCAAGATCTATTTCCTCCAGCCTCAAGGTCCACCCCATTAGAGAAATGCAGCCATAATACATTTTGAAAATATAGGAATAGAAAGAATCAGTGAATCAAATTTAGAGGAATAAATAGGAAGGCTTTGTAGAACTATGTTGAGTGTATTTTCCATTCAGTGATCTTAAATGTTTCCTTTGTAAGGATGTTGCACTATCCCACCAGCTCTGCTGATTCTCCAGAGCACAGGCAGTAGATTTTTATGTGCGTCGATACCTCACTTGGATGGAGCAAACAGGCAGAGAGAAGGGACTACATCAGATGTGCATACCCTATTCAAGTTCACAAAGAAACCCAACTGCACTTGCAGTGGTGCCCAGCAGAGTAAATAATATAATATTGCAGCCTTCATTTTGGAGAATAGACAGATTTAAAGAGATCAGAAAGGTTGTGAGATTTTAAGATATATTTTATCTCTGAAGCCCTCACGGGGCTCTCCCCTTCCTAGGTTTCAGAGTCAGTGCTCCAGCCCTAGCCTCAACTTCAAAGTGCTGTCTATACAGCTAGTTTTAAGAACTAGCATGAATCCTGCTCTGTCAAGCCAGGCTGGGAAGCTAGCTCCGACGGGCTCCCAAATGCTGTGTAGACATACCCTTCAAGACCTCTAATGTCTGCTATGGATGTTTTCACTAACATCCTGTTCTTTTCAGAGGGGTAGCTGTGTTAGTCTATATACAGCAAAAACAACCAGAGACCTGTAGCACTTTAAAGACTAACAAATTTCTGCAGGCATAAGCTTTTGTGGGCTGCAACCCGCTTCCTCGGAAGCATGAAACAGAAATCAGATAGGGAGTATATATATATACATCCAAGGGTACGAAACCTACCCTCCCCATTGTATAGCCCCTATCTGATTTCTGTTTCATGCATCTGATGAAGTGGGTTGCAGCCCACAAAAGTTTATGCCTGCAGAAATTTGTTAGTCTTTAAAGTGCTACAGGACTCTTGTTTTATTCTGTTCTTTAAAGTCCTATTCAGGGAAATATTTAATTAACTCATATGATGCTTTTTGGTTTATTGAGAAAATGCTGGTAATATAATTTCAAATTAATTATACATTTGTGCATGTGTGGCTCTCAGTGTTTGGATTGTCTTCCTGCTTCTCTTTTGATTGGACATTGCTGCAAGAGATTATTTTGTGGTTTCCCACTTAACTGCTTTGTATGGGTGTGGTGGCATTTTGGTAGTAAAGCACTTTGATTATTGCATTGCCAAGGGTAAAAAAAAACGCATCATATTTGTTTTTCAATTTATGTTGCACAACATCTAGATTAAATTGAAGTCTGGGTGCAGGAAAACATTACCAGATGATTCTCTCTTATAGGTGATCAACCTAACTGCTGTATTTCTAAAGCAGGACTTTATGTTTATATAGTGCAGCCATAGTCATCTCCCCCTCAGGAAGTCACCAAATGTTTTGGAAAGAAGTATTCCCTTCTACTGTGCACACTGATCTATAGTGGTGTATATATATATATATATATATAAAACCATAGTGGTATGGTTCTCTTTTTGTAGGCTTCCTTTGAAGAGTGTTGAATTAGGATATGAGACTCCTCAGCGAATCCAAAAGTGTTATTGGAAAAAAACGCCAGTTTTGGCAGAGGTGTTTTTAAAAAAAAAAAGTAAAAATGTGCCTGTTACTAATTTCCTTTCGTTTTCTTCTTACTTTCCAAAGAAAAATCTCTAAGCTGTATAACTGTACAATGTTGTGCAACCCTGACCAGACCCCAGAAATCACAATGTAGACTTTAATAAGTGGGGCTGAGGAAGGGGAAGAATTCGTGAGACCTACAGTAAAGGGAATTATTAATCTATGGAAATATGTGCCTCTGTTACTACAGGACTCTGGGAAAAACTGATTTCACATGTTATGGTATCTTTAAAAAACTGAAATATAACATGTTGGCGATAGGAATGGGTTTGGAAACCTACTTTTGTACACCATGTGAACATCTGGATCTCTTAAAAAGACAGATGTCAAAAAAATTAAGCTAGATTTGGAAAAAATGCAAACTCCTAAGAGAATCAAAACTGAAGACCAAAACTCATGTCCTCTGGTTTAGTGGTGAGATTTGGCATTAAAATCTCTGGGCACTTTTGAAAGGAGAGCTCTGATGATTAGCTCAATATGCAGTGGAGAAACTGCCTTCAATAAAAGTTTTATCTCAGTGTTTCCAGTACATTTTGAGAGCCAAACTCCAGAACTGCCTAGGAGAATATTAATATTACTCAGCAGTGATGGTTTAAATCGATATTTGATCCTATGAGCAAGGAAAATCATTGTGACAAAGTTATTTACTTATGTAAAACAAGTAAAAGTAAAAGACATGCTGTACTAACGCAGGCTATTTCCTGAGTTGCTGTGGAATAGCATACAGGGTTTTGCAAAATTTAAATGACATGGAAACACCACTAAAACAATGTTAGTGCTAGGGCTAGTTCGAAAACAAGGATTCTGTTTTCTGAAAAATTTTGAGGTTTTGGCATTTGTTTTTGGTCTACATTGGAATGAAAAATAGACCTTTCAAAATTTTTCATGGGGAAAAAAAAAAAAAAACCCAGAGAGCGATACCTAAGACTAGCCAATAACCAGGTGGTTAAAGCACTCATGTGGGAGACCCACCATCACAGGTTCAAGTTCCTGCTCTGCCTGATTTGGTGCATGTAAAGTCAGTCTCTCTGTTTCTGGCCCAATGAATATTTAATTATTTATACAAAGTGGAACAGCCCCAACAGAAGAGACTGGGTATGTCTATATTGTGAAACAAACTCACAGCAGGGTCTCTCTGGGGGTCAGCTGACTCAGGGTGATGCTGTGGGGCTAACAATAGCAGCATAGAGATTCCTGCTCAGGCTGGAGTCTGGGCTCTGAAATCAAGCAATAGGGCTGTGTCTAAGATCCCGGGCAGGAACATCTACCCTGCTGTTTTTAGCTGTATAGTGTGAGCCCCACAAGCAGAGTCAGTTGACGGGGACTCAGAGTCATTGCCACAGAGTTTTTGTTTATTTGTTTTTGTAGTGGAGATGTACCCATCGACTGACTGTCGCCTGATGGTTTCAGCACTCACTGGGATGCGTGGGTTTAAATCCCTCTTCAGGCAGAGCAGGGACTTGAACCTAGCTCTCCCGCAGGTGAGAACCCTAACCCCCCCAGGTATTGCGTATTTTGGAGTGGAATAAATGAATATGAACACACACGCACACTATCGATGAATCAGGGTTTTCCAATAGAAAAATATTTTGTCAGAAAAGACCTGACCTGCTTTACTGAGTACATGGAAAATTCAGATTTTGGACCTAGAGCTACAGTTCATCACTTGGCTGAACTCCAACACTGGATCCAAACATCCTGGAACCCCCTTTCAGGTAGTTAAAGGCTACTATCAAATCCCCCCTCATTCTTCTCTTCTCCAGACTAAACAAGCCTGTTCCCTCAGCCTCTCCTCATAAGTCATGTGCTCCAGCCCCCTAATCATTTTTGTTGCCCTCCGGTGGACTCTCTTCAATTTGTCCACATCCTTCCTATAGTGGGGGACCCAAAACTGAACACAGTACTTCAAACGGGGCCTCACCATTGCCAAATATAGGAGAATAATCACTTCCCTCAGTCTGCTGGCAATGATCATACTAATGCAGCTCAAAATGCCATTAGTCTTTTTGGCAATAAGGGCACACTGCTGACTCATATCTAGCTTTGTGTCCACTGTAACCCTCAGGTCCTTTTCTGCAGAACTGCTGCCTAGCCTTTTGGTCTCCAGTCTGTAGCAGTGCATGGGATTCTCCTGTCCTAAGTGCAAGACTCTGCATTTGTCCTCATTGAACCTCATCAGATTTCTTTTGGCCCAATCCTCCAATCTGTCTAGATCTGTATCCTATCCCTGCCCTCCAGCGCATCTACCACTCCCCCATCTTAGAGTGATCTGCAAACTTGCTGAGCGTGCAATCCACCCCATCCTTCAGATCATTAATAGAGATTTTGAACAAAACCAGCCCAAACACCAACCCCTAGGGCTTGTTACCAGCTGCCATCTAGACACTGAGCCATTGATCACTACCCAATGAGCCTGATGATATAGGCAGCTCTCTATCCATCTTATAGTCCATTCATCCAACCCATACTTCTTTACCTTGCTGATAAGAATACTGTGGGAGACTACATCAAAAGCTTTGCTAAAGTCAAGGTATATGACCTTTGAATGAGTTTGGTAAACTAATAAATGAAAGACTAATTTAGCTCATTTTTCAGAGTTTTGGGAAAAGGTAGTAATGAGCCTCTCAGTTTCCCACTTTAATAGAATTATTATTTAATATGTATATTATGTTGGCCGAAAGGTACAGTCAGATATTTATCTCTCTACTAGAAAACATACCGTTAGATTAAGCACAATGGGTGAAATCCTGGCCCTGACACAGTCAATGGCAAAAACTCTCACTGACTTCAGTGGGGTCAGGATTTTACATAACTAACGAGTAGAGAAACAAATCTAGGAACAGAACATCCCCAAATTCCTCAAGAGTTCTGATGTGGATTCAAATGTGTAGCTTACCCACTTTCTACAGTAGTCAGAGCCAAAACTCCAGATCCAGAACGCTGGGACAATTCAGGTCTCGATCTGAATGTGGCGGTTGGCCCCAGTCTATCTGGGTCTAGCACCCCACAAAGTTTGAGAAAGTTCCTATGTAGATCAGAATTGTGTAGCCAAGGCCCATTTATGATGATGAACAAGAAACACAATACACGTAAGTGCAGCAAACTGGATGTTTTGTAGCAGAAGCACTGTACATCATGTGCCTTTCCTTTCCCTTTCTTTCACCTCTCTCTTGCTCCATTTCAGAAAAACTTGGAGGGGTTGGGTAGGATGCTTACTATGAAACAAATCTATTAGACCATACTTGTTTGCACACTTCTTTCCATTTATTTATCATAAGCTATACCCACACAAAACCTCTTTGTTTGATAAGATTCTTTTGAAGCCTCAGGCGTCTTCAAAAGACAAAAATCACTTCTCTTCCAACAGTTCCCAGCTGAGAAAAAAAAATAAAAATAAAACCCACTAACCTTAATTTATTGGTTCATAGCAGGCCACTAGTTACAGCCCCAAATATTTCATACATGAGCAATACAGAGGCAATTTGTATGATGTAATGATTGAACTAATCATTCTTTATGATGCAAAAGATGTGGGAAATCTAGATCAGGCACTGAAGGAATGAAATGTGCACCACACAGTAGCTTTACCATATGATACACTGAACGAACAACGTGATGGGTTTGTGGCAAAGGGCTGCCATTAAACTAGAGCCAACATTATAAACAACTTTATAAAAATGATTTATCAAACTATGCTAATCTTAAAATCAGATAGGTATCATCACTGATGAAGTTCTGCAGTGAAGTAAATTGCTGGACATGTCCTGGAGAATCTGCTAGATGGTTTGAATACAACACAAATCTTGGTTTATTTCCTATTAAATTAGTACACCTTGACTGATAAATGCTATTGCCTAGTAAAACCACAATTCAGTCTGTTTTCCTGTTCCAAAGAATAGCATTATCTTCCCCACAAGTTACATATAGATCCTGCTCCTGCTACCACAGATGTCAGTGAAAGTTTTGCCATTGACTTCAATCTCAGACAGAGTGTGTGCAGCAATCCTGCTGTCTGTTAAAATATATAGATCAGATTTTGTTTCAGCCATGTGTACAGCGATCAGCACTGTGATGGCTGTAATATTTTAGATTAAGCTATCGGTGATTAGGGTTGTCTGTCAGAAAACATACATTTGACATCCTAGAATAATTCCCCATTTACTCACATATACTATACTCTAGTCTATGAAGAAAAGTCTCCAAAGACCTCAAAGTCCTAAATATAGCAAGCTTATATAGTGATGGTGTTTGAAAATATGTACTCTAGTCACATTATTTTGCAGTTTATTCCTAAGAGATATTCTCATTAAATATACACAAAGCTTTAGCTATAACCTTTTCCAAGACCAACTATAACAGCTCTATTTGTGCATTTTCTGTATACTGATACCTCTTACTTACAAGTAACTGGCAGGCTGTCATACTAATATTCATGATTCCCAGATGAACTTTGAATCCTTTGCGACAATGCACGTTTTGCATTTGGATTATTCTAGGTGAACTCTTAAGATGGAGCTGCGGGTTATTTGTACATATTCAGAGGAATACATGGAGGGATTTTTCTTGAGATTGCTATTGTAGGATTGCTCTTCATTTCTCAGGTCCATAATATGTTTTGCTTCCTGATAAGGTGTTTGTCACTGAACAGGGTTTTTAAAATGCATTTCTATCTGTCAGATCTGACAGTCTCACAGCAGCATGCATTAATTTATCATGCTTGAAAGCACAAAAAGATTACACTGTGCTGAAATGTTAACAAGGTCGTATCATATATATAGTAGCTCACTGCACTTTTCTTCCTTTTATTGCTCTTGGTAGGCTTTATTCCATGTCATGCATAAATAATATTACTCGGGAGAGAGTGTCAGTGTACTTTATGTTACTGAAGCTAATATACTATGGAGAGAGGCTGGACTTCTGGAGGGAGCATCTGTTCATGTCACTTACCAAATTATTGGTACCTAGTCCTCACACAGACATGTACAATAGATGAATGCATGTATTCATGAATATAAAATGACTTTGTTTTGGACCACTGCTGCCGTACCCAAATTGAGATAGGTTTCATATAAATGAGGTCTGGCAAATAAGTATCTGGCATCATGTCATTATTTTAAGACTGTTTGCAAGTGCCTGGCTAACCATAGAGGACGAAGTGTGAGAAGGCCCAAAAAAGAGCTTCACTGAGGACAGTCTGCATACCATGGAAATATTCACGGCCTAAAGTTTCAACCAGTGGAAATCCTGGGCGAAAGTCAGAAATAGACCATTTCACTTAACTGTAAAACTGCAGAATTGTGCTAACATGCAAGTGTCTTGACTAAAAGGCTACCCTGGAGCCCTGGATGACACTCCTGTTGATTTCTCCTTCTCCTGAGGCTTGATTCCTTCGTGGATTTCCAGTTCAGGGCTGCTCATGCTGCATGCTAGGTTCTCATTGCCCCAAACCCAAGATCCCTGTGCCTAAGCAGCCCAACCTGAAGCCTGCTTCCTTCAGAGAGAAAGTGTGGTTTTTTGTGCTTCGTATGATTGGCAGGTGTTATGGGGAGAGGCTAGCTTTATCTGGTCTCCAGGACAGATCAGCATCCCCTTCCTGATTGCAAAGGTAAAGATAAGGGAGGAAAAAAATCTAAAACACAGTTGCTTGGGGACCTGTGCCACGTGGTTTCTTTATTTGGTATTTTCATTAGCTGTTACTTTTGTTTTGCAGAGATGCAAACATGCAACAACAACAAAAATCACACAGTGCTAAAGCTTAGGTCAAAACTCCAGTAAAGCTACTAGAACACTGCATGACACGTATGCACTTCCACAAGGTAATGAATAGCACTACTGTTTAGTTACAAGGGGATTGGGAAGAGGTAAGTTTCCATTTTTATCCACTAACAATGGAGGAAAACTACAAGTTCTGTATCATCACTATTGCTAATCCTACAAGTGCTATTTGATTAGTCCATCTTTTATGCATCATCTTTCCATAGATAGGCAGTTACTGTGTTTGTTCTACTCCATACTCCTGAAGGAAGGAAGGAAGGAATCTAAAACTGACCCATGGTTCAAAATTAACATATTCTATTTTGCTGAGATAAAGAGTTGGTCTTGTTTTGGGTTTCTTGGTTTTGGTTAAAAAAATTCCTAAGTAATATGTCCCAGCCTAAGGTTCCTTGTGTGGATATCCTGACCACGGAGTGCATCATTAGAAGGAGAGTGTGCTAAAACTATGTCCTGCTCTTCCTGCCATCACGCCAGAGTACTCACCTTGCTGTTTCTGGCACAGAAAAGGTGAATATAAAAAGTCTCTCTTTCTCGTAGGGGGTGGGACCATTTGGTGATGTAGCCATTATAAAGCTGACGTTCACTGAGGATGGAGGGGCCTTTCCACAGGACTTCATTTCCCCTCCATGATTATTGAGCCTGCACCACAGGGGGAGGACAAATCAGTGTTATCTCACTGGAAGTAAACTAGTCAATTCTGTTTATAGATTAATTTCTGTTGTACATGAAATCCTGATATTTCAACATTGTCTTTTTTCAGGATAAAAACAAAAGTCAAGCTATAGAAAAATGTGTGGAATGAAAGTTCAGAAAAAATGTCTGCATTTTCAATAAAAAAAATCTACCAGCATTTTCAAATTTACAAATGTCGCCATTTCCAATACTTCCAAATGTTAGTGCTGTTTTGAAACTGCTTCACTTCAAATTTTCCAATAAAAAAATTGGAAACTATTGTTGAAATTGATATTTGCCTGTGAAATATTTTATTTCAAATTTTGTTTTAGTTTTGTTGGGAAAACTTTCAGTTGAAAAATGTTGACTAGCTCTAGTTTCTAATCTAGTTCCTTGTCTGCTTTTCACACACTACTAGGATGCTGCTATGTTTGACCTGCAAGCGACACCAGGGAGGGCTATTCCTTTAAAAATAAACTGTCATCATTGAAACTGCAAAATTCATTTAAATCTTTCTATTGACATTAAATTTGGTAAAAGCTTGTTTTGTAAAACCTAAAGTTTGGCCTCACTTGTCCCTTGAAAGAGTAGTAACAATCCCATTCTGTTCTCTTCTGGTTAGTGGTACAAGAGATTCCAAAAATGTTAAAGTGGGGGAAAATGTGTTGGCTTCACAACTATAAGTGATTCAGTGAATTCCAGGAAGTGAATTACAAAATGTTTTGGGGTCTGTGGAACAAGGATAACTGCATTTGCAATTAGTGTATGCACAAGTTATAATTCTGGAACATATGCACATGAAAGGTTGGCAAAATATGATAATCAGCAGCACACATCAGGCTAGCTGCAGTCATACCATTGAGGACCTTGGTCTTTCTTGATTACTTTGGGCTTTTGCTTGTGTGTTTTGCTACTCCATAATCAAATAATCACAGATTAGGCAGTCTGCCATCTTGTCTGAGAAATGAAACTAAATACTAACAGTGCAGGCATCTTTTATTGTATGACATATGCCATTAGAGTTCTAGATAAGATAGGTCAAGGCATGCTGATTTCTTGTTTCTTCACTGAAGAGGATTATTAATGGAAAGCAATAATTTAGTTATTTTACAGAGGGGGCCGCACTACTCATGAAGGAATATTTGTAGCTGCAAGAAGAGAAAAAAATTGCAGGAACATTTATTTTCCACTGTGAAGTAGATGTTTGGTTTTCATATATCTTTAATAGCTAAAGCTTCAATATTCAGCTGGAAGATCAAAACAATGACCCAAATATTGGTCTCATCTGTACATATTTGGCTCTTATTTTTGTCCATCCTCTAAAATTCCATGCATACCCTTTGTATACAGTGCTGTTGTAGCCATGTTGGTCCCAGGATGTTAGAAAGGCAAGGTGGGTGAGGCAATATCTTTTATTGGACCAACTTTTGTTGGAGAGAGGCAAGCTTTCAAACTTACACAGAGGTATCCTAAAGCTCACCTAGGATAGCAGAATGCCAAGGCCAGTCCTGGTAACTGTATTTGGGGATGATCTGCATCTGTGGGTAATGAAGACCAGAAGGAAAAACAACCTGACACTAGACAAATGCCTGCTGAGGGCATATTTAAAATAGGCATCTGTACCAGATCTTGTTTGCCAGTGCATATCATTACTTTTTTTTTTTTAGATTAAAAAAACAATAGGAAAACCAAACACGTTAGCCTGAAGTGTAATTGCCCTCAAGTTTCCATATGTTTTTTGTCCTACCTCTGAAGCTGAATTAAAGTGCCTCCGAAAATGCATCAGTATTAAGGTTCTGCATAAGTATTTCTTAACCATAAAGAACCTCATGAGACAATTGCAATTTGAAGTTCCTGACTTTCAAGCATCTTGGGTTTTTTTAAGGTCTTACATCTGCCATTCATCACCACACTATCATTGATCACTCTTCACTAATACACCAATACTTCACTAATACTAAGACACCACCACACACTAGATATCTTCTACAATCTAACATGAGCCTCATGTCCCCATTATACCATTTCAAATTCTACACGAGTGTCTGACCATGCAGAACAGCTGCCAAAACCTCCCAAGGATACCACTTTATTATATTTAGAGTAGCAATTAATGAAGGGTCCAGAGGAGATGTAGGAAAATAGACTTAATCTGATCTATAGTTAAAAAACAGATTAATTGAATTTAATTGATAACTGAAAGTGAAAGAATAAGATAGAGAGGAAAGGTTCTGGTTCCAGAGAAACACCACACTACAGAATTGTCCTGGAGGTTGTCAAGTTACAAAGCTATTGTATTAGCAGGACCAACTCTTGACAGGTTAATTGTATCCTGAAGACATGACTCTGATTGCAGTAGCTTAATCTCATCATAGTTACGTACACAGTCATGTCCTACAGAGTAGTCAACTGACCCCCAAAGAAATATATGCCAATGAAAAAAACAAAGAACATATTTGTACATGTTGGGCCAGACACTTCTATGCTCCTACTGCTTTACATCTGATATGCTTTGCACCAGAAACTCGGATCCGTTAAGATGGCATTTCAGATCCCATGTATTATGGGAGTGACACAAAGTAGCTGGTGTGCACAGAGAATCTTAGCCTTTATTATGTTATAGGAGCATAGCAGTCCTCATATGTAGAGTTACAAATATTTGTAGTTAATTACAAAATACTAGACTAGAGCTCTCATGTCAAATAAAGTTGTTTTCCTACTCAGAACGTTTAGGCAAGACTTACAAATGGACTTCGGAAAAGAGAAAAGAAAAAGTTTACTCCTTAGCCCTGGATGTCTCAGAATGAACCATGTCATGCTTAACAAATTCCAGCAATACAGTTCAAAGGCTAACAAAAACTATCAAACCAGGGTGGGCCTCTGAAATGTTAACATACTAAAGAAATTCTTCCACTAGTTGGACTCCTACAACCATTAAATATTTAGACAAAAAAAATTTCCTCCCCCCCAGCTACATGGCAACTCTATAAGCTTTAAGTATTAAAAACAATAGCACAAGTATTCTAAGCAAGTGCAATAGTTCACTGGCACCAGATAACACTTCTCTTCTCTTGCTGATGCGGTAGAAAGGATACTTTCATTATAAAAACAATGAGACCACTGAGGAATGCACACTCCCTGGACTCTTTCCTATCATAGTGTGTAGAAGAGCAATATTATGCTGATTTTTCTCTTTTCATGGTAGTATTCAAATGCACAGATAAAGCCATGCAAAAGGGATATGCACTGATTATAGGGAAGCTGGGGAGTAAGTCACTGTATTTGGAGTAAACACCATGGATGGTGATTTTCCAAAACACAGTAAAAAAGAAAAATTCCCAGGTAGAGCTGTTTTTAATAAACACAAACCAAGACAAAACAAACAAAACAAAAAACTAAACCAAAAAGATATGGAAAGTGTAGTGAGTTAAAGACAGAAGATTCACCCACATAACTTTGCCAGATAAACTGTCAAGTCACGAAATCACTGTCAATCTCATCATTGTGATGACTAGCTGATGTACTCAGTTTATAAGGTAACAACTCTCACTTGAATAAGGCGGTGCAGATATTTGCAGCAAATAAACTGAGGCCAAGGGACAAAAATTTAATAGCCCAGGATATGGTTATTACCGAGTTCAAAGGAAAAACCCTCAAAAGCAAGAACCAAGAGCAGCAGCACGTGCTTTGCACATACCCCACATCTTTTGCTCCCAACCTACCATCAGAACTACACAACTTAATTACTCAACTTTATACTTGCTGACTGGCTGTTTGTTCTGATCGCCTCTTGCCCCTGTCTAACTCTCCCATGTTTCTCTTCTCCCTTTTATTTACTCTTCCTTCTCTTCTGCTATCTCCCCTTCACACTCTCCTTTCCATTTTGTCTTCTCTCATTCTTTGTTCCTGCAGACTGCCTCCACAAGAGCCATGAAAATCTCAATGATTTACTAGATGAAAACACTGGAATGCAGTTCCATTGTGAAAGTGACTACTTACAAATTGCAGCTCCTTCTCAGCTGATGGGCTTCCTGTGTACAGGTAGTGCCAGATTTGCTGATTTAGTAACAAAAAACCTGAACATTTTACTGCTTTTTGCCCATTGGCCCTGAAGAGCCAACACAGCTAAAAGATGGCTAGGTGGATTCTATGCCTCTTTGTTTATCAGCAGAAGTGTTAACTAAATTCTAATCGGGGCACCTCTGAAAATCCACTGGAAGCAATGTTGTTGCACGTGCAAAGAGGCTGCGTACATCTCACTGAAGGCAAAATTTGAAAAATGTGGAATTGAACCTGTGGAATGTGAATGCTATAACAGAACCTAATCTAGCCTGTAGAGCCTTTATTAATTGCAATGATGATTAATGATTAATTAATTAATGATTAATGATTAATTGCAATGAAGAAAGGAGCCCAATCTGACTGTAGAAGTGACTGATGAATGAGCGCAGAACTGGTTTGGAAATACTGTTAGGTAGACCTCATTGTTAAAGTAAGATTAATTATTTATTCATATCCCGGACATGGAGCCACCAAGGTAGTTACATGAGCGAGGAGTGGATGTGTTGGAGGAAAAAAACCCCACACTAATAGAAGTTGCTGCTGCTGTTTTAGTTGAAGCAACGTGCGGGTTTTCCTGACCAAATCAGTCTATTAAGGACACAAAGCTCCTTTTTCCACATACTAGGAGAGGAACTGGGAAATTTGTTAGCTTTATATAGGAATACGTTATCACTAGAGTGCTTGAATGATTCACTCATTCTCTTCACTCACTTTCCAGATGCCTGGAACTTGCCCTGTAATTATGATCCCAGACACTATTGCTCTGAAAAAGTTATAAATCAGTGCTGAAAAGGACTATTTGAAATGATTGCCATTTAAGTCCTCTTAACTCTACACCTGGAATGGCCTGGAATGCCGTATAAGTTGTGCCACTCCAGAACTAAGTAGAAACCTTTTAAAATATTGTTCATATATTTCTCAGTGAAGAGAAAGAATGGGCTACCTTGTTTGGTAGCAAAGCAAAATTTGTTTTGTTTTGGTTTCTGTTTGGTTGGTTCAGCAGAGGCTGATGTCCTAATGCAGAACGAGATTATGTCCAGTCAAAAGCAAGTGAAGGATTGTGTCTGCTAAAAAGAGTCCCTCCCCACAGTTGCAAGCCCTAGCTTTACTTACAAGGATAAGGGAACTAGGAATGTGGCTTCAAATTACCTTGTTTCCTTCTCTCAGATTTTGCATGGAGCACAGCTCAGCTAGACAGGATTTAGCCCATGAAGTGAAGAGCCAGTCTGAACTTTGCAAAAATTGGAGTGTGTTTTGAACTGGGATTTTGATCTGTTTTTAATTATTGTTCACATCAGTTTATGCTATGAAAATATACCTTTTTACAGAGGCCTGATTCTGAGCAATATAACTTACAGTTCAGAAAAATCAGGAGTGATATCAGATTCAGGCCTTAACACCGTACAGGGGCATAGCATGCCATTTCTTAATACACAGCATTATTGAATGTTGTATATTATCTGAACTGACATTTAAATATCTTGAATTGTTTATAATCTGTGGGTTTGATTGTGCTTACCTCTTAGCTGAGGAAAGAGTTTATTTTAGCATCAAACCACAATCCATTCTGCTTACGTGATTTTTTTTTAGCCAGACAGTGGTGGACACATTTATAAAGCAGACAGGGAACTACATTGAAGTACTGGAAGAAAGGCAAAAAGCTAATACCAGGAATTTTCCAGTTAAATATTTAAAACACTATGGATATCCAACAGAATGTAGCAGGACAACAGGCATCATGGCATACCTTCCAACTATGTTTCAGAAGCATTGTGAACGTGCAGGCCTTTGCTGGTACTTTGGCCATTTTGGCCATGATTTTTAAGAGTGCCTCAGCTGGTCTTTCAATTTTGCACCTGCAAAAGTTTATAGGCACAAATAGCAGCAATTTATAACATTCAGAGTGCTGAATTTGTAGGTCGTTAATGTCTAGGTTCTGCAAACATGCACTTGGTTAGCTTTACCCACAAAGTTGTTCCTCTATTTTTTTGGCAGCAAATATCAGAGAAGTTTTTTTTAAATTTTTTAAAAATGAAATCAGGCTGGTTGTTGTTTTAATGGGCTTAATTAGTTCAATCATGTTTTCTAATGGTCTTTTTCCATCTTTTTTTTATATCAAGATATATTTTCGTCATTGAACAGATCTGTCTCATTTACCCTGCTCACCTTATATTGTCAGATACTGTGTTTACAAATTTGTTTATGCAAAGTATTTGCAAAGTGAAGTTATGCAAAGTATTTGCAAAGCAGAATTAATGCAATTGTTTCATAATGTTAATTCAGAAATGTTCAAATATTGTCTGTGCTCAGTACATGGCTTCTAAGGCCAAACTGAGCTCTAGCATACATGAGGAATCTATCTCCCGTTGACTTCAAAGCACTCATCCCCACTTATGCCAGGGCTAAAGTTGGTGTTCAAAGTTCAGTGTCAAAGCTGTGTTCTGTCATTAGAGTGACACTCCATCTTATCAGCTGGTTTTGATTTTAGACACATTTGAGGGTACAGACTCAAAAGGGCAAATTCACTTTTGCTGGCTCAGCCTATGTCTACACTTGCTGCCAAATTCAGCAGCAATCGACGGGAGATACACAAGTTACTAGCTTGTATATCTCCTGTCGACTTCCTAATTCCTACTTGCCATGGGGTCTTCAGTTCGCTGCGCCAACAGGAAACGCACACCCGTCGATGCAGCGTTATTCCATCGAGTGGAGGTGGATTAATAGCATCGATGTCCAGGTTGATTGAGTGGGTCTCCACTTCTGCTCAAATCGATCTGGATAAATCGATCTGATGGCAGTGAATTTGCCACCATCAGTCTAGACATAGCCTCAGAGAGTGGCATGTTGTGCACACCTGTGCCAGCCTGACCAGCTGCTCTCCAAGAACGATTCATTCATCTCAGGGAAAGCTGGGATTGCCCCCAGTTGGGTCAGCTTGAAACTCTTCCAGAAGCTACACTGGACAACCCCCCCTTAGAGATGGTTCATCGTATACACCTCTGAAGAAGCTGAAGAGATGTGTTCAATCAGCATATCCCCTACAGCCCTGGCTGTGCTCATCTCACTAATCAGCATCATCTGCTATTAACTGCAGGCCTTGCCACACAAGGCCATGGAAACTCTGAGCCACTACAGCCTTTTTGTAGTGAACTTTCTGCCAATGCAGAGAACTCAGCCCAGGAGCTCTAACGCTCACTATTTATGCTTTGGGTGATCATTTTATTTAAATAACTGCCACAGTAGGTCCATTTTATTTACATCAGATTAAACAAAAATCTACTCTTAGACTGAGACTTGACAAGTTTCAGCCCTAACCAAATTCTTACCACTGAGTTGTGTAAGTGCTGGGAGTTTATAATAGGAATGCTAATAGACATTTAGCTTCTGTACAGTGGTGCTACCAGGTGGTGCGAGAGGAAAGATCAGTTAAACAGCACAAGAACAAAAAATGCTGCTGCACTGGCAGAAATGAGCTAGTTACAAAACAATGCAAGAAGAATCCAGACAGAAGACTGAAGCTAGACGACATTTATTTTTAGACTTTCAGTTTATAAGGGGAGTAAAAGAACCGAGAGGGGAAAACAGTGTCAACAGTTCACACAAAGTCCCCTTTTTATGTTTGGGAAAAGCCAAGCTAGACTGGAAACTATGATGGGATTTGACAGTAGACACAATGACGGCAGTGACAAATGATTCCTGTTACATGGAAGGTCACTTCTAGGAGGTTTTGATGTAGTGAAACTTAAAAAATACGTTCATTTTTGCCTAAAGGCAGAGGCTGGCATGGTAGCTCAATGGCAATTGTTCCTAAGAAGGAAAAGAAAATGTTCCATACAGTTCCTGTTACCTTTAAAAGGGCAAAACATCTGAAGAAGTCTTCAGTGCTGTTCTAAGTGCAGCTGAATGAACCTTTTCCCATGTGCTACTTTCATCAGTAGGCGGTGTTGTAATCAGTGGAAACTGCTGTAGAGGGGAATGACTTAGAGATGGGGGCAAACCAGAACTGGTATAAAACAAATTTTAAAAACAAAAAATAAGTACAGTTTGTCTCTAATATCCTGAGCATTTTTAAAATTACAGGCTGAAAAGGCTGGTGATGGGAGAAAGAGACAGAGATTTTTCCATGAGGCTGGCCTGTAGTATTATTTTGCTACATTGTTGATTAATATAACTGAAGAGTGTGTATATATAAAATCAGAAAGAGAAAAAGAAATAGGACTTCTTCAGGGACCCATTAATTTCTTAAGGATAAAGGGTTTGAAGGTTCAAAGGCTTTGCTGAAGCTTATTTTAAATTTAAAATTTCTATTACCAAGGGATTGATTACAATTCTTGCTTTAGCTTTGTCAAATAAGTTGATCCCAAGCCTTTCAAAACTGTATGGTATTGTACTTACTGTATTCGATTATTGTACAGTAAGAGGACTGTCTTATACAGCCTCTCAAAGACAGTAATTTCACAAGAAAGTCTAGACTGAATGTCCAAAACCCCGGATACAGTAGTACTGTATCCACTATTGCAAAGCACAGTATCTATGGGATACAGTATTAATGTATCTATGCTTCTAGTATTCCTTTAGACAATTACACAACATCTATTTCAAGGTGCGCTCAATACATTTAGATATGTAATCATGTTTTCAAGCTATGTAATATTAGTTACACAATCCTGTCACAGCTAGCTGAGACTATTTTTTTCTGAGCTCTTGTTTTGTTACCTCATCACCTGTAACTGATTTCTGTTGTCCAGCAGATGCCTGAAATGTAAACACACTAGGGCAGAGGCTGTCCTCTGTTACGGTGACTAACCCAATGGCATCCTGGATGAGGGGTTCCAAGGCACTACGGTACTGGAAACTGATAAATGTATTCCTTATTTTTATAGTTAATTCATTATTTTGGGTTTTCTTAAACTAAAATTGTCAGTTTTGAAAAACTGGAAGTTTCAGGCTTGTGGATTTTTCAATAAAAACAAATATTTTATCTAAACCAGTGTTTTTGTGAAAAAGTTCATTTTAAAATGATTTTTTCAATACATGTTTTTAATACTAAAAAAAAAAAAAAAACAAGCATCAACCAGCTCTAATTATCTACTGTTTTTCATAGAGTACCAGCTGGACGCCCCCAACTACAACGTTCAACCAGCTGAAATTCAGTTTATCCCGAAATGGTGTCTTCAGTCCCTTGGTCTCCATAGCTCACACTACAGTGTGGTTCCTTCCGAATGTTCAAATTCCATTAGCTACTGAGGCCCTCCAAAATAAAAGCTGAATCTTTAAAGAAGTGACTGAATTTTACAGAATAAGAAACAGCTATTTTTCTCTTAATTCTCTGGACTTTAGCTCTTCAGACTGTGAGAAGAGATTGGCCTGAGATGCAAAATTTGGATCTGTTTCTGCATTCAGATTTTGGGCCGGCATCATGCATGCTAGCTTTGTTATTTGAGACTGAGGAATTAGCTGTTAGGAGGCAGAAAGAAACTAGGGAGGAGTGAGGAGAGAGACGGTGATTTAAAGTGTTGAAAGCTCTCACAATTTTATTATGAGTCTTGCAATCTTGGACGTTTTTCTTAAAGCCCCAGCTCCTGGAGACAAGTAATGACATTAAAATCTCACGGTTTTTTCTTTTCCTTTAAAAAACTAAAAATAAATAAATAAAAGAAAGCCCTCATGGTTGCAAAGAAAAGCTTTAAATGTGACCACAGAGCATCCTAGAGGATCAAAAACCAAAAGCAAAGAATTAAAACGTTGTTAAAAACAATATTTTAAAATTAATTTTGTGATTTTTTAAGGGCCCAACTCATTATTTTTAATGTTTGGGGTTGGCAAGACTGAGACTAACAAATCTGAATGATGAGCCACTGGCATCAAGTGGAGAAGGGGAAGCTCCGGTCGAAGAAAGGTCTTAGAGAACTTCCACCTTGTCCTAACCCCCACAACATGGAGCAAGGTGTCTGAAATGTGACCAAACAATGAAGTGGGAGGGAACAGCACTTGGAATAGCTACCCTATGAAAATACCTCTTCATACAGCAGAGTCATGTATATGATTTCTGCAGTGTGTTGGATATGTCCCCATCTTATATACCAACAGTAACTTCCACAAAAGCCTGTGGCCAGAATCTTGGCACTCACACAATTAAATGAGACCAATATCTGTCCACAACCTTCTCAGATAAGATAACGTGCATACTTGTGTCAATTTTGTGACACAAAACTCCCTTTCTCCTCCCACTGCTCCCCACAACCTCACAAAGCCGCAGTGATTTGTTCAGGCATGACTGCTTATAAGAGCTACAGTTTCCAATAAATGACCAGAAACAATTCATGTGACTTAGGTGACCAGTTATACAGTAGATGATCAGTGTTCAATTCACAGATAATCCATATGCTATGGTTTATTTTAAAACAAGTTATTTGATTAAAAGTTTTGAATATATGGGGAAATCGTAACAGGTCTATAATTGTTCCATGATCCAAAACTTCCCAAACCCTCACTCCCCTGCACCAACCTATTCACCCTCAAACCAATTCTGGACTCCTGCATGCCCACACACTTCACATTAGGGCTTGTCTACGCATGGATTGAGTGTCCACCTATGGAGTTAATCAGGAACAACTCCATGTGCAGACAAGCCCTTAGATCAGTGGTTCCCAAACTGTGGGTCAGAAGGCAGATGATCCATACTATGCAAAGGACACCATTTTGCTCAACACAGTGTGACCTCAAGTGCCCAATGCATGCGAGGTCACACTATACCGAGGATGCCATTTTGCTCTTCAGAATGACATCCTCCATGCTGTCTGGAATCCCAGCAGGAAAGACTTCATTAAAATCTGATTGTGCCAACAAAAGTTTTGGGAACCTCTGTCTCAGCTTCCTTCCCTCCTCACAAACTCACACACTTCACACCTATTTCTCACACATACCAGGACAACACCCCCAATCACTCACTAATTCTCTCCCCCATAAATGCAACATTTATCCCGCACCACTTCACCACCACCAAATAATGGTTCTAAGCAGCTGCTCTTCAAAGCTCAACAGCTTCCTCAAGTCCCTTTCTCCCAGTCAAGCCTCCCCAAAGCTGGAGGGGCGGTCTCAGCACTCCATTTTGATTTGGGTTCAAGTCTTCTCTGTTGGTAGATTCTTCACCTTTGCCAGGTGCTCACTTGGAGCACCACTTTACCATCTATGTAGAGGGGCCAAGTATTCTGCTCTTTCCTTTCCCCAGTCTAGAGAGGTCACTGAAGCAGCTGATATATTTTCCTTTCCCTGGGAGAGGAGTCGATTTCTGAGCCACTCCTTAGGACTGGGCAGGATGGGGAAGGAGAAGAGGTTGGAACTGACTATGGGAAGAGGCTACAAAGTGACAGAGGAAGGCAAAGAGGAGGGAGGATCTGATTTTGCCAACTGGGGGAATGTGAACAGGAAGTAGCCCTTACCCATAAGAAGGGGACCTACTGATGTGCCTACTGATCTTACTTGCACTAGTCATGGCTTCAGGATAGCTGGTCACTTAGAGGCAGAATAGAGGGAGCTCCGTCACAGGCCAAACAACATAATGGCAGCAATAGCTTTCACTGACTAACTGCTGGAGCAACTAGAGCCGGTCAGAAATTGACTATTTTCTTCTTCTTGAAAAATGCTGATTTGTTGAAACTGTTCATGAAACATTTTCCAACTCAAAGTTAGAAGAGTTTCAAAATTGTAGAAACACTGAATCAGGAATTTTTATTTTGAAAAAAGTGACTTTTCATGTTGAAATTTTAGCTAATTGGACTGAAAAAAAGTTAAAGATTGAAGTCAAATCAAAACATTTCAAAACAGTCACAATTTTTTTGAGATTTACCCAAGATGACCCAATACCTCTTCTCCCATCCCTCCCCCATCTCCCCTCCAAAAAACCCAAACAAAAAACAAAAAAGCAAATAGTTTTTCAGTTTGCAAATGAGATTTTGACTTTTTGGCCTGATTCAAGACAGGAAAACATTTTGAACTCTCAAAGTTTCACAGGATGGGAAAGATTTTCCTGCCCACCTCTGGCAACTACACACTCTTGATTCATTTGAAGGTTTTGTTGGCATCCATAATGGCTAAAACCTGCTTTTTAAAAAAAAAAAAAAAAAAGAAAAGAAAAGAAAAGAAAAAGAAGAAAAAAGCTTCGGTTCCACAGAAGCTGTTGGCAATGTTTATAATCATATGATAGTTTCCTCTTCACCAAAGGAGGAAGCGAGTGGAATTTCTCAAAGTTCATTTAGATGGATTAGATAGGATAAGTGCACTACTCACTCTCACAGTAGTCCCTTCTGGCCTTATAATCTATGAAAAAAAACCTCCATACTGTATTACAACTTGATTGCAAAACATTTGGAACAGGTTAATTTAATGTTCACGGTAAATCACATTTTGATCTACCAACCAGGAAAGTACTTCTTTAAACAAACTTTCCTTCCGCACCCTCCCCAAGGGTGTTAGTACCACCTTCCCCACTGAATCAGAAAAAAAAAATGAAATAAAAGAAGCGTGCCCTTGCTCTGCCCTTTGTTGATACTTCAGAAGTCAGAACAGAGAATCCCACAGTGCTTTCTAATCCATAGGTGGCCACAGCAGTACAGCAATAAGGACAAACAGCTCAGCTGAGCTGATGAGACTTGGATAGGCGCCACAGGAGACTCAGATAGAGTTTGGGGTTTTTTTAGTGGAAAAAGAATAAAAATACAACATCACTTTGTGTGCTAGGTTCATCTTCACCCCTTCCCTGCCCCCCCCCGAAATAATCTTGTCCTATTAACCTAATTGGGGCAAACTGCTAGGATCATCTATCTCAGATGCAAGTTATGGTCTTGACAAATTGGTCACCTGTCTTACTACACTTGAGAGTTGGGCTGGTTTATTATTTATATAGTGCCACACTTGGGGCAAGGCCTGCATGAACCTGGAGTTTACAAGCTAACCTGATTATACACACAACAAAATAATGACAAACTGTAGCAGAGTATTGGCTGGGAGACAGGGAGGAGAGAAGGAAGAGGATATTGGCCCTGGAGAGCAAGGTTTCCTGCAGAAAGTGGCTAAAGCATGTATTGCCATGAGCTGGGCAAAATCTTGTTATGGATTGATTTAAAACCTCATTCAAACTGATGTGTGAATGCAAGCTTCATGTGAGAAAGTTGTAAGAAACACTTAAGGGTCCACATCTTAAAAACAAGGCCTAACAGAGCTCACCCAGGAGTTTTTGGGTTTTGTGGATGAAGGGGCTTTTTTGCTGAGTATTGAAGAGTTGATGGGGGTGGGTGGTGAGGGAAGGCAGAAGGAAATAAAAGAAACCAAACCCACAAAAAGGGAGAGAGACAGCCTGAAGGGACAGCCGAAAACATGGTGGCTGACCCTAGAAAAAGCCTGGGGAGAGGTTTTTGGGTTCAGGTGCAGGCTGAAGAGAGCGTTCTTGGTGCTGTGAGCAAAAGAAATGGTTTCCTCCTATTTAATCCCTTCTGCATTCAGAGGGACACAAGCCTTCATACATTCTTTGTAGATAAACAAAATTACATCAGAGAGAATACCAAATTCCATCAATTTCTACTTCCAGTGGAACATCCCCAGAGACCCAATATTTGACTAGCCACTCAGATGGAAAAGGGGTAACAGTGTTAGGATAGGGATTCAGTTTTCAAGCTAAAAAATTCTGAGCTTATATTCCTGTTGAACCAAGATGGAGCCAATTGTGATGCTTGCAGAAATAAAAAATGGCCAAAAGGAATTAAAACAAGACTAAGAACAGGAGTTGGAGACTTCACAAAAGGAACTGAAGTAGCACCTGCAGGAGTCTCAAAAAGGCCTGATTGTTGACTTGCAGGCAGAGGTTAAATCTCAGTCGGGACAACTACAAAATGTCCAGACAGGTTGGTAAGCAAGCCAGCTGCAAAGTATGACAAGACAGACCCAAGAGAGAGTAGCAACCTGATTGCCTGAAGCGGAAACCAGGCAAGCTTTAGTCAACTTAGAACTTGCTGAGAGGAGCTGCTTCAAGAAAAATCAAAGGGTCACAGATCACAGTGGAAAGCAGCCACCTGGATGAAGAATTGAACCAGCCAGAAGACTTGAGTAAGTCTGGAAGTTTACAACAGCTGTCTACTCCATTTGTAACTCACAGAGGCTCAGAGGGGAGAGGTCAGGACTAGTGATGCAACACCACTATCTTTAAGGGGAAAAAACTCCCTGCAAAGCTTATTTGGCTCAATTCAACATTATAGCTCAAATCAATATCTGGGAAGATGGACTGAAAGGGGGTTTGCTAGCAGCCAACTTGGGTGGCCCAGCTCTGACACCACTGCAGAACTTAACCCCAGAAATGAGATGGAGTTACCCAGACCTGCTACAAGCCCTTGACATGTGGTTTGGAGCTTGACATCAAACTAAGCTGTCTTGGGCACAGCTAAGAGGTAGAAGGAACCATCTGAAGTGGCAGAGGATCTGTGGGGAGACCATCTGTGGGATAAACTGGCAGTGGACCAATTTATAGAAGCTGAGCTGGACTCGTAGAGCTAGATCAGCAAAAGGAGGCAAAAGACACTCATAGGCTGTGGGATTTGCCACAGAACTTGAATCTTTTCTTGCACCAATTCACAGGAGAGGAAGCAACTGCTAGTGAGGAAGATGGAAGTTGATCACATGAATCCTGTAGGTACAGCTCTGTGTCGAATGACCATACTGAACAATTAGAACTATAAATTTGGTTTGTATAAGAAGGGAAATTCTTTTAATATTTGCATTATTGCCAAATAGTTCAGTTAAATGCTAGTACTGTGAGAAAACTGGCCATAGAAAGAATGATCATCATAAATTTAAGTCAAGACAGACTGGCGTAATTGTCTAATGAAAGCCTCTCCCAGTTCGGGAAATGGCAGGGGAACGGCAATGAAAAGGACAAGGCCTGGGGGTACAAAGCCTCAATCCCACAATTTTTGTTTCGAGCTGGGCAGTTAAATAATAATGGGGAGTTGGCTGTTGAGTGCACAGTATGATCTGTGATGCACACATAGGAATAGGTGACAGAGAATCAAGTGGTTATTAGCCCAGACACAGTAGAAAATCTAGAGTGAATTACTTAACTGGTCTCAAATGGAGACAGTGACTGGGGTAAGGGCTCTGATCTGAAAGTTTAGTTTGAAGACTGGACAGCTGGAGTTTGAGTAAGACGTCTGGGTGGCTGAAATACTGGATGAGCTAATAATTGGCTTGGAATTAATTATGGCTAATAACTATGTGGTCAATGCAAGGAAAGGTATCTTACAAATGTAGGCCTGGCCTACACTTAAAATTTAGGTCAACATAGCTATGTCACTCAGGGATGTGAAAAATCCACACCCGAGTGCAGTAGTTATGCTGAGCTAAACCCTGATGCAGATGCAGCTAGGTCAACAGACAAATGCTTCCATTGGCCTAGCTACCATCATTCGATGAGGTGATATTCCTACACCAATGAAAAAATCCTTCTGATGCTGTTGGCTGTATCTATACAGTCTTGCTGCTATAGTCTCTGTAATGTAGACATGGACACCGTCTCTGGGAAATTCTCTTTAAAGATACGGTCCAGGTCAGGCAAATGGTTTGTAGGCAATTGGATAGCAGTGAACAAGTTGTCTTGCCCCCCAGGGACAGAAACCATTATAACAGCTACATGCTGTGGTAGTGTTCCAAAAGGGAAAGGAGGGCTGCACTTGTAACCTGTTTGGAAACCCAGGATCTCAGGGGAATCTTAGGTGCTAAAGCTCTTGTTGATTTGAAATACAAAGTGATCCCTGTTTTTTAGAAACAAACTAAGAGCAATGAAGGAAAAAGGGAACTGGTGGTGCAAAATGTGAACTGGTGGATCTAGTAAAGGGGGATGGGAGTAAAGGCAAGCTCCCAGTTTCTGTTGGACTTGTTCCAGTACAGTGCCACACACTTAAATGGGGCACAGCCTAACAGACTTTGTCTAGGAATCAGGAGCTGAAAGTGAGTTTCTGTACACACACCTTGTGAAATAAACAAACACCACGTGTACTCCATGAACTTCAGTACTTTACCCATGATGCTTGTGAATTTTTCTTAAAAAAAGAAAATCCATGATTTTCACAGGGCCCTAGTTATAAGCTATGTGAAACCTTGTTATGGGTTCCAACTGATACAGGAACACACCATTCGCTTAAGATGGTTGTAAGAAACAACTAAACCAAGGCCTAATATAGAGTCCACCCAGGAATTTTTGGATTGTATGGGCAGAGGGGCTTTTTGCTGAGCTTTATTTTTAGAAGGGGGGGGAATTTGAGGAAAGGCAGAAGCAAGGAAAACTGAAAAATGAGAGAGAAACTGCAGGAGAAGCTGAAAGTTTGGTGACTGACATGGAAGAAACCTAGGGAGAGGCTTTAGGATATAAGAATGGCCATACGGGGCTTCAGCTGCTTCAAAGGGAATGAACAGAACAGAGCAATTATTAAGTGATCCATCCCTTGATCAAGTCTGAGCATCAGAAGCTAGGGATACCCAGAGCATGATGTTGCATCCCTGACCATCTTTTTAATAGCCATTAATGGACCTATTCTCCATTAACTCTTCTAATTCTCTTTTGAACCCAATTATATTTTTGGCCTTCACAAAATCCCCTAGCAAGGAGTTCCACAAACTGACTGTGCATTGTGTGAAGAAATACTCCTTTTGTTTATTTTAATCTTGCTGCCTAGTCATGTCACTGGGTGACCTGTCTGTGCCTAGGGTATCCCACCTGAAAATGCCATGGTCAGGGCATGCTGCAAAAGGAGAGCAGATTCTCCCAGAACTGGTGGGTAACATTCAACTTATATTCCTCGACCAGTCACAAATAGTGCTCCTGATTTCCCCCCACTGGTTATCAAGAAGCTACAAGATATACATAGCCCGCTTGATTGCATTTCAGTCTCTCGTTCCCAATCAGCAACTGGATCCAGAAAAGAGATAAGTTATTTAAACTCTATTCCCTTTACCAAAAATGTTTTCCTGATCCCCAAAGGGTCAGCCACATTGCCAGATCAATTTAAGTTTGGATTGTACCCAAAATACCACGCCGCCAGCCAATCCTTCAGTAACTAAAACTAAGGTTAATATAAAAGGAAAGAAACAAGAAGAGATGTTGAGTGGTCAAAGCAATCAGATATACATGGACTTTGAAGTCATTCATAGGTATCCAATTCTCAGCAGAATTGTGGAGTTTGCAGGATTGTACAGTTCCTCTGGTGTACATCCAATACCTGGTTGGGTTTCAGTTCTTTGTCTCGCAGCTTCAGGTGTAGAATAGTTGATCCAGAGGTAGGAAACAGGAATGAAGACAAGATGAAGATGGTGAAGCTGCATTTTATAGTCTCTGGCCTGCCATGTGGTTTGTTTCAAACACAAGCTCACAGCCCATGGGCAGGGAAAGGCACCTGTGATCCCCAGACCACAGGCATGTCCCTACATGTCCTGATGACTCATAGGTGCAGCCCTGGCTTCTCTCTCTGGATTTATTGTAAAGGTGATGATCCTCAATGAGTCATCAATGCTGACACTAATCTGCCTGCATTGGATACAGAGATATCACACCTTTCCATAATTTATAGTACAAAGATGATACATACACAAACAATATCATCACCCTTAGTAAATTATAACCTTTCCAATGGTACTTGACATGGCATATCTTGTAGGAATCATTGCAATTTTGTCACATTGGATTAGGAATGATCATTTATAATATAAATACCAGACAGCATCACACCCTGGTTCTTCTGTTGTGCGAAGGGGTAAATAACACTTTCTTGTTGACTTTTTACACCATTCATGACTTTATAGACCTCTATCATCTCCCCCCCTTAGGAGTCTCTTTTCCAAGTTGAGAAAGTCCAGTCTTTTTAATCATTCCTTATATAGAAGCTGTTTTATACTCTTCATTTTTGTTGCCCTTCTCTCTACCTTTTCCAGTGCTACTATTTTTTGGTCCTTACTCCCAAAATAAAAAAGTAGATATTCAATTTTAACCTTTATTATGGTGTTTTTAAAGTTTCCATACAGCTTGCTGGCTTTTCAATCTTGACGGTTCCTTTTCATTGCTGTTTAACCAGTTTCCTCAGTTTTGTGTAGTTCCCATTCCTGAAGCTAAATGCTACTGAAGTGGGCTACTTTGGTATTTCCCACCACCAAAGAGATTACATTTTATTATATTATGGGCGCTATTACAACTAACTCGGCTATATTCATCTCTTGGACTATATCCATGCTCCATTTAGGACTAAGGCTGGGTCCACACTGCCGCCGTCAGATCGATCCAGCAATTGATGCAGGAAAACCACTCCAGTAAGTGGTGTAGTGCAGTGTGGACAGCGCGCAGAAGAGATGCAATGAAGTGGACGGGAGATACGCAAGTGATTTAAATCACTTGCGTATCTCCCGTCGACTGCTGCCGAATCCCGAAGGTAAGTGTAGACTGGGCCTAAGTCAAGAATTGCCTCTTCCCTTGTGGGTTCCAGGACTAGATACTCCAAGAAGCAATCATTTTCAGCCAGGTATGCAGGCTGAAAAGATGTTCTTGGTGCTACAACTGTTTCTCCTGTTGTTATTTGATTCTTTCTGTGTTCAGAGACACAGCACTTCGCACATTCTTTGTCAATAAACAAACTACATCAGAGAGAATACCTGACTGCTGTCAATGTCTCCTCCTAGTGGGCGCAATCTTCTAGAACCCAAATTTTTGATCAGGTCAAAAAGGGCAACATCATCTCACCAATCTATTAAATTAAGCTATTTTGTTTAAGCAATTAGATCTTCATAGAAAGTTTGAGAAAATTTTGAACTAGAATTTGAATGAGGATAGTGGTTTGGTTAACTGAATTAGGAGTGCAGCTGCAGTCAGAAGAGGAACTATGCAAAAAATGACATCTTCGTTCTCAACAGATCTGCTCCCTGTGCATGTTCTGAGCCATACCTGTTTACTTCAGGTTACAAAACCAAGTTTTTATTAGCTTCTATTCCTGTTAGCTTTATTATCCAGCACAGCTGGAGGAGGGCGAGCTGGATTCTATTATGGCTCTCATCTCAAAAGAATTGTTAACTAAGGGCTTGTCCGTGGGGTAATGTGCTCTCTGGGGGTGGGATTTATAGAAGTGCACTAATGTGCTACGCATTAATTGGTCTGTGTAGGTCAGGGGTGGGCAAATGTTTTGGCCAGAGGGCCACATCTGGGTATAGAAATTGTATGGCAGGCTATTAATGCTCCAGGAGCAGCTCCAGTCAGGGCAGCGCTGGGCCCACCTGGTAGGAGAGGTCCGGGGGGAAGGTATGGGGCTAGGAGGGAGAGCAGCTGATGCTGTGCTGCATAGCTTGTTCTGCAATCTTTCTGCGGACTACCTGCATGGAGCTCATGGACCACTGGTTGAGCTGGAGGGCCATAGTTTGCCCACCTGTGGTGTAGATCCTGCTGGTGTGCATCAACGTAGGGCTGTTTGAATCAGTACTATGTTAAAGCACGCTAGGGAACCTTTAGTATGCACAAGTAGGATCTATGTAGACCAATTAATGAGCAACCCATTAGTGCACTTTAGATATCATACACCTCAGAGCTCGGTACCCTACAGTGTACTTACACTCCAAGTGATTGCAAAATCTGTTTTTGATGGTGATGCAAGAGAGCATTTTGCTTGACTTTGAGATCTTAGGATGAGTTTGCAGGGCTGTCTGTTATTAAGGAGAAAAAAATTCCCCTCTAACTCAGCAACTCTGATCTGGAGTTACTGAGAGGAATTTTTTATACAACCACTTTTCAGGAAATAACGACAGTTTAATATGGAATTATGTTTTAAAAGATAGACACCATAGCACGTGGCTTCTTAAAGTACTCTGCTTTTATATTTGTCCTCTAATTATGCGTGTGAATTAGAATCCCAGAACAGATCAGTGGCACACCTAGGCTAGTGGGCTAACTTTGGCAAGAGCCTGTACGTCACACATCAAAGGAAGGTATAATTCCCCCACAAAAATCTATTTAACCAATTAGACAGCATAAAGGAATTAGTGGAAGGATGCATTTTGTAACTCACTGTAGAATAGTTTTTAAATTCAATTACAACATACTCCCAGCAAGAAAGTTGGCAGGGAGGAAGCAGGCAAGGAAAGGTGTAGGTAGAACAATGGCAGAGTAAACTGAACCTTGAAAGTGGAGAAGTAACAGGGTCAATCACTCAAGGTACTGAATCCTCTGACCCTGCTCCAGGAAAGTACATAACTCATAATTAACTTTAAGCATATGCATAGTGCCTTGATTTAGCTGCATCTATACATGCTTGAGTCACCATTTCTTCCTGGAACTCCTCCTGCAGTAATGCAGCTATATGCTGCCTCTTAAACTCAGCTCTGTTCAAGGGTTCCATCAGCCTCCTTCCAGATCAGATTCACCTCATACAAATAACGAGGCACACAAATTTAATAGGGAAACTGAGGTCTCTGCTCATTTCTCCTTACATATAATTAAAAACAGAAAAATAAGCTCTCTGAAATGGGCTCCCATGCTCACTGCAGTTGAATACACTGCAGAAATCATCCTTAGAACAACCAACTGCAGTGCATGGCTATGCAGGAGAGGTGTAATACTCTTGTAGTTCTAACGCCATTTGTGTTTTACAAGATTGCTGAAAAAGCACAGTAACAGGGCAACTGCCTTCTAAGCAGCCCCTCACAGCCAGAGGTCATGCTGCAATACCCAACCACCCATTCTTCCCCCTTTCAGCACCCACAATCACGCAGTCCACATCCTGGCCCCTCAAGCCTCAACCCAAGTTCAGCCACTCGCTCACTTTACATAGGGAGTCCCCATCCCTTCTTCCCAGAGCTAGGTCCCCGTTCAAAGTCCCTCCGGCTTTAACTGGCTGGAGCTCAGCCTTCTTCAACTCTCCAGCTTCTGAGCCTCCAAACCCTTCTCCCCATTAATTTCTAGTAATAACTGAGCTCAGGACTCCCAGGCCTTACCTAGCTAGAGCTCAGCCTTTGCTTCTGGCTTCTAGGCCAGAGCCCTTACCTCAGTCCGGTAAGACACTGGTAAATGTTTCCTACTCACAGCAGTTCCCCTCCATCATAGCTCCTTTGGTTTTAGGAACGTTTCATGCTGCCTCTCTGCTATTTCCTGAACCTCTTTGCCCTCCTCCACCTTCAGCTGCTCTTTAGAGGGCAATCACCATAATCTTTCCAGGTTTGGTAGTTCAGCCTATAATCAGGGTTGGCTAGCACCAGCCCTGACGGGACAAGCCACAAGCACCAACTGGGATCTCTGCCAGTCTAACTATTGTAATGACTTTTGGACAAACCTCTATAGTTAAAGAGTTAAATTGCCAAATGCTCAATAAAACAAATATTCAAACAATTTTCTAGTTAATCATCTCCCATGACCAGAGTACACAGCTGCAGAGATACATAATTGCTGTTTCATCAGGGCTAGCTATTTTATTTACATAATTCTCTTATTGATCTTAATGAAGATTTTTTTTTTGGAGAGAGAGACACTAATATAATGTCTCATTAAATGCAGCAAGTTAAAGAGACAGTTCTGGTCACAGCTGTTGGATAACAGTGGTGATTTCCTTTGATGTATTAAAAACATTTCTGAAGGATTTATGTGTATATAACTATACATATATGCATATTTGTGCAAGTGTAATTATATTTAATTTGTATATGTGCAGTAGGTATATGAATATACATGTTAAGATATTCAAATTAAGAGCTATTACAGAAAAGAGCTTTAAATGAGCAAGAAAGATAAAACATGACCAATAAAATATAAATCAGTATCTTTTCTTTGATTCTGTATACTATTTATGATTAAAGAGACTTCAGCTGCAGATAGAACTAAAACAATAAGGAATTAATATGCTTTTCTAGAAAAGCAATATTAATTGCTTTTTTTAAAATCCCAATTAAAAATGGAATAATTCATCTTGTTAATATTTTGTAAGGTAAAGTGCTGGAAAAAATATTGACAGCTTTCTGATTTTATGATTTGTTTACTTAGTCCCTAGAGAGTTAATAAAAAATTATAAAATGTTAATTCTTAAATGAAAGCTATTATAACTCCAGGGATAGCCCTAGCAAAGAAAATAATTACGATATCCATAATCATCTTTGTCCTTTTCTTTAATTGGCTGGGACCTCCATGTATTTACTGGGTATTCATTCTATTGCTTTTACATCAACAAGATATAAGAAATTACAATGTGTGGCTTGTGCCGCTCCCTCCCCCCTAGATTCAGGAATGAAGGGTGGTAACATTTTCTACAAAAATGTCATGGCACATTCTTAACTTTGGGAGGCTTTCCAATCTGCCTTAATAGTAGATTGTAGCTCACAGACATTTTTCCGACTTCAGGAAGTGACACTGTGGAAATCATTAATCAGGGTGTTGTAGGAATGAATGCTCCTGCCTGCTTAGCGTTCTGTTCCATGGTAATAATACTAGGACCACTGCAAAAGGACTGAACTCCAGGGAAGAACTACCTGACCCTCAGTAACATGGTTGGCTAACCTTCTTTTTTTTCTATGTAGGTCCAAACTCTGTTGATGCTTAAAAGGAAAAAGGTCTATGTTAATGAACACTCCTCCTTTCCACACTCCACACTGTCACAGTAATTTATTTCTGATTCCCGAAGGCTGTCTGTTATTTTTTTTTATTTAAGTGAACTTGTGAAAGGTGCCAGAAGACTTCATCTTCCAGAGCTACCCTTCCATTTCTTCAAACAAAAGGTATAACATGGGCAGCATCTGTTCTCCTTTCTACCCTTCTAATGTTCCTCAACCTTGATCAGAGGCACCATTGTAGGATTGAAAGGTTAGTGCAGTCTCCATGTCCAATTAGTCTTTGGACACTCTGCTGGAACTGCCAGCAAGGGTGCCAGGACTCTCGTTAATCTTGACAGTGTTTTTTGTAATGGCTGCTAGAACTGGATGGAGACCACCAATTTATTTCATATACTCTACTGAAGTCACTGTCTCTGAGCTGAATTTGAAAGAATGACTAATGAAAGGGTAAAAGGTTCTGTATCCTATTATGGCACATCAACACACATCTCTAAAATGTCTGTCACAATAGTCTATGTATTTAATAGATGTAACCCCCGGCTTGCTGGAAGTGGCGCTCTGTTCCCCTCTATGCCAGCTAGAGATTGCGTCTGCTACAGCTGTGGCTAATAGAGATGCATCTTTTAGCTCATGCGGTAGAAGCTCATGCATTAAGCTGAGAGTTCCCAGGTTTAATCCCTGTTGCTGATGCTGTCGGCGTAGCAAGTGATGGCCCGTACGGGCTAAAAGACACGTGTCAGACTGTAGCAGCTGACCTAGCCACCACTAGAGGGGAACATAGCACATGCAGGAGGTTACATACTCACTCTAGGCAGGGAAACACATTCCTGAGCTGCAGAGACTTCCCAGTTGAATTGCCTGTAATCCCCATACGGGCCACCCTTTGTAACACCAACACCGGTGGTGGCAGCAGGGATCAAACCTGTGATCTCTAGAGCTTAATTCATGAACTTTTACTGCATGAGCTAGAAGAGAGATAGCTGTAGCAGGTTAATCATTCTCTAGGGGGCCTACCCACCATTAGAGGGGGACAGAGAGCCACTCCGAGCAAGCAAGGGTTACATATATATAGTTACATTACAAAATCACTACATTAAAAGAGCAAAGTCAAGTATTCAAAAGTTAAGAAATACCAGTATTAAGATGCAAACTTATTTCAGCCTTGTTGTTCATATGCATCACGATACAATCTTTAATTACATGATCATACTGTTTTGTCCGCAAGGCACCTGTCTTATCCAGTGCACAGGATGGATGGTGGTTACTGAATGGGTAGTTATTCAATAATTCATTTTATCACCATCATTCAATAGCTGGCGTGTTGCTTTATTTACCACACACCATTCAAATGTTACACCAAGTACAAAATTATTAATTTCCTCCTAAGCTTTTCTATGACATTCATCACCACAGTATGTGAGTGATTCACAAACACTAATGTATTTAGCTTCACAACAGCTTTCTGTGGGATGGTGGTGCTGTTATCCCCATTTTACAGATGGGGAACTTAGGAACCAAATGACTAAGGCCAAAATTAGTTAAAGTGTCTGTGAGCTTTGATTTTTCAGAGTAATTAGAATTATTATAGCATTTTACATGTTTCAGAACAGCTCCTATTGACTTTTGCTGTAGCTGTGAGC
>ML675603.1:39647653-39678549 GCA_007922155.1 Mesoclemmys tuberculata
TACATGTTTCAGAACAGCTCCTATTGACTTTTGCTGTAGCTGTGAGCGCTCAGCATTTGGCAAAATAGGCACCATGGGCCAGATCCTCAAAGGTATTTAGATACTAAACTCTCTCCTTAGGCATCTACCTTGAGGATCTATGCCCAGGTTACTCAAATTGAGCACCCAGAAAATAGGAGCACACATTTAATAGCCATCTCTGAAAAGTCTGGCTTTAGTGACTTACTTACCCAGCATCACACAGGAGCTCTGTGTCAAACACAGGGACAGAATCCAGTCTTCCAGGGTGACATTCAACATTCCTAATCATGAGACCATCTCTCTCTTTTTGCAGTCACCTGCTAAACATCTTCCAACTTCTGCAAAACGGACAGGCAGAGTTATAGGAAAGAATTATTTATAAAATATGCTGCTGCATCTCTAAAGTTTGAGAGCTAGCAGTCTGATCACAGATTACCTTTATGAGTTTCCTGGTGCTACACCAAGACAGATCCCTCCTGAAATCTGACCCTCTTTCTCCTGTTCCACTCATCACACTACACTGTCCCCCTTTTCTCCTATTCCCCTCTTCTCTGGCTGCACCTTTCTCCTTCTTCTTCTATCTCCTTACGGTCCTGCCTTCCCAGCCTGTCTCTTGTCCTGCCCCTCCCAACCTGTTTCTGTTTATCCTTCTCCTTCGTTCATCCAAACTTATACCACCCATCCTGTCCCTTCCCTCACTTTGCTCCTCATAGCTCTGCATTCAATTGCAGTAGATTCCTCTTCCTCCACATAGCCTGGGTACCAGCTGGTGAGCTTTGAAAACACAGTCTCCCTGCTCTCAGCCATGGTAGTTTGGAGGACCAATGGCAGACAAGTCCTGTTTCCAGACTGGAGTATGCACAGTTAGCTCTGCAGGGGTGGAGCATGCCCCTGCAAACAGAACATTTAGAGAATTTTGCTGCCACCTTGTAAACACACTTTTGCTGAGTGTGTTCAAATGGTGATTTTCAGAGGTTTTTAATTTGGCTAAATCAGAGTGGATACTCCTGGGAACAGCCAAAAGCATCTTTCTGACACCTGTATGACCCCCTCGACAATGTTCAAGCCCCTACTCCAAAGCATGGCATTTCTAGAGCCTCTGAACAAAACAATTACAAAAAAATTTTTACATAGGCAAAACAATATATTTTCTCCTTCTCTCAGTCTTAGAACTAATTGAACTATTTTTGTTGAAATAAATATAAATAAACAATTTTTTTAAAAAAGAATAAGCCTGAGGCAGACACCCAGCACAGAAATGTTCAGCCCAAATGGTAAAGTTTATTGGTAAAATTAATGGTAAAATTATAAGCAACTGAAAATAGGGTATATAATGGACAGTGTTTGGCAACCTTAAGCAGAGGACCGCTGCCATCTCTGCCTAAAATAAAGTTTGAGAGCCAGAGAGAGAGAGAGAGAGAGAGAGAGTGCATATTCCCTGAACCATCTAACCCCACAGGTATTTTATGATTAAACAATAGAATATTTCTGGAGAAATTCCCCCATACCTACCTCCCATGCACAGGCAGTCTTTTTTATAGTCTTGGCTGGCAAATATTTTCTTTTTCTTTTATTTATAAAATAATTACCTTGATCTGGATGGATATCCTTTTGGTTTGATCAAGAATAGTATACACTGGAACCATCTTTTCCTATCTCTTTTTAAAGCCATTGGGCCAAATTCTGTCCTTAAATACACCCATGGAGTCGCACTAATGTCATCTTTGAGGCACATAATAGAATTTAGCACATTGTGCTTTAGACCTAGCTGGCACTCAGCCACAGATAGCTCCCTCCACCTCAAAGAAAGGTCAAGACCTAGTCTGAGGTGAGCATGCGCTTTAGACCACAGGTTTCTAAAGATTTTGTTATGAGGCATGCAGGGTAGAGAAGGTGTGGAGTAGAGGATGAATGTTGAGCTATAGTGTGGATGAAATATGAAATTTTAAAAAAGCTTCCTCAGGAGAGACAATCAGCTAAAATATTTTATATACGACATGTATTTTATATACGACAGCAAAGCAAACACTCACCTATTTTAATAATCTCCATCATCCAATACAAGGTATTGCTGCATTCTTAACCCTTCTTTAAACCAAAGAAAAATTGGACATTTAGATGGAATTATATAATGTGCCACCGTGTATTTACATACATCTTACAAGTATCTACATATACTTCAGCTAGTCTTTGTTGGTTGATTGGTTATCTCATTCTTTTAAAATGAACTAAATACTTCACTTTCTCCTATTCAAATTAATAATTATAATCCCCCCCAAAGCAAAAACAGGGCCTATTATTGCTTAGCAACGTTGCCACATATAGTAGTTAGCAGGATTTTACTCATCAGTAACAGTGGATAAGAGTAAAAGATTGCATTTTCCACTCAGAGGTCTCTTCCAAAGTTTCTTTATGGTTCACATTTCAGCATAAATGTGATACATTGGGACAGGACATTTAAACAAATTGATTATGTCTCTTTTGTCTGGTTCAATTGTTCTCATGATCTTAAAACTGTCTAGACTAATACTAACTGACTGCTGATAGAGCTGATCTGCTCTCGGCTGCTGGAGTCAGCCAACAAGCTACTCTCAACTTTAGCAAATGCTTTTTTGCTTTAAAGGTAATGGAAACTTCATTGACTGGAATGGCAGCTACACAGTGTTATAATATGCCATGTTATAAACTTAATATTCCATCATCATTTTTGATCAGTGTAATGCACTATATGAAAGAAAGCCACCAATTCAGCACAGAGTGGTTTGTCTCTCACACAGCATTTGCCTCATCTTTAGAGCCCTGAAAATCTGCACCTAACTGCTTTACGTCCGTGGACCATTTTTTGCGGATGGTTGATCGGATGCAGATCTCAAAGGTAGGGAAGCAGCTGTCTGCAGCTCATCGCCTTTGAGGCTGCTTTTTGCCTTTGAGATCCAGGGCTGTGGGCCGGCTGCTGATCAGCTGTTCGGCAGGGGCTCCAGGGTCCCCCTCTATGGGACACCAATCAGCTGTTCAGTTTCTGAGCAGATTGTCCTGTCATGAGGGTCAGATAAGGTTTGGACAAGCGCCTACACATGTAGATTCTTATCTGAACTAAACTGAACGTCTGAGCCAACGGTACCTGGTAACACTCATTTTTCCATAACCTCTATTAGCTGTCTTGAACCTGTGACTTCTAGCTGCCAAGGTTATATTGTGTCTGCCATAGTAGTATCTGAATGATTCCTTTGCCATCTAAATAATATTATAAAAAAAAATGCTGATAGTAAAATGTAATTATATTATTATAGGAAATTCAAGATGAGGACAATCGTTTAATAGTCAAAACTTTCTTCAAATAAGGGGACATAGAGTCAATGTACTCTATGGCAATTGATAATAAATTGGTTCTTTGTCATTTTAAAAATTCTCTTGGGGTGGGTTGTTTTATTTGGGTTTTTTTGTTCTTAAAATGTCTTGAGCTATCTGTATAGAAAGGGTAAATTACATGCCTGCAGCAGTCATTTAACTTAAATTAATGTAGACAATTATTTTGTGTTATATACATGACAATTGACTACTAAGAACATAATTATTGAGTCTGAACAACTATATAGGAGTTACTGGATCTTCCAGTGGAATGCTTCGTGCATCCTTCTGCATTAATCCTCCAGTAAGCAGCACAGTATGTTTTGGCTTGTAAAGCCCATTTAATGTTGACAGTTCATTTCAGTGCAGGTACGTTATTTCTCTCTTACCTTTTGTTTTCTCTGCTTGTGACTTATTTAATTTTTCTATCAAAGAGACAATTTAAAATTCAAAAATACTGTAAAGATAGGTCAGAACAGCAAAACTGTAGCCATTACTGCATAGGTGAGAGTCTACGACTTGCTGGCTCTAGGAACATTGGTCAGACATACCAGGGAGAGAAGGGAGCTTTTCGCATCACTGTCTGACAACTCCGGTAGTTTCAACTGACATTTCATTTGGGTTCCACATTCCCAGTCTTTCAGTGTGTGACTTTAAAGGGCAGAGTGAACAGGGAGCAAATTGCAGTAATTTCGGAGGACTTCAGGGGCATAGATATTCTGAAGGAATTGAGACAATCTTTTCTGTCTCTTCTTCACATCCCTCTCTTCTTTCTATGCAACATATTATGACAATGCACATTTAAACTGATTGGGAAAATGATGAATAGATCTTTAGCATCTCTCTAGTATTAAAGATCCAGGTTGCTTAAGACTTTCTCTTTGGGGACTATCTTTTTGTTCTGTGTCTGTACAGCACCTAGCACAATGGAGTTCTGGTCTGGGACTAGGGATCCTAGGCCCTACAATAATACAAATAATAAATTAGAATAATAAGAATTAAATAATTTAGTATATTCTATTCCATCTTGCCCTTAAAAAAACAAAAAATAAAGCATTAACCTGGGATAACAAATCAAGAAAAAGCAAAGCAAGATGGAGTGCAATCTGCTGTATCATTTTTATTTAAATTATTCCCCACTGTATACAATGTGAAAAATGAAAAAAACAGTACTAACCTCTTCCAATGAGGGAAGATGAAGTTTTTCACTCCACGTTGGACTACTACCTCACAAGATGCCTATCTGATTCTTGATGACCATTGGCCTACTAACCACGGTATATAGAAACACAAGGGCCAGGTGGTCTTCTGGAAACAGAGTTGGTTAGGTGAGGGGACCTAAATATCAGGGGTAACATCCTGTACTTCATCCAGTCTCTTCTATACATATTCCATCTTAGTCACATTCAACACAAATGGCTACAGAGGTGGCCCCTTTGTACAGTGAAAACTGAAGTTTGTGTGCAAGTAGAAGCCAACAGAGAGAACACTGGTGTTGGTAGCTGACAACATTTATCTGATCTTGGTGGTCCTGAGAGAGAGGGCTGGGGACATGGGGAGGGAGAAAAGCTGTGACCCTTTGGAGAGGCAGATTTATACCCAACATAAGCCTGCTTTAATCATGCTAATAGAGGTCTCTGCTGAGGCAGGTTATCAAGAAGTATCAAAGATAATGTAGAGACCTAACACAGTCCACTTCTTGCTTTTTTTTGGCCTGCTGTGGCCTGTATTGAATTACCTAGGAAGAATCAGAGACATTTCTGCCTGACTTTTGATATTCTTTACTCACACCATGACAGACTTTGCCAGGAAGGGCTTGTAATATTAAAATATGTGAGTGAATCTGCCCATGACAACTCCTTTCCTAGGTTCTCTGTATGGGAATGCTAGCAGGAGTGGAATGAATGGTTTTGATTCCAGGCCTACTACCATTGCCTGCACCAGCAGGTTTAGATTAGGCCCTAAAATCATCTTTGAAAGGTATTATTTTACTGCTGCCCCTGTTCCCAGTCCTAGGCTCCTGCATTCCACCTTCTTTGGTCTACATCCAAATCATGTTGATACTTCTGCTTAGAAACCACACAATTCAGGACAGCACAGCCACTGCAGCGTCTGTGATGGCCAAAGTGAAACGGGTGAGTTCTGTTGGGGTTGAGACCCAAAAGGAACAATGGCTTGTAAACAGCTTTTCTATGGACACTAATAACAACCTTGTAGCCCCACTCCCACCCTCAGCCCCCACAGATGTTAGATTGATTCCCCATCAGGCTGAGCTGTACAATTTCTGGAGGACCATTAGAGTTCAAAGCACATTCAAAGGACCATTCAAAGGATACCTAAATTCTAGGTGTTATGTCATATCTTAACAGGTCTTTTACACCTATAAAGGCTAGACCATCCAATAAGGAGAAAGAAATTGTCTTAACCTAGTTGAATGCCCCCTTCTGGTCACCCATCAGTCTGCTGTGAGTGAAACAACCACTGTGTGCTTTAAGCCTCTGGTGACTGAACAGAGTCCAGGCACTGTCTCAGTATTGAGATCCTTAGGCAAACTCCAGCTAGGAGCCCTCCTGACAGATTAGACCTCATGGGCCAACTACCTAGTCCTTGACACTAATGCTGACCCCCTCAGGAAAAAATGATAACTAACCTTTCATAATGGTTATTCTTCAAGATGTGTTGCTCATATCCATCCCACGTTAGGTGTGTGGGTGCCATGTGCATGGTTACCAGAGATTTTTCCCTTAGTTGTACCTGTAGGGCTGGCTCTAGTGCCCTTTGGAGCCACAGGCACACGCACTAGTATAAGGGGCACTGCTGGCCCCATGCCCTCTCAGTTCCTTCTTGCTGGTAACTCTGATGAGGTTTTAGAATGGACATGAGCAACACATCTTGAAGAGCAACAGTTACAAAAGGTGAGCAACCGTTTTTTCTTCGAGTGCTTGTTAATGTCCATTCCATGTTAGGTGACTCACAAGCAGTACCTTTGGAAGTGGGCTTGGAGTTCATAGCTGTGCTGATTGCAATACTATTCTTTCAAAACTAGCATCGCCCCAGACTTCCTGAGTGATAGCACAGTGGGATGTAAAGGTATGGACTGGGGACCACATTGCAGCTCTGCATATGTTCTGGATTAGAATGCTGCTGATGAAGGGGCCACAAATATTCTATCACTAGCGACAGAAATTAGTCAGCTGGTGAATACTGAAACTTGACTTTTATAAGGCAAAATGCACTTCACCAGTATAAAGACCAGGACGTTGGACTCTGTGTGGGTGGACTGCAGGGAGGTGAAATTCCTCCTCCCCATCTAGAGTTCAGGTCTGCTGCTCATCTCTCCTACAGCGTCTACCTGTGGGATGGAATAGCAGCTTCAGCCCCTCCGTGCTGGCTGTACAGGCATTAGGGCCACATAAATGGATGAATCTACTGCCCCTTCCCTGGCCAGCCCTTCCAGCCCACCTTCCAAGAGACCTGTGCCACAGCCCCATAAAGACTGTTTCTGCATCCTGCAGGGCATGCTACAGATGGCTTCATGAAGTCAGTCAGCTGGCTGGCCCCTATGTGGGCTTAAGCGGTGTGGGAGTCTTGCCTGGCTCTCCAAACTGGGGTTGAATTTGCTCAGATGGCATTATTCGTCCAAAGCACTCAAAGCACTTCACAAAGATTATCATGATGTCCCCCGCCACCACCCCACCATCTTTATACATGAAGAAATGGAGAAACGGAGGTGTTCCAGGTCTGAGCTCAGAAGAAAACCCAGTTCTCCTAACTCCCAGTCCAATGTCCTGTCCGCTGGATCAGCTGCCTGCTACATGGATTATTTAATGACCATAAGCACAGTTCAGAGATCTGAGGTATGGCACTAGCACTGGGCACTAACTGAGGGAAGATTCATAGCTTTAGTTGGAATTAAAAAAGAGCCAAGAGATATGAAGAGGAGCTGAAAACACTGAGGGGGATTACTCACCTTTCTGTCTGTGCCATCTTAACCTGAGTTTAAAGGAGTCAAATATACAGTTTACATTCATTACATAGTTTACAATAAATAATAAAGTAAAAGAGAGAGAGAGAAGAGAGCGAGCGAGCAGTGCAGAGCGGTGCACAAAAGCAGTTAATGAATTATTCAGCTCAATCCCATGACTCTGTGCATTAATACATGAAGGCTCTGACCCCCTCCCTTCCTACAACAAGGAGGTTTTTAGTGCTTAACAAGCATTCTGGCATAAATAGGTCAAACACAGATCTCTGGACTTTCTTCACCATCTGAATCTGTGATGATAGACTTTCTTTTGTTAATTATAAAATCTCAGAAGTTGTGGGAAATGCAGAGGTGTCTGAAATCCTGTAAATAACACATAGCTGCAATGGGGTTTCTCAGGTGTTGTCATGTTCTGAACTCTGCAGCCAGCATCCATCATACATTATGTGGCAAACTGCCAGCTTCCTCCTGGTGAGTCTCGCGCTTTACCTCTCTTCCTGGGCCAGGGCGCCTTCAGTTACCCCATCTCCCTTGGCTGTAGGGGAGCTTTGTCTCCTGGTCTGGGATGGAACCTTCTCCTCCAGCCACCACAAGCCTTCTGGCAGCTTCCTCCTGGTTTGTTCCCTCCTCCCCCTCTTGGAAAGGCAGGGTTTAAGAACACCTGGCATTACCTTTCATTAGGGTCCAGGTGTCTCTAATTGCCCTGCTGCAGTCTCTTTGCTGCCTGCAGAGCAAAGGGCCTTTAATCCTTTAGGACCCTCATACCGGCCCGGGTATACCCTTTGGTAGCCCTCTGGCCTGCCTTTACCACAATTAATAATCAAGGGGGGCGGATGGATTATAGTAGATAAAATATGGAAATAATATAAGAGATAAGGGAAAGAATACTGAATGCACACATCTTTCACTTGACATTGGGAAAGATCCTGCACTCCCTGTGCAAATAAAACTCCCATTTTGGGCTTTGATGCTAAGCAGTAAATCATGTCTAAGGTAGTTATAGGTAGCTTTACTTCAAGACAGTTGGAAGAGTGATCTGCAGAAGTGCTAAAGGATCAGGTCTGTTGGGATGATTGTATTTGTGACTTGGCAAAAATAAAAGCAACACCTTTTTGTTCTAGACACAATCCCTAGCATCATGGGGCATTCTGTGTTTGCTTTCTCAGAATGAAAGAGAAAATGTGTCTCAAGATAGCTTTAGGAAATTAATGGGAAGAGAGTCAACAACAGACACTAGTTCATTAGCTCTCAACTGATCTTCCTGCCAAGCCAAAAGAAGACAACCAGAGGGATTTTTGTGTGATGGCCAAAGGACTAAAAATCTGGGGTTCAAAAGTCAGGCATGTCTGGCTGGCACTGTTAATAACTGCATTTTCATATCAATCTAGACTCCTCATGATTGAAAGCGTGGTATGAACTATCATTCCAAATATTTCTGTGACAGAAGATTCAGAATCTGTCAATTTTATATTTCATATCTAGGGAACAATGATAAAGAGGGATTGAAAGAGAGGTAAATCCATACAGCATGGGGATGTGATCTAATATCAATAGCCAAGGACAATAGACACACAAATCAAAAGTCAATTACCTTGATCTGTGGAAAGTGTCTAAGGGAGTGGGGATTAAAGAAGCCTGTGAAAGGCTATATTTAGAGACAGTGAAGTGAGGGAACCTCCTAGAGATAATGAGGGACCATAATTATTAAACAGGAAAAGACTTTGGCATTTCCTCCACAGCACTTCTTGTGGAAATGTAGATGTGAAATGTAATGTGGAAATTACCTGATATGGTAATTGATCCCAAAACCTGGAACTTGATAAGTAGGTCACCTGAGGGATAGGGGACAGCTTCCCTGGACCCAGCAGAAGAAGACCACGTCTGGGATGAGCAGGGGCTGCCTGAGATGAGCTCCCCATATATATGTGCAAAGCCAGTGTCCTCCTTCAAATTCCTCCTTAAAACTCTCCTTTGCTGTGATGCATACAAAAAACTTGACAATGGTTAGGCACCTTGTGTGCTGAGTCCACTGCCTACCATGTGACCAGCACTAGCTCATTGTTTCCTGTGCTCCCACCAGCGTGCTAGTGAGCAGGGGTTGCAAGGCCCCAGTACAACGTCCCCAAACCCTGACTGGACTCTCCACAACCATGGAGGAAGAAGCCTTTCCTTATTATGACATTGCATGCCCATTGGGTATCTAATTCCTACTCAGATCCAAACATCCCTTTTATTTGCACTCATTCCGTAGCTGTGTTATTTCACTGTATAGAGAAAGCTCCTTTTACTCTGTTGCAGGATAGCTTCCCAAACAAGATACGCCAGAATTAGTCATCAAAACTGCATTGCCTAAGTCCCATTCACTTGTTTCGCCCTCAGGTAGGGAAACTGAGATCCCTAAAGATCCCCCTGTTGCACTCTGCTTCCTTTTTACATAATCAACACTCCATTTCAGAAATAGCTGAGCTAATACTTATGTGAGTATACTTATTAGCTCATAATACCGTGAGTAATACTTATGCTTGTCATCAAAACATGAGGACAATTTTTATATTTCTGTTGCTTTATTTATTTATTTTAATTAATGACAGAAATGATGAAAGAGACATTTGGGTGCAGACTAGAGCTTCCTTGTGCCAGACTTCAGATGTTGAAAATTGCTGTTCAGCATTATGGCTGTTTTTCTGTTCAGATTTAGAGTTCTTCACACTGAATGAAGATAAACCCCACTTTTATTATTTAAATCCCCATCTCTTACTGTAAGTAGTTCAAGAATTCCAAGTGACTAAATCTCACTGATAATATCAATTATCTGTGAAGCAGAATACCCATTAACGAAACTCATTTAGGGCATTGTGAAGCTATGTTACATTATATTACACTGTACATATTTACATAGCGTCCTCAAGTGATGGATGAGGTTACATAGGAAACATGACAAAAACAGAATAACAAAGGGCAAAGCTATATTATACAAAAGGGGAAAAGAGAATAAAGATTCCTTCTCCCCCAACTCTTAATTAAAGTACTAAACTTGATCCATACCAGCACTGTGTAAGGAAATTCTCCATGTTGGTTGAAACTTGGCAGATCCTTTTGATTTGGTTTCAGCAACTGCTTGTGTTTGGTTAAAACAGTAGTGATTAAATCTTATAAAAAGAAGACATTTTTTTAGTCACCATGAGACATTAGTCCGGGAAGAGAATATGAATGGTGCCAAAGGAAAGAACAAAGAAATGCCGCATTATAAAATAGATCTTCCTCTTGATCCAACACAACCACAATCTCTACTGGGAGTGACCTGCTTAGAAAACTACACCATATTTATTTAGAGAAGGATCTGAGCTGCAAAATTTGACTCCAGATTTTGAACACCAACAAAATTTGGCAGAGTACAGATCTAGGGTTTTGGTTTGACCCATTACAGAAAAAATGTCCAGAGGAGAGTATTTTTTTATACAAAATATGTATTTTCACAAGTAAATGACAAATTACCTGGATACATTCATGTTTATTAAGCAGGCAAAAAGCAGCATCTGCACATTTTGCAGGCATGTTTTTGAAAAACAGCTGAAAATTTGCTCCCTTCCTCCTCCATGTTTTATCCATCAGTAAAACTGAAATTGGCTTCAACCAAGTACTCTGTCCCCAGGATCACATTGCCTCTCAAAATAAAGTTGTGGTAGGTGTTGGGGGCTGCAATGTGCGTTAATATTCCCCGCAGATCTTTGAAGTTTGTACATGGTCAACAGACAAAAAAACCCACAGCTTCTTAATCTTGCATTGGTAATGGAGCCATAAACAATGTACAGTAGCAGCATTTCGATGTATTTTGTCTTTACATGTTACTAAAATAGATTCCATACAAAACTTGAACTTGGGGCTAGAACCACTTCCAATTATGTATCTTTGTTTTTATGTTCAATGCAGATTCAGTGATCATTTGTGAACACATCATCTTCCCAAAACTTGTGCCAAATCAACTTGAATGTCATTATTGCTTCTTCCTTTTTGATGGTAAATTTAGTTTGGGACAGGTTCATTTATTTATTCTTTTATTCTTTATTATTTTATTATTTATTCTTCTTTTATTCACAGTAGGACTGTATGACACTAGCCATTGAATTAATGGGAACAGGTGTCTTTTTGTTTTCTTTCCTCCTGCTTACCCTGTTTACCCACTCTTTCTCTGAGCAGAGATCTGCCATTTCTCTGTTCAGGAATAATGTGATACTTTCCAACTCAATTAGTACAGAGCATCAAAAGAGATTTGTGAGGTGTTGTGTATTGTCAACTTACCTGAAGCGCCATTACTCAGTGGAAATACTTGTATATACTATCTCCACTTTATATATGTTTCATAGCCCAGTCAACAGATACAATAAGTGTAGAATTCAAAAGGTAAGTGAACAAAATGAATCATATTTTGTGGACTGAGTATAAATCTGTGGAAAATAACTTTGAAAGAACATTTGTGGTCTAAATAGAACAAAATGCATACATTTAATAGAAGTCTAAGATCTGTCCTTAGCTTTAATTCTCTTTTCTGTAAAACAGAGGAACTATCTGAAGATTGGATATATATTCATGTTACTGGGAATCTAGATAAGACACAGAAAAGTAAGGAGCTACAGTCCTGTGTTTCTTCATTAAAGTAGAAAACCCTGGATCAGAGACGAAGTTATGGGAATGCTTAGACAGAGACAGCTTAATAATAGTGTGAATCTGCAAAAAGAAGCTCACAGTTAACACATTCAGTTGCATCTGATATTACCAGAGCGGATGATGTGGACATAGGTTAGCAGTAATATTCTGATACAGTAGAGTAGCTCATGGGAGAATATGTCAACAGATATGGTCTAAGAGGGTGCGCCATTTGAGTGGCTAAAGAAATGTTTTGGAGACTGAAACATACAGCAGTAATGAATGGAAACACCTCTGGACAGACAGGGATGACAAGTTCTGGGCCACAAGAAAAGGTATTAGTTGCAATTTAGTTTGTTGTATACAGTGATCGCCATTAAAAAGTAATCACTTGTAAACAATTACCACTCAGTGATAGCTGCCCTACCAGTATTTCCCTTACGCTCATAGTCGGAGACAATGTAGAACCTAGAGGTAATGTGGTATTTATTCTAAAATGTTGTTCTTTAAGAATGACCACTATTTTCTACAGAGACTGCAATTTTGACATTATCATAATCATTTGTGATATCTTCCTATTCCTAGAGTTGAGCTGACGTGAACGTAATTAATAAATGATAACAATAATAATAACTATAAATACTTCCTTTTTAATTTAAACCATTGTACTGTGAACTGGAAGAAGAAATATTCAGTCAAGGAACAAACTGTAGGTATAAAATTGGGGAGAGGATAAAAAAATTAAAATAAATTGCAAATGGATACTTTAAACATTAACAGGGGATGGCAACTTTAGATGCTGGCCACAGCTACCTATGATCCCTAATTGATTAATGAGTACATATTCTAGCCAGCCTGTACCCTCTCCTGCTCCCTGTTTCTCCCCTTCATTCTCTCCACATCCTTGCCATCACCATGGGCTCCAATCTTGGTTGAACCATCTGGACCCACTGACTTTTCAGTGTTGACCATTATATATTCACTGAACAGTAGCACATGCCCAATCAAAACCAAACATGTTTTAAATGGTCTTTTATATTTTATAAAGTAATATGTCACTTCTCTTCTGAAATATCCAGATCATATAATGCAAACACTGTAAATAATGTGAAGATTTCACCATAAAGTCAGGAGTTCCGGGTTGGGCAATATGGATTACCTCTGTATCATTCTTCATTCCGAAGCTGTACGAAAAGGAGAGATGGAGGTCACTTGCCACCAGGAGGCACTGACCTCACCTCAAATTCATTGATTTGCAACATGTATTACCCCAGAAAGTGACGGGTGATCATCACCAGCCAATGAATCATCTTCTTTTTGCCTTTCTAAGCAAGACAAATCAATTCAAACTGAATAAACTGTGGAAAAAGCTGGTCAATGTCTCCCTTTGAGTCCAATTGATCACCTTTGATCAATGCTGTTTTAACACGATCATAACTAAAACACACAGGAGTAAACACACATGCCTCACATTTGTAAGTGAAAAACTATGCTTTGTGAAATGGAAATACAACATGGGATGGCAGATGTAATGTTTTGCTTCCTTTCCTTCCAAAATATGTCACTTCACAGACTGGGATTAGAAGCAAACTAGCTGAGTTTCCAGGAGGCTATCACTAACGAGTTTCTTGCCACAGGAAGAGTGGACTTCCTCACAGTCATTCCTTGCTTGGATTGCTGAAGGTGTGGAATGATCTCATCCTTCTCTCCAATGCCACAGGACCAGCAACATCAGTTGATCCTGTATCTATATGGTGAACTGGTCTTCAAATATCAGCCATCTCCTCTAAACATATTCTCTTTGAGATCAGTTTTCTTTATGGAGGGATGATGTGACTATGCCACTTATCGGGCATAGTGAGATCTGTATGTTTTGGTTTGTGATTTCACAGACATTATGGATTCAATCCTACAAAATTCTTATTATTTCCTATGACAGCCCACCAAAATGAACAGGCACTGAGGGCACTCAGCACCTCACAGGAGGCGCTCAGACGCTTGTAGGGCTGGTTTCAGAACAAAGCATTACCAGCAGCTACCATGTTTTAAAACATTCTGTGTCTTCTTCCCACACCATTAAAAACATGATAATCCCATTGACAGACATGGTATTCCATGTGGTTCCACATTCTATGAACATTCACAAGGTAGATTGTATATATTGGCCCTGATTCAGTAAAATACTTAAGCAGTTAAAAATTCCTTCCTGATTTCCCTGGTGCTTAAGGGGATGCATAGGCCACACTATCCTTTGAGGGGATGTTGCAACTGGCACCTGACCTGCAGAAGCCAGACGACAGGACAGGGCCATGCCACTTTCTGCCCACTTTAAAGTGATGTGTGCTCCATGAACTCCTGGAGAGAGCAGCCGCTGCCCTGGTCCCTGACCCTTATGCAGGGCATGAAAGTGAGAAAGGCAGCTTGTATCCTCCCTGTGCAAGAGCCAGGGATAATCTGGCCCTCGGTATAGGGAAGTCACAAAGACTCCAGTTAAATTAATCCTGCTCCTCATTGCTATTGTCATTTTGTAATAGTGATCACCGTGGTTTATTGGAATTCCTTGGAAATACTCCTGCTTTTAAAATGACAGCACCGAAGAATGTACAGATGCTTTTTAATAGTGCTATTGTAACCCTTCTGCCAGACAGAGTCGGCAGCAGCAAGGGCCGGGTTCTATATCTAGGGGTCCCTGTCAATGATACAACACCAAACTGGCTCGAGCCCCCACCCAGTCACCTGGGAAATCACACCCTATCCCCTGGGTGCCCCAAAGGGCAATACTTCCCTTCTCGCAAGCACAGAGTCTGAGTGTAGAAGTAAACCTTTTAATAACAGAAGAGAGAGAACACAAACAGTGCAAACAGAGTTCATGAACTCAAGGAGCCAAACCCATCATAGTTGCAATGTCCACCTCTCGGTTGCCCCCTCTGCAAACTCCTGCTGGACGCAGGCTTGACCAGGCCTCCTCTGCTGCTGGCTCCTGCCAACCATGCCTGGCTCCTGCCAACCACTGGCACCCTGTCTACAGAGGCTAAAGGATCTTGGCATCTGGAGGCACCGACCGCTCCTGGCTTCCGCTGTCTGCTGGTGGTGACCGATCCCACCATCCGCTGGCATTGACCTCTGTTGCTCCTGCCATCTACTGGTGCCGACCAATCCCACCGTCCTAGGTGCTGCCCACTGCTGGCACCTCGCTGGTGGTTGTCAGTCAAGGTTTCCCAGTCTCTCTAGTGATTCAGCTCTTAGTGATTTTCAGCTCATGGGAAAACCTTCTGCTGACACAGAAGCAATGTCCCTGCTTTTAACAAACAAAAGACTCCAAGAGGAATAATTAATTCTACCATTCAACAGTGGGAGATCATCACCCCATGCCTGAGGTTAGCTTCTTTGCCACAGCTACTGCAATCTCACTAGGAGACTGCTTACACCCTTCCTACCCTTGCAATGCTGAAACTTCCATCCGCCATCCTTTCTGCGCTCTATTTGGGTGAGAGTGAATTTTTTATCAGAACAGACTAAACACAGATCTGATGCCATTTCTTCATACAATCGAAGGACAACATTTCATTACCCCTGCAGTTAACACAAAAGTGACTTGTAACACAATACCAGACACATTGACCATTTCCCATCATGCTCAGCACCTACTGTGCATATGCAATATGCTGTGTGCTTAATTGTACTCATGCAAATACAAAGCCCATACAAACAAAGTGCTCCCCCCCAGCTGACTTAGCAGGAGGGAGAGCCACTAAGACCTTGCTTACACTATGAATATGGAATACATATTCAAAGGCAGTTAGGCCCCACAGCCCATGGAAAATTACTGGGAATTGGGCATCCAACTCCCCTTAGTGCCTTTGAAAATGTCCTCCATATAATATGCTTATATCATAGCCATACTTATTGTTCATGTTCCAAGGCTATAGAAGGGTTAATCTGTAAATGGATTTGGAGGTTCAGGCCTTGTTCAGTTACAGTGACAGTTAAAATAAGCAATATATATTGCATATGTCAAACAAAATCCCTTCTCATCACTTACACTAAATATTAGTAGCTGTGATATAACCATTTAACATCCAATTACACTAAACTAAGTGCCTGATTTAATAGTAGAGAATTGAATGCATCATGCAGAGATTAAGTAGGCACAGTTAGACTTTGTACTAATCCTTCTTGAAATTGGTCATGTTTTTTGAACTTTTGCTAGTTTTATGAGCTATATTAACACAAAAAGATCCATTCATTTGCATTAGCTGATGCTTGGAATTTTGTTTCATTGTCTGTAGCTTCAAGTAATTGTATTTTACTTATTTACTATTAAAATCATCACCATGGAAGATCTTAAAATATTTTATAGAATACAGTTGAAAATTGTAATATAACGCTCTTGAATGTTAAAGTATCTTAGCTCTCAAACTGTTAATTTAGATACAAAAAATCTGAAATTCTCAGGTTTTTATATTTGATATATATTATATATTTGTTCCTAGCTGGCATGTTAGAGGACTATCTGTTATCTAAAACGAAATCCACACACACTGTGGACAAAAGGCTTTGGGCCTAAATAGTACTGCACTGTCCATTTTCCAGCACTAAGCTAAATGCAGTAATCCTTAAAAAAGTTTCTTAAATATCCTGACAATAGCTCCCCTTTCACATGGTTTTAAGTTTCATATAAATACAGGTAGGAAATTGGCAGTGGGTCTGATTTATTGCTCTGTTTACAGTTGTGGACATGCTCACTGGATGTTATAAATGTGACATACACAACTCAGTTAAGGCTGAGTAAAACACATGGATAGAATGACTCACCGCAATTATATCCTAGTTCAATAGGATATTGTAAGTTCAATAGGAAATATCCCTTACTGTTTCAGTTAAAACTGAAGATTTTTTATAAAGCATGGGTAGAATATAAATCTGCAGTAGTTACTATTAGATGGAGTTATTTTTATATATGATAGCCAGAACTTTCATACCTGGGTGTTTAAAGTTAGACACCTAAAACCATATTTAGGCATCTACATTTTGTCTAGGTGCCTGAACTGAGGCATATATATTTGAAAATTATGTCCTAAGTATATAATGCCATTGCTGTGTATGGTGTTTTACAAATAACTAAAGACTGGGTCCCAGCCACTAGGAGCATGTAAATGAAATAGAAGTGGAAGCCACATCACCTGAGATATTTAAAGGTAGACTGAAAAAAAGTACAAGAAAATATAGCAGCCAGAACAATTCTGCACTGTCAGGAAGAAAGAGCTAGATGACCTACAGTGGCTTTTTCATCTTTAACTAATGTAGCTCTCCACATCATAGTCAAGCATTTTAAATGTGTTATTTTTTCATTTGTCTTTATACACTGAGCTCTCCCTTTCACATGGCTCATTTAAGAATGTTTTCTCTATTTTGGCTACTTCAACATAACTAAGCCAAAAATGACCTGTATTTATCCAGTGAATTAATTTCTAGCTACTGCTGTGCTGTAATATATAATTAACATAAAATGAGCTTTAATTGGTTAATTATTACCCATAAAAGTAGATAAGTAATGTGATTCAAAAAATAAATAAGGGTTGCACATTTCTGTATCCTGTTTAGCCCTCAAGAATTGACCTGATTCATACAATTCTGATATATACAGAGATAGAAGTAAATATGTACTACACAAGGGACATAGGTAAAACAAAGAAATGGTTTGGCTGGACTATAATGTTGAGATCTCTTAAAACAAAGTTGTTTTTATAATGATGCAAATTATGTGTGTTGACTAAAGAATACATTGAATCCAAGCATGCGCCCAATGCTATACTACCATTTCAAACTTTTTGCAGTATTCTTATTTTTTCTTTAGGATCTGCAGTTTTGAGGCACTTGTAACTCATTCACTCTGGGTGAAATATGACATACAAGGACAAATATGAAAAAATAGATGCTTACATTGAATAAGCAAAATATGGTCCTAAGGTCACAAACAGCTAATTGCACATAATGATTAGGCCCCAATCCTTCCATTTTGCTGGATGCACTACAATCCTCAAATAAAAATACTTTCCTTTCCCCAGTTTACAACTTAAGGCCCCAGTCACACAAACTATTCGGTGTGAGTGGATAACTGCTCCAGGACTTTGGGGCTGGAAGGCATAATTTGCAGGAAAGGGGCCAAAAAGGGACAGATGTGATAGGGTTGTGTGAAATACAATAGAGGGCAAAGGAAGGAGGAAAACAAGAGTGACAAGAATGGGACACAATGTTACATAGCTAGGTATACATATATTAATAGTCTGTTGCATGTATATGTCGGGTACCCCATCTGCTATATTCTAAGGCTTAATAGGCAACCTTTTGGCATCCCCAGAAGAAGACTGTGCCCTGTACTTCCAGTGAAAGGGAATACAATGATTTAATAGATATAATGAGACATATTTTGCTTGTGATGTGTCTATGTAGAACTGGAGCCAGTCTAAGATATACGAACAGTGTCCTGATTTCTTTACAGTTGTGTACAGAGATGATTCATTTTCCACATGCACTGAGCAAAACTTTCTCCTGATGACAAATGTTAATTGTGCTGAATTTTATCTGGGGTCAGGTTCAGCAGAGGCATTGAAACGTGAACTGGTTGCTGAAGACTGTGCTGAGTCAACAAAATTCATTGAATCCAAAGCATTTTGGTTTGTTGTTTTTTCAACCAAAGAGCCAAGAGGTGAAAAGCTAGTCCTTTTATCCAGCAAACCAGCCCGTCAACTGAGCAATTACTTGGTTAAAGCAAATGATGTGCAGATACTGTAGGATGATAAAGTTAAAAGTCAATTCATTAAAAAATACTCTTCTCCTTCAAGAAATAATTTGGTTTTTTGAAGTAAATTGAACACAAAGAGCAAGAAAGAGGAAGAAAAATGTGAAATTTTATCATATCATTTCAAGTTTGATTATGTCACAGAAAAAGTAAATGGCAATAGAGTATAAAGGAACCTAATCTATAAAGGAAGTGAAAAAGGTTAAAGAAGTCAACAGTAATTAAATGGTGATTGAAGCTGAAAGAAAATTGATCTTTGTTAGCTGAAGGCCATTCTTGCCTTTTGGGATGTTATGCATCGGTGAAGAGGGGAAAGAAAGGTTTTTACTGTTTTGATATGGAAATATATGTCACATCTTCTTAGCCTATGGCGCTGTGACTCAAGACAGCAGTGAATTTCTGCTACACTGATTCTAGTGTCCTATACATGCTTGTGGGTATTGTGTAAAGATAAGATGCTCTAACAAAGCTTGCTGAGGTCAAAAGTCATGGAAGCTTCAACAGTTTGCATGCTGTTTTGTCTCAGGCAAGAAAGAAAAGAAAACTGAAGCAGCGTAATGTAAATAGGGCTGAACACTGACATATCCATCTAGAAGCCATGCCATATCCAGAACTCAGAGTGGTTGAGAGATTACCGTGATTTAGGTTTCTATCTGCGTATCAAGAATTAAAACTAAACCAATCAGTCTAGTGAAGTTTAACATGGTTGAATTCTCCATAACCAAAATATTGACAATGCCACTGAGAATGTTAGTTTTCAGTTCATGCAAAAAGAATCACATTTCCTAGAATTCTAATTATTTTGCAAAGACCTGTGCCTGCTCCAGATATTCATCTAGGACTTGATGCTAGAAGGTGTACAATGTGAGGTTTGAGCACCCTCCACTCCCTCATCAACATATGTCAAGGTGATGCTTTGAACATTGGAGGATCAGGCCAATAGAGTTTAAACTGGATGATCATTTGTTTATAGGTAGAACCTGTTGCTGAAGGAAAACAAAACTATGCCAATAATTTAAGTAAAATTTAGCAATATTTATTGACAAAGGGCCAAATCTTGCAAATCTTACTCAGTCATAATATCCATTGAAGTCAATGGGAGTTTTGAATGAGGAAGGGCTCAATACTCCAGACTGCAGGATTTGACCTGAGCTATGTTGATTTGTGAAGAGCAGCAAATTAAAATGAGAAAATCAAGTAATTTGCATTACTTAAAGAATAATAGACAACTACTAAATGCTCTTAGCTACAGTTTTTATGAGCTTTTTGTCACCAGAGAGAGCTGCAGATACATATAATTAATAACATTTATGTTAAAAAAGCATTAATTCCTCCCTCAGTGAAGAATTAGGCCAAATAACAAATAAAACATGCCAAACTTTTCTCTCACAAAAATCTAGTGGGAATATTTTCCATTCTGCAGTTTATATGGCATTAACTGCTTGCCATTGTCTAGTTCAAGCTTGTCAGCTGTGACAAAGATAAGAATTATTTGAAAGGGCCGCTTCAACAAACAACTCCAAAGAAAAGCTAATTTATTATAAAAAGGCATTTGAAATCTATATTTCTTGCAACCAACTTCTGAATGTAGAAAAATAGAGACATTTAAATTTGAATTAAGACCTTCTTGAATATTAGCATTCAGCTTTTGACCAGTTAAGCTGGTATGTCTTCCAAAGAATTCCTTATGTCAGTCCTGGAGGTACTGATGTCTTACTTGTAATTCTGGTCCATTCACTCAAGCATAAAATAGCATCTATTGAATCAGTGGCTCAGTAAGTGGTATGGCTTTGGGCTTCTTCTAGTCAGGAGGTCATATACACTTCCAGTGGTTATATAAATATCAAGTTCATGTTATAATGGTACAGTGATATCACCATTTATATCCATCTTCAGCAGTTACGTCTAAGTAAAATATTGAATCTTACTGATCTACCCTGATCATGCAATACTTGTTCATATTAGTGATCAGTTATTCACGTCATTCCACTGATTTCAATAAGTGCTCATATAAGTGTGTAAGTGTGGAATTTTCATTTTGCATCATTCAGAAAATACATACTCTGTCTAATATAGGGCAGATTATATCACTCTCATTCATGCTGAGTAGTACTTTACTCTGTAATAATCCCATTGAAATCAATAGAAATGCTCATGGAGAAAGATACTATTCACCATGGCTATGTTTGCTAAATGCTGAACCATTGTTAATGGAATGAATATTTATCAGGGAGACCATAAGGATGACATTTTAGTTATGAAGTGCAAGCCTGCTTGAGCTGTGTAAAAAAATTATTCACAAATAAATTTATTTGTTGATTGACAGTAACAAATAACGAATAATTTATTTGACAAATGTTTTCAGTTATCCTTAAAGCTGGTCAAAAATAGTAGGGGGAATTTGTTCATTCATAATTTACTCAGAAATTGATGGGTGGGGTGCATATCAAATAAACTATTTACCATTATTATATGACCAGCTTATCAGGAATGTGTGCATGACTGCAGCTGCTATTGTGGTAACAAACAATAAAGCCGGTATAAGAGTTCATCATTATTAAGCAATAGCCAGTCTTAAGAGACAGCAACCAAAACATGTCCTAAGCATATATAATAATGTTCTGCCCTACTTTTATTAGTAGGCCACCTCCATGTAAAACCCAATTTTTGTCAGTCTCTTGAATGATCTCTTTAGACACGTTTCACTGTGTATAGTAACTGTCACCAACATTGTAGGAGAGCAATCCACCGTTAATGGTTAATACTAATATATTAACAAAAACGGAGCTTAGTGCTTGTCACTCCCGGTGCACCACCCTGAAAGTGCGCTCCTACTGTAAGTGCCTTTGAAGAGCAATTGTGATCTGAAGAAATTCTTCATTCTTGAAAGAACTCTTTTTATTCACAGTGGAACACTCCGCAATTTTACAGATCATCACAGAAAAAAGTTTTTTTGTTAATAGTTGGTGAAATAAGCCTAAGGAAAATGTGTACCTAATCCTATTAGCTGAGTTAATATAGAATTATTAAAAGCCTTGATACACAGGATTTAACACAATCTTTCTGGCAGGGTGTGATGTAATCTATTTTTGTTCCTCAGCTAGCAGATGGCTTACCTTTAAGTAATTTCCAATATGTTAGGAGATCAAAAGCCATCCTCACGCCACCGAGGCAGTAATCGTTCCTCTCTGCTGGGGGTTGCTTGGTACTGTGGTGGGGATATGCAAAGGCTGCTGGCATTTCCACACATAGAAGGCCGACATTTCTTCAGACTTTGAAGTTAATAATCCTTCAGAAGTTGAAAAACTGAGGGATTTTCAAAACGCTTTTAATGTTTTATATGCCATGTGCTAAAGTAAATATCTTTAAGTAATCACCAAAAGCTGATGTTAGGAAGTATTTTAAAACAGCCAAGTGCACGCTATTGCAGGGTGTGCAAAGTACACGATATTTTGCTGTGGTAATGGTATTCTTAGAAAGAAGAAAGCTTCGACTATGTTGTATGATCCACTGTCAAGAATGTTCTAATAAGCCTAATGCACACAGAAAGGCTTGACTGCAGCCGTACCAGAAATACTAGAAAGTAGCCTTAAATGTGGCCTCAAAGTGATCTACTTTTATATGCTTTTTATTGCTGAAGACGATTTATTTGTGCTAATATGACATATTAAGAATTCTGTTTGATCATTTCCTCTCTGCAGTGAAAATGTTTTGTTTTTCTACAGCCAGGAGATTTAGGTCTAAAATGTGTTTAATGGAGCTGTTTCAGACAATAAAGTGAACATGATTAGGTTTAGTAGTGGCACCCTCTTTGATAGTATGCTGCTAAGTTTCCAATGCAGACATATCTAAATGGCCTTGTATCTATAGCCATGTCTGCTTTAGAATATCATTTCAATGTTGGCTGTTTTCGTTTCCCTCACTGGATCAGTTACTTTTCAGCTAACGAGTTTTTTTGGGAGGGAAGGGGTTGAGTGGTGGGTGGGATTGGGGAGACACGTGATGTAGAAAAAATGAATTAATACCATGATGAAGCACAATAAGTCTGATATGGGCCTTTTCTTTAAACCAGGGATTCTCAAACTTTTTCCATAGTGTGAACTACATCTTAATAGAGAAATGGGCACTGGTCTCCCATTTGTGGTCAGGCATAACTTTCTGTGGTAACTGCAGCTATTGTTCATGCTCAGATATTTGTGCCTTTCTTTTTAAATGATTCAGCATTTGGAAAAAAAAGTTAAGCATCATCATCTGACCAACAGGCTTCTCTGCAGACCACTAGCTCTCTACAGATCACAGTACAAGAACTTCTGCATTAGACAGAGCCATGCAAAGCCTTTTAACAACACACCTCATTACACATGCAGCCCAGCTCTTTCTCTGCTTTCTAATACTTTGAATTTATGAAGTACCTCTCATCCAAAGTTCACATGGCACTTTGCACATGTTAATGAATGTCAGAAGTTCCCGGTGAAGTAGCTAAGTATTATTATTTTTGTTTTACAGAAGAGAAACTGAGGCACCAAAAATTTTGTGGCAGAACCAGAAAAAAACTGATTTTGTATATTAATCACAAGATGGTCCTCGGTTTCTCACATGACTCAAAGCAGCTATTTGTCACTGGAAATAGAAATATTAGCTGGTATTCATTGGTCGTTGGACATCTGATCAAGGGCAGAGATGACAGTAACAGTACCTCGTGGCTGGCTGTGCCTTTGCAACAGACAGGACCAGGGCTATGAGGAGATAAATTGCAGTGCTGATTTCATACACCAGTGCAAACAGAATTGTCTTTGTGCCATAGACACAAAAGTCTTTTTGTTAAGGGTAAAGATACTGGCAGATTGTTTGCGCAGTGACCTTGCCCAGGAAGGAAAGCTTTGAAATCAGGAAGCAGCTAGCAAGGTTATTGGGCTCTATGGATGGTTATTATCACTTTTCAAGTCCTTTGCTGCTCTGTGCTTCCTGAGGGATGTATTAATGACATCATTGAGGAGCAGGCTCAGGTGTTCTTCACATTGGTGGCACCGACTTCTCTCAATGCCCTTATAATCTCCTCTTGTGTGGCCGATCAAATTTTAAATGGGGGTGAAGACACGAGCATTTTGAAAGTGTCCCACAAAATGTGCAGATCGTCACAAATTTCTTAAGGTTTTTGGGAACACAATCCACTCTCCTGCCACACTCATAAACTGCTCTCTAGTTGGCACCTTTGCCTACTGGCCACTTGTACACATGCTACCATTAGCAGAGCCCATGCAGCTGCACGTGCACTTCCTGCAGCATCAACTCTATAAACCTCCTTATATCTGCCTTTCTTTTCAGCTCTTCCCATTGCTCTTATCTGTCACCCACCACCATGACATCTGTCTGCAGCTGCTGACTCATTTTTTCCATCTCTTTATACACCTTCCCTAGCAGGGGCCAGTCCAATGCCAAGGTACGGCCATCACCTAAGAGAAGGTGTGACATTCTGCTCAGGACACCCAGAACTGTAAGCCACTCTGTTACCACCCTTCCCCAGCAAGTGAGAGCTTTGCTGCTGCTAATATATGTGTGTCAGCGGCCTGACACACCAGCCTGTCTGCCTTACCAGCAAACTCTTGGAGAGACTGACAGTCTAAACCTTGTCTTTCAGGTAATAATCACTTTGAATTCCAGTGCCTGAGTTCCCCAGAGACATCTCCCTATAGTGTCCAGTCCCTCTCACTGTGACATTCACAGAACTATTAAGTTGCTGCCTCCAGAGAGACAGCATGCACATCAGTCTGTTAGGTTAGCTGAAGACTCGGGGCTTTCTACATCTGCAGCTGCACTACGGTAGCGCTTAGTGAGGATACCACTTCTTCCATTGCCATAGATGCCCTGCCTTTCCAGGAGGCAGTAGCTATGTGGATGGCAGACGTCTCTGCCACTGACATATCGCTGTCTACTCAAGGGGTTAGATCGGTATAAATACATTGCTCAGAGGTGTGGGCCAGGGCTTACATTTCACTTTAATACACAGCACTGAGATGGTTTTGAATAAAACAAGAATACATTTATTAATAAAGAACAGAGATTTAAGTGATACTAAACCAGGGGAAAAGAGACATGTATGGTTACAAAAAAAATAAAATAAAATAAAACCACACTTTCTAGTGACTAAAACTTAATTTTAGCAAGTTACAATATTTGCTTAAGCAGTTTTCTTACCTACATCAAATTATCAGCACCTCTAGCCACCTAGGCTAGGGGATCAAGCTTTCACAGGCTCAGAAGATGCTGTACCTATGTCCCCTAAGTGAAGGGTAACTCAAATAGCTTTTTGCTCTCCTTTTTATTCGCCAAAGTCCATTGTCTCTGCCACAAGAGTCAAGAAGGCTTCCTGGGGTTCAGATGCTGACCCCTGGAGAGCTCACTAAGTTATTTCCTCCATTGCTTGTTAGCATGATTTCTTTGTTTACATTATATGTAAATGAACCGTCATTGTTCTCTGCCTGTAATCAAGCCAGTCAGACAGGGAAATCCATATTCCTTTGTCTAGGACAGGCTTGATACATGCACTGCTTCCACAACATATTCTAAGGACCTATTACCAGCACACACACATAACTCTTTATACACAATGCATAAATGTATCACACAATGAGATTCACGACCAGCGTGTCACCAGTTTTTATGTATCTCACTCAATACACTTTTACAGTACAGTAACATTGTATACAATCAGCTAATTCAATTTCTTATTCTTTATGTTTCAGACCCCTGTTCTCACCCTCGTGGTGTCTTGACCCTCATTGTCACAGAAAAGTCCTAAACAAGAAACTGTGAGCTACAAAATGACCACTGGGGCTGCTGGGAAGTGTCCCATTTCCTGGGATCTAAGGGATCATTGGATAGGAAAACCGGGGAATTTCAGGCACGGGAGATGAAAGGGGAAGAAGGCATCTGGCTAGCAGTGCAAAGACCCACATGTGGCAAGCACAAGGCTTTGGGGGTGATTGAGACACACCGAGAAAGGAAGGAGAAAATTTTGGCAGCAGTTGAGGGAGACACTCAAGAGAAAGGGAAAATTTTGAAAGCAATGGAGGGGATGATGTCTAGCAAATGCTGTCCCTTATTGTGCCTCATGTTTCAGAGGTTATTTTCCTGATTGTCACTCATTTTGGGGTCTGTCTCCGACATTGCAGTATTGGGTTGAGAACTGTATCTAGAGTCAGATAATCCTATTCCTGGCACACCCCAGAGGACTCGTGTCCATAAGCTTTCCGTGATAGGACGACTTCTTGCCCACTTTCTTCTGGTCTCAACTAAATGCAGAGACATTCTTTGTATGTTAAGCTCTCACAGCAAGAGAACTGACTCAAAGAAATATTGGGACAGGGCAGTGCCAGAACTCCACAGTTAAAACAAAAGTTACATTAACGCATATCCAGAAATATAGCCTAGGTCCAGTTTATTCAAACTGAGGTTGCAGTAAAAGGAGCTGTGTTTACAATACCTTTATAATCTCTGGAATCAACTTCATTTGCCTAAACATGAGTAGAGAGATATATTGATCATCACATGCTCTGTGCCAGAGTTCAAGAACTGAGTACAAAGAACAGAAAAGGAAGTGTGACAAGAACGTTACTCATCCACCATCACAAGAAATGTACTGTTCTGGGCTTCCAGTATGCAATCTCTTCAGAGACACTGTATCAAACAATAGCAAAGCCAATCAATTAATAATGTACTAGGGAAACATACAGGAGGAGAGTGTTCCATTCCATTTTAGGAGGACCTCTTGGTATAATTGGGGAATATCAAATGAGAGTTCCTTTCATGGCAGTTGTCTTGAAGAAACATTTGAGCACAGGGGAGTCCCTTTCAGATACAGCAGCATGGGAAATCAAAAGTCTAAAGCCCCTGCAAGTTAACAATAGGTATCTCAGATGGAACATGAATCTTGTAGTTATTAAAATTCTCCTCTCCAGTCTGCTCTTGGATTTCTATTTCACATTCTATGCTCCTTCCATACATAGACAGCATGTGTTCCTGCCATATATATGCTGCACTGGCTGCAAAATCAAAGGTCTATGCCCAATGGAAAAGAAAGGACCATCATAGGGGATAAAGGTGGTAAACAGAGAATAGCAAGTATTCACCCCAGTTAAAGTAAGAGCTTGTCCTCAAGTTCAGAACAAGTAGCTCAGTGTCTCGGGTTCAAGTCCCCCCCATCTGAGAAACAGCTTGTAACAGCCAGGCACCCTAGTGTTTATTCAAATGAATACATGCTGCATAGAATTTAAACTCAATACCTTCAGGTATAAAAAGGCTGGCATATTATGTAGAGCTATGCTACCCACACCAGTACAGGGAACAATTAGATACAGAAAGCATTCTAATACATATTCCAGGACAGGCCAACAGTACATTTACACACAAGCCATTCTATCCTGCAGACTTCTGGACTTGAAGGGCTTGTCAAAATGAATACTGTATGTCTGTATATATAGAAAAAGCATAGCACAGCAGTGACTGCACAGCACTTTCTGTATTCCTACTGTGTACCAGGCAAAGATTTTTCAGTTCATACATCATTCACAACTTGCTACAGGGATTCCACAAAGCCAGTACATACCCTTTACACAAAGGAAGAGGGAAAAAAATCCGAAAAGAATAGATACAGGAATGAAAAGATTCTGAAAGAATGTTTGCTGGACAAGCAGTAGTCAGTGTCAGGGCACTAACAATACACAAAGCCTACCAAGAAGCAAAATAAATAAGTCAACAAGAGTGGAGTTCCCACATGCTCAAGTCACTCTGAAATAGCCAGAGCATTTCAGTTTAAATTATTGTGTGGGAATGTCACTCCCTCACCAAATACAGATGCCATGAGGAGAGGAGCCAACAGCATTGAAACTTCCTCCCCTTCTTGTGTACCCATAAAATATATGTAAGGCCATTTGAACTATTTGGCCTGTAAAGTACCAGTGAGTGAAGGAAGGACAGATGCTAGGAATGAATGTTTGAGGTGAAATGCCACAAAACTTCCTCATGTAAATGTGATGGTTGCCACCTTGGCCGTGGATTGAACTCTGTCACAGTTCAGGGTAACCGCACCTGTATTTTCCCTTAGGCATCCAGCAAGGACACCTACTCTCAGGTTTCCAGAACCCCAGCCATTGCCTTTCTGAGAGGAGACCTGCATCTCTCTCCCTTCATACTGGGGTTTTTCCAGGCTACACTGTTCCCTGCCTACTGTGTTATCTCCAGCACGGAAAGGTTGCCCAAGGACACCTGGTTGCTTTCTTTTCAGATGTGGTTAACAGGTGTAATTGTTACAATTATAAGGTGTCACAGAGTACGTCATGCAAGTCTACTTTATTGTTAAGGTAAAAAGCATTACAGAGAAAACATATTAAAAACAATAAAAGAACATACATGCATGTTAATATGTTTACCAGAATTAATACCAACCCTCACGTGGATTCTGGTACGCACAGTCCTTCCAACCCCCATCCAAGGGGAGCTTGGATTAAGAATTATGGTTACAGGTCACATCAGCACAAGCCACCAGCCCTTCTAACCCTACCTTAAGAATTGGGACCCTCCATGAAACAGGGTGGCTGTCTGTTTGCTGGTTCATGAAGAAGGCCCTGACCAGTTTAAAACCAGGTTAATCATAAACAAACCCTTTCTTTGTCTGTTGCTCCCTGGAGAATCCAGTTCGAAGCAGGATATGGATAGCTCTCCAGGGGGGTGGCTTCACAGGACCGGTAACAGAGGAAGTATATTAGCATCCTCCTCCTCCTCGAGAAGTTACATACAATGCACCAACAATGGTATTAACCCTAATTTGATAACTTTTAAAGTTTATCTTAATTCCATAAGGTTTGTTCAGGATGTTTCAGGATATTGTCAGTCTGTCACACTCCCACACTTAAAGCTAGAGCTAAAACTGTCTGATTGGGGTTCTTACTGACTCACATTCTCTGTGGATCAGTACCAGAGGGAGCACCGGACACACACACTCATCAGTGGGTACTATGAGCAGGGCCTTAGTAGGAAGACACCATCTCTAATGGAAAACAAATCAGGAAGCCAATGAGCAACAGATGTTAAAAAAATGAAAGAGTTGGAGCAAGACAGTGCAGGCATAGCCTAGACCTGGATGATTTCCTGAGTTTAGCTGTTGTTTTGAGATAGAAAACAGCAAAACAAGTCTTTTGCTGCACAAATGTACAGTTTGAAGCAAGTGAGAGTCTGCAAGAAAGTAAATGAATAACCTCCCTGCACACACTTGAAATAAAAGCATGGCTGAGAACTGATATAGCCATTAATATAAATGATGGCTGCTGCTAATCTCCACTGCCATATTCCTTCCTGCATAATCTTTTATAAAGATTCTTTATCCAAATTTTAAAGAAACTGTGCACAGAAGACTATTGAAGTGCATTATATAGTATTTATGACATGCTATGGTATTTACATCACCACAGATACTGCATGCCGATCAGTGGTCAACAAGTAGGATATATGTAATTGACAACACAATAGGCAATTCCGTTACATATTCCCAAATCCAGTCCAGATGTGACCTGGAAAAGCACAGCACAATGCATTTAATTCTTTGCCACTTACCCACTGGTGCAGTGGCCACACATGTTTTATCTCCCTGTATAGATTGCATCTGATAAAGGTGCCAACATACTCTTTGCAGAAAACTGTATTGATTACACATGTATCATGCTTTTAAATAATGGATAATTTACTCATCAGCAAGGATCCCAGAAATCTGTTTGTCATGGAAAAAAATGTGGAATTTGTTATTTTACAGAGAATCTTTAGCTTTTACATTTTTTGAAAAAATAAAAACATATAATTATTAACTAAATTTTATTGAAAGTACCAATGTCACTTAATAAATCATTGTGTTTAACTGATACCTATATATATTGTAGCTAGGGAAACTAAAGTTCAGCATTTCATTTTAATCATGGAAAAACATGGATTTTTATGGGTTTTTTATCAGAGAATTTTGGGTTTTTTAATCACGGAAAACTACACTCATAAGTAGTGCGTATGTCATGTTGGGATACAAATCATTTTCAGATGTGAATATATGCCTTAGTGGAGAGCAAAATATTAATGTTACTCTGGATAGCATTTAGGCCCTGAAACACAAAATTAGGATATGGATTTAGTTCTGACTCTGGATCCATGCTTCTCCAAAATTCAGTACCTTATGGGGGTCACAATTTTGTTTTAGCTGATTCTCCTTCATGTTGTATCTTGGGTAATCATTTAAGCCTGTGCAAGGTGAATGTAAATGGTTGTAAATAGCTACCACATCATAATGATAGTGGTTTACTCTCAGTTTGCAGGTAGTGACTAGATAAGGTGTGAAGGGGAATCAAGACCTGCAGATTTAGGGGTTAACTTCAAAGTTTTGAGCTAGATTTGTATTTCCTGAAAATTTGCAGGTGTAAAAATTTGACTTGTAGGTCGGATCTATTTCTACTTTATACTGTGGTGTATTTCATTATAACTAGTTAAATATCCATAGAAGCTTTTCAAAAGCGAGACCCCAGAGGTAGATTTTGTTTAACACAAATTGTACAAAAGCTGGAGATGATTATTAAATGGGAAGCTTTCAGATTCCATTCTGTACATGTAGAACTGAAAAGAAATGTAGCTTGTACTGTGTGCTGCACATTACCTTGTGAAATACCATCTCACTGTAAAGAAAACAGAAAGGAAACGCCCTTTGCAGAGTTCCATAATGGGAAACAGGAGCACAGCTGGCAGGATTGGAAAGTCTGCAGTAAGAGAAAAACAATAGAGTAACCCTATGTAAACATAAACCGCACGATCAGATTCACTGCAAAGGGCTTACATGAGATCTGAGGATGACGAGAACTCTGGCTTTGGCCAAATATAGGGTAATTTTTGTTTTCATTAAGATATGCAGACTTATTTAGGGCTCATTCCTACACCCATTAACTTTACTGGAAGTGGATTGAAAACCTAATGGTACTTGTTAATAATGCAGATGTTACAGATGACTAACTAAAAAAAGACACTGTTTATTATATGTTTCCAGCATGTTGATTCATATAGCCTCACATTGAA
>ML675603.1:39678559-39966430 GCA_007922155.1 Mesoclemmys tuberculata
ATAGAACAGTAGATATTCAACTTGTTTATAGACTGAATTCTCCCACAGGCCCCAGAACCACCACTCATAGCAGAACCAATGCTAACGAAGAATGCAGCTTCTAAAGCCATTTCTACACTATAGAGTTAAGTCGACTCAAGCTACGCTGGCAATCATAAACCACTATAATTACATCACTTGTGCATGTTCACACAACACTCCTTGTGTCGGTGGAGTGCACCACAGTTGGTGGTCTAGCACTGACAGAAAGAGCAGTGCATCGTGGGCAGCTATTCCACTGTGCAACTCACCACCTGCTGCCGCTAGTAGTTCTGGGGATGGATCACAGTGCACCGTGGGTGTGGGCTTACCGTCCCATGCTGCAGTTTTCTCTGTCCCATCATTTCATGGGCTTATGACTACATTTCATGCTGTTTTTCAACAGCCCTTGTAAATTGTGTGCCCACCACCTCTGTCTGAAAGCATGGAGCCTGAACTGCTCTCCAGTCTTGTGATAAGCATTATGAACACAGCATGGCTGATCATGCAGTATTTCATGAGTTGTGAATCTGAAGTGAATCCATGGTGCCTGCCCTGCTGTGTGCCATGGAAAGAAACAATTCCAGATTGATTTTGGCATTCATGGAGCAGCTCACACAGTGCACCATCAATATGGGGTTTGGGAAACAAGCAATGAGTGGCGGAATCACATCGTTATTCAGGTCTGGGATAATAAGCAGTTGCATCAGAAGTTTCAGCTGCACAAAGTCACCATCATGGAATTGTGTGTGGAGCTTGCCCTTCAGTGTAAGGACATCAAAATGAGAGCTATCCTCTTGGTGGAGAAGCATATGGTGATAGCTGTGTGAAGCTGGCAACTCCAAACTGCTACTGTTCAGTTTGAAGTTAGGAAGTCCACCATGGGGAAATAATGGATGGCTTTGTGGCAATGGATTCCCTAACTACAGCAGGGTGATAGATAGCACGCATATCCCAATTTTGGCCCCAGACCATCTTGCGAAGGAGTACATCAATAGAAAAGGCTACTTCTCTATGGCATTGCAGGTGCTCGTGGAGCAACATGGTCATTTCACTGATATCAGTGCGGGATGGTCATGGAAGGTGCATGACATACACATCTTCAGGAACACTGGTCTGTACAGAAAGCTGCAAGCGGGCACTTTCTTTCCCGACCAGAAGATTCCGATAGGGGATGTTGAAATGCTCATAGTGATCCTGGGAGACCTGGCCTACTCCTTAATACCATGGCTCATGAAGCCTTACACCGGAAACCTTAACAGCAGCAAGGAGAGCTTCAGCAACAGGTTTGGCAGATTAAAGGCTTGCTAGTACTGCCTTTTTGGCAGGCTAGACCTCAGAGAGGATACTATTCCCATGGTCATAGCAGTCTGCTGTGCTCTGTATAACATTTGTGAAGCTAAGGGCAAAAAGTTTCCACAGGACTGGAGCATTGAGACAGATCGCCTGGTGACTGGTTTTGAGCAGCCAGATACCAGGGCTATTAGAGGGGCTCAGTAGGGGACTAGTGGAATCATGGAAGCTTTGAAGCAGCATTTTGACAATGAGCCCCAGTAATATATCTTTCTGTAATGCATTCAGGCAGGTGTTGTTTATGTGCAGCCTGGAATGACCCTTGTAATGATTGCTGCCTGAGTATGAATTGTACTCTGCAAATGTGTCAATTGCCACTGTGTCTGAATTCCAGCAGCAACCATCGTGTATAGGACAAAAATAAAGATTCATTTTCTTTCTATGAGTACGTTTTTATTAAACAGCAATATACAGATTTCAATTTCTTACAAGGGACATGACACAGAGGAGCACTCCCTGAAATGAGGCTCTCATAGCTGTGTGTAAGTCCAGCTGTCATTATGGAACCCATCCTTAGGGGTGGAGTGCAAAGGGTGCTGTGATGGGCAGAGAACATGCAAGGAATGTGTGTGGGGAGTTTGGAGAGGGCATGGAACACAGTGCTCTCTGGGCTGCCGGCAGAGGTGAGCACACGTGTTTTGACAGCAACTAGGGACGTCAGCATCTATGGTCCTCCATTAGTTTTATCATCTGCTCTTGACCCTCTAACATATGCTGCTGGTCCTGTTTCCTCTCCAGGCTGTCCATTTTTAATTTTTAATTTATTGTCTCTCTCCATGCCCTGTGATTGTTATCTGCACTATCAGACGATTGCAGCACTTCCCTAAACATATCTTCCTTATTCCTCCTTGTTCACCTCCTTATCTGACAGAGGCACTCTGCGGGTGTGTAGGAAGTTCCCCTCAAGGGCACTCAGCAGAAGCACAAGAAACAATAAACAGAGGTAATATTGTGAGTGAACTCACAGCCTTGAATCACAACAGTTAAATACACCTCTTTCTCGCTCTCCCTTGGCAAGCACACAGCTCAACGAGTTCCCTAAACATGGTGAGTTCAGCCTGGGGGGGAAAGGACCAAGACAGGGAAAGGGACTAGGTGGTTTCCAAAGGGGGTCACTACAATTGCCTAGGAACACTACTGAAAATTCTTGCACCATTTTCCACAGGCGTGGGTAACAGAAGCCGAAATCTCACTCCTGAGGGTGACCGAGGATGCAAGGATGAATCTCTTGCACATGTGTGGCTTCAGCATCTGTATGCTGCTTGCCTGTGAGCAGCTATTGTTCCTGCAAAAGTAATTGCTGATTGATGCAGCAAAGTTTCTACAGCGGGGGAAGAAACAAAGCGGCTCTGTGAAGGCAGAAGATTGGCGAGTACCTTCAGGAAAGTTTCCTTGAGATCTTTCTCTTGAGGATTCCTATGAAATCTCACTGTGTGTTGACAAACTTTTCCACTGGACACCCACTGCGTAGCTGCATAGGGGAATGGGAAGCAGAAGCAAACAGTGCTACTCTTGTAAATTTCTATCCCTTACCCATTGCTAACATATAACAAGACAAAGAACAGCTCTATCTTATGTATCAAATGAGTACTTACTGGAGCTCCCCCTCTCCTGTATCAGGTGTGCAAGAGCTGGATTTGCTGGGACTGGCTCACACACTCCAGAGTCAAAAAGAGATCCTGGCTTGCCACACTACCAGATGACCCTGTTGTCTATCCAACATCATCCTCCACCCACTTCGTCCTTAGGGTTGACTCCACTGGCTCCAGCATCCCTGAATTATCCTTGGAGCTCTTGAGGTGGAGGTGGGGTTGCTGCCAAGGACAGCATGCAGTTCCCTGTAGAAGTGACAGGTCTTTGGCACCACACCTGAGCAATGGTTTTCCTCCCTTGCCTTGCGGTATGCCTGCCTTAGCTCCTTGACCTTCAAAAGGCACTGATACGTGTCCCTTTCATGGCCCTTCTCCAATATGTCAAGAGCAATCTGCCCATAGGTATTGAAGTTCCCACAGCTGGAGCGGAGCTGGGATTGCACAGCCTCCTCTCCCCACAGACCCAGCAGATCCATCAACTAATGTACTCCATGAGGGAGCATGTTTGCCGTGGGGAGCCAGCATGGTCAGCTGGGAAGATGCGATGTGATCTCTCCACGCTGAGCAAACAGGAAGAGGAATTTCAAAAATTCACTGGACTTTAAATGGGGAAGGGCACCAGTCTGTTTACCTGGCTGCAGGGCAGCCATATTCAAAAAGCAGACCAGAGTGGTCAGGATGGGTATTGTGGGACATCCTGAGAGGCCATTTATGATGACATAAGTAAGGCCATGTCTACACTGACACTTTGTTGATCTAACTTTGCTGCAAAAAGCTCTATGTCTCTTGTTGAGGTGGTTTGGTTTTGTTGGCATAGCAGGAGAGTTAAATCAGCAGGAGGAGCATTGTAGCACGTACATCTCCACTGTTTCACTGATGAAAGCTGACTTTCGTCAACAAAACTATGTAGTGTAGACAAGGCTTAATTTAGAGCCAAATTATGATGAATCTAATATGGGTTCCCTAAAAGGGAGAAAACACATGGATACTCTCTCCCCGCCCATGTGCCTACGCAGAACGAAACCGTAATTTGGCTGCTTGTGCACCAAGATAGCCAAGGGGAAGGCTGGCCAGTGTTGCTGGCAGCATATACTCAGCATGGCTGCTCAGGTGTGACAGAGCCCCTTTGCTCCATGGCCAAGAGCAGAGATTGAGGATCTGACCATACATCTGTAGAGCTAACTTTGCTTCCTCATACCATACCCTTTGAGGCAATACACACACATCTGCATTTGGCTTCAACAAGCATAGTGCTTTTAGGGCCCCTCATCTAGCACTATATCTCCTCCATTTTCCCCATCTTCCACCTACAGGAGACTGAATTTGGCCCTTAGTATTCAAATATTACTTGTTAGACCTATGTATTATCTGCTTTTTACCCAGGATATGGGTCTTTCACACAAAAGGGAGAGAAAAACATTTTTAAAACACAGGGAATGTGATTTTAAATACTCAGTTATTGGCAGTGGGGTTTCAAAGCAGGTGTAGTACTTGTGTAGTCTTGGATTAGTTTGGACATGCAAATGTGTGTTCTTTTACTCAGATGACTGTGTAAAAAAATTTTTTTTTTAGTTTAAAATCGATGAAGCACACAGAGACTTTATGAGCTTTAATTAGTACTGTGACATGCTGTACCTCGTGTACACACTTATGGTGTGATTTGTGTATCGTTCATGTTCATCCTTATAGTGTAACTGCATTGTTTAATGCAAAGTGTGTCATGTAGGGTGTTTTTGGAATGCTCAAGTCATACTGAACATTATTGTTATGATAGTATGCTTCTTGTAATGTCGCATACTTAGTTATGAAACTCTGCTATGCAATATTCCCAAATGTGTGTCTCACATGGTTTGAACAGATCCAGGTAAACACAAAACAGAGTGAGGGTTCACACCTTGCAGAGATATGCATACAGGAACAATGAACTAGCCTGACCACCTGATAAGGCAACACTCATTTGACTTGAGTGGAGGAAATCATGCCCATTGGTGGATATGGCCGATCACCTGATGCCAAGGGTGACAAGGAAACATGTTTAAAAGCAGAGGTGTTTTTGTCTCTGGAGCTCCCCCTTGGAATCCATCTATGAAGCAACAACAAACAACTGAAAGATTGCCCAGGAGGACGTGGGGGGGAGGGGAGCTGGCTGGCTGAAGGAGTCAGCCAGCCTGTGTGGTAAAGTAACACCAAAGACTGAAAGTTCACTGAAGTGTTTAGTTTAGAATGCGATTTACCCTTTTATTTCTTCCTGATCAATCTGACTCATATTAATCTGATTTATAATCACCTAAAATCTTTCTGTACTTAATAAACCTATTTGTTTGTTTTATCTAAAGCAGTGTGTGTGGTTTGAGTGTATTTAGAGACTTTGTTTAGAGTGATAGAGCTGGTGCATATCAATTTCTTTGATAAACTGACTTACTAATGAGCTTGCAGAATCCAGTGGGCAGCTCTGAATTGTGTAAAATGGCAGTTCAGAGGGTTTCATCTGGGACTGGGGATGTTGGCTGGTGGGGGAGGGGGTCACACCATTGCATAATCTCACGAATGACTGGCCAAAAGCCCTTACTCACTAAAAGAGGAGCCGCTTATCTACAAGAGTCTGAGAGTGAACTGACCCGGGAGCAGGGATTCACAAAGCAGGGCAAGTGCAAGATAGGCTCCAGGAATGGGGGATTAGAGTGATACAGTGATATACCACTCCAGATTACAGAGGGGAACACCACAAGTACAAATAAGTATAAGTGAAGTCATAGGAGAATAAGATAGGAGTATAAAACATATAGTAACACAACATACTTACAGCCTTAGTATGGTACAAGATAAAGCAGTCCCCCACTGTTGACATACTAACAACCTTGTGCTTATAATCTCAAGGAGACCATTAGCAGTGAAAGTGGAAAGAAGAGTAAGTAGAAGTTACCATACAGGGTGATGACAATTTTGTCTGTTACCTGTTACGTCATTCTGATGCCCCATTGGCAAACATACATGCATTCGTTTTTATACCCCTCGGTTTACACATTAACATATCTGTGACCATATCTGATTAAGTCCCGATCCCGTTTCCATATGTAGCTATCTGGAGAACCATAACTGGGTTTCAGATTGTTGACCTAAGCTATTTGTATCAATACATTTCCCAGTGTTTCCAATATGTTAATGCATTAACCTCATGGTTACACATACTAAAAATTCCCCCAACATCCATTATTGCAGGCAACTGCTCTTTTGCAGGTAAGTTGTTTATTACATGCTACTTATTGTAAAACACTGCTAAATTTTATAACCTTAGATTAAGCAGTCATGCTAATTTCTTTGCTTTAGACTATCAAAACTACTAACAGGCCCAATAAGCCTCAGTTTATTGCCAAGCCTACCTTAGTTGTTATACAATTTCTTATATTTCCCTTCTCACACACCTTGCATTGCAGCTCTAAAATCTTCTATTTACCATGTTAAAGCATTTTAATATGTCCTAGCATGATATATAATTTATCTTGCACTCTAAAATCAGGTCTGGAGTTATAGGTCAACACTTGAAACTACTTGAATTCACCTTTAAAAAAAATCTGAATGCATTAACAGTTGATGGTGTCTCATCAAGATTAGATATTTTGTTTAAGTCAGGCTCCTAACACCCTAAAGATATTTCCTCGGATGTGAGGCATCCTATACAGTAAGATAAAACAGGTTATTTGTTTTCAAGGGTTAAATTCTGCCCAATATTGGGCAAAGGAGGGAAAAGGCTGCAGACAGCCCTTCAGTACACCCATAGCAGCCCGGAGCAGCACATGATTCCTCTGCTTTTACTTTGTGTACTAAGAAGAAACCTGAGCTACTCTGGCCTCTGGTGTTTCATGGCTCAAAGGGCACAGGATTTGTTGTCTGGAGACATGACTAGGCCTCTGGCTCTTCTGTGCACATACTGAAGCCAGCAGCAGATACTGAAGGGGTGGGGGAAGGGAGTGCATTCTTCTCCTTTTTGGAATGATAAAAAGCATGACTTCCCAACCCCTGCATCAGCAGGATAGCTCAGGAACCATCTGAAACGCTGGCTCCATGCTGCTCCCTCTCCGTGCGCCTGCTTATAGCAAGAGTAGAATTTTGCCCTAAGGGACTGCAGGCTGTTTTAGACCTGGTGAGAAAGAATGTGTTATTGATTGGATACACTGAACATGTCACTTTCTTGTTATTACTTACTAACTTGATACTTTGCAGCTCTTTTATTTCTGCATTTGAAATCATATGGTTGCTACAACATCAATAAAAATTTGAGTCAAAATGAAGCCAAATTTGCAGGTTTACAACAGAGTTCTCTTCTTCTGAAGCTGAAAGCTAAATCATTTTTACGGCCACTTTAAACTGTCTCTTTAATTTCAAATGACTTTCACTGAAGGCATTAATGTCTAATAATCAGGTTACAGTATTGAAGAAGAACATGTCCAGTAAATGTGTAAATAACTGGAACCATTGGAACAATTTTTATATAGTACCAAAGATTGAGATTTCTATCCCAAATGACATCTACACATCTTCAATGTTCTCTGCCATTATTATTTATAAAATAATGCTTAATCTGCTTGTTGGTTTATAAACCACAGGACTTTTGTGTTATTTACTTAGGGCTAAATCCTGCCCTGACCTGTGACTGCTTTATAACTGTTAGATCAGGCCAGAACTTGGGAAACCTTGTGAGATGACATTAAGTAACACTGGCGGTGTTTATTTAGTGCCTGATCCAGCACCATTTGAGTCAACTGGGAGATTTGTTATTGACTTCAGTGAGCACAGAACTAAGTCCTCAGTGCAGAACCAAGAGAGCCAAAGAGAGGTCCAGGGAGAGCCTTGTCTTGCCTTGTCTATATCCTGTAGCTTCAATAAGAATCCTCTTTGTATTCATTATTGTTGGGTACTGTCTCTTCTCTATGAAGAAGAACACAACATCTGGTACTACTACGAGAAGCACATATGCTGCCCAGTGCATGTTTTTCTACCAGAAAGCTACTGGATAGGGCTAGATTCCAACACATAGGTGGGTGCACCAAGCGGTAGAGTGAATAAAGTTCCTTCTCTCAGGAGCACAGAGAACTTTTTTATATTTAAGGAAGTTAGAGGTAAAATAATAAAATAATAGTTGTTGAATACTGTGTTTACCCTATTTAATAATTGTAGCAGGGACAGTCCTCTGATAATCACTACATGCTCCCTTCAGCCCAGGAAGGGTACAATCTTCTGATAGTCTTGGCCATTTGAAACCGCTCTCCTTCTCCAGAGTATCAGTTGCTCCTCGTAGCTGGGGCTGGGTTGAAGGTCTTTCCTACAGCAAGACCCTTCTTCCCTATCTGGGAAATAGCTCAGCAACCAGGGATCTACTCTTCTTGTGAAGAGGAATGTTGTGTGCGTGGATGAAGCTCACCTTGCTGTGTTTCCCCCACTCTTTCTGCAGCCAGGGTGACTGTTTCCCTCCTTCTCACATTCTCTGTGCACATGGACCTCTGCTCCCCTCTCTCTAGGAACATCTGGGATAGGCCCAGCCAGCGGCCACTCCTCTGGAGCTGAGTCCCAAAGCCTAGCTCTTCTCATCTTTCCTCCTCCACCCCACCTCTCCTGCATGAGCTCCATGTGCTCTTTTCACAAAGGGATAGCAGAGGCCAGACATCATGCAGCCCATGATTCTTTGGCTGTCCTTTTTAGATTTAGAGATGTATGGCCAGAAGGGAGCGCTAAGATCATCTAGTCTGACCTCCTGTATAAAACAGGCCATTAATCCCTTTTGAACTAGAGCAGGTTTTTACACTCTTTTTTGAATCATGCCCCACCTTAGCATTTTTCATTTTACTTAGAGACCTCCAAGTCATGACAGAGGGCAGGGGCACCGATTCACATTTCAGCTGGAGAGGCAACTTTCAGCAAGGGTGCAGTGGCTGCTGTAGACTCTTGGATTTTTTAATCCAATGCTTTGAATTTGGCATGCCAGGATGCTATTAAAAATCTTAAGTATTTTAAGAGGTACTCTTAAAACTATTAATTAAATCACTAAATTAATTAACAAGTCACCCAGTGGAGATGCTATATTTCAGGACATAAAATATGAAGTCAGCAGGCATTCATGCCCTCTGTCCAACAAGATGGACTCTTCATGCAGAAGAATTAGCTTCTATTTCTGAGAACTAGCTTGCACTGCGTGGAAGTTCAGAGGCTGCAAAGGTTGCAAGAAAAGATCCTGAAAGGAGAATTCAAATGGATGGCAAAGTAGCTCAAATGGAAAAGCTGATTTACTTCCTCTTTGGTACAGAACTAGGTCAGAAAGTCCCAAACACGGTGTACAATCTGTCCAAAACTTTGCAAGGGTCAGACATTTCAGCAACAGGAGGACAACCTATACTGAAAATGATATTTAATTCATTTCAGTCCATCTGATCAGATAAAATCTATAGCTTATTTTGAGAGAAACTTGGCCAGAAAATTTTAAAGTTGGAGTTAGCTGGAATGCCTGCATTTCCAAGGAAGAGAGAAGTTCCCAATAAAATGCAAAGAGACAGGTGAACCAAGCTACCCAAAGGAAATTTTTAAGTGCCTCTCTCTGAAATAATTGACTTTACAATGTCCAGTATCCAGTCAAGATTCAGTCAAGAGAGACTACAAAATTTTTCTGAATCTTAAAACTCTCATCACTCCAAACATAACAGAAATTCAAGTTCAGGATGTGCTTCAAGTGTATTGTTCTGATTTCAGCCATGACTGAATGATTGCCCAGCTTCATGTGTTTCAAGCTGTCAGCTAACGGAAAAATCACTGAGTCAGTTCAATAATAACTCAGTTCACTCAGCCAAGCCGAACATTAGCTGCTTTCCAACGAGATGAAATTGATCAAAATGATTTTGGACCAGCCAACAATGCTGTAAGTGAAGGTAGTTTCAGTGCTATACGTAGTGTTAATATACGGCTTTGATCCACAGTGGGACAGTCTGTAAGGATCCCAGGCTGTGGGCACCCTGGATCTCTGACAGTCCCTAGTCACCACCAAGGGAGAAGTGTGAAGCAGCATTTCATCAACCCTGGAAGTCATATCAGAGCACTCAAGGCCAGAGGCCTGAATGGTTTGCTCCTACTGCCTGAGCCAGGAAGTGAGCTGGGCTGGCGATCTGAGCAACAGTGCAGACTCCCTGCAGTTGCCGCCGCCACCGCCACATCAGACGTTACACTTGCCTGCCTCCTGCAATCTGCATCCGACCCTGTTACTGATTCCTACTCCATTTCTGACCTGCTTCTGGGCTCCTGCATCACCTCTGAACTCCCTCCTAGCTTCCACCTTGCTTGTGCTTCACTCCTGATCCTTGCTTCTCCTCTGATTCCTTGCCTTATGCCTTGCGCCTGGCCATTGCCCACCACTCCTGGCTCTGACCCCTGGCTCCCACTTCTGACTCTATCTCTGCCTCTACCCCTGGCTCTGGTATTTGGCAGTTGACTCTGATCCCACTTCCATTCCCTGACCTGGATTCCTGCTCTGACCGCGAGGCCAGATAGTTTATGTCCCGGTTCCTAAAACAGTCACACCTTAACTGGTGTATGATTATACTCGTAAACAGGGAGAAAGCTGGTGACTTACAGCTTACAGATGTTGCAGAAGAAATCACTTCAAGAAACCCAGGGTGAAGATCACTGGTTGGAACCGTTTCAGATTTGTAAATTATTCTTCTTACTCATGTTTTAACAAGTAATGCTTTAATTACAGTTTTGCCATGACTAAGTTTGTCCACTTTTAATAAAGTGAGGTAAATGGGCTTCTGTTCCAACCTCAGTGTTTCCTTTATTCATTCATACAATCCCTAACATTTGGGGGGTGGGGTGCTAAAGCCTCCCAAACCCCAAACTTGTCTATGTCCATGTGTCTGTCAAGGAGTTGCAAGTCCCTTTCTTTTAGCAGTGCTTGCTGTTCACTGCAGAATGGTCACTAGCCAGCTGGGGGTGGATATGCACAAAACCCCACCATAGAGATGTGGTGTATGGGAAGACACAGAAACCATTTCTCCCTATCCTCCCAACACTACCCTGTGGCTTGAGTTGGCAGGCTAGAGGCTTCCTGCTATACTATTTCTCCACAGCATATCCCAAAAGCAGAGCAGGATTTGTCCATTGGTCTCCTTGCCTCTCCTCCCCTCCTGCTTTCCCTGTAGTTTTAGGTATGGATACAAGTCATCTGAGCAGCCGAACCTGCTGGGACAATAGATCAGGAATTATAGGAGCTCAGTTGAACAAATACAAATATAACAGACTTGTATTCAGCAGCATGAGTTCTAGAAATAAGACTAATGTGAAGTATTACATTCTTTCATGTGATGTTAACTGTTAAAAAGAGGTTTAGAGAGATGGAGGTTGACCCAAAACAGAGCTTAGGAGGTGCTTCCGGGGGGAAGATGGCATACATTTAAGGAGAGAAGAAAAGAGTTTGGGCTTACAGCTTGAAAGGAGGGAAAGGATTCTGTGGACTCATGGTAGGAACTGATATAATTGGTTGTGCTACTCCTGTTCTTAATAAAATACATGGACTGATTGAAACAGACACTGCCTGCCTACTACTGTTATTTTCCTGGAATCCACTTCTTAAGGGCTTGTATTTTTCCTCTGTGGGAACACTCGCAATTTACTATGACCAGATAGCCAGAAAATGCAGCCACAAGTAAGTCAATAAGCTATGACATCTAGGTGTAAGTATGCCATATTTTGCTATGCCTCTTGCTACTGTAACATGGCAACTTCCATAGCTTCCCTTACCATTCATTCTATGAGAGAGCTGTTCACCACACAGATACATCAGTTGGAATCTTATATAGGAGAATCCATTTGTCTGATAAAGAAACTTAAAGAGTTAATCAGCAAATGAAGTATCAAGGATGGCAAGTCTTTTCCTTTTTTTTTTTTTTTTTTGTCCCTGAGAAAAGGAGCAGCAAAATGAAGATAAATGGGAATTTTACAGACAGGTAATCGCATGATAACAGATCCCTGTTATTTAATACCACCAAAGCTATTTCCAATAGTGTTAGGACTTGTCTGTGCCCACCAGTATCAGGTTCTGCTAATCAGTGATCTGTAAATGTTCACGGTTCATTAGGGCTCTGAGAACAGCTGTCAGTGTCCGCTTGGGATCAGATTACAGGATATCATTAGCTAGGATTCCATGTCTCCTTTGAGGCTTTGTTAAGGCTAAGTCATAATTTTTTTTCCAACTCTCTTAAAACCAGGACAGCCAAAGACTAAGGTTTTGTTTTACCTGCTTCTGTTGAATATCATTTTCATGCGTATTCAAAGGAAAAGCTGTAAATATAATGTTCATTGTAAATGGTGCTATAAAACACGGAATAGTTTCATGGCTCTTACATATGCCTCTGTTCTAAGCTTTAGAGTTGAACTGTTTCAGTGGCACAATTTAAATCCACTTTAATCTCCTACAGCCTGTAAAATATGTAAAAAGATATATTAAAAATGCATTATAAATTTCATATGAAACTCTTCAGTGTGCTTTTGTGACTCTTATGTGATGAAGTAGTAAATTGGCTTGGTCATTATTGCATGCCTAGAGTACAGTTTGAGGTCCAGTGCTTCAAGGCTGAACACTTTCATTCTACAAAGCACACCTAGATATTTAACCACAGTAGGAACAGGCTTTTTTTTAGAATCACAGAATCACAGAACTATAAGGTTAGGAGGGACCACAAATTCCTTTCACTACAATAAATACTCTACCACGTAAACATAGGAAGAAGCGGTGATGTTACCTTTTCTACTATTTATAATGGTGTTTTCTTTTTTTTCCCCTTTTTTGTTATAACAAATGTAAGAAAGGTAGAGCTGATTGAATAAAGAAAAATTGGCAAGTTATTTGCTAATTTGATGATGGCCAGAAATGCAAAAATCTGATAATGGGTAGAAGTAAAAATCATCCAATAAATTATTTGCTTTAAATATTATTCAGCCATCTATTTGCTGAATATTATGTGACCAAGTTATTCAAATATTGGAACAAAATTATTCATGAATCATTTATTCAAAGAAAGATTCATCATATAAATTATTCTGAGTGAATAATTTTATCAGCTCTAAAGACAATAAAACACTCTAACAGACATAGTGCAGTCTATGACACATGTCCTAAGACAATACCGGCTATAACTAAAGTTCAGCTATCGTACAAATACAGCTATAATATATAATAAAGGTAATAATGCATATGAATATATAGGACCTTATCCTTCAGCTGATTCCAAAAGTTTTAATGCTCCTACTCTGGTGTGCATGCTAAATAATGAAAGCTAACAGAATTAAATATAGTTCGGTGTGCTGTGCCCTTGAAACCCATGGCTGTGAGAACAGTTTCACTTTAGGATACCAAAAAAACCTCACCACAGATTGTTTCTCCAAATAAAAGATATGCTGTGTATTCTTCATGTCATTTGTTGGTGAAAGACAACCAAAAGAAAAAGAAACTATTTAAAATAATTTCAGATGATTCGTCATTGCTTTTTGCAAACAAATCAACACTATTCTTAAAGAATTAGAATGTACAAAGGACTCTATTCAACAGAAAATGCAACAAGGAAAGTGGCAGAAATTTGCACAATGCTCCACAGCTACAGGCCATGGAAGTGAAAAGCTCATTTCCTCTCCCCCACCAGAGCTCCGTAAGTTCCATTTTGGTATGGAGCATGGAATTCATTTAGAATAGACCCCTCTGCAGGGCTGCAGACTCCATCCCCCTTCTTCTGGACAGGAGATAGGCTCCCAGAAACCCCCTAGAGCTGTGTACAACTTCAAAGAGTGCCTCTGAGGGGTCTGGCCTTCCCTTAAAATTCCCCTCTGGGGTGCAGATTGCAGCATACATGCCACCAGTGGCTGCTTCAGTTTGTGCCATGGAGTGCATCTGGGGATGCTGCTGTTTGTTTAAAGAAAAGACCAAGGGGTGGGTTAAAGAATGAAGGGAAGATCCCACACAGGCCTGAAGAGCCACAGATAACAGACTGCTACAGCTTTATCTGTGAATTTGTTTGCCTTTTGTGGATTTATAATTTATAATTATATTTTAACACCAAATTTTCTTCAATAGTGTCTGCTTGGTGCAGTTCACAAGCTGCCCGTCCAGGATGACAATTGACAATGAGCAGAAAATCAGTTTGAAACCAATTCATTAGTGAAGTATTATATTAAAAAACAAAAACAAAAGAAAAACACTGGTGGGCAAATTGATTTAGCTACATTAGCTTGCACATACTGCTGAGCCAAGATATTGTGACTCAGGTTCTAGTGGATATCCGTCAGCTGGAAATGTTGTCACAACAATGAGAAGCAGATTCTAGGTCATAATGGGCAATGCCAAACTTCCATTCCATTTGGAACAGTTCAGCACAATTAGTATTAAAGGAAACGCTCAAGACTAGAACAGCAGGGTACATTTGCAGAGCTGTATGGAGACACTTGCACAGCTATATGCCTGTAACATAGTCCCAGATTTTCAAGAGCACTAAAGAAAATGACTACAAATATAAAACACTGTGAGGAAAGTGTCCTGGATTTTCCCAGTAGGATATCTCATCTGTTTGGATCTTATGAATACATTTGAACCACTTACATGCTAATTTACAAATAAAAAAGACAGAACTGTAATGGTGCATTATTAGAAGTTTCTGCCAAGGCAAAGGATTGGTTGTAGCCCTGGGTGAATGGTGGAGAAAAAACATCTGTGAATATTTTACTTAATAACATTCATGAAAATCTCATATGTTTATCAATAGTTACCCAGCTCTAAAATCTGAATGAATAAAGAAAGACAAAGATCATAAAATAACTTGCTGGGAAAAACTAACTCTCAAAAGATCAATGCACTGTTGCTATTATATTAATTATTATTATTAAGCAAATGACAACAGATGATACACCAATGCTATTTCACAAAAGACTCATAATATAGATCTAAAAGGTGACTGCTATTGAAATTCTGGACAGGCCTCAGTTCTCAGCAGAGCTGCTGTGGTAGGATTGATATTGGAATCCACTGGCAGAACAACTCACAGAAATATGCTTGATGTATTTTTCAAAAGCATTCATTTTAATATAGAAATCTTTCTCTCTGACAAGCAGAGTAAGCAAATGGTAATTAAAGGTAATCATTCAACTCATTTAGTGTACTTTTTTCTTATTTTTTTCCCAGCTGAATAACAGGGCTATTGTAAAAGAGAATGTTGCAGCGGACCCACTTTCTTTTCATAGAGCAAAAAGAAGGGACTTAACAAAATACTGTGATGAAAACAAAGTCACAGTTTAAAGCCTTTTCTTGCAGCTGTGGCCCAAATTATAGGAGATTTCCACACACTTAACACCAGCTCTAATTTACAATAAGGAGAGTTACTATGGGCATCTGGAAATATGTGATTTTTCTTTCATCATCTTGATTTATTTGACTGTAATTATAATGGTTGTGGTCTTTGGGGGAAAACTAGATCTCCTGTTATCAATTTGGACTTGCTATTTTATGCAACTCCTGTAGGGCCTCTTCCTAAACAGCATATTTGCATAAGGCTCCACCCTAATCTCCTATTTTTTCTTCCTGGTTGCTCATGAGTCACAAGTCAAAGGGGACATGTGTCAGCAAGGAGGCATATTGGCCTTTGAAAAGGGGCAACAAACAATAGGGAGCAGGAGCTTGGGTTGAAGATTTCATAGGATGAAAACAAAAATGTACCTGAATCAAAACCCAGAATCCAGTTCCTTCAGACTTTGAGAAGAAGAAGGCGATTGGACTCTAAACCTGAATCAAAATAAAAATTACAAGACAAATACCTCAATACAGTATTAAATCTGTATCATTAGTTGTGTGTGTGTGTGTGTGTGTGTGTGTGTGTGTGTGTGCGCACGTGCAAATGTGTGTGTACACTGGATTTGCTTTCTACAAAACCCCTTAGCCCCTAGCCATAAAAACCCAGATCAAGAAGATTTTGTATGGTTTGAATTCTGGATATACATTTTGCAGCTTGGGCCTGTCTCTGGATAAGTGGAAGCTATGGTACACCACTGATCCAGCATTCACAGCAATAGTAAAAAAGGCTGATAAAAGACTGAAGAGGAAACACCCCAGTGCTATTAAATTCCTAAAGAAGAGACTCGAGCTGCTACTTTGGAAGGAGCTAAGGAAGACTTTCAAGATGTCTCAGTCTTTTGCATCAGCTTGCCAGTCTGTTCTTTTCATCATCAAACTCAGCAAGGCTCATTAACACAGTAACTGCTTCACCTTCACCCTTATAAAAATATCCTATAAAAACCCTATTGAATTCTGTAAAGATTCTGATCTGATCCCTTATACCATCAGCCTATATTCTTTATTGTCTTTAAATCAAGGAAGACCATTATGAGGAAAGACTGTTCTGGGATTATTTGGGGAAGCGATTTCACAAATACAGGTAAGTAGACAATCATAGCCACTTCCAGTAACTCTCCAGCTACAATATTTCCTCCTGTGTTAGCCAACCATGAAAACTATTAATTTAAGTGTGTTCACGTGTTTGTAATGCAGTATGAAGGGGCATGATTCTCCCTGTGTTATTCCAGCTTTATGCCAGTGTAACTCCACTGACTTCAGCCAGATCACCTGGATGTAAAACTGATGTAAGACAAAGGACAATCAAGCAGTAGGCTTGGGAGCCATGGGGCCTGAGGAAGAAGATGAAGGATCAGTGGGCTTGCAGGACAACATAATGTTCACGATGATGTCTTTCCTACTGTGTATTGGTAGCTGTTAGCCTCATAAAATCAGCAGCTGTGGAGCAGATGTGCTACTCAACAACTCAGCCGCAGCACTATTGCAGGTGGTGGATAAGAGCGTCTGGGGAAAGGCTTCATGGAGAGGTTTAGTGTCCACAGCTAAGCTGCTAAGGACTCACAACCCTGTTTGTCTTTGGATTGTCTTCTGGGCATGCACTAGGATCAGTCTGTTATGGTTTAGAGAAACTGCACCTATATTCCCACCCTGGCATGGTCCACCAAAGCTACCCACTCTAGGCTCCCACCGGCCAGAAGCCTAAAAGCTGCAGCCCAAGAAGGACACCTAAGGGGGAATACAAGTGCAGTTGACCTGAACTATAACACAGACACCTCCAAAAACTTACAGGACCATCCTGATTTTTGAATACTGGTCCCGCATGCCCCCATTCTCTATGTCTGCAAATACATTAAATATATCAGAAACTACTGTCTAAACTTGCCAGAGTGTATTCACAGCAAATCCAAAGATTGTTGCTAAGACTTCAACAGTATTCTGTGCTAAAAGATTTATTTATTGGGAGAATATTGGAAGGGGATAGTGTAAAAAGGCTGCCTGAATAAGTTTCTCTCCAAGACAATAAAAGAGCAAGGAAACTGCTGCTTGCAACTCGGAGTACCTCTAACCCTAAAGTCTGTGCAGGCCCAAACTCCTGGCCATTTTAAAATATGTATGCATTATTGTAATTGTAGTGCCTTCCATATTTGAAAAGATACAAAGTCCAGGGCACATGATACCTGCCCTGGGTGAAAAGTGTTGGTGTTTATAATGCAGGGTAACAACTTCCTTGTTATTACCGAGGAATGAAACCAGTGTGGGGCAGTTTGGGATGATCCTCATTGTAAGAGTTTTGTCTCCTTAAGGAGGGATTGGATTTGAACTCCTCCTATAATATAAAGGAGCTCATCCATAAATATTAAATTGGACGAGATTATCCATTTGGATCTTCTCCTCCCAACTGGGTGGGTCAGAGGTCTTTTGATTATTGTCAGTATTCAAGAGAAATGTGCTGTTCATTTTTCTTGTGTAAAGAAAGCTTCAGGCTTTGCATTTCAGTCCTCTGTTTATCACACAGCTCTGCCCATTATCACATAGATATCTCATCCATGTGCAGGGAAAATATACATTTGCCACCTGGTTCTGCAGTTTATCCAGGCTTCCACAGTTCATCAGATGAGTATCACCTCCACACAGATTGATGCAGCTACAGTACCAGCAACAGTCTCTACATTTTGCAATACTGACATTTAGAGTAATAGATTTTAAGGCTGGGGATCACTATAATGATTTAATCTGATCTCCTGACACAGGATGTAGAATTTCTCCAGTGATTGCTATATCTAGCCCCACAAATTGTGTGTTACCACAGAATTGAGGGGTGGGTTACCCCAGAATTTGATCAAGGTAATAGCAGCCATACTGTGGGCATTCAGCCACCATTAATTAATCAAATAGAACACAACATGGTTAAGCTTAATTTGGACAAGCCGGGTTTTGGAGGCAAGGTCAAATACTAGCTGCAGGGCTTGCAGTTTCTGCTAATCAGATCAGAATGAGAGGAGGGGAGAAAAGAGTCAACAACTTGTGTGAGTGAAAGAAAATAAGTGGATGGAGACCTTGAGTTTGGGCACCTTTGATTTGGAAGCTTATTATGGCTAAGATTATTAGGAATGTGTTATTGATACGTAATTTATTGAAGTTAGGAGAAAAGATGACCCAGTAGGCATCACTATGAGGTGTATGTTTTATAAAAGCTAGTTATAAAAAGACTAGATAATAGAGTGTACTTTATAGCAGTTCTCTGAAGCTATCCTGACAAACTTTTTCCTGACACCTTATTCCCAGGGGGAAAACGAACAGCCATCACTGACTTGCTGCAAATTACTAGATACCATCTCAGATTGTAGGTAATTATTTGGGATGTTCTAAATCTATTACTTATGTCTGTGTGTGCTTACGTCATAAATAATAGCATACTTATTTGTATTAATCTTTCAGCAGCTGGAAGCACTGTGTTCCTATAGATTTGTTCCTGACACTGCCAGGAGTGAAATAGTTAAGTTACCACTGCTTTGGGTTCTGAAAACCCTAGATAATAGCTGAACTAGGATATATGTTTCAGAAAGATATCCAAACTTGATTTAGACTCCCAGTGATGGAGAATGGGATTGGAGTCAATTTCCAGAAATCTTATCATTTGTAGATGCTTCATTGTGATGTCTGGGTATTGATACAGACCAAAGATCTGATTCATCATTGCTCTACATCTTTTGGAGTCATTTACATTGGTGCAAACTGGGTATGAAACACTTCCATTCTGCTGTAGTAGGGTTTTACACCCATTCTGGGCTCACTTTCCACTTACGTAAATAACTAAATTTGTGCAGGGTAACAGTGAATCGGGTCCTAGATTATACTTGGAGTAAAAATAGAACATGACCATCTTTATTAGCTATCCACACCAACACTCAAAGGAGTAGTGATATGTGCTAACAGGAGAATGAAGTGGCCAAAGTTCCACCAAAGAACACAGTTTATGCTGACTTTTTCCATTTATTTTAGCTGCAAGAGTTTTTCCTGTAGGCAAGGATCTCTGCCTCACATGACCAAGGTACCCATAGTCTAGGCCCCTTCTGGATTCCTCATCACCAATGAACTCTCCCATAGCATTGGCCACCAAAAGTGTTTTCTACCATCTGTGCCTAGGTATGGGACTGGCCACATTCTCTCAGAGGACAACTTGGTCTCAGTCAAAGCCACCTTTGGTTGCCTCTAGACTTGATGACCACAGTGCAATATACCTTGGCTGAAAGTACTACCATGCCTGAAAGAGATGTAGCTGGTGCAGAAGGTGACAGGTCACCTCCTCAGCAATGCACGTTACTGAGAGTGTATCACTCTGGCTTGCTGCACTTGCTCCCTAATGAATAGTGAATCATGCTGAAGGTCTCAGTCCTTGTTTTCAATGGGATTGGACCCAAGATACCGAGAGGCCTGCTTCACCTTCTGGGACCTCCGTTGCTCTCTGTACTGTGCTCCTCAGGAACAATGGAACTGTCTCCCTCAGGGGTGATGCTCGTGTATACAGGAGACAGAACTTTCTTAGCAGCTGACCTGAGATCCTGGAATTCTTTACCAAGGAACTAAATGACCACATACCTTGCCACTCTGGTTCAAATGCAAAAGTAACTTCTTTGTCTGCTTTCCCACAAAGCAGCTCCTAACTTCTTAGCATTTACCTCTGGATAAAAAAGATCATTTACACCCCACTGTTGTGGAAGATGGAATGGAAACTTAACTTTCTGTGTCACTATAAGACATATTGTGTGTTTTTACTCTGAAAGGTTCTCACATACCATGATGATGGGCACTGTAGAAGAACCTGATAAGATATTATTGACTATGCTGCCAGCTCTGTTTGAAATTCCATTTTTCCCCAGTATGGTGGTTCTGTTTGTGCCTGCCATTCCATAGAAAGACATTATCCTTCATTTTTTACATCTTAAAGTGGGAAGGTAAGAATTTTTGTCTCTGTGTGGGGGACTTGTCTAATGCTGTAGTTCAGTTCTAAGCTGGTGAGAAACAAGAAGGGTTATAAGGTAAAATACTAGTGAACAACATAGAACAAGCCTGATTAGATCCTCAGATGAATGGTTCTCTTTTCTAATCTCTATCTTTAAAGAAAAGAGACAAAAATAAGACTGGATATAAGGTGTGACTGAGTTTTTAACAGTGAGTGTAATTAACCATTGCAACAAGCTTACCATGGATTCCTATCACTTAAAGTCTTTAAATCAAGATCGAATGTCTTTCTAAAATACATGCTGTAGATCAAACAGACGTTACTGGGCTTGGTAGTGAAATTCTATGGTTATTCTTTTCCTGTGCTATGCAGGAGATCAGATGAAATCATCATAATGGACCATTCTGCCTTTAAATTGTATGTAAGTTTCAATTTATTTGCTTTCAATATTTGTATTGTTTTCTTATTAAGTAAAACAATACAGGAAACTTTTGAAAAACAAACATTTCTGAAGTGCTGATTTTTTTATTTCTGTTGATAAATATTGTTAGGTCTCAGGCCTTTGTGATTAAAGCTGGCTCACTTGGTGCAACAGGTATTGGAGGCACTACCTCAAGGTGATTTGTATTATAGTTTGAAAATAAAAAAAATGAACCCCTACCAGCTGAAGGACTAAGCCTGCTAGCCAAAATTAAACATAGATGTGAGGAGGTCCTAACAGAGACCCAAAGGTACTGCCCTCAGCTAATGGAAAAAGCAGAGGTGATGTTATACCTTTATTGATCAGATAAGGGGACTTTGCCTGGAGACAATTGCCATTCGTTATCTTCTAGTCCTGACCCTAAACTATTGGCTATTTAGTGCACATTATGTAAAGCAAATGAAAATTATAAATCATTAATAAATAATAATAATATCTAAAGCTTTAAGAAAAAGCACATGGGGCCAGGTCCTCTAGTGGTATAAATTGACCTACCTCCAGTGACTTCAGATGGAGTTATATTGATTTACACTGGCTGAGTGTCTAAAGTTTAGTCACTTGAACCACAGCTACTATAGGAAACTGATTTCAAGAGAATTATAATTCAATCAAGCCTCTCTGTGAACCCTTTCATTGGTAATATGCTGGTGTTTTGGTCTGTCTTTGATGTGGATAGATATTCCTGATATCTATCCTACTAGATAGAAAGTAAACATACTCAGCCATTAAAAGATCTGTTCCAGGTTACAGATTATTTTAGAGGTAACAGGATTTGTATTCATCAATATTTCAAGCTGATCCTCCAGGAGAATGGAAAATATTTTCCACTTTGAGCAACTGGCGCTGTTCAGTGTGTCCTGTACAGCAGACATGACAAGGTGGTGATGTTTAGTTTTTGCTTCCATTTTAAACTCTGATTGCATTAGAGGATCAAGTGGGTTAATGCCCTGGGTACTGGGGTCTGTTTTATTTCTGGGCTTTAATCTGTTCATCATCACTTTTAAGTTTAGTTTAGCATTTAAAGCAGGTTTTGCTTTGAATACAGTCACAAAATACAGTTTTGCTTATAGTCATCCAGAAAAGTAGAAATGGTCCCAAACCAAAACCCTGCATCGAAGTGCTCCTAAATGTTTTGGATATTTTAAATCCAAACCCAGATTTACATTTGATTTTTTTAATTGATCCCTCTCTTTATAAATGGAAATGAAATCCCCAGTCCAACCGTTCCTGAACACTGGGCTTATTTGAATTCCATTTCTTATTCTGAATCTTGTGCTTTGAGTCCATCTCTATATAGGAGAAAATACTCTTTATCCCTAACAAACATGATCAGTCTGCAGAATGAGCATAGCATATCAGACCTGCTTTAAATATTAGTGTAGCTAGAGCAGCACAGCAAGAATTATAAAATTGTGAAGCTCAAAGTTGGGAAGTAGATAAAAGAAAATGTCCCAACAGCCATACTGGACAGCTTAGAAAAAACTAGTGCAGACTAGGGTGGGGAAAATTATTTGTAGAGAACAATTTATTAAATAATTTCTCCTTTTTTCTGCACACAAATTGTCTAGAAACAGAGGATAGCTCCTTACATTTGTTATTTTTTCCACTGTCATTCAATAAATGTTTCCTACAAGCACATTTGAGCCTATGGAATGTTCTCAAGCTGCTCACTAAGTGTATTAGACGTTAAAGTTTTGAAATTTATCCCCTTAGTCACATTGAGTTGTTTCTGTTCCCTGATTAGGAAAATATATTTTACTTAGCTGGAAATTGCCTTTCTTTAAGTAATAAGATCCACAGATCTATTACAATGGGTACCTCAGCGTGCTTGCAGCTTGGGGCAGAGACTGGTCAGTTGGAAGCAACAGAGGAGGAGAAAGAGGTGGTTGTATTGGTTGATCACAAGATGACAATGAGCTGCCAATGTGATGTGGCCATGAAAAAAAGGATAATGCCACCCTAGGATGCATCAGGTGAGGTATTTCCAGTAGAGACAGTGAAGTATTACTACTGTTACACAAGGCACTGGTGAGACTGCTCTGGAATACTATGTGCAATTCTGGTCCATTCAAACTAGAAGAGGTGCAGTCAAGGGCTACTAGGATGATCAGAGGAAATTAAAACTTACCTTACGAGCAGTTGGCTTGTTTAGCCTGACCCAATGAAGGCTGAGGGGAGATATGGTTGGTCTTCATAAGGACATCAGAGGGATAAATACTAGGGAGGAGAGGAGTTAAGTTAAGCAGCAATGTGGGCACAAGAACAAATAGATATAAACTAGCCATCAACAAGTTTAAGGTTTGATGAAGGTTTCTAACCATCAGAGGAGTGAAGTTCTGGAACAGCCTTTCGATGTGGGGAAGAGGGGGCGGGCGGCAAAAATACCTAACTTGCTTCAAGACTGAGACTGATAAATTTATGGTGTTATGAGACTGTCTGCAATGGCTTGGGGCCCATCTGCAACAGCTAGTAGCAAATATCCCCAATGACTGAAGATGGGACACTAGATGGGGAGGGCTCTGAGTTACTATAGATAATTCTTTCCAGGTTTCTGGCTGGTGGTGCTATTACCAAGATGAGGGCAGTCATACCTAGTAGTCAGAGCAAGAGCCAGGCCAAGTCAGGCACCATGAGGTCACAGTCCAAGATAGGCCAGCAGGCAGACTAAGAGTCAGGCTTCAGGAAGAAGGCAGGGTCAGATTACCAGAAGGTCAGCGTCCAAGACAGGCCAGAGGGCAAACCAAGAGCCAAACATCAGGCAGGGTCAGGTGCCAGGTTACAGACAACAATCGAAGAGCAAAGACAAACTAGGGTCGGAAGCTGGAATCCAGGCTCTAGGCCTCATGAGCAGAGGGAGGCAGGCAGTCTGCATTGTTGCTCAGACATCTTCCCATCATGGCTTCCTAGTTTAAGTACTGGTACCAGCCAATCAGTGGGCTGTCAGGGACCACGGCTCAGGTCCTGCTAGGCAATACATCCTGCCAAGCCCAGCCTCACAGGCTCCTCTAGTAGAAGCCAAGCCTAAGCCTCCAGTGGTGATGTGGTGATGCTGCAGCAGCAGCTGTGCAGAGCCCCCTGATCCTGGTTCCAGTCCTGCACGATCTTACAGGTGGTTTTCACTGACATGCTTAGGATCCAACTGATGACCATATCTGGGGTTGGGAAGGACTTTTCCCCCAGCTCAGATTGTCAGAGACCATGGGTTTTTGTTGTTGTTGTTGCCTTCCTCTGCACTGTGGGGCACAGGCCATTTGCACATCCACAGTAGTGTAAATGGTGGATTCTTTGTAACTTGAAGTCTTTAAATAGTTATTTGAGGACTTCAGTAATTCAACCAGAGGTTATAGGTGTATTACAGGAGTGGTTGGGAGAGGTTCTGTGGTCTGCAATGTTCAGGAGGTTAGACCAGATGATCACTATGGTCTCTTTTGGCCTTAAAGTCTATGAGTCATGGGTAGCAAGGGAATGACCTACCTCCTGAAGTTCCCTCCTATTGAGATAACCTCTACAGTCAGGATAATTCAAATCCACTTTCCTAAATTACAGACTGAGTTAAAGGTCCTCTGAGGAAAAAGCACAGCAATTTCTCTTACTGCAGAGTATCTAATGACAACAAACCCAAACGCCTGAATGTCAATTTCCATCTGTTTTCTGCATGATCCATCTGTCTTCACAGTGGGCCACATCTGTGGATTTTATTACTTAAAGAAAGGCAATTTTCAGGTAAGCACAGATAAATGTTCCTATTCTTCTTTATAGTAAGGACAACAGATCTGCTACAATGGGAGAAATTTCATATCTGTGTGCCTCCAGGATGGGAAGAGGGATTATCATTTAAATGTGGACATCCAAAACGAGATAGATTATAAATAAAAAACTCCTCCATTTTCCCCAGGCAGTATGGTATGGAGAAAACATCTGTCAAAAGACAGGAATCGGACTGGCTAAGACCAAGTGACCAGTATCCCAAATGCAGTGGTGTTGTAGCTGTGTCGGTCCCAGGATACTAGGAAGCAAGGAGGGTGAGGTAAAACCTTCTATTGGAGTAATTTTTGTTGGTGAGAGAGGCAAGCTTTCAAGCTTAAAAACAACACAAATTGGTCCAATAAAAGATATTAACCTTGTCTCCCAATATCCTGAATGACCAATATCCAGAACTGGGTGAATTTATAGACTGAAAGTCTTGTGGCCATCTAGCAAATCTCATTAGCAGAGATATGACTATTGGGCATTGAGATTGTCAGTGCTGCTAAGACGCTAATGCTTAATCAAAGAAGGATTATTTCTTGATTTTTACTGTGGGAGTGAATGTTGTGAGGACTAAATGTCTGAATTAAAAGTACAGTACTATGTTTCATTAGAGAAAGCTTCCAACTTCAAATAAGAAACTCATCTGATTGGAGAGAGTAGCCCTAAGGAGGCCTACTCCAATGGATAAAAAGTATAATCATAGCTCCTGCAGGACTTCAATCTAGGACAGTGGTTCTCAACCTTTCTAATGCCGTGACCCCGCATTACAGTTCCTCATATTGAGGTGACCCCAAACCAAAAATTAATTTTGGTGGCTACTTCAAAACTGTAATTTTGCTAAAGTTATGATTCGGACATAACTGTAATTTTGCTACAGTTATGATTCGGACATAAGACTACATCTTATAGTGGTCTCTTATAGTATAAGACCGATGTAGTTCACACTGTGTAAATGTATGGTGCTTTGTGTAAGTGTAAGCTGCTTTGTGTACTGTATAATGATGACACACAAAGCACCTTACACTTACACAGTATTGTGTGTATGGTGTGTGTACTGTTTTTACATTATTAACCTTTTTTACACCAGCAGGCTGTCTCGCAGGCTCTCTTGGCTCTCCGCCTCTTGGCTCTCCGCCTCCTAGGCTTCTGTCCTCCGGCGCTTGCTGCGTCCGCCCACTGATGACGTCAGCAAGTGCCGGACACACGTAATGCGCTGCTATGGACTGTGGAGCGTTCCCCCCGCTTCCCCCGCCCCTTAGGCCCCGGATGGATGATGCAATCACGTCTGCGCATGCACGCAGGCATTCAGTTTGGAACGCGCATCCATAACGGTGTGCGTTCCAGCTGAATAGCGCTGCTACAGATGGTAGCGCGACTTCTCAGCGGCTAAAGCCATCGGAAATATGTATTTTCCGATGGCTTTAGGCGACCCCTGTGTTTTGGTCGTTCGACCCCCCTGGGGTCGCGACCCACAGGTTGAGAACCGCTGATCTAGGAAGTAAGGAGCAGAATGAGATCCCAAGGTTGTGATCTGTGATCTTGTGGGATTGCAATAAAATTGTTGCTCGATAGAAGAATTTAATGCTTGGATTTGTACATAACTTCCTTTTCCTGGATGTGCTGAGAACATCATAGTTGGGCTTGGAAGATTAGATTTTTATCGGTCACTAAACATCAATTTCACTGTACACACAGGGTGTCTGTTTCAGGCTGAACACTTTTGGAAAATTTCAGTCAAAACATTTGTGAGAACAAAGCTAGGGAAAAATTCATTGTTAAAAAATTCTGGTGACCATTTCATTGAGAAGCTCTAGAGTCCACGTGGCTTCGGAGCAGGGACTTTATTTGATGAGGAGTATTCTTTATATTAGGGATTCCCTTTGTATCCCCAAGAATATCCACTCAGATTTGTCTAATTTATAAGCCTTTAAAAATTGTAGTTTGCACACGCTCAGTAGGGATTTGCTAAAATTTTGCAGCTAAATTTTCCAAAGATTCTGTTTGCACTAAGCCTAGCCCACGGATGAAGAGAGCTTTCCCATCAGTTGTGGCTCTAGGCTGCTGAAGACCACAGCTAGGCACCTGAACTGACAGCAGGGAGACTGTCTCATGTTTTCTCAGTGACCCCCTGTTTGGCACAGGCGACATGGACAACAAAGCTGTCTGATTTGACTGCAGATGTAACATGAACCAGACCTGAGGGAAATGGGGAAGGATCCTGGGCAGGGAGATGGGATTGAAGGCTAGCAGGAGCTGAGAAGAAAACTGGGACTGGAATTTGGTGGAGGAGACTCGGACTGACTGGGCAAGGAAACTGGGACTGGGAGCCAGGGCAGAAACTAGGTTTGGGAGCCAGGATGGTGGGGTGGAGGAGAAGGAGAAGAAAAGAATCCAGGGAGGGAGACTGGGAGTAGGAGCCAATAGGGATGAGGAACACAAGTGCGAGAAGTGGGGGCAACTGGAGAGAAACTGGTGGGGGAGAGAGACAGATTGGATGAGGAGCCAGAAGGGGATGAACTGGTACTGGCTAAGCAAGGAGACTGTGGACAAGAATTTGGGGAATTGTGGGGGAACTGTGAATGGCTGAGCAAAGAGACTGGGACTTGAAATGTGTATGACACTGGGACAGGGAATCCTGAGCAGGATACTAGGAGCAGCCTGACAAGAAGACACGAGCTGGGATGAAAAAGATGAGGAATGAAGACTGGGATTAGCTAGGCGGGAAGAATAGGACTGGGACAAGGAGGCAGGAGAAGGAAAAAGACAGGAGTGGGACACAGACAGGTTGGAGAGGATGGGACAGAAGGGACCAAAATTGTGGCGAATGGGTAGAAAAATCTGTGCTCACTAGAAAACACTCCCCTCCATAGCCAGGAACAGAACCCAAGATTTCTGAGTCTCACCATTCCTCTGCTGTCAGCAAATATCTGTGAAACCCACAGGGAAAGTGTCCCATTCCCCTCTAATGCTAACCCACAAAAAGGATGACAACCTGTTGTTGCAATCAGTCACTCCATTAGCGTAAATGGCAGAGATCTATGTGATCTAAAGTTTCCCAAGAGAGCTGAGCAGAGGAAGTTCGTTCCATTTTGTGGTGGATTTTGATACTTTGAAATCTGATTTTCTGATTCAGAATGAAAACCAAAAATTTTGAAATGCTCGATGAAATTGAGAGGCGCCTGCCCCAGCTTTGGGGCAGCTCACCAAAGTCGTAAAGATAAAGATAAAAGTCGTGACAGCCTGGGCTGACAAGGATCCACAAGCCTGGATGCCCAGGCTTTTGGCTTCCAGGCTCTTGACTCCCCATCATACCACCAGGCAGGCTGGCAAGGGACTCCACAGCAGGTTGCCTAGCACATTGCCAAGGGGCTGTGTGGGTGAGCTGGCAGGTGACTAGACAAGCGATCTGCCTGGGTTCCAGCTTCATCAAAATTTAACCAACTCCACCAAAGATTTCAATTTTGAGAAATCAGCAAATTCTCACTAAAAAAAAGTTTCATCGGAAATTTTTTGAATAGCTCTCGTTCCAAAGCTGCTGATGACCCATGTGGGTGTCAATATGATGCCACATATTGCAATTTCTGTTCTTGCAGTTTGCTTTGTTAAAAACCTAGGAAATTGCACACATGCACACACGCACATGCACGCATACACACACACACACACACAATATTAAAAGACCATTATTAAGGTTGCAAAGTGAAGTACTCAGTAGTTAGAAAATGCCAGAATTTAAATTGCCTGTGCACCTTTAATTCTCCCCCACTGTTTTGTATGCATGATGATACAGTCTTTAATGACGTGATTACATACTACTTTACAGGGAGTCAACAATCTCTCCAAAGAACAAATGAAGTCCTGGGACACAGCTGGGAATTAGACAGACAAATAATTGAGCCAAAATATTACTCTAAAAATTTGAAGTAAAGTTTGGAATTCTCCTCAGAGAAGCTTTGCAGCAGGGAGGTCTGGACATGCCTGCCTGCTGCTGTGAGGGCAGAAAAAAAATGGAGGGAATTCAAAGAGTAGGTCACGCCCCTGCTGCCAGTGAGTGACAGGTCTGGTTCTGCCCCCAAGCTGCAAGCAGGCTGAAGTGCCCATTGTAATAGATCTGTGGGCCTTGGCACAAAAAAGAAATGGATGGTTGTAACCTTTTACACACAGGAGGAAAAACTGAAGAAGTTGCTTAGGTTTTAATATCTAGGGAGAAAGTGGGAGCCCTTCAAGTTCAGCAAGAGACAAGCAGACATAGGAATTCTAAGAAATGATATACATTTTCCTTCCTCTTTTCCACAAACACATATTATGGCTACATAAATGGACTCCAGGGTTTAAAATAACTGGATTCCTTCCTGACTGAGGTAGAAGGGCAGACAAACCACAAGAAGCAAAAATCATTGGCACACTTTACATGAATTATTTCTTTTATCACCTTCACAAAAAATCATTGTTTTTGCATGTACATACACAGTTCTATTTGCAAAGAACATAGTCACATATCCTTATTCATATTATCTGACTAATTGCCTCAGATTCGCTCTAAAATGGTGTTGTGACTAGAGCTAAACAGAGAAGCTCCATTTTGCAAAGGATTTCAAAATTTTGAAATCTGGTTTCATTCTGAAACAGAATGAAAATCAAACTTTCAAAATTCTTCATGAAGGAACATTTTTTAAAAATTATTTTGGGTCAACTGAAATGTTTTATTTTGACAAAATCAAATGTTTTCATTTTTATTTTGACTTTTTTATTTTGTATTATATTAATATATCATATTAAAATATATAATATAATACAATACAACAACATTGAAAACAAAAGGTCTTTTCTAAATGAAAATGTGAAACATTTCATTCCAATTCTGGAATTGGATCTTTTTTCCAGTTCTCTTCTTAAATAAAATTCTGGCGAAACTGACCTGATTTTGCAAAAGCATTTCAATTAAGTTAGACTATGCATCTCCACCAAAGTTTGTCTGAGCAGTGATACCTATGCCCATTTCTGGAGCAGATCAATGCTGTTGTGTGAACATGTATTCAAGCAAATTTATGAATTTGTACTTAAATAAGTGTCTGGCCACATACAGATGGCCAGGAGAGTTATTGAGGAGGCATGGGCTGCCATGCTTTCAATATACTAATGACACCCAGCTTTAGATCTCCATTCACACTCAATTCAGCCAGTGCCTTTGAATGCCTAGCCCAATGTCTAAGAGAGATTGGATATGGAATAGAACTATCTGGTTTGAATTGGAACCTGGATAAGACTGATGTGACACTGATAGCTTGAGGGAAGCAAACAGAAGATATGCTGGTGCTCCCCTTTGACTGAGGGTGCTCATCTGCCATTTATTACTCAGGTGCAGTTTTGAATCCCAGTCAGCTTTTGGAAGATCACATAACAGCAGTGTCCTGGGATATACGGCTCTGGTTGATTTTCACTTGTTATTTCCGATTGTGTTCTTAAATGTATGTCAAGAGTTTCCAGAGCTTCACAGGAAAGAGAATCTAAATAAATAAATATTCAGCACCTAGGTATGCAGGCAATAGGAGTCATAGAAATATGCCTCCTTAGATTAGATAGATTATATGGAGAAATGATATTCTCCCAAACACTTGTGCAAACAAAACCTGGCTCGTATAAATGTTCATAGAAAGTCAATTATGAAGGCTGTAGGCACTGTAAAATCAGATTTGATTTTGATTGCATACAGAAAAAAATTCTCTCTGCCCAGCTCTAGTACAGAATACATATTCACTGATGATACAGGAGGACTGTGGACAGGCAAATGTAATTATGTAAATTAGAATTTGACCTGGACGTCAGGCTTAGCATCTTTGTCTCATTGTTTTGTAGCCTGATCCAAAGCCCACTGATGTCAATGGGAATTCTTCCATTGTCTTCAATGGGTTTTGGATTAGACACTTACTGACTACAAGTTGGATCTTAGGTGTTTCATTTAAAAAAACAGCACAATACCCTCTAAACCTGGTTCACAGTATTCAGAGGCAACACTCTTTCTATCAGCAGCTACTTCATCTCTAGCTCTACACCTCAAGTGCTCACCTGACCCTGCTTAGCAGATGAGAGCACATAGGATCACACTGTGCAAAGGGAATCTGATGCAAGTTGTCAACTAAAGTACCTTGAAGTCAGGATATTTCATAGAAGGTCCTCTTGTGTCTGTGAAAGGGTAGAGCATGTACTGTAGTCTGTGCCATTCTCTTGACCAAGAAGTAGGGGCTTCTTCCCACCATTATTGTGTGAGAATAAAATGCACAACTGTCTTGATATATTACTGTAGGTGTCCATATGCTCACTCACATGTTCTCTCTAAATAACACACACATTATCTGTTCTCTAAATAACTCAGTATATTAGGGGGTTGCCATAACTACTGCAAGCCAAAGATGAATCAACAAATTTGTCTGTAATGTGTGCACAGGCATATTACCTTGGAGAATTACTCAATTAAATGTGATAATGAGGGCACATTGACATAGTTAAACACTCAGGTGAATAAAAGAACTCACTTTGAAGTGCAGACATATTTGAAGTCAGCTGTGTGTGAACAAGTGATATTTCTCATTCCAGGTTTCTGGGAACGAGTGTCCATACCTTAAAAAAAAATCCTTCCACAAGATATAGGGTTGTTTCTGCTGCCTGCATTAAAGTAAACTCAGCAGTTAGTTAAGGTCCCCAGTTTGCAAAAAACAGATTACCGGTCAATTTGAGGAAGTAGGGAAAATGCTATGGAAGTCTAGGATTAACCATCTTCAAAAGGAGGGACAGATTTAGCAAAATAAAGAGCTATTATTTCCACTCACATATGGGCATTTGGACACGTTCCATTGTAGGCCACACTTGCTACAGAATGAAGGTAGCAGTTTGGCCTTAGTCTCTATATAATCAGGAAACATTATTAGTAGCAGCCATGCCTAGAGCCATGCCTAGAGCCCAGAAATGAGACCAGTGCCCCATTGTGCTAGGTGCTGCCTATGCACACAGTGCAAGACCGTTCCTGCCCCAGTGAGTTTTCAATTTAAACAGACAAAACAGGCAACGGGTGGGAGAAAGAGAATAGTATGATCCCTAATTTACATGTAGTAAACTGATGCACAGAGAGATTAAGGAGGTTTAGCTGTTTAAAGATACACATTGGTACCTAGGTGCAATGGTAATTAAGCACCCATGTGCTTTTGAAAATCCCAGTAGGCACCTAGATGAATCTTTAGCTGCCTAAATACCTTTAAAAACCTGCTCCTAAGTGACTTAGGTAAGGTCAGACAGGGAAGCCTGGCAGGGCTGGTAACCGAACCCAGCCCGAGTCCCAGTTCAGTACCATAACCACAGGTCCATCCTTCCTGGGTTTCTTAATTACCTTTTGACCCTTCCCTGATAACCTTACAAATATATATATAGAGATGACACCTCTAAAAGACAACACTTTTACCAGTTAAATAGGCTGCTTTGTTCCCTCTTTGCAGCTTATGCCTTTGGTGTTAGTGCAGACTTTGGTTTCTTTAAATAGAAATAAATGACATGGTTACAGAATACCCCATGCTTCCCTAGATGCCTCTTTCCCTCTTCCTAACTTGTCTACACCCTTGTGGTCTAGCAAAAGTAATGATCTTTCGTGCTTTGGAACTGCCCCTGCAACACTGAAGATATGGAAGGTATAATTTTACTTCATTGCCACAATATCCTCATGTTTAATTTTCCTAACCTACTAGTTCCATATTCTATGTGCAAAACAGGCTACCAGGATATGTAATCACAGTATTTATATTTTATGAATTAGAGATAAATCACATTGGAAATGGAATGCTCTAAATATATAGAAATTAATCTCATTTAAATATGAGAAAAGGAAGCAGCTATGTCCCAGAAAATGCGATGGTAAACTGTAATAAAAAGTAATAGTAATAATAAGAATATTGACATGTTTGGTTATTTGTATGTTGATGGTTATTTTTATTGCAGTGTGTTGAGATGGCAGTTATTGGGGCTTCGGACTTGCACTATTTAATATATTGTCAATAATTTATATTGTAAAATGTCATTCAAACAGATATACAGATGAAGCATCCAGTCCTACTTCTGCTGACCTCAGTGGGAGGTTTGCTGTGAATGTAACTGGGAACAGTATCGAGTCCAAAGATATCAAGCAGATTTGGACATGCAGAGAATTATCATGCGTCTTTTTGGAAATCAAACCCAACAGAACTACATGAAAATAAAATAGTTCAGTAACTCATTTTTAAACCTTTAAAGCCTAGCTTTCTGGGGGAAATTTCTCAAAGCTGTGACATAGACCCATAGTTCATGGTCCAAAGAGGGATAGTTTATAGTTGCATTGCTACTGCTGTAGGAGCAGAGCAGGGACTTAACTGTGACTCAGAGCATGGAGGTAAGCTACACCAGTCATTTTCTTGGTACATCTTACCTCCCTCTCTGGCCTGGCTCAGCTGCCCTGACCAAGACTCCACCTCTCATCACCCATTTTCTGGTTACCTCAGTTGGAGAGGCAGTAACTACCTGAGGGCAGGTACTCTCCCATCCCCACACTGCTACCCATGATATGGGGAGCAAGCACAAAGTGAGTATGGGTGTTATTTACAGCCCTTTACTCCCCTCCCTGAGTCCTATGGGACTGCTTCTGCCTTTCTACACTTCCAAAGCACCCGGTGAGAGTTTTGGTGCAGAAGGAATGCTGAGTCAGGCCCTACAATACTCACTTTTCTTGGTTGCTGTGTCACTAGGGATCACATGTGGCAAAATACAGTTTTTAATTCCATAACAAGGAATTCACTTTCAATAGGGGCCCTGAGTTTCTGCTCCCCCAGCTCCAAAATCACAGTCATGTTTACTTTAACCTCTCTAAAATGAAACCCAATTCCAAAGTATGATGAGAAAGGGCACTATCACCTAAATGGTGCTGTAACAAATATCCATTGACATTTGAGGGCTTTTTGCAGGCTACCAAAATAAAGTTCAATATAACTAGACTGGATAGCAAAACCAGTAACTATTTAAAGCCCAAAAGAAAAAGAAATGAATGATTTTGCTGATATTAGTCCCTTCCCTTCGGTACCTCACTTCCAGTCAGCCTCCCATAATACTGATACTGCTGCTATTCAGGGACCTGATAGAGTGGTAAGACTCTAAGTAGACTACTAGGACAGCAAGGCAAACCAGTATTAGACCAGTAGGCACTTAGACTATGTCTACACTGACAAAACAGGTGTGTTTTTACCACAGGGTAACTAATGTGCAATAGCTATCCCACTGGAAAAACATAATGGATACAAGGCTCAATAGTTTTACCACAGGGTAAATTAAGCAAGGCCAGCCTTGGGGCTGGGGGAGGGTAGTTCTGATCTTGCCTAGTTACCTCAATCTGTGATTGCCTTAGCTTGGCACAGGATTTAACAGGGAGAGAACCATCATGCATTAGTTATCTCACTGTAAAATAAAACACATTTGAGTCGGGGTTGACAAAACCTTGTATTGTTAGCTCTTCAGTTTAGGGACTTGTCTTCCTGTTTGTTGGATAGGGCCTAGCAGTCAATGGGTGTTTCCAGAATACAAATGATATATAATAGTAATAATTAGATTGTAAGATTTTCCAGGTATAGATTGTGTCTTCCTATGTGGCTGATTTTTGATCCAGCCATATGTGGCAGATCAGGGGAGTAAGGAAGAGTAAGACTTCCTCCCACCTCTCTGCCTGGCCATATTAGTATTCCTCTCATCTGTAGCCCAGTATTTATCCTCACAAGCAGGCAGGCAAATGCAGGGCAAGGAGTAGGTGACTCTGCCTCCAGATAACATGCTAGCATGCCAGCAGAGAGGAGCCAGCATGAGCCAGGGAAGTAATCTGCACACTGTAGGGCTACAGTAAGGTTACAGTAAGGCTACTTCTTCTGGAAACAAGATGGGAGCAGGGGAGGAATTGTGACCCCAAGTGACAGTTCTGATCCAGGGTTCTTCCTAGAGTCGCTCAGCTGCACACCATATAACTGGTTCTAAAGACTCAGTCTAGCCTACTTGCTTGTACCTGGCAAAATGGAGCAATCAGTTGTTAATATGAAATTTTGTGCTATTTATTCTTTGGTGATGTAAGGCGTCAGGCCGTCCCTCCCTGTCTGTCTGGAAGGGAGGCCACACCCCTTGTTAGTGGGCTCCTGTGGGTTCAGAAACTAAACAGGAATTAGCATTTGGTCCTGGCCCCCTTCTGCAGGCCATCAACCTCTACTCAGGCTCTAGCCCTGGGCAGCGTGAGCAAGCAGTCTATGCGCCCAGGCCCTCAGGCAGCATTGGAGGCAGCCGGCAGCTCCTCTAGGTCATTCCCAGCAGGCAGCTCCTCCCAGTTGCAGGCAGGTGGCTCCAGCAGCTCCTCTAGAAACCAAGTGGGATGGCAGCACAAGTGGAGAGACGTCCTTCTCCTCCAGCTGTTCCCTCCACACTGAGCTAGCTGGCTCACCTTTTATACTTCCTGTCCTGCTCCTTAACTTCTGGTGGGTTGGGCAGAATTGTTCTGGCCGTCCTTCCCTGTCCATCTCTGAGGGAGGCCACACCCCCTCACTACAGGTGACAAGAAAAATTGCAAGTTATAATACTCCACAATTCTATAGTAACTTTCTTGTAAGGATCATAAAGTGCTGTATATTTATCAACTAAGCTTCTCAACATCTCTGTGATGTGTGAGTTTATTATCCCCATTTTACAGATGAAGAAAATGCAGCACAAAGAGACTAAAGGCCCAGTTTTTCCAACGTGGGTGCCTAAAGGTAGACATCTAACTCCAAGCACCCACCTTTGAAAATTTTGCTCTAAGTGATTTTCCCAGGTTCACAGATTAAGCTAGAGGCAACCCTTGGACTGGAACCCAGGTTTCCTGGCTTCCACTTCTGGGCTCAATTCCTAACATACACTCTCATACTTGTCACAGCAATTATACTAGTATTCAAAACAGGTAAACAGCATACTGTCAATTTGATGTACACCCTAGAAGTAATGTATTTTGCACTTGCATTTTGAAAAGCTTCTTTAAAGGTAAAAAAGAATGCAAAAGTGTTGGTTTTGGGAATCTATTCCTGCTATCTTTTTGGCATGGCAAGATTCTTGTCTTCAGCAATGCAATCTACAGACAGTGGTTTCAGGGTTTAGTGAATCCTAAGGAAAGGAATGCATTCATGTAGGCAGTTAAATCATTTTGGCACTAATATGAAAAGCATATGAGTACAATTAAGGAGCAGGGATTCCTAAATTTGTCTGTGGGAGGGAGGTCTTAAAACTGAAAAAATTCTGTCTGTCCTCAAAAGTTTTATTGAGTTTATGTATTTCTAAATGACATTGGCAATTGCAAAAGCAGCCTGAGAATCTAGTTTCTTGCAGTGTTTTTTGTCTGTGGTTACAGATTTAATTCCACAGTTCATGAAGCTGCGTCAAACAGATTGCATAACATCTGGATCTCTGTCATAGTCTTTTAAGTGTTAAAATAGGTTCTGTTGGATTTCTTTTTAACCTAAACCTTTCCTTTTATAATCCTTAAAAATAAGCATTTGATACTGTAGGTTACTCAAGTATAGAGAAGTGGCTTTGTTTTACACATGAAGAAAATTGCCATCCATAAAATAGTCTCTGTTACACAGATCCTCCTAAAAATCAGCCATGTGGGGAAGGAGTGACAATTTAAGGTTAAGTAAAACCATGCCTGTCAGATAAGACGTCCACAGGGCCCAGAGCCCTCAGGATGACATGCATCTATACATCTGAAGCGTCCTCAGTGTGAGGGTATGGCGGCACTGTCGGTCCTGCCCAATTGATTTTGCGGGATCGAGTGAGCAGCAGTGAAGGCCCGCTCAATCAATCAGGAAGTCAACTGAATAAATCCACCCCCGCAAAGAGATTAACGCTGCTTCGATGGGAGGGCATTTCCCATCGACACAGCATAGTGGGGATGCCGCGCTAATTAGAATTTAGGAAGTCGATGGGAGATATGCAAGCTACTCCGTGTAGCTTGCGTATCTCTCCACAACTGCCACCAAATTTTGCAGCAAGTGTAGATCAGGCCTGAGTCTGCAAATCAGGCTTTGCGCTGACCTGAGAGGATTGATTCTGAAATAGGGGAAGTGATACAGCAGTCATTAAAATCAGAAAGACTAAGAACTGAACTGAAATTAGAACTGTTTATCATGAGTTGATATAGAGGAAGGGCACCCAACTGGGACCCATATTGGCAACTAGTCATTCCAAAAGTCATGGACATAATTGGACTACCCTTATCTTCAATATAGATGTGTGGTTTTGATCCAATTGGATCATGTTGGAGTATTGCAGGTTGGAATGTGTAGTGTGCTCCAGCCACACCTCTGTATTAAAGATTATACTAGCTGCTGGCCATCATATAGACTGTGACTTCATTTGCCCTCTCATGCCCACTTTAGAGTCAGGGGTTTGAATAGCAGAAGAAGTGATCATCATAAGAGCTATGTTCAAAATGTATAGATAGATTTCCATCAATACACATGAGATACTCAAAAAGGGAATCTTTGCAAAGCATAGACAGATTTTGTCAGAATCCGTTTATCATGATAGCAAATAAAGGGAGAATAAGTTAATACTGATGAATAGTGAAGTAAATACTGTAGCAACGACAGGAATTTTGCCTCATATTCATAGCAGGGCTTGGCTCTTAAAAGTTCTGGGTTTTATTACTGGCTCTGCTGCTGACTTGCTGTGTGGAGTAGGCAAGTCACTTTATCTTCCTCTGTGTGTTTGAGTTTATCTAACTGCGGAATTTGGATAATAATACCTCTCTACCCCACAGAGGTGATTCCAGGCTTAATTCACTCATGTTTGCAAAGTGCTTTTAGAACCTCACAAAAAATTGGTATGGCAGTGGGAGGTACTACATCACCATTATATCATCCCTTTAAGACTTTATAAACACATGAGACAAAAAGAAAAGAGTGCTAGATTAGAATCAAAATGTGACATTTTTCCAGTACTTCAGGAAGATTTTTTTTCATTATTTCTAAAATCTAATATAATAACTGTCTTGCTTGAATTTGTTTGAAAAACTATTAAGGGAATTCCTAATTGCTCTTTTGATTACCAGATTTCTTTATTTATGAAAAATCTTCATTTATATTGAATTTTCCTGTTATCTACAAATTGTTTGTGTTGGCCTTATATGACTATAGATATTCAGTAATTAACACTAGAGTATTCATTAAATTCAAAATTACAGAAATTGCAAATAGAAATGTCATTTATTCATTAAACTGCAACAAACAAACAAAATCCAATTTTTTATTTCCTTAGCCCAATCTATTGTAACATATTTGTACCACAGTATGGTCCATATATTTGGACATTATTAAAGTTATGTGCAATAAAACACCTATCTACTTTAATGTTTAATTCTCTATTACAGTTCCTATTATGGCATTTAAAGATTCCAAGGTAAAAAGGAAGCAAAAGTTCCAAAGATCCAAAATTAAAAGCAAAGTGAATAGGTGGAAGGGGAAGAAGAATGGGTGGGGAAGCTAATAAAGAAATGTTTCAAATCTTTCTTGGTGATTTTCAGGTAGTTAGCATGGCCAGGTTTGGATGGAAAATAAAGAGCATTTGATATTATATGGTCTGGATTGTGATTAGCAAATGGTTGAGAAATGGTTCATGATCTATTCCCAGCTATAATTCTGTATTCTCTGACCATGAGCAATACTTCAGACTAGCACTGATAGTGGTGCTATATTTCCCAAATGAGGTAGGTACAGCAAAGGGAACTAGAGGTAAGAGAGCTAGCTTTTTCTTAGCCATCACGGTGTGTGTAATTTGTAGCTGTAGAGTAAATCCACATTCCCCTGTGCTGGTCAGCAGAGCTGAGACGTCAAGGGGAAGTGGGAAATGCACACTGCACCCTTCCACAGTGCTCCCACCTAGTACTATTCAAATTGCAACACAATTCTCTTCTTTACATTTCATTATCAGAGTTAATGACTTTTTGTCAACCTCTCATATGCCTGTTAGATCTGTGCACCTGCAGCATGGGAACAAAACTATTTTTTCTGTAATCAGACAGAGCAGGCAATAGCCCTTTGCTAAGTATCATTTGTATCAGCAGAACACAGCAAATAGTCCTTTTGCTGAATGTAAAGTCTAAAGGCCTGAAGGGGTTAAAGGAGCAGCTGAGATACTAGCTCAATCTTCATCAGCCTGGGGCATGGGATTATAGTGCTTTCTGTGGCCCTTTTCTTGTCTGTATTAGCAGGGACTTTCAATTTAAAGAGTGGCCTAATGTAAGACATTCTAATCCACCCAGTAGGAACTGTCATGTCTAACTCACCTGGTGGAGCCTAACTACATAAGCAGATTAGGCAGCTGTCATGCACCAACAAGAAGTGCTTAACACAGGATGGAATGATGCAATAAACAATGTTTATATTGCTTACCAAGATGTTGATCTTCAGACTGTGCTGATAAAATATTAATGAGAAGGATCAGTGAGGACTGACATTATCTGGATACCGTCTTTATTTCTGCAGGAAAAAGAATAATTCAATAATTCTTTGCATATGTTCTATTCATTCAAGCTCTATACATCACTGTAGGCCAAATTCTCTTCTCAGCTATTCCCTTGTAAACCAAAGGAAATCAATGAATGTATAAATCATTTATAAGTCTTGAAAACATAGAGACTTGATGATTTTTTTAAAAATCCTAGCAAAGGTTGCCTGAATGTAGCTGAGCAGAATTTGGCCTGCAAGATGGTGACTTTGAAGGGGTTTTTAGTAAGCAAGGGTTCACATCCTCTTGCTGCATTCTTTTCATTGTGAACAGCTGCTTCCAGGGAAATCTCATGGTAGGATATTTTGTAATGCAAAAATGTGCTGATTTTTATTCAAGGAGGTTTGGTCATGGACCGTTCATACCCAATACATATGCACAGAGCTCCAGGCTGCACATGTATATCAAGGGACAATTAAATATCCACAGACAAACATCATGCAGTGATTTTAGGGCAATGAAATATCAGAAGACAAATTGCAGACAGAATGCTATGCAATGTAAGTTCCTGGAAAGATGAAGCAACATGAAGAAGAATCATGGCAGAGAATATAGCACAATACATGCTATGATATTGTGATATCATTAAAGAATTTCATGCTAACTATTCAGGCAGTCACTCCTCTGGAAACCCTGGTGTATGGCACCTAGCACAAAGCAAATACAGTGAAAAATGTGAAGAATGTTCCATAACTATATTTTCCAATTTACATCTGCCTGTTGAGGAAGTTCACTCCTAACTTAAATTAATTTGTGTCTGTCTTAATACATTGAAATACTAGGGTTTATATTTATTATTATATTTATATTTCCAGGGAAAAATTTTTATTCTTCCTAACATAATGATGGATTTTCTCATTACAAATAAATGTCTAGGTCTAAATCTTCCAAAGTGACTAGTGATTTTGGATGCCCGATTTGAGACACTTCAAAGGCACCTGATTTTCAAAGGGCAGTTGCTCAACACTTTTGGAAAAATCAAGCCCCTTTAAGGTGTCTCAAGCTGGGTATGCAAAACAGAAGCCAGTAAAATCACTAGTGACTTTTGTAAATGTAGGCCCTAGTCCATTTTCTGAATGTATCTTAGCTCTTGACCTCAGAGGTATCTTATGGCAGCAAGTTCCATAGGTTAGTTATATATGTATAAAACATATTAACTTTAATCTCTTTAAATTTATTGCCTTTATATATTATTGACTGTGCCCTTGTTCTTATATTATGAATAGAAACACCCCATTCTCTTCCTATATGCCATTCATAGACTCTAAACCAATCTATTGCAATCTTTTCAATCTCTCATCATACAGAGGTCCTTCCATGCCTCATTTTTATTGCCCATCTCTGAATTTAGGACTAAGTTTATCCATCTGTAAAATGCATATAATAATAAAATTTTCACAGTTAAGCTCTTGGAAGTAAAGCCCCTTCATGGTTTGGAACCAGGCTGTCTGAGAAACAACCTTTTCCCTTGTGATTGATACTCAAGCTGGAGCTCCCTTGATATAAAAGAGAAAGCGAGAGAGAGAAAGAGGGAGATACTGGTAGGGCATCATCTGTGAAGGTCGTATGACATCACAATTTATTTCCTTCCTGGTTCAATGGAGGTTGGCTCTGTTAACCTTCCAAACACGTGGCCAAGATCATCTTTTCTCTAAAACATTTAGGGTCAGGGTAGTGGACTATAAATTGGAGACATTATTATTTATTTCAATGCAGTGTTAACTCTGAAGCACAATGATGGTAAATTAAAATTAAACTTTGTGAAATATTTCGCTTCCTGAATCCTGACCAAAGCATGTAAGAAAGATCAGGAAAATGCACACAAACTATTGAGAACAGCCTCTCATTGTTGTGTCTTGAGTGCAGCAGAGCTTGAGTTGTTGGTGGAGCTTAGAAGAATACCTCCATTATCTTTTCTCATCTTACCCCAGTAAAGGGACCATCTTTTTGTTCTGTTTTTGTACAGCACCTCGCACAATGGGGCCCCTGGTCTATATCTGGGGCTCCTAGGCACTACTGCAATAATAAAAATGAATAATAATAGTAATAAAATTATTATTATTAATCAAACACATAGGAGGAGCCTAGATACAAGGAGGTGTATTAATACTAGATGCTTTTTTGGTAGGTATGCTCCTGCCAAATTTGGGGAAAATCTTCCAAGGCACAGATGGCAATTAGGTGCCTAAATCCCATTAAGTGGGAATGAAGTAACTGATTGCAATTTGTGCCTCTGAAAATCTTCCCCTACATTTACATGATATATAATTTTACAGTATCCTGTAAAGTTGATTAACTGGCATAGTCAGGCAGAGAGAAAATCATGATAAATGTTATCCAAGTCAGGGCTTGATTTCTATTTTCTGAATCATTTTTAGAGTTGTTATTACTTATATAGTGATCTGTCAGATTAAAATACTGAGTGACTCTAACACAAGCTAAAATACTTAAAAACTATTGTGATGTTTTAACGTGTTTAACACATTTTAGCATTTAAAATATTCTGATGATCCAAGACTGTGTCTGACAGTTGAAAAAATGACTGGGGCAATGTAACTTGATTCTAGGCATTAAACTGTATAAATTATAAGGATTCTGGACAAAGGGATTATAATGTGACTTCAAATTATTAAAAAGCTCTAATACTTGCGAGAATTTTCAGCCTTCGGCACTGAAAAGGTAGAATATTTCAGTAATGTTTCATCACCTTTTCTGCAGATCCCCTTATTTTGTTTTCTTTGATTGTGTAAAATTTATTTCCGTCTTCACAGCATTGAAAGGTAAATTTACTGCCTAAGAGCAGACTGTTTATACAAGCAGCACATTAACACAAAGGACATTGGCTTCATATAGCACAGGGTAATAGATTCTGAGTCCCCTGACCTTTACTAAACAAAACTCTCAGCTATTGAAAGGTAAGATATGTCCCTCCACTGATTACTGTTTCGCTGGGTTAAGAAGGCAGTACGTAGGGACAGGTCTTGATAGCCATTTTTGCCCATGGGTCAAGTTATTGAAAGAGTGTGCAGTCAGATTTTGAAGTGCTCAGCCCCCACAATTGAGGCCAGGTTTGTATAAGAGTAGTTTCCCATTTAGGCATCAAAACAAGAGCCCAGTTTTCCACGGGTCTCAGCACCCATCAGATGTCATGGCAGCACATGTATTATTTTTTAAAATCTGGCCACTTGTTTTTGCTGCATAAATAAGTCTTGAAATATTGAAAAGATGGCCTCTTCATTTGCAGCACTCATTGCTGTTTCCTACATCTTTCCACAAAGACATCTAGGTAGAGATCAAAGGTGATTCCCTTAGAGATTCCTATCATTTATGTTCCTCATGATACAACAGCCATTCTGTCCCAAAGCAGTATAGTTTCGGTATATGTTGATCTTATCTATATGATTCATTCATAGAGTATCTACCAAAATATTTATGGGACTTTGTCTTCCACTGCATCATGGGAATATCTTTGACGACTAAGCCAATTAGTGTATAGGCTACAACCTGAGTACTTGTGTACAGCATAGTGTGACAAACACAGCCTCACAGTGCAACAACAGGGCTTATTTTACAATTTACTATGATGTTCCTAAAGCAAATGCCAATAATACCTTCTATTTACGGTTTCCAAAGTTCTTTACAAAATTTAATTTAGCTTCGTACCCTTTTGTAGGGAGGTTTATTTACCCCCATTTTGCAGAGGGGTAAAATTAGACAGAGGGTCAGATTTTCAAAAGTATTGAGGCGCCTGAAGATAAAGATATCTTGTGGGATGTACAGAAGCACCTAAGCAGGTTAGGCGCCTAACTCATACTGAAATCAATAATTTGTGTCTGCTGAACAGAAAGTATCTGATAATCGACTCTATTAGAACAATATGTACTAAAGGTAAAATTAGACCCTACCACAGAGCCATTTAAGCCCTACAGTCTATGTGCCACTTTGGCTTTAAAAGAGGGCTTAAGTAGAATTAAGTGTGCTTAGGCCTTTTGCAGATCTCTGCACAGGCATGAATTTTGTCCCTCTTTCCTCAGGAGTATGTTCAGCCTGCACCATCCTTTGAATGATACAGTCTGCTTACCCTAGTGTGCCAGCCTTCTCTGTGAGCTCATTTGGGTGATGGCACACCTGTAAGGGTACACACAGGAGGCAGACTTGTCCTTGGCCTTGCACAAGGCGTGGAAGGGGGTGGGAGGAGGCTTCTTGCAAGCTGTTACCTTGCACACCCATCCAAAGACCAGCCACAAGATGACCCTTTATTTAAGGCTATTTTTCATTGTCTTTTAAGGCCTGAATTTCAGAAGGGATTAGTTATTTGGGATTCCTCAATTTTCAGGTATCCAACTTGGGATTCCTTAAAGGGAGGAAGGATGTCCCAGTGGTTAGGACACTAGCCTGGGATTTGGCAGACTCCTGTTCCATTCCCTGCTCCACATAGATTTCCTGTGTGACTTTGAGCAAATCACTAAGCCTCAGTTCTCCAACTGCATAACAGGATAATAATACTTCCTTATCTCACCGGGGTGTTCTGAGGGTAAGTACACTACAGATTATTAGGCATTCAGATACTATGGTAATAGGGCTACATAAGTCCTGTAGAAAGATAAAGGGGCCTGATTTTTTACAGGTTCTGAGCACCCAACCCAGTCACTTTTGAAAATGTAGAAACTGCTGTTAGTTCTTCTAAGTTATTTTTTCAGTTAACGAGTAACTTGCAATAAGGGAGTATCTCTGTTTAGAGATCTTGAAGAATACGATTTTCTCACTGAAGCAGCCAGTGAGTCTAGACAGCTATGCAATTGTCTTTTTTTCTGCTTGCGACAGAGGGTTTGTTGCCTTGAGGGCCTGTATAGCTGGCACAGCTAAGTATGTTCCAAACCTTTTGGGCCACTGTATTTGTGCTATAATCCTAAACAGAGTTACTTAATTACAGAAAAGCATACTCTGTGAGTGGGAAGGGAAAACAACAGTTGAAAAACAGCCTACAGCAAAATGCATTATCTGTGGATTCAGTGTTAATGTTTTAGGGAGTATGTACTATTTAATATTTTATCTCCAGCTGCAGTAGATATGTATGTGAGCTCCAAAGGAAAAGTCTCACTTCAGTGTCAATTCCTAACACTTTGCATTTGGGGAAGGAAGATGAAGAGGAATTTATTTAGAAACAATATTTTCTTGCTTTGACGTTTGTGGTAAGTAAAGCAAAGACCAAGCACATTGAGAGTTAATATTCTTGCTGTATGAAGAGTAACCGCCCACGTTAAATAAACATTAGGCTCAGAGGGTGGTGCCTTAATTAGTACACAATGCCTCCTGCATAGAAAGAGTCCTCAGTTGGCAAGACATGTTCTTTTGTTTTGTCACTTTCTAGTTTACATTGTGAATTTGATTTATAAAAATAAGCAAAGAAATGGAATTATGTATTTTTAGGTATTAAAAGGACACTGTCAATTTGAAAATCATATAGTTAAAACATAATTATCTGTATTAATAATACTTTAGACAATAAAATCAAGAAGAGGTTTACAATCTAATTTACTTTTCACTGTTCGTTCTGTTTGCTTACTTTTTTGCACTTCTTTCAACTTGGGCAATAAGAACAGGCTGCTTCTCTCAGTTTCTCTTTTGTTTGTTAGTTTCTACTCTTTTCCATTTATTGGATCTCATAGAGTAAGGCACTTAGGAAATGTGGGTTGAAAATACTCTAGGAGGGTAAATTTATACTTAAAATGTTTTTATTTATGTATTTAAGGAAAGCATTTCTATTTCTTCTCCTTCACTCATTTCTTAATTCTCCTGCTCGTGGATCATAGAATGCAAACTTCAGATCACTTGTCCCCAGGGAACCCAGTCTCTTGCTAGTGTTGTCGCCTGCTCTATATCACGGCTAAGGAGGGCGAGATCAGAAGCCACAACATCCTTCCAACATGTGTGAGGCCATACACAAGGTCTTCTCTATCCGGCTTTTGTTGGATTGATTGAATGAATAAAGCAGGCAGGCTGGCATGGACTCTTGCATATGGAGCAGATGGCCAAGCCAACTGAGCCAGTGTTGAGTCACTTAGGAAGACATTGGAGCCTAGTTGATCTGACACCTGACATCCTTAGTCATAATGTGATGAAACCACCATATGCTTTCCATATGGTGTTGCTGTTTCCTGTTGAAAGCACCAAGTTCTATTCCAATTAAGTTCTGTATAACTTTTATCCATTTAGCTATATACACACACACACACTCTACACAAATATACACCACCTGTCTTTAGGCACTGCCTGACTCTGTCCCCATTCCATGTTTGTTTCTATATTCCATTGGATTCAACCATCTTTTCCTCATAATGAATATGAGGAAGCAAAACAAATTATTATAGTACTCCAAGTTTACTTCAGCTTTTTAACAGTAAAGCTGATAAGCAATCTGGACAAGGCAGATTATAAAATCTTTTTACAACTATTAAAAGGTTGAATAAAGGAAGGCACTCAAACATCTCAACTTAGCATAAAACATTAGTACTGGATCTTACCCATGATACGATACAGGTGCAAACTATAAATGAGAAGGGGAGGGGAAAATCCTCCCCACTCATGCTGCTTACATCTGATTATAGCAAAAAATCTGTTCTTACTCTAGTTCCAATCAAAAAGACTGAACATTCTTTTGATTTGATGACAGTAAGAGGCTCTAAGTGATATAAATTGGGTGATTTCATCTTCCAAGCACAGAACCATCACAAGTCTGGCACAGTTTGATATGGTAAGAGTCTAAAAAGAGGCCCCTGGATTAATCACTCTTGGAAGCGATTCCTTCTCCTACTCGCCCCCACCTTCTTCCCCTCTGCCTCCAACTCAGTGAAATTGTTGCTTGGCAGGCCAGTCTGTGTACGGCTCCCAATCAGTGAGGAGCTTATATAGCAGGATCTTCCCCAACTCTGTTTATTAAAGATTCCATAAGCTTGCCCCAGGCAGTAGATTGTATAATTTTGCTGATGAACAGTACATGCTGCTCACAAGGGCAGCACTCCCTGCTAGCCGCAGTTGATGGCTGCAAATCTGTCCCAGCATCATCAGAGTCTTCAGGTGGACTTCATCAGTTGTAGTCATCTTATCAGCTCGGCACAGCCTCTCCTAATGGGTTGATAAATATTCTGGCATCCCTGTATCACTATCAAGAGATTTAAATCATGCCTAGTACTTATTGGTGCTATTACTACAGAGTTAAGCCAATGACTCTTTTACTTATCTCTGTAACCAGAGACATTGAATAGTTCTTTTTATGTTTCCACTCCTGGTCACTAAGAGCAGGATTCATGCAGAAATCTCCTCCACCAAGATGGAGCTCACATTTTTCATGTGAAACGTGAAAAACAGATTCAGTTTCTGTGAGAAATGTATTTTCACAATCACACCCCTTTTCCCCCTAGGTTGCTCTTTAACCCACTTGCACCTGTGTTTGGACAAATGTATACCTTGGCCCCAATTCTGTGGTCTGGCCAAGTTGTGCGTGGGCCCAAGGTGGAGAAAGGAAAATGTTACTATTTTGTCATTGTTGCGCTTCATGACTCCTGGGCAAGCCAGATTGGGGCCATTTCAGTGCCTGGCCTAAGTGAGAACCATCTGAGTGCTGCTCTAACTCAGTGGTTCTCCCCCTTTCGCATACTAGGACTTCCTCTGGAAGCCTCCACCCATCCAGCAGGGATCTGGCTGGGACCCCCTTCCCATTTAGCAATATAAAAATAGTAAGTGATCTTGACACCAGTTTGTGGTCTCATTGGTGAGAACTCATGCTCAGTCTAACTCATATGCCCAGCAGGGAGAATTCCCAGGTGGCTGGTTAAGCTGGATGTTTGGCTGTGTGGTGCAAAGGGCTCAGACTATAACGAAGAGTTATACCCTTGGGGTGAAATCATTGAAGTCAATGACAAAACTTACATTATCACCACTGACTTTTGCCTCAAGACTTCCGTGAGTTGTTATGGTGGTCTTGGTTAAGGCCAGCTGCAGATCTTTTATTTGCAAGTTGGCTCTCAACCAGTACTGAAAATCTGAGCCACTAGTCCTTTAACAAGGTAGTGGTGCAACGGAAGAGACAGAAATGTGCTTTTTGCCCTTAACTCTTCACTCTACTTAAGCATGATAACAAGGAGACATAAACAGATTGGCTGAAAGGAGCAGGACCAAGACCTGGGGTAGAGACAGAGAGAAATTAAAGAAGAAAAGGAGTTAGTAAGTTGGAAGGGAAATTGAGCTGGGGGGAGGAAGAAGAGAAAGCTCAAACTATGGAAGAGAATCAAGAAAACAAGGGTTATGCAAGAATGAGGAAAGATAAATGAAGAAAATCAGGAAAAGAAATTAAGGGTTTTTTACAAAATTAAAGTTTAATGCTAAAATACCACAATAAACCATGGAATCTTCTTAGTGCATGACATCATGGGATCATATGCCATGCAGAGATGACTGATAAGCTAATCAACTGACTTGAATAGGCAGACACACAGAGTGACATGATATTAAGAATGGCAGATTAATTATTGTCATCATTTCTAATGCAGCTTTCAGCAGGCCCCTGAGTCTGAGGCCTGGTCTACACTGACCTTCAAATTCGGCGGCAGTCGACGGGAGTTACACAAGCTACGCAGAGTAGCTTGGGTAACTCCTGTTGACTTCAGAACTCCCCTTCTATGCGGCCTCTTCACTGTGCTGCACCACCTGAGGGGGTGGTTTTAACAAGACGACTTCCGGATCGATTGAGTGGGTCTTCACTGACCGCTCAATTGACCTGGACAGATCAATCTGACAGCGGCGAATTTGCTGCCATCAGTGAAGACATACCCTGAAATCTGACTCCCAGTCAAAAAGATAGTAAAAAATAGTGCCATATACTAAGGAATATTTCTCCTTTGTTATATTTTGTTGTTACACTGCACTCTTGCCATCTGAAAGCCATAAATATGGCTTGTAATTGGGATAAGCATTTCCAGTACTGGAGAATAAATTTGATGATGTCCATGATCAAGACGCCATTGGAGGATTTTTTTTATTTCTGATTTTAATTAGTATTTAGTTGTATTTAGTAATTTAATTGTATTTAGTGTGCATGTATCTATATGTAATGACCAAGATTTTAAAAACTGGATGCTTAAAGCTAATGTTTGCTCAGCACTGTTGAAAGTATCACTTGTATAGGAGCCTACATAAGGAGTTAGAAGCCAGTCTATAAGCTTTGTTCACAAAAGACACTGGACCTGTGAGAAGCTTTGGATCTAGTCCACCTGTGACCACCTAATTTCATTTTAATAAGGTTAGAAGAGGGTCACTTGGGCCCAATAAAAGGTAATAGGAAGAAAGGAGCCTTGGTGGAAACAAGAAGGCCTAGCATGCTGGGAGGCAGTAAGAGGCACCTGGAATCCTTGGGCTGGGGAAGAAAATGTGATCCTGGTCTAATGGAAGAAGCCTGCCACTAAGGAGAGCCATGGGAGGCATCACTTGGTGTAGCATGGTTGGATGTACAGTTGTTGAATATTGCGTCAAGATGGCTTTAAGGAAGAGGATCCCAGCAGTAGGTGGATCACAACAATCATCTGACAAAGAAGAACCTGTAATTGTATATAGATGTTGGGAATTTGAATGTGGGGAATCCTCCTGTGACTGTGGGAGTAACGAAGGTAAAATTATGTTGATAAAGACACTTGAGTTGCACATAAGAACAATTATAGACTGGTGGATTTCCTGTATAGAAACTCTAGACTGACACAGATTACCCCTGTGCTGCTGAGGACGGCCATAGGTGGACACTCATGGCAGAGTTTTGAGAATCTTGGACTACATATAGTAACATACACGTTTCATAACTATCTGTCTATCTATATTGATATATATATCTCAAGGAATGATCCCTTATTTAAGACTTATTCACAGAGGCTTTATTACTTCCTGACTACACAGGATGATCAAATGTCTCCATCCCAGTTCATTGTATTTCATTACTAGTCCAGAACTGCGGTTCTCATGTACGTATTCCTCCTGTGTGGCCTTTTTTATGTTTTCCTGTGTTGCTGCTACAAGATACCTACAGAACAGGGTTCTACTGGACAGCATCTGGAAATACCATTTAGTGCTCTCCATTTGTCCTCAACTTGTAGGACTTAATGAATTTGCTGCAGATGATGAGGGTGAAGAAAGCTTTTTAGAAAGAAAAAGTTGATCAGTGACTTTTAATTTATTCTCTACTCCAAAATATGAGGCAGCGTGCAAAGGGTATGACCACCATTGAGCTCAGATGATAAAGCAGTGTTATTTGTGTGCAAACTACCACACAGCCTCAGTCTTTGACCCAGGCTTGAAATGTTAACAGTCACTGGTATATGGAAAATGTTCAAGATGTGGTAAATGGTTCTAAAAACACTAAGTTCAATCACCTGGAAAACAAGAAAAACAGAAAGTCAAGTAAAAATGTATTCCAAATATTAAACAAACACCACTCACCTGTAGGCAAGTGGCTAGTAGCCTGAAACAATATGAGTAAATTATTTTCAGAAGTCCTAAACTTTAAAAAACATGCAAGATAATCAGTTACCTTATTACTCTAGGTATAAGTGATACTGAAAATCGGTTGTCCATTAGTAAAAGACAGCCCCTAGCATGTTCCTCAGTATTTTTCTCTACAGCTAGTTGCTACAATTACTACAGATGGGTGAACGAGCTCAGAAACAAACAAGAACTGATTTGAATCTGAAATAAAAACTCAAACCCAGGGCCACATTTGGGGAGGAAAAAGAGATACTCTAGCCAGACTCCACCCACCACAATCCTAAATACCATCCACAACCCCAGAGTATCTGGATGCTGCTGCTAAAACGACTGTGAGTGGTCATGGCAGCAACTGAAAATCAAGTGCCATCACGAATCTCTAACTAGGGAAGCTGGGCCTCAGTCTTTTAAAAAATTAATTCTAAGAATGGTTACCATTAGATTACTTCATTGATTTGGTACCTCTCTTGGACACTTTATTTCAGGAAAAAATTTTCATTTTAGTAGGATTTTAAATTTAAATTTTTTAAAATTTAAATTCCACACAAAATTGTGGGACCACAAGTACCATTTCCATGTATCAGTCCAATCTACCCCCTTTAAACATAGCCTGAGAGCAACCTTTTCTACGTCCACAACAGTCAACTTAACCTGCTTTTGTTATAATTTCATTCAGGAGGTTAGCGTGGGGTACAGGAGAAGGCTCTCATAAGAACGGCCATATTAGGTCAGACCAATGGTTGATCTAGCCCAAAATACTGTCTTCTGGCAGTGGCCAATGCCAGATGCTTCAGACTCTCAGGGAATGAATAGACCTGGACAATTATCAAGTGAGCCTTTGCCTGCCATCCAGTTCCAGCTTCAGACACTTTCTATGAAGTGAGTTTGGGGTATATCCCAGAGAACCCAACCCAATTTTTTAGACTAGCCACGTCCATAGCATTCTGATACTGATGGCCAGGGATCCTAGAAATCCATTTGCTACAGATAAATGTGGAAAAATCCAGAATTTGCGTTTTTTACAGAGAGTCTTTAGTTTTAACATTTTGTGAAGAAATAAAACCATATGATCTTGTAACTAAATTTTCCTGAAAGTACCAGCGTCATTATTCAATGCACCCACCTCCCCCTCTTGTGGTTGATTTTTGAATGCACTTTAAATTTACGTAGCTAAAAACTCCAATAAATTGTTTCCGGTATACAGAGATTACTGAACAGCATATAGGGCTTCATGTTTTAATGCATCTCAAATTTCACTTGAGCCTCCAGACGTGAGCAATTAAAGTTATGAAAAGATGCCGAAAACTTTAAAAATCACCGTATCACTGAGTTTGGCAAGGACAAATTTCATGTTGATGTTTGGGGTTCTTTTCTGTGCTCAGTGCCAACATCTGAAAGATGAAAATGTGGCTGGAATGCTGCAACTCTATTTTAACAACCAGGACTAACTCTGAAAATGAGAAATGTTAATATAAAACTAATTTTTCATTCATTTTCTGTGTATTTTTTAAAAAAACAATTTTTCTGAAAATACAGAATACAGACAGAAATATTTGGTATATGTAAGAAACAAATTGCAGTTCTATTGATTTGATTTTATTATAATGATTGATGGCAAAGGTAGGCTTTGAACTTGTTTAAAAAATGTAAATATATCAATAAAACATAGTGTTTGATTGATACCTATTGTGGTACGCCAGCCCCCCTTTCTGACATTCACCCACTGGCAACAGTCCCTATAGGCAGTGGGGCCTAAGGTAATCCCACTCCAGTCCAGGTGAGTCTCTGGGTCTTCCCCTCTCTTTGGCCCTTCCCTACAGGGCAAGCGGGTGCAGGCCTTTCTGTAGGCCTGAGGGGCTGTCTCCCCAACCTTAGCAACCGCAACCGCAACCGCAACCTCTCCCTCTCCCTCTCCCTCTCTCTCTCCCTCTCCCTCTCCCTCTCCCTCTCCCTCTCCCTCCAGCAACTCCTTCCTCTCCTCCTCCCAGTCTGTAGTGCAGGCAGGGTTTAAGTACACCTGGGAAGGTTCTTAATTGACTCCAGGTGCCCCTGATTGCCCAGCTGTAGCCTCTCTCCTGCCTGTAGGGAAGAGGGCTTTGAGCATTCTAGGGCTCAAATATCGGCCCTGAAGTACCCTGCCGTAGCCATCTGGCTTGGCTTTACCACACTATATATACTGTGGCTAGGGAAACTAACATTCAGTGTTTTGTTTTAATCACAGAAAAACGCAGATTTTTATGGTTTTTTTATCGGAGAACGTTTGGGCTTTTTATCACAGAAAACTAGGTTCCCTGCTGCTGCCCAAAAGTGAGATGCATTTGGTGTGGTTGGAGATTTTACAGCATCATCCCAAAACACCGTGGTTAGCTGTAGACATTGCACACTGTTTAACAGGGTCAAACATGTTCCTGCGCTGACCTAGCTGTGCTAGCCAGTGCAGATTGGTCAAGTAAATGGCCACACACTTGCACTACCCTTCCCTATCTGTTCTAGGGTGTCTATCACTGCTGTTGATGCTACAATTCTCTGGTCTTTGGGTTATGAGAGGACAAGGACTGCAATTATGTTAGTTTCTGCTTACAGCTGCAAGGGAATTAAGGGAAGACCCCTTAATTTCTCCCCATCTAATGATGCAGGCATGAACTAACATTTACATTTTTGCTCCAAAATACATTACTGTAGTTGGAGGTATCATCTTTTGCTTTCTATATTATGGCCCAAATTTTCAGAAGTGCCATCTAATTTGGAATGCCTCAGTTTCTGGGTCTTCAATGGCTGTACTCAGCCCTTCCGAAAGTCAGGCCCTTGAGAAAGTGTCTTATGTTGGACTTCTCAAAATCAAGGCACCGAAAATGTGGGCTTCAAAATATAATTATTGGGTTTGGTTTTGGATTTTAAATGTGTCTACCAGCCATAACAGAGACATTCTCCTTCATTAACATCATTAAAAGTGATGCTAATAATAATCTTTCATGAATATCTCTAAAAGGAAACAGCTCAAGATTTAAAAAGGTAACATTTGAACTATACATGTTTAAAAACTAGAAAGATTAAAAGGTCAAAGTTAAAAAATATATACTTTAAATAACACCAGATGGCTGTGGAGTAAACACAAGGGTGAACTCACTCTAGAGTCCTGCCACCCTGATAAGCGCACACAGTCTCCAGAACCCCACAAGTGAATTACAGCCTGTGTGCACATTTGGGCCTGGTCTACACTTACCTTTGGGATTGGGCAGCAGTCGACGGGAGAAATGCCAGTGATGTAGAACACTTGCGTATCTCCCGTGGACTTCGCAGCGTCTGCTCCGCACGCCATTCACCCTGCGCTGCACTGACGGGAACAGTGTTCCCTTCAACGCAGCACCACGCCACTTACCGGGGTGGTTTTCCTCCGTCAATTGCTGGATTGACGGAGCGGATCTCCACAGACCACTCAGTTGATCCAGAGCAATTGATCTGACGGTGAATTTTCTGCTGTCAGTGTGGACCCAGCGTTGGACTGTTGATTATCTGATATATATCCAGGCCTGCTTGGCATGTGGTTAGAGCCTACCTTTTTTTTTAACTTAACAACTGTTGGATAAATAGGGCCAATTCCTCAGATACACAGGCAGTAGCTAGTGACTGCAGTGGGAGGTGAATGCATATCCAAGGGCAGAATTTAGCCAAGAGGCATTAACTAATCAGGAACTGAAACCCTGCAACCAGTCCTGTCCCCTTACACAACCAAGAACTTTATTATTAAACACTCCATGTAATAATATTGAATGTTTGTTCCTTGAGTTGCCTCTACAAACTTATTTTAAAAATTAATACAATAAATTATTCTTTTATTTTCCTGGCATAATTATTTGAAAACCACTCTTGCTTCCTTTTTAAACTTTAGTTTTAGCACTCATATTGCAGTATATATTTGATGGTTTAGTTTGGTTCATTATTTTCCCCCACTTTGGCAAATAAATTTTATTTCAGACAGCTGTGGAAAGACTCTCTTTGTCTGTACATTATTTAATAATCACTCTGCCTTCGTCTGTGTTTATGGCATGGCACATTCCTATCAGATTATTGTCTAACTTGAAAAATTTTATTTCGACCCCAGAAGCATTCCTTGTGTTGCCCAACCAGGATTCATCATTCATTGTTTTGCCAATTGACTTGGAACTATGATTGCAATAAAGAATTCTAACACTGAGTTACAAGGACTGACTCTTTCCTGATCGACCCTAGTTTCTTAAAGATGTCTTTGTAAAGAAACTATATCCTTGTATGGGTAACATCTTTAAGACCCCTCCTCCGTCTTCTGAAGGAACTCTTTAAAATTCTTCTCTGGGCATGTGCAGCCAGAGTTGAAATTACGACAGAAGACTCCTAATAGTTCAGAGAGCCAGCTCTCTTTCTTTGCTTCTTGCACGTGATCCTTATTTTAGGCTAGCAGCCTGTTTGAAACTTCTTTGATTCTTAGATTGTAAGCATTTAGAGGCAGGGCCCATTTCTACATCTGTGTTTTTACAACACATAGCACAACAAGGCCTTTGAGCACTTCTGCAATATAAATATGAAATAATAATGATGATGATTGCTAGGTTGTGGCTATTTAAATTTGAGTTGCCTTTTCCATAACAGTCTCTCCTGTTTCTTCGCTCTTATGCCAGGGTTCACTGACAGGTGAACATTGCAGTGTGAAGGCATGAAACAGAGCAATATTTCCACTTTCTAAAGAGAATTTTCTGTGAGACGAAAGCAAAGGAAGGCAACAAAAATCAGTTGCGATTTCCTTTACAATAGTAAACTACTGAAATGCACTAAGGGGAATTTTACTTCTCCAAAGGCATTTATTCTTCTTGAAATTACAGTTTTTGCTAGATACTTCACGCAATCTGTTTAATTCCATAGCTGCAGTTTTATAATGTGTTATCAAGCATGAATACCTGATGTTCTTGGAGGATGGCTTTTCCTTTAATCTGCCAAGGTGGTGTCCTTATCAGATTGTACCTTGTGTTGTACCCATCTATTTATTTCACTGATTCTTGTCACATAGGAAATGCATACAGTGTTTGTGTGCTTTTTTTCTTCTAGATGCTTTTGCAGCTCAAAGCATTCCTTACTTTACTAGCATCTCAACGAATATACCATCACAGTCTAAAATTATTATTGGTCCCTTTTTCTTTTTCCCACCAGTGTCAGATTTTTGGTATATTCCATTGTTTTGTTTTCCAGACATTCCACAGTCATAAATAATAGTCATGTTGATATTATACTGAGGGCACATGAATTGAACTGTAAGCAACCATTGTATGAGTGCATGGGGTTCTTTTTTTTTCCAGGCCGTATGCTGTGGTTTGCATGTTTTCCATCTGACTGACTAATGATAGGATTCCTTCGTGCACCTCATGGAAGAACTGAATTTTCAGACGGTAGGTTATTTATTTATTTATAGTTAGAAATTCTGTAACTAGTCCCTGTTGTTTCTTTTGACTGAATGTAATCTGCAAAATGTGAGAAGACCTAAAAGAAAAAAGCTCCAAGAAGCCAAATAATTAAAATTCCAAATGCTAAAGTTACCCTTTATCTCAGCTACTCGTGAGCTTGATTCTGATTTCACACTTATATCTATCAGGAGTAACTCCACTGAAGTCCACAATATTATACCACTATGTAATACCACAGCAAGTGATATCTGAACCAGACCCTCCATCTCTTAAGTGCAACAATGAAGATGCATATGACAGATACAGTATTTTGATATGATTTCATTAACTGGAAGATTTTGAAGTAGATATGTAAATAATTCATATACTGTATTATTCACCTATTCCCAATAGTGTTTAATAACTTTAAATCTCACATTTGAAGAAGGGAAATGTTCATATCTTAAGACTAAAGCAACTTGCCGTGTAGAATTGTAATCAGAGAGATTAGCTAGTGTTAGCATGCATCTCTCATATCTTAAATGTGGTTTCAAGGTTATGCAACAACTGAAGATATATAGATTTCATTATCTGACCTTACAAAGAAATCAGCTATGCTGAAAGAGACACCCACTTCCTGGAATTCTATTTTAAAGGAATTTCTTCATGTAGGCCTGTTACTAACAGCATCTTAGACATTTTAAATAATTTTTTTCAAATTGAATGTCTTTGATTTATTTTTGGTAATAATATTAATGAAACTGGGGACAGACCTGTTGTCATTCTGGCATTTGCTGATACACAATATACTAGTATATTATTCTGGCACAACCATATTGTACACAGTGATGTCAAAGCCTATCTGTCTGTTTTCCCTTTCCTTCCTTAAAGGAATAGTATTTGATTCAGCTGAAGCATGGTTATATGCGTCTCCAGAGATATGACTGTTCATTTTAATGTATCATTTATTTCAATTATTCATTCTTAATATGTCTGGGCTGACATAGCTATTTTTGAAGGTCTGCATGTTTCCCATCACCTTTATTGTTTCTGGTTTATGCTCGGTACAGTTAGAGGTGAACTCCTAACAAGAATATGAATGTGAGGAGCATTTCCAATGCCCTGGTTAAAGCAAACATTAACTATTCTTCTTTACATTCCCTTCCCAGAGTCCCTCCGACCTTTGCCCTGCTTTTCCAAACCAGGACTATCGTACACTTCTGTGGTCTCCCAGCCATAGCAGAAGATTTCAGATGAAAACTCTGCAGCTAGATATTATACAGGATGGCACAGTGTCTCACTGTCCCATTAGACCCACCAGACATGAGGGGTGAACAGCACAGGGAACTGGTTTCCACCCCATGTGTTAGATGGCTGGCATATATTCCTCCTTCCTCCATCAGGTATAACAGAATACAAGAAATTAGGACAATGACTCACACTCTAAATGTAGAAAGACCCTTTGTGAGCCTGTTGTGTAATGAGCACCGATATATCCCGTTCCTTCAAACCAAGGACTGTTATGTATGCATAGCCATAGCCTCACATGGTCAGTTAACAGACACATTATTGGGCTGCTTAGTCAAAGTCCACACAACTATTTTTAGTGTTCATTTTTCTTCTAATGTATGTATATATTTCCTTTCCTTTCATATCAGATTGCTAATTGTTTTTAAAGGTATTAAATGTTTAGGCTAAAGTAAGCTGCAGCTTTGTGAATTTAACTAGAAAAATGTATTGCCAAAGGAAATAAAACAAAAGAGCACTGGATTGTTATTTTACTGAATGATGAAAAAATAGCAACCTTGAAATGCAATCATGTCCAGTAACATTGACTTATAAGTATCCAGTATAGCCCACGCTTGTGGTTTTATTATGAGTCTCACAATATCTGGTGTTTTTCTTAAAGACCCAGTTCCTAGAGTTATGCAATTACTGAAGAATCTCAGCTTTCAATTTAAAAAAGTAAATGCTTAGCCCCCTGTGATGGGATATACAAACCCCACATTGGACAAGAAGGGGTTAAGGAGGTGCTCTGGACTCAGCTAGTCCCACCTTGCCACTAATGCAAACAGCAACGACAATAATGACAAATGACAACAATGAGGATCTACTAATTGTTAAAGTTGAATTTAACTCTTGCTGGTTTGTAAATAGTCACACATTGTTCTAGTCAATTACTGAAGCCATTAGGCAACAATGATCATGCAGAATCAATTTTATATTGTGACAGGGTCAGGCTAGATGGCTACCAGAGAGAGCTAGAAAAGCCAATGTATCAGCCCCAGGCTCAGCAAGTCCCATTTCCCCTGGGAGCTGAGCAGAGTTACTTCAGGTTAATTAACACACCTGGAGCCAATCAAGGCCCCACCTAGGAATTGTTAAAAGCCTCCCCTATCTATTGTCATTCTAATTGCCAGATTTCATGAAGAAGCAAGATTCTTTGTCTATCAACTGTAAGTAGGTGCTAATGAGGATCTAAAGATAAGAAAGAAAACATTTTTAAAATCAAGTTCCTGTTTCAATGATATTTTAACAAAGGGCAACTAAGGTTCAAATTGAGGAAGAACAGAAGAAAATGGTCCTAATGACTAAAATTGTTGAATAAAAGGAGGTAAATATCATGAGGGGAGGGCCAAAGCGAAAGAGAATTTTCTTGTTAAATTAGGTTGAGGCCTGAGACCAAGTGTTCCACCATTTATTAGACGATGGTCCATAATAAAATCTTGGACACTTCTTTCACAGGTGTAGTCATATGGCAGAAGCCTGTAAGTTGAGTGAAATACTGACTTCTATCCCATTTTTAGGGTCTGGCTGAATGCTGTTATCTTCTGTGCTGCACTATCATGTGGAAGGCATTTGACTTCTGGGCCTTTCATAACAAGTTTCCTGCTTCTGTAAAATGAAAACAACTCCTTTTTAATGGAGCTTCTGAAATCATGTTTTTTTACTTGAAGAAAATATATCTGAATCTTCAAAATCATCCTGGGCTGGAATAGTCATGAAAATAGAAATCATTCATTGTGAGATGATTTAATGCTTGGCACCGAATGTCTTTGTTAAATGGATATCCCACTGCTCAACGCCCTACAAATTCAGTATGTTGCATAGGCTGTTATTGAAAATATATGTATCATCACTTTGTGGGAGCCACAAGATCCTCTCTGTTCGCATATGCATGTAAGTGCTTATTTTTGCCCTCTTGCCCGGAAGCACATATTTCAGGACATCTGACTTGACAAAGCATTTTAGTATTCTCACTGTGGACACAGGCTGGATGTTCTCAGCATTGCCATTTGTCTTCTCTGTTGCTTTTCTTCTATACCCATCCCTCCTCCTCCTTATGCTGGCACTGCTACAGCTTTCAACTGCAGCCACTAATGGGAGAAGCCAAATTTCCTTAGTGAATGCCTTCTAAAACCAATCTGTGGTTCAGCCAGTGGGGCAAATAGAACATCAACAGCTGGAACACCCTTCTTTCTTTCACATCCCTTTACCCTTCACCAAGAGCTTCACCTCAACTACTGCCAAACTCTGACAGCTCAGGAAGCAAAAGCCTCTTCATTTTGGGCTCCAGCACAGGTCTCCAATACAAAACATTGCTGCCAAGCCACTCGGCCAGTTTTAGGAATGTGTTTTTAATATTCATTGTTCACTGTTACCGATGTGCGTAGCCCAATTATTTTAATGCTTTGCACATGTGGTTATGAAATGTGTGCCTTTAAAGTTGTGCCAGTTTTTTCCTCTGTAACCAAAATATATTATTTCTACCTATGTTCCAGTTTGCCACACATTTTAAAAAAAATGTTATGTCAAAGATTAGATTAGCAACTACACAAGCAATGCAACCAAAGCAAGACTAACTGATTTTTTTCATAAAGGAACAGTATTTTTAATTGAAGTTTGGGGGGGATTTCTTTCTCTCTTTTTTTTTTAACCCCCATCTTGTCCACACAAACAGACAAATAAATATTTACACACATACACAGTGCATGTGCACATCTATAGTGAAACAAAATCACCCACTTCCATTGGGTACTGGCTAGGCGACTGCATTCCACTCCATTGGACTGCACTCCGCTCAAATCTGGCAATGGCAATCCTTGCACTCATGACCGCCGCCCTTGATTATTTTAATTTAGTATATCAAAGAATGAAGTGATGCACCCTGAAAATCTTCAGCTGTCACAGAATGCAGCATTCCATCTGCTGAGCAACACTGGTCACCACAAGCTCATCATGTAAGTGCTCTGCTTTCTGCATTGGATTCCCAAAGAACACTGAGTCCAAATCAAGGTCTCCAATCTGATTCAAAGACCTCCACAAAATTAGATGTTTTCATCCTCAGCTGTAACCTCTCCAGCCAGCTATGTTCTGCTGGAGCAATTGACCGATTTGGAATGCTCATGAGTACAGGAGACACAATTTTCACAGCAGCTTTGAAGCTCACCCCTAGAATACATAATGACCACAGAGCTCACTGAATTTAGAACTAACTTAAACTCATATCTTCAGCCTACTTTTCCCACAATAAATTCTTTACATAGTCACACAATGCTTCCATTTACATGCATCTGCCAACCAATTACTGTTGTTTCTCCAAAAAGCAGAAAAGATAGAAAGGGGTTGTTGGTTTGCAAATACTTTGGAGGTGGTCAGATTCCAGAGTGATGGCGGCTATATAACAAGACAGAGAGAGATAAATACAATCTAGTTAACCTAGATTTAACAAGATTATCTAGTAATAATCTAACTGCACTGCACCTTGTGTAGTCATTTAAACTTGTGGAAAATGTATTGCATTATTTAAAATCTTCTGTTTTAATAATTTGATGTATCACACAGGCAAAGAATTTCTTTTTAGTTATATAACTGTGACAATGTCACTTTATCAGCATCTCAACAGTTCTAGTCATAATTCCAGACACACCAAATGTCATACAATGAGGCTTTTTTAAAAAGATGCCAATAGAAGACAAAAAATGCCAAAGATTGACACCTACATTTTCAAAGTGCTGTGCAGAGATTTCATTGTGCAAGTCCTAATGATGCCAGTGATATAATACCCTTTATTGCACTCCTCTCTAGAGGACAGCATGCCCACAGAGAAAAGTCTTGCATTCAGAGGTAAAGGTAGCAGTGACAAAGCTCATAAGGAGCAAGTTTGTGTGTCCCATCACACATGTGCTATGGCCAACAGCTTGTCAATTGAAATTTTCCACTGCACTGACAGGTGGTCACAGAGACGGCTGGGGCCAAGGACACACATGGCTTTAAAGGCCAAGAAATTGAGTTTTATTGGCAATCATGCTAACTGCAATATTATGCTGCCACTGCCTTACCTGCTGCCTGTTGAAACAGCTTTAGTTTCCAGGTGGCCTTCAGCACCAGCCCTATATATAAGGCATTGAAACAGTACAGCTTTCAGGCAATAATGGTATAGATCGTTGTGGACAAGGGAACAGACTCTGGGCCAGCCAAAGATGTAGATGCATTTCTGGACACCACTGCTATCTCTGAGTCCAGGAATCGAGATGAACCCAGTAGGACCTGAGAAAGTAACACAGCTTTAATCAGCAGAGCAGCTGTGCTTTAATGAGAGCAAATTTGCTCCTTCCACCATAGTGCTTCCCCTTGCCAAGCACCATTAACTCCATTTTACTCAGAAGCAGTTTGAAGCAGGTGGTTTTCATCCAGAACCCTACTTCACTAGGATATTAGGACACCAGGGAAAGTGTACTAACCTTGCTGGCTGAGGAAGAAATATGAGGGATACTCATCAGAATACTGATAGCACTGAACTGAACTGCCATCCATGTTGTTTTACAGTGTTTCCTGGTGAGTTTATATGTACCAGTATGCTTAACAAGAAAGGCAGCAATATCCTGACAGTTTTCACAGGTAAGGGTCCTTAGGAAAGAATCTAAAGCTGCCCTTCACAACCCTTTGTGAAAGGATGGTACACACCCAGTTTAAAGTAACCCATCAACTCTTGCCAGGTTTTATGGACAATTTATCCAGTCCTGATGGTGAACAGTATCAAAGACTACCTGTAGCCTTAACAGATTTAGCATGGACATCCAGCTTTAGCATGGACATCCATGCACATACGGAGTAGTTCATCTTTAAGCATTGTCTTTGAGTTGTGTTGAAGCCTTGTTGGATGAGATGCAGAAAAGACACACAAGAAAGAGAAAAATCAGATGACACAGCGGGTGGTCATACCACTCTCTCATTAACCTTTCCCAGAAAGGGGAGAGCAGAGTCAAGCAGCAGCTGGTGTGATCGCAAACATCAAATGATAGGTTCTTGAGAATGGGTTGAGGAGGCGACCACAGATTTTAGGTTACAATTATGAGAACCCACATACATGCCTAGAATAAATGTAATCATCAATATTCCCACAAAGCAATAGGGTTGGGTGAACCTAGGTGCTGTGGTTTGATTCAGACAATTGCCTAAAGCTTCAGCTATTTATATGAAGCATATCCAGACCTCTTTGTTCTGGAAATCTCAGATGATCAATTTCCCTCATTAGATTTTCAGTACATCCTCATTCAGGTTGGGAAAGCATGTCTTTCATGTTGTATTTTCGTATTTCCTCATCCTCTCCTGTTTGAACACAAGATGTGGGAAGGCTGCTCAGAAGTTAATTTAAAAGCTAAAACTGAACTCTTTGAATTTCAAAAAAGCATCAGGATGGTTCTTTTCTGAGGGATGGATAAACTAATTCACAAAGAGAGATGGGACCAGACAAAGTTTTGATCTAGATTTGAATGTTCCAAAAGTTCAGTGGTGTTTGGATCTAAGGTTTTAGTTCAAACCCAGCTGTGTCCATCATTGGCTTGTCCTTACCTCCTTCTTTACCATTCTGCTACATTTTAATTTTTCTTTCTAGCTCCCCTTTCAGTTTCATCTCTCTTCCAAGATTAAAGCTTTTTTATTTTAAACACAATTCCTAAAAGAGATAAGACAGTCCCCAGTATATCTTTATTAATCCTAGTTAAGATAACATTTTGAAAGCAGAGACAGAAAGAGACTTATAAAGAGCAAGAGAAGACAGTTGTAGATCAGCACAGCAGGGACAAAGACTGATACTGTGTGAAATTATTAAAGAAATGTAAGTTAAAAATTGCCTTATGAGTGAAATCTCACATAATGTACATGTAAGTGATTTGCTGAATCAGGGCCTAAATTATTTCTCCCTCTTGGCTTCCCATTGTGCCCATCTTTTTGGTCTGTTGGATTATAAACTCTCTGGGTCTGGGACTTCTTCATATCAGAACTTGTATAGCTTAGACTCCATCTACACAGAGCTGGTTGCAGTACCAGGACCTTATTTGGTGTTGGAAATTTGTGGGCTTGATTCAAAATAGGGAAGGGAGCTTTTGTTTGGGGCAGGTAGTTCATTGGTAGGCAGTGGAAGGTTTGAATCTTTTTTTTGAGAAGGGGGGGGAGAGGGAGAGGGAGAGAGACCAATATGAATTTATACATAAATTGTATGTAGTTGTGTGAAACAAGAAACCCATGGATCACCACACCTGCCTTCACAGATCCAGTAACCACCCCAAACACACCAAGAAATTAGTTATCTACAGCCAAGCATTCAGATACCACAGAATATGCTCCAAGGAGCAAGTCCAGGATACACACCTTAACGCACTTAACACGGGCTTCACCAAACAAGGACACACCACCGGAGAAGTAGATTACATCATGGAACAGGGACACTCAAATACCTTGATAAAGCCTGCTTCAATACAGAAATAAACCCCCTCTGGATGCACACCCCTAGTTGACACCTCCCACTCCACACTGGAACCAATATAGGCATCATCAAACAATTAAAATCCATACTTGATGGGGATGCCATTCCAAAAGAATCTTCCTTGAACCCCCTTCTTCTGGCCTTCAAACAACCCATCAACCTCCCCAGGTTCATCAGCAGAAGCAAGCTTCCCACAGATCAGGACACACCGTAATAACAGATGCAAAATCTGTAGACATATCATCATAGCAGCAGAGATCAACAGCCCACATCACACCTTTCAAGATCCATCAGACCTACACGTGCCTATCACAAGATATGGTGCACCTCATCCCATGTACTAAATGCGCCAATAGCAATTATGTGGGTGAAACCAGACAATCACTACACTCCCAAATGAACTCACACAGAAGAATGATAAAGACAAAAACACAACACCTGTATGTGACAGCTTTTTCACAAAGCAGTCACACTATATCTGACCTATCAGACTTCAATCTCAAAAGAAACCTGCAAAACTCCTTCAAAAGATGAGCTTGGGAGCTTTAATTCATAACTTAGCTAAATTCTAAAAATCATGCACTGAACAGAGAAACTGGATTTATGGTTTATTACAACAATCTGTAACCCACTAACCACTCCACCCAGCTTTTCTTTTTCCGGCCCCATGACTGGAGAAGAGTTAAGGGCTACTTCATTTTGAATGGTCCCCTGGAATGTGTTAACTGCTTATGCTAAACAATCTATTTCCTCTTGTGTTTAACTGTGACACAATGGGTGTGTCTACACAGCATTGTAAACCTAGGGTTGGTGCAGAATTAGTCAAACCGTGGGATGCACCCCTCTAAGAAACGTTCATGGGGATGCAGCTGGGCCAGGGGACACCCCTTACAGGGGATGGGGAGGGAGTGCTACCCAGTCCCACTCTGCCCCGAGCTCTGCTCTGAACCTGGTCACAGCCTTGGCGCCTGCCCACCTGTTGCAGCATGTGGCCCCAGTGCCTGGCCTCTGCCTCAGCCCTCAGTCGTGGCATGTGTCCTTGATGCTAGGTCCCTACCTCAGCCTCGGTCCCTAGTTGCAGTACGCAGCCTCGACGCCCAGTCCTTGCCTCAGCACGTGGTCTTGGTGCCCAGCCTCCACCTTGGTCATGGCACCTAGCCCCGGTCTCAATGCCCAGCTGCAGCCGTGGCCTCAGCATTCAGCCCCCAGCCCCTTCCTTTGATCCTGGCTGCTGGGACTGTGGCCCTGCTCCCAGACCCACCTGGGGGGGGTGGCACAGACAGGACTAAGGGCAGGATGTGGGGTAAAAAGTTTGGGGACCTCTGGGTTAGTGAGACTTGAGTCAGCTGACTCACAGCAGGGAACCCTGGGCTTGAAGACCTACACTGCATTTTAAACCTAGGTTATGGATTTTCTCACTTGTGCTTGAACTTAGGGCTCTGGTATCCACACTGCAGTGCACTTACCGGAGTCAATGTAACCCTATCCCAGAAAGCCTATTGCTCCTCTCCCCATTGTTGACTCTCTAGCACTACAAATATGTTGCATTGTGGGAAAACTCTACTGTCCATCCTGTTTCCTAACTGTGATGGTGCTATTGATGGGACTTAAGTGCCCATAAGGAGCACACGAGTACCTGAACTGCATGATTAGCTGCTTTGGTAGTGGTCTCAATAGAATGACTGCAGTTTGAGAAAGCTTTATACTGAATTACCATCTAATCTGAGACTTGGACTCTCCACTTCTTGCCAGAAAAATGCCCAGGTGAACTTGTTCTGAGGATAATTAGGACAGCTGGCTACACAGTTGTCAAACTATTAAAATGAAACTCTGCAATTCTTAACTTTTAAAATGAGATGTTCAGGGAAGGTGTTTTTGTTGGGTGGTTTGCTTATTTTTGTCTGCTTGTTTTTAAGTTTGACATAAAATGTAGGTTTCAGAGGAAAAACACACATACCCCACCTTGCTGTTGCCGACTACAGAGCAGTGAAGTGCATCCCCAAGGCTTAGGACGAAGTGTTTTCCGGCACCCCCCTGGGATCCCTTATCCCTACCTCTGGCTATGCCCCAGGAGGCAGGGATAAGGGATCACTGTGAGGATGTAGGGAAGTTTTGGGGCTGGTTCCCACTCATCACCCTGACAGCATGTAGCCTAGGCGCCCTTGCACACACAGCCCCAGGAAGGGCAAGGGGGGCCTGGGTGTAAGAGCCAGAGAGCAGAGCGTAGACCAAGAGCCACCCTGCAGGACCAGGAGGGATGACCCTCAACATCCCAGCAGCCAGGAGCCATATCTCACCTGTCATCTTTGCTCCCTGCTCCGGGAAAGCTCTGTGCAGCAGCCAGGAGGAATTGGAGCTGCCATTACAGGAAATTTTTGGGGCTGGCTCCCACTTGCCCCCCTGACAGTGCACACTGCCCGTGCACCCCTGTACAGTCAGCTTTGGGGGCTGGCGGGAGGGGCAAAAGGGCAGAGATTAGATTAGGAACCAAGCAGCTGCCCTGCAAGGAGGGGGAGTGGCCAGGGAGTCCTCCTCACCCAGCTGGCCCTGCTGAGGCCAGGAACTTGGTCACTTTCCCTCCCTGCACGGCAGCCACTTAGTTCCCACTCTGCTCTTTGTTCCTTGCTCTTGGCCTCTCCCCATTTCTTCAGTCCCAAGATGGGAAAACAGTAATGGGGAGAGTATTTCCACCTTCAGCACAAGCAGCTGAGCTCGTGACCCTAGTGGATATTCTAAAGGAAACTGACTCTCATCAGGATGTTTGGATTACGTCTGACTCAGATTGGGTCATAAGGGCTTTGATAGACTGGCTGCTGATTTGGAAATAGAGAGAGATGAAGACGGCAGAAGGAAAAGTGATAAAATACAGTAACCTGCTGCTTCAGGCATGGACATGGGCCAGTGAAAGAACCGGAAAAATACAACTATATAAGGTAAAAGCCCACCAAAAAAGAGATTCGGAAGAGGCATCCCTAAACAGTAAAGCTGATTCTTTGGCAAAGGAGTCTGTGTTCATGGATGAGGAAAGTTAATGGACTGTTTCAATCGAAATAGACACTCCTATAAGAGTGGTTAAGATGGAGAAAATGGATACACCCTTAGATATTATAGAAATTTAGGAGAAAGACCAAGAGATCCAAAGATTACTGGAAAATTGGGAAGAGAAAGGCTGGACCATCTACAAAGACTGAAATAGAATTGTTTTTGTAGCCAGCAAGGAGTTGCAAGATGATATACTGATACTATTAGGCCCTACCTGCATTAGAAAGGAATTGATTAAATTGGTACATTGGGACATTTTGCAAAAGACAAGGCGTTAGAAAGACTCAGTAAGGTTGTCTGGTGGTCTAACGTTGGCAAACAGAGGAACATATAAACATGCTTGAACTGCGCGCATAACAACTCAGACACCAGAATCAACAAGGGCCCTTTGCGACATCAGCCTTTTGTCAGGCCATGGAAAACAGTACAGATAGACTATATTGGTCCTCTACCTGCAACTGGATCTAACAAAAGGTACGTCCTAGTGATAATAGACCACTTCAGCAAGTGGATAGAGGCACACCTCACAGCGAATATCACGGCCATCACAACAGAAAAGATGTTACTGAATGAAGCCTTTTCCAGGTTTGGAATTCCAGAAGCCATTGATTCAGATCAGGGCCCCCACATGTCAGGCCCTAGGAATTAAACAGCTATTCCATACTGAAGGACATCCGCTATCTTCAGGACTTATAGAATGGTCGAGCCGAAGCCTAAAGGCCTGTCTATGAAAAATGGTGTATGGGTCTGGTAAAGATTGCAATCTTAGGTTGCCACTGATGCTTATGGCAATGAGGATTAAAGTGGGCGTGCATAGATTCACACCCCATCCGGTGTTCATGGGAAGAATGATTTGGTGGGTGCAAGGAGGAGATTCCCCCCCCCGATGAATTTCAACCATGTATTAAAGTAGAGGAATTTGCCTCAAAACTGAAGGTACGTCTACATTGATGGCAGCAAAGCTGCTGCCATTACATTGACCTATCTGGATTGATTGAGCAGTCAGTGAAGACCTGCTCAATCAATCCAGAAGTTGACGCTAGTAAACCACTCCCTCAAGTGGTGTCGCGCTGCGTCGATGGGAACGCAGTTCCCATTGGCACAGTTCAGAGAAGCTTGCGTAACTCCCGTCGACTGCCACGGAATCTCTGGGTAAGTGTAGACCAGGGCTGATACACCATATTTCTGAAATACAAATGAGGGTAGCCCATCAGTTGCATAAAAACTTACAAACTATGGACAATTGCTTAGGGAAAAAGCTAAAACACTGGGAATGGGAAATAGGAGATCAATTTTCGTATAGATACTTTTTGGAAAAAGGGCATGTACTTAGCTGTAGGGGGTAGGACCAATTTTTAAACACAAATAAAGCAGGTCCCACAATCTATGAAATAGAGCTGTATCATAGAGGAAGAAATGTTCCATGATGAGGTACCACTACCTTGGCTCTAGCCGATGGGGGATGGACATATATGTATCAGCAGACAGTCAGAAGTGCTATATAGGTTGGCATGCAAATATTTTGGGAGAGGCTGTAGGGAATTTACATTCCCACCAAGGAACCAACCAGGTTATTATCATGGGACAGATATTCCTGCAAACCCTGGGTAAACCAGGACAATGCAGCTGGTATACCTCAGATGAGAAAAGTTTCCACTTGCTTGTGTCATGTAAGAGTACTACTGGAGTAACTGGGTCAAAATGTGCTACCTATATGCAAAATTACCTCATAATGAAAATGGGAGGAAAAGAGGTGAATATAACACTAGATTTTGTGTCAAACTTAACTCAAGTTTTAGTTCGATTTGTGGCAAACTGCCGGCTTCTCCCTAGTGGGTCTCACACTTTTGCCTCTTGTAGTGGGCCAGGGTGTTGCCAGTTAACCCATCTCCCCAGGGAGGGAGGTAGGGACCCGGGCCTGCCTCCTCCTCCAGGTCCCAGCCCAGGGGCCCTACAAGTAGCAGCTATGTGCTGCTGGCATCGTACTTTTCCCCGAGCTATTTTCCCTGCACTGTCCTTCTGGCTTTTTGAGACCAGTACCTTCCTCAAGACTCCACCTCTCTTCTACACACCACTGTACTCTGTTTGGCTCCTCTTCAGAACTTGACACACCACTGTACTCCATTCAGCTCCTCTTCACAACTCCACACACACCCCTCCGTAGCTCAGTAGCACAGCACACCTACTCCTCCAGCTCGTGCACTGTCTCTCAGGAGCAGAGGGTTTTTATCAGGCACCTGACTGGGCCTTAAACAGCTGCCCCCAATTGCCCTCTAATGACTCCGGCTACTCTACAGGGAATAAACCCAGATCATTCTAGAACTTATATACTGCTCTTCCAGTATTCTCCAACTGGCCTCTGCCCTTGCTATACCACAGATTGTATATGGGCACAGATGAATATGAAACAGTGGTGGCATGCCGTAAATTGGTGGAACCAATTCATATTGTCGGTGGGTATAGGAATCAGTAGTGCCTAGAAAATTCCCAGCCTATTGAATACAGTACCTCCTGCAGCGGGACTATTCACATATGGGTGCAAAGAAATGACAGTGGACTGTGGTACATAACCAGCTTGTATGGGCTAAGATATCAAAAGAAGGTAAGCAGTGTGAGTCCACCACAGATCAGTCATGTGGGGCCAGTGCTAATAAATTGGTTGTATAAAAGGAAAGTGCTAATAAAACCCAAGTACAATTTGGTAAGTGTAGTCATGTCATTTCCAGTATTGGTAGCTACAGTACAAAAGTGCCACCAACCTTTTGTGGAAACTGCCATGATAGTGTGGAATAATTGGATAAAAGATTTTGTTCCCAAATCCAAGGTAATGAGAAAAAGATTTAACTGTCAAGGTTCAAGGAGGATTGGGGTTTGGTCTAGGTGTAAAGAATTCTGTAGATGCAGAAAGTCTGGCGATGCGTATAAGGAACTTGAGTCTAGACATTGCCCTGCTGGAACCACCATTTTCCTTCTTATTAGAGAAAATGGCATATTTGAGTTTAATATAACCCAAGTCATGATGAATTGATTTCAGGTCCAACAAAAGAATAACCAAATTCTACTAGGAGGGTTTGGGAGATTAAGGGATGATGCAGGATGATTAATAGCCTGTACTCAAGCGCAAGCCTGGATATCTTCTGCCTCCAGTGAGTTTCTTAGATCTGGATAGAGAGGAGTGATCCCATTGGAGCTAGAAAACTTAATAACCCATTTAGAGAATATACAATAAAGAGTGGTGGAGTCTTGTTAATTTCACATACTACCCTGTATCACTGTAGGAAGGAGAAGTGGCCTTCCTCAGAGGCTGGGCCCGAGGAAGGTCTGCAGGAGTGAACACAGACTGTGAAAGGGGCGGCAGGCCAGTCTGCCCGGCAACCTGGGACCTGGACAGCAGTAGGTCCGACTGACTGGCCAATCTACCCAGAGAGCCATGGGGCTTCTTCTAGGGCTGGGATGATAAAAGACAGGGCTCACAGCTCAGTGAGAGACTGGCTGCCACTGGGTGCAGACATGCCGTCCCGCCAGCTGCAGCGTAGGCCTGATCCCAGCCAGGCCGCTCCCCGAGCAAGGGCCTCCCCCAGCAGACACACCAGGGACGGCCCAACTTACCGGGGCCACAGGACTGGATAAGGCCTCCAGGCCCCAGGGACTGGGCCAAGCCCCTGATACTCCAGGGTGGGAGATACCCTCAGAAGCTGGCCCTGACCTAGACGAGCTGCCGGACGTCAAGCCTCTGGAGATGGGACCTGACCTGGATGAGCTGCCTGACGCCAAAGGCCCCCAGGAACCCTGCGACCTGGAGGACCTGCCCCTCGCCGAGGAGCTCTCCGCCTTGCTGCCTGTCGACCAGGAGGGATTGCTGAGCCTGCCGCAGGCCAAGTACCCTGTCAACCCCGAGGACCCTGAGGAAGCAGGTATCTGGGGGTACGGGGAGGAAGGAGCCCAGGGACAGCCATAGCCATGGCTGAGTTCGAGGCACGACCTGTCGGCGTGTTGCGGCGGGACCCCCGCTGACACAGTGGCAATGCCTGTGCCACTGCTAGGGCCCTGGGCTGGGACTCAGTGAAGTCGGGTGGGCCTGAGTCCCCCTCCCCCTTCCCTAGGCACCTGGGAAATGCATTGTTCCCTGGTGCTACAGTGAGCCTGCTTGCTTGTCCGCCCTGCCGAGGGCCGGGGCAACAGATTAGTGGCTAGCCCACCCTGCCGAGGTCTAGGGAAAAGGCTACTAGACTGCTCTCATAGTCTGAGGACCTGGACTAAGCCAGGTGTAGAGACATTAACGTTCCCCCTTTTTGGAAGGTGCAGTGGCCTTCCTCAGAGGCTGAAGGTCCGCAGTGACTAGCCCGGACCGAACGCCGAGCTACAATCACAAAGAGTGATTGCAATCATTCTAACTATAAAAAAAATGCTACGGTAAATTGGGTATATCGAATCATTTCTCTAGGAGTATATATAGAAGGTATAATCATATATCCTGAGGATTTATCTCTAGAAGTAAGCGAAGAGAGCAGGGTCCTATATCTAAGCAAATGCCAGGATATATTTGGTAAAGGGAATGTTAGTTTCAGTCAAATATATATGGAGGAATACATGTTTGAACAATAAAGTGGGTAAATGCCATTATAAATTAACACTATCAAAACATAATCACTCTACAGTGGCAGTAATAGGACACAGCCACATCTGTGTCAGAAGTCAATGCTCTCAGTTTATAGAGAACGGATATTATTTCAATGTGAGATATGATGAGAAAAATAATGTATGTTTGGGTAACCTCATTAGTCTACAAGAGTGTGACATTGATTATGCCTCCCCGACCCCAGAAGTCCTAGAATGGAATGTGGCTTTTGATTTATATAGCATGGTGACGCCTGTAGATTTGAGTCCCAATGTCTCTGCATTAAAAAGGTTATTAGAACACCTAGATATACAAACTCATTTAGTGAAAATACAGGAACTAGAGGAGGAAATAAGAGTAACTGTTCACCATGTAAAAGGAGAGATAACAGCGATAATGGACCAAGACTTAAAGGATACCAAATTCACACACTGGTGGGAAACCTCGTTTACTACCCCTACCAATGTCTGGAATCTTTTAATACATCCATTTGTGATTATACTAATCATACAGTTGGTGCTGATATTAATTTGGATAATATTGGTTGTTTGGATATATGAGAAATTCAAAAGGTTACATGAGTAAGATGTGATACATGTAGACTTGGAGTTGTTATGTTTACGTATATCAAGGAGGGGAACTGTTGGGTTATAATGGGGGCCGAGGTGAGAACCGAGAGATGGACGGGGTATGAAATCTACCCAGCAACTGGACTGCGTATAAGGGTTGAACTCACTGAGGTCAGGGCTGTCCGCTATGGACATAGCAGTAGCATGGGTACAGCGAGGGACAGAGATCACCTCCAGCAGACAAGCCCCTGCACTGTAACATCTTCCACTTACCTGAAGTGATCCAGCATGCTCAGCTGTGGCTCATTCTGGTCCAATCCAAGGATCCTCACCAGTATCATGACCTACACCCAGGAGGAGGAAGAAAACAATAAGTAGACTGTCCTGCTTGGATTCTGATTTGGGGTTTTTTGATACCATAAGCAGGAGTCCACGTTTAAGTGTAATATCCATAACTGTTCTGTTCTCTGATTTATTATAGTTTTGACTTGTTTTCCCTTAATAAATAATATAGTTCTTTTATAAATGATCTATGACCTATTACTACAGAAACTCAGCTGGTGACTAGATATGGGAGGGGTTCCTTTGGACAGAGTATAATTTATCACTTATAAACTACTAATATAAATCCCAACAGAAAGGACTAAATAAGTTGCCCCAAGGAACTCTGGGATATATCTAGAGGACTTCTGGGACCCACATCAAGCCAGGGCCACATGCACACAGAAAAGCAATAGGACTCAGATCCTAATTTCCACACAGCTTAACATGGGACCCTCCAGTTCTGCAGGGTCCTGGGACCCTAGGTTAAAGCTCTAAACTAACACAGCTGGTGTGTGGACACAAGAGGGTTTAGGGTTGAGCACAGGCTCGAGCCCCAGCTTACATTACTGTGTAGGTCCACCCTCTGAGTACATTTCCCAGACCTGAATAAGAGCTCTGTGTAAGCCCAAAAACTTATGTCTCTCTCACACCAATAGAAGTTGGTTCATTAAAAGATATTATCTCATTCACCTTGTCTCTCTAATATCCTGGGACCATGCAGCTACAACACCACTGCATACATTGAACACTGAAGTCTGTTGTATTCAAAGATGACTATATTATCCTCATTCCCTTTCAACTGGCCATGAAAAGCCTCCTTCGAGTCATAGCCCCTTTAGAGTCATAGCCCCAGATGCTTCTCCCTGGGAGTGACAGAGTGGAGGGGAGTGGATAGGCAGAGATTTGGCTCAATTTCCCTTGAGAGCTGGCCAGCTCTGACCAGCTGGTCAGTTGCATGGGAAGTAAGGAGGGAAGGGAAGATTGCTACCCCATGAAAACAGGTATCACAAATTACTCCCAGTAGTACACCAGGGAGTGCTGGAATGCACTGTGCCTCCAGTGCTCCTCCTGAGGCAATGCTGCTTTAACAACTCTCATTTTACTTTGGGCTATGCTTATTTGTTACGTTTTACCTCTAGAACTGGGCTCTGTGCCTGATTCTGTCTCTGGGTGGCTCTGGTGACTTCATCTCTGTGAAACAGTTTTCACATTTGTAAACCAGAACTACATTGTACTTACCTCATTTGTAAAACACGTTGAGCTCTACAGATGTAAGGTGCTTTGTGAGAGCTAGCTATTATTGTTTATTAAAGCAGGACCCCCTGGATTAATAAAATCAAACAAGTGAAATCAAAGCCAAGGAGTGAAATGGCTCAGAAAGTGGTTCAGTAGTCTGTTCCAAAGGGCAAAAGTGCAGTCAGATTGAAATTCTTCTTGACAGTCTGGGGGAAGGGAAAAAAGTAAATTTATTACCTTACTTTGAGATATGTGGAAGGCTGAAGCTTGTGAAGTGTCCTAAAGAATCTGAATTGTTTTGATGGATTCATCACTAAATCCAAATCTCCCAAAATGGGGAAAATATTGTCCATGAGAGATGGTTGTATGCTTTTCTTTGCAAAGAGTAAAGAAATAAAAAATGAAAAAGTAAAACCATTCACTTCATGATGAAAACACTCAGAAGATTAAATAATTCTCAGAGGATGAATGAATGATAATGAAACCTGCTTGATCTGGGTTAATCTTGTGGGGGCAAAACAGGCTGTAATCTACACCATAAGCAAAGATTGAAGATGCTGTATTATATTAAAATCTAAATTAATCCTATTTATGGGTGATAATATGCACTGTTCCTGGGGAATTTGCCTAATTTATTACTTTAAAATAATTTTGGCTCTTCTCAGGGACAGCAATAGGAGTGGCAGAACCTATCCATTTACCCTCCGTCAGCCTCCAATGGCATGGAGATTTTACATATGAATTGGGATTATTTTTATCTGGTTTCACATTTAATTTCATGGTATTAGATCCTTGTTAATTTTCTTTCCATGCACCAACTGGTGTCACCTCTCATCTTAAATTTTCAACCTGTCTGTGATAATAAGAGGTAAGGTGACCAGATAGCAAGTGTGAAAAATCCAGACAGGGTGGTGGGTAAAAAGGTCTGAATAGCAGGATTGTCCCTAAAAAATTGGGGCAACTGGTCACTCTCATAAGAGGACAAGTTTTATTGCTCCATATCACTTAAGGCTGCTTTTACACTGTATACGATGTATCCCCCACGTTACATGATATTATTATTATTAAAACACATTGACTTAATATCACACTTTTAAAAAAACAATTATAACATTAGACATATTATATATAGTTAACAAAGCTTCATTAATGAGTCCTTGGTTTGCTTATTCAGTGGATGCAGTACTTTTGCTACTATCTTCTGTTGAAATGCTTGGTCGTGTTCACAGAGCATTGTTGCCCATTCACAAAATAAACAACTGAAAAAATAGAGAAAATACTGCTCTAATTTCTTGCAATTACAGTGACCTTGGGTATCACTTGTACTAGCAGCAGATTTTTAATATTATCATGGGAGCTCCTACATGGGGGATCAGAGCCCCAGTGTGCTAGGTACCTTACTGACACACAATTAAAAGACAGTTCTGACCTCAAAGAACTTAACATTTTTCATTAAGAGGTGTGATTTTTAATTTGACATCATCCCTTTAGTAATTCTTTTCTCTTTAGCCCAACCTTCAAAGAATATTTGATAGATAGACAGACAGACAAGAAAGACACGACATGTTCTAAATAGCATTAGTTATCTTCCTAGTTAATTGTCACACTGATTTACATTTGTGTTTAAGGAGGATTGTTATCTTTGTCCTTTAGAGAAAGCATATCTAAGTCTGCAGGTCTGTATTTCAATAATATTCTTCCTCAAGCTCCATTTCTTTGCATTGCTATATTGTGAAATCTATGCAAGAGGCCATCTGTATTAGGCAAATTCCTGTCTTAGGACATTTCCACCAAAGGCTCACCCTGTGTTCTTGGTACACTTATGCTCCATCTCTATTAGATTATCATCACTGTTAAACTTTGTATTGGCCTCTTGAGTGTCTACCTAAGACAGATTTCACTGTATCTGTTTGCTCTTTTGTAAGATCTTTATGAGAAATATAAAATGTCCCCTTATTACCAGTCAATGTTGCCCAAAGGAAGGAAGAGAGAAACCTGTCAATCACCTTATCTTTGGCCATATCACCAAGATCTGGATGGAAAACTGGTGTTAGCCCAATAGTGTTATGGCAGGTATTCAGTTCAGCAAGAGCAAAGGGATGCTCAGGGAAGTGATGTTTCTGTATTGGTTGTATCTGACCTGAACTATGGGCGTTCTCCCACTCCATAAGTCAATTCATTTGAGCGTGTTCATCTTGCATGAGAGCCCTAGTTTAATATACAGGCTGGCCCATGAGACATCTGATTTGCTCTTTGAATTGTTAACTGAGGCCTTGTCTATAATTAAAAATGGTTGCTGGTATCACTAATGGGGATGTGGATTATACCTGCAAAAGTGATGTTTTGCCAATAAAAGCTTAAGTCAGTTTCCTGATTGGAATACACTATACCAGCAAAATAATTTTTGACAGTATCGCTATGTCTGCACTATGGCTTTTACTGGCATAGCTGTGTCGGCATGGGCTGTGATTTTTTTTTAAACACACCTAATCACCATAGCTATGCCAACAAAATTTTTAAGTATAGGCCAAGCCTGAGATCTTAGCCAACCTGATGCTGGACTCATGAAAGCTTCTTGCCTCGTGTAATTTCAGCACTATGTAGATGATAGCATTAGCCCAAGATCTCATAGCTACCCTGACAAATATGGGAATGTCCCAGGTGGTTTCTGGCTCATTGAATAAAAATGTCACCCACTGGATGTTGTTTGAATCTGGAATTGGAGATTTATGGTTTTGAAGGATTATTCTCTAATCACTGTCAGGTCATCGATTCTTTTAGCTCTGCCTCTTTTGGGATCGGGTACCAATTTTATGGACCCGGTTGGTTTCAGAGCTCTCAAAGCCACATAATATCCAATCACTGGAACACTGGTGGCCTAGTAGGAAATTCTATCCATCTTTGGTCCTTGAATACACACATGATGCCTTCTAAATAAATGATAAATAAATAAAGGACCCTTCCTTTCTGCAAAATCACTTGAGTATATTATAGAAAGCTAGTAAGGGATGTTGAAATGGTCATGGCCTAAGAACTTTTGAAGTCCTATGCTATGACTGTGGTGGAGGTAAAGTTGGTTGTTTTAGTTTGATAATGTGTCAGTCTAGCTATTAATATATTTGAGTTAATCTTTTATGCTATAAATGTCTTCATATTATCTATTGCATTAAGCTAAATCAAGGTAACCAGATAACCTTTATAGCAAATCAATAGGAATTGAAGTCCCAAAGGCCAGGAATTATTTTTTGTGAAACCTCATTGAATTAATTTTCATTCTGTAAAAATAGGGGTGATTCCAGTCCAGGTTCCATTTTATTTGGCTCACTAAAGTTTAGGAGGAGTTGTGTATTGCATAAAAGATTTAAATTTAGTCAAATCTATTTATGGGATAAGCAAAAGTGGTTTTATTTCTGCAATATCTCATCAATTACATTTTGGTTTTACAAAAGCAAATTATGGCTGTTTCATATCCTGGCTCCATATTACTGAAATACAAGTGGATTCAGTGTAAATGGTTCTGGCTTTGGCCCATTTCTAAAATGATTTTACTGTATATTTTCACACATGTAAAAGCTGATATCTACTGCTTATCACTCATCTTCATGCAGAACTTAGGGTGCACCATATTAAAGTGTTGTTGCTAAGGCATCCTAAAATAATTATATTAAATACTGTTGAGGATTGGGGATAGGATTCCCTGATGTTCCTCTTCTTTTGACAACTGATCTTTGCAGCATTTATAAATCATAAAATTTTGTTTAAGATTAAATGTACTAATTAAATCAGCATCTTCGAATTGCCCTCTGTGGCTATAACCAACCAAGAATTACTATTCCCCACCCCCCTCTCCACCTCCAATCAGCAGCAAAAGGGTTGTGGGGAGAAAGAGAAATGTTAGCAAAATAGGCCACCAAACAATTTTAAATACCCTGGTTTTAGTGCTAGTTGGAAAAAAACTTGGTTAGGTTCTGATTTTTAGTTGTTTTAATTTTCATCCCAGTTTACTGAGAGTATTGCCAACAAAATAGAAGCTGTTATGCATGAACTTTTCTCACAGGTATATCTACAGTTCTGGTTCAAAGAACAGCACTGTTCAGTTCTAACTCTGTTATGTTACAATTCTTGGCTACCCTTGGGACAATTTTGAGATTTTTCCCAGAGATTACAATATTGTTGATTGGAGACCTACATTATAGAGTTCAGCAGAAGTGAAAATATCCCTATGAGAAGAGCTGTTCTGGAATAGCCTTCTAAGGGGAGCAGTGGGAGCAAAAAAACCTAACTGGCTTCAAGACTGAGCTTGATAAGTTTATGGAAGGAATGGTACAATGGGGCTATCTACAATGGTATGTTGCCAATCTGCAACTGCTAGCAGCAAATATTTTCAACAGCCAGTGATGGGACAGTAGATGAGGAAGGCTCTGATTTACTACACAGAATTGTTTCTGAGGTATCTGGCTGGTGGTGCTCAAGGTCTAACTGGTCTGATTGCCATATTTGGGGTTGGAATGGAATTTCTGAGACTCTGGAGGTTTTTGCCTTCCTCTGCAGCATGGGGCATGACTTAAACTAATGTAAATGGTGGATGCTCTAACATGAAGTCTTTAAATCATGATTTGAGGACTTTAGTAACATAACCAAAGGTCATGGGTCTATTGCAGGGATGGGTGGGTGAAATTCTGTGGCCTAAAACATGCAGGAGGTCAGACTAGATGATCATGATTGTCTCTTCTGGCCTTAAAGTCTATGAGGAGGAGTGTATTTAATTTGCAGAATAACCTGACTGGTCTCCCTCCTGTCCTGACCAATAAATATAGCGCAAAGATACTTTCATTAACTATAATGACATTAAATTGACCTGATTTGATTTAACATTTCTGTGAAAGGCTTTTATATCTCATTGTAGCGGAGTGATATTTAAACATTAGTCAGCTGAGCCTGAAAGCATTAACAATCCTCTTCTCTTTGACGGCTCATTATAGTCAATTATTTTCTCTTAGGCCCTCATTCAGAAAATCATCCCTACTGAGGAAAGCACTTGAGCATATGATTAAAGTTAATCATGTGCTTAAGTTTAATTGAAGTCAATGCTGAAAGTAAAGCATGTGCTTAAATTCTTTCCTGTATCATGATCTTAGATCTCCCTCCATAGTGAAATGGGCTGTTGCTTTCTGATCACTGTTAAAAAAATATAGGGCCTGATTCTGCTCTCAGTTTTATTGGTGTAAATCAGGAGTGGCTTCATTGAAGTTAAGAAGCCCTGTTCACCATTGGCTTGTATAGTAATTTACACCAAAGCAAAATGGGTGTAAAACATTACAGATTGGGAGGGTTGGGATTCTATATCCACTTTGCATTCATGTAATCCTGCATAAAAGGCTACTTGGCCAGGGTGGCAAATGTTTTCAGAACTTCCCAAGCCACAGTGCAGCCCCCTCTTCCCACCCACTTCACCCTAGAAGTTGGTGCCCAGGGTGAACACCCTGATCACCTGCCCCCAAGGCCAATCCTGGGGCTACTGTGAATAGGACCCCCAGTAGTTACACCAGTGTAAACCGAAGTGAGAGCAAAAGTAGGCCTCTAGCTTTTTTAAATGCTTTCAGTTACTATTGGGTTGACTGTGTAAATTATCCATCGTAAAGGACTGCGTGGAGCCATGCTTCACTAGGCATGCCAGTGCAGAGGCTGATCCCCTAGGCACAGAGACTGAAATTTTGACCATTTGCCATGGGGTGTATACACCCCATGGTGGTCCAGCAACCAAGGGGTTAATGCAGGCAATGCCGGCCAATGGTGATTGGCAGCCTCACAGCAGCTGGGAGAATAAAAGAGCTGGGAAGCAGAGAGGCTAGGAGGCTGCCAGAGGAACAAGCAGGCTGGAGAAGGGAATTTCTATCAGCCAATAGCTGAGAAGCCACTCAGACAGCACCCTGAAAAAGGTGACCAGACCAACAGCCTGAAAAAGCCTACAGCAGCCAGGGGAAATAGAAAAGAGCTCAGGGCCCAGACAGAGGTACTGAGTCGTGATTCTTCCTATCTGGCTTAAGGGCCCTGAGCTGGAACCCAGTGAAGCAGGAGCAGGTCCTCAAGTAATCCATTTTAAAGGCACTTGGAAGAGGAAGGTGATCAGAAGCAGTCAACATGGATTCACCAAGGGCAAGACATGCCTGAGCAACCTGATTGCTTTCTATGAAGAGGTGACTGGCTCTGTGGATGTGGGGAAAATGGTGGACGTGATATACCTTAACTTTAGCAAAGCTTTTGATACGATCTCCCACAATATTCTTATCAGCAAGTTAAAGAAGTATGGGTTGGATAAAATGGATAGAGAACTGGCTAGATCATAGAGCTCAACGGGGAGTGATCAATGGCTCCATGTCTAGCTGGCACCAGTCACAAGTGGAGTGCCCACAGGTTAGTCCTGGGGCCGGTTTTGTTCAACATCTTCATTAATGATCTGGAGGACGGGGTAGATTGCACCCTCAGCAAGTTTGCAGATGACACTAAGCTAGGGGTAGAAACCCTGGAAGGTAGGGTTAGAATACAGAAGGACCTAAACAAATTGGAGGATTGGGCCAAAAGAAATCAGATGAGGTTCAACAAGGACAAATGCAGAGTCTTGCACTTAGGATGGATGAATCCCATGCACAGCTACAGACTGGGGACCGACGAGCTAAGCAGCAGTTCTGCAGAAAAGGACCTGTGGGTTACAGTGGATAAGAAGCTGGATGTGAGTCATCAGTATGCCCTGGTTGCCAAGAAGGCTAATAGCATATTGGGCTGCATTAGTAGGAGCATTGCCAGCAGATTGCGGGAAGTGATTATTCCCCTCTATTCGGCATTGGTGAAGCCCCATTTGGAATATTGTGTCCAGTTTTGGGCCCCCAACTACAAAAAGGATGTGGACAAGTTGGAGAGAGTCCAGCAGAGGACAACAAAAATGATTAGGGGGCTGGAGCACAAGACTTATAAAGAGAGGCTGAGGGAACTAGGCCTGTTTAGTCTGCAGAAGAGAAGAATGAGCAGCCTTTAACTACCTGGAAGAAAGTTCCAGGGAGAAAGGATCTAGGCTGTTCTCAGTGGTAAGAGTTGACAGAACAAGGAGCAATGGTCTCAAGTTGCAGTGGGGGAGGTCTAGGTTGGACATTAGGAAAAAGTTTTCACTAGAAGAGCGGTGAAGCACTGGAATGGGTTACCTAGGGAGATGGTGGAATCTCCATCTTTAGAGATTTTTAAGCTGCAGCTTGACAAAACCCTCACTGGGATGATTTAGCTGAGGTTAGTCCTGCTTTGAGCAGAGGGTTGGAGTAGATGACCTCCTGGGGTCCCTTCCAACTCTAATATTTTTTGATTCTATGAAGTGGGCAAGCCTGGGTTCCCTTACCAACCCTCTGCAGAGTCTTAAGAACTGAGTGGGTTTCCAGATCGCCCTGGGCACAAGGATCAGCTGACCCTGCAAGGAATAAGGAGAAAACCCATACACCCCAGTAGGGCTTGCATAAGAGGGACTGGCTACCAGACTGGACGAACTCTGGTGCGATGCTCTGCCTGGCTAGCAGGGGAACTGTTGCATCAACACACCAGCTCACACTGTTCTTACATGAGCTTCCCATTAGAGGGGTAGGATCTTCCCCAAGTACACACCCACATAAATACCAGGCAGACAATGCTCTCCATCCTTTTCCTAAATCTATTCTAATCAGGGATAGGAAGAGTGTCCAAACATCCTTGTTTACTTGCATTAGAACTTTTCCTTTAAACTGGGACAGTGTCCCAGCTGGGTTTTACTGAAAATGAGATTTCAGCTGGATTTCAGTAAAACCCCAGGGACATTTGCTCACCCTGCAGTGCTTTCTGGCACTCATCTTTGCCCTGCATCTTCTGACTGTTATTTGTAATCAGCTGACAGGCACTAAATCAGATCTGCTTCATCAGCAGCCATGCCAGTGCTGATGGGGAAGAACAGACCCTCCGATACCATGGAGATGAGTGTGTTATAAAATCTAGACAGACAGACCAGCCTATCAGTCTTGAGTCACCTTAGTCTTAACAGGAAGAAATGCTTCAGGCCTCCACTGCCCTGGCCGTAAACAGGTTTACTGCCCAAGCCAGTCTCAATCCTGGAAAAATGAGGGGAAGACAGTGTCTTTTGGGGGCAAAGGAGGAGAAGATACTTGAGGGAGGGGAGGAAAACAGGGAGAAAATCTTGTTGAGAGAGATGTGGGGAGGTAAAGAATAAAACTGTGGAAAGAGGGAGGTAGCTTAGGTGGAGTAAAAAAAGAAGTCTGGGGAGAGAGCTATGTGGGAGCAGAGATAAAAGCTGTAGAAGAGGACTCCAGGGGACCAGAAAAAGAGACTTATAGGGATGGTTAAGAGGGGAAAGGAGAAGAAACTTGGGGAGAAGGACAGGGGGAAAAAATCTGTTGGATAGGAGCTGAGGAACACATTTTTAAATCATAAAAATGTCTTAAATTCTCACTGAAGGCATACAGTACATATCTTCTACAGCTAAAAATAGTTAAGAGGCATGGAGCGTGCACATGCAGAGCTGGTAGATATGCCCAATTGAGTGAATCAGTTTATGTATTTTAATCCTTATTAAACATGTTTATCCTCCAAAGAGTCTCATTTCTTCATCTTTTTAATGACTTACCAACTAGGGATCCTGCAGACCCACTGTGCTTAGAATGGGGCTCCAATTTTTATTTCTAACAAGGTTTCCAGCAGATTTTGAATGTCATCCAAATATTCTATTTGCACATTACCCCACCTCTCCCCCCCCTTTTTTTTTATACTCTGAACACATCCCAAGACTAACATGATTTCTGAGAGCTAGGGAAGACCTTTGGCTCAGCAGCAGAAGTCGGTTGAAACCCAGTTGCTACTAGTCGAGAGGCAATGAGAAGCCCAGCCAACAGTGTAGCAACAAAAAGAGGTACCCCTTGAGGTGCTCCAGCTGCAACAATAGTGGCAAAAACATGAGTGACAGTTCTAGGAATCAATGATGCAGTGACTGGCCATCCCAGCTTCCCTGAATACACTGATACCTGGACGTGGTATGTTACTTGCCAAGCTGGGATCTGAGGATGATCCTGAGGTCTACTTGGTCACTGTGAATGGGTAGCCATGACCACACGAGCTGACCTGGGCAGCTCACCTGGCACCATTCCTCTCTGGAGAAACCTAGACTGCATATCGAGCCCTGGATGATGAAACAGCTGAAGTATGATACAGTGAAAGTCATCCATACTGGATCACGTGGCGGTATCTCTGAGACCTATAATTGTTGACTCTGCTCAGAGCCTTTACCCCCAGGTCATGACCCCAGGCCGCACCTCAACACCTAAAAGATTGGGCTACTTCATGGCTACAGCCAGAATTACACACCACAGCTGACACTATGGATTCAGTAAGGCTAGGACTATTCTTAGATGTACTGCAAGAAGCAGTCCAAACATGGGTTTGTGGACATAATCCTAGTTCACCGGCAACTACTGTCCAGACTACTAAAGACTATCTGGTGGCAGGTTTGCCCAGTAAGATTCTATGGCCCAATCAGATAGCTTGTAGACCCACTCTCAAGATGGCCCCTCCCAGGCAATGAGGAAGGTGTACTAGAATTCTAGGTGGTCTGCCAGAACAAGAAGAGAGCCCCCTTTGGACTCAACCAACCAGTCCAAAGCCTCAGTGCAAGGGGCCCCTACATACTCATCATGGAGCAATTCACTAAGGAAGCTGGGTCAGTCAATGCCACCTAATAACCCTACTGTATGCTTTCACTGTAGGAAACCAGGACACATCAGCTGCTTATGTCCTATTATGGAGTAGAACTTCCTAAACTGCAGGATTGCAGAGCTGTGTGGCTATGCCGATCATGGTATTGACAAAAGCTACAAGGCCTATGATATCCAAGTGCAAATAGGGGAATGCAGAGTGTCTAGTTTAGTCAATACAGGATGTACCAAGACACTAATCTGGGAGGCTTTGCTCGTCTCCAAAACACTCCAATATGACCACACCATAAAGGTGCTCTGTGTGCATAGGGATGTCCACTCCTACCTCACTACTTTGGTACAGTTAAAATATGGCAAATGCTAAGGGAAAAATCCAACTTTGTGTAATAAAACACCTACCCTGAAAGGTTATAATTGGGAGAGATTGACAGCATTTTCCCTCCTCACTCTCCTCTCAGTTGGACTTGCCTTCTTCCAAGGCAGTACCCAAGCAATTGGGTGATGTCTTTTCAATAGCCTACCCAGCCTTTGGAGTGGGAACCACTCACCTTAGGAAGTCTCAGGCACAATGTCAGAACAATGGAAAGAGTTGGTTTCAGGCCCATCTTACCAGACAGATGGAACCTGGGGAGCCACCTCAGCAGAAGGATAATAATTACTCTCAGAAAGGACCACCTCTAAAGAACCCTCCACCTAAACTTGACCTGGAGCATTTGCCAAGTCCTTATGACCAGGTACCCAGGCAGAAGGAAGATTCTATCTTGCAGGAGTCATATACATGAATGGAGATGGTTAATGGGGTTGTTAATCAAGAAGCTCAAGCAGCTCAGTTTCATCACTTCAAACTGAGGGATGACCTGCTTTATTGGGTTGAATGGGCCACAAAGTCAGGAGATCAGCACTACCAGCTCCTAGTTGCATGGGAAGCAAGGTGAGAGGTCTTGCATCTCGTGCACTCTACCTTTTTTAGGTCACCTAGGTCAGGAGAAGACTCTGGACCAGTTAGTAGCCCAGTTCTTCTGGCCAGGGATTTATAAGGAGACAGCTAATTTTTGTGCTTTCTGTACTGATTGCCCATTGGTTACACCAGAGGGGTCAGCATGTGCTATCTTAGTTCTCCTATCTTTAGTAGATATACTCTTTGAAAAGGAAGGGATTGATATTGTGGGTCCGTTGGAGAAAAGGGTGAGGGGACACCACCATATAGTGGTAGTGGTTGATCATGCCATCTGGTATCCAGAGGTCATCCCCATGTGCTCATTGATAGCTGAAACAGTAACGAGGGAGCTAAAGCAGCTCCCACAGAAGTTACCCACAGAGATTGTTATGGACCAAGTTTCAATGGGATTTTCTCCCTTTGAGTTATTATATGTCAGGCAGCACCAGGCAATTCTCAACTTACTGAAAGAAACATGCAGAGAACATCCTCTCTTCTCCCAAAACATGCTACAATACATTATGCAGATGCGTGAACGCATAGAATGCATGTCATGGTTTGTGCAAGAGAATCAAACAAACTCAGGCTCTAAATTATAATAAAGGGGTTTGTGAAAGAATTTTCCACCCAGGGGATCAGGTCCTACTATTACTGCTCAGCATTGAGAGTAAGATTTTAGCTAGGTGGCAGTGCTTTTATGAGGTCCTACAAAGGACTGGGCAAGTAGACTATGAATTCCATTGCCCATACAAGGAAAAACAAACTTACCATGTGAATCTACTGAAGCCATGGAGAGCCCAGGGAGGACTATTCATAGGCCCTCAAGATCCACCTGATTGCAATTCAGGCCTGAATTGCAGTTTCCCACAAGTCCTATAGAGATGAATTTTTCCCCATGTCTGGGGAGACCAGGAACCTGCTGGAATATTTCAGCACAATGTTTTCCTCACTGCTGGATCAGACTCTCTTCCTGGCTCATCACACCCAAACAAACTTGGGGGCAAAGCCAAACACAAAACTTACTGGATTCTAGAGAACTTCGAAGGGGCTGTGAATTAAGCGGTTTGGGCAATGTTAGAACTTGGATCATTAAGGAATCAAAAAGTCCTTGCTGCTGTCCAGTGCCTAAGATGGCTCGACTCAATATTGTGTGGATTTTCCAGGACTGGATGTGGTTTCACAACTCAGTGCCTACCCCATGTCCCAAGTCAATGAGTTCCCAGACCAACTTGGCAAAGCTAACTACATTACAATGCTAGATTTGACAAAAGGGTATTGGCAAATACCCATTACTTCCTTTTTCAAGAGAAAAAAAAACAGCATTCACCACCCCTGTAGGTCTGTTTACAATCATGCCCTCTGATTTGCATGGAGCCCAAATTATGTTTCAACACTTCATGGACCACATAGGGGGTGCTGACAGCCAAAGAGAATGGCAGCACCACAACAGGATGACAAGAGAGCACTGAAGAGGTGAATGCAACCCACCACTCTCTATTGTTTTCTGCTAACAAATCCCAGAATTATGTTCACTTGTTTTGCAACAGTGTTACACTGTTGCCCCATATTTAGTTTGTGATCCACTATGATGCTCCAGATGCCTTTCTGCTATACTCATTCCTGGGCAGTTGTTTCCCATTTTGTATGTGTGCAACTGATTGCTTCTTCCTAAGTGGCATACTTTGCATTTGTCCTCACTGAATTTCATCCTATTTACTTCAGACCATTTCTCCAGATCATTTTGAATTTTAATCCTATCCTCCAAAGCACTTGCAACCCCTTCAGGCTTGGTATAACCCACAAACTTTATAAGTTTACTCTCTATGCCCTTATCTAAATCATTGATGAAGATATTGAACAGAACCAGAACCTGGACCTCTCCTTGAGGGACCCCACTTGATATGCTCTTCCAGCTTGACTGAAACACTGATAACTACTCTCTGGGAACAGTTTTCCAATCAGTTACCCATTCACCTTACAGTAGCTCCAACTAGGTTGTATTTTGCTAGTTTGTTTGGTCAAATGACAAAGCTATCAAGTTAGTTTGACATGATTTGTTCTTGACAATCCATGCTGACTGTTACTTATCTTCTAGGTGTTTGCAAACTGATTGATTTTCTTTCGTTATCTTTCTGGGTACTGAAGTTCAGCTGACTGATCTATAATTCCCTGGGATGCCCTTATTACCGTTTTCATAGATTGGCGCTATATTTGCTCTCTTCTAGTCCTCTGGAATCTCTCCAGACTTCCATGAGTTTTCAAAGATAATCGCTAATGGCCCCAATATCTTATCAGTCAGCTCCTTGAGTATTCTAGGATGTATTTCATCAGGCCCTGGCAACTTGAAGACATCAAATTTGTCTAAATAACTTTTATTACTCAGTCATCTTTGCATATTAAGGAAACAGTCTGAACAATCCTTGGTTAAACTAAGACACACCACTGACATTTTAGTGTTCATGGTCTCAGGATTTAGGGAGAGAACTTGTAATCTGGTGACCTATGTTATCTTTCCTAACGTTTTGAGCTTTTCACGCTGCGGAATGCTGTCCCAGGAAGGTAGAAGCCACTGGCAATCAAAAGAATTAACGCCTGGAATGTACAGGGAATTCAGTCTCATTTCATGACTGTTGGGAAAAAGAGCTTGTGTCACCACTGTAGCTCCTTTCTTTCCTCTGTGCAGCATCCAAGTACTTTATAAACAGAGGCATCATTTGTATGTAGCACAGACTGTTCTAATCTTTATATATTTGTAAAGTTAATTACATCTCAGTCAGTACTGCTGTTTGCACAGCTTCAAACGTCAGATAGAATGTGTTCATCCCTTAAATCTGCAGCCTAGTAGTGTGTCTCTTGGTTACACCTATCATCATTTCATATTGTTCGCATAAGCGTGGTTAGTTCTAATGGCGTCATGCTTTAGGTGTAACCCGACAAGGGCACAATGCTGACAAACACTCTGATCCAACAGTGAGTTAAGTAGGTTTCTCTTCAAGCCACAGCCTATATTTATTTATAGGTACAGAAAAGTCCTTGAGATTTGTATTCTAAGGTCTGATAGCTAAGCACTCATGAGCTACACTGTATAAAGAAAATGGTGATCAATTGTTCTCCAAATCTGCTGAAGACTGGAAGTAATCAGCTTTATCTGCCGGAAGGAAAGCTTAGGTAAAACTTTAACTGTAAGGGTCTTTAAGCTCTAGACGTCCAAGGGAGGTTGTGGAATCCCTGACACTGGGGGTTTTAAAAAAAGATAAACAACTGTCAGGGATGGTCTTTGTTCAGCCTCAGTGCAGGGGGCTAGACTAGGTGACCTCTTGAGGTCCCTTCCAGCTCCACATTTCTATGATTAATAGCAGATTGTTGTGGTCTGTTAGGGATATTCAAAACTAAACTGGCAAAGAGAACATTCTAAGTGAATAAGAAGTCTTTTTCCATTAGGAAGGTCCTCATTTTTAACACCATAGCCTCTTTTTTGTAACCTGATGAGTACAATTCTCAACTTAAACAAGGTTTCTCATACATGAAAACTAATCCTGTAAAGTCAATAGTATCGCATTTTACCCTGTGTGAAAAAAGCATGAGCTTATTGAACACTACATGGAACAGTTTTCTTGAAGAGGTAACTGCAGTACAAAGAGTGCACAGAGAGTCCGTCTCGAATTCAATTTAACAACAACAAGCAGGAAGAACAATGCAGAAGAATATACTAAATTGCTCTATAAGGATCATTAGGAGGAAATTGGTTTCAGAAAGTTCCAGTACATCTCCGATTCAAGGGGCCAAAATGTATTGCAGAACAACAACTAACCTAAGTGACCAAGGAGCTGTTAGATTGTTTATTTGTGAGCTGAGTGGTTAAGGCACACAGCAACAATCCTGAAAGGTGAGAGAGGATTCAAAACCATTCAAAATCTCACACTGAAGGCCACCTGCAGTTCATTCAGCTGAAAAATCCATCAGGTTAGGGAGGTCAGATGTGATGCTGGCTGCATCACTCCCCTGTGCACAGCTGGTTATGAAACTGGCATGCCAGAACCTCATCAGCCCCATGAACATTGGCTTCATGAAGCTTTGACACAGTGTGCTCATCCAGTTCAGGGAAAACAGGAGACATGGAGGGAAGGATATTTAGGCTTTGATTATAATATGGTTTCCCCCTATTTCTTTTATTTGTATTTCATTTTACAGGGACAAGTTCTGGTCTGTACCCAGTCCCAACAAAGCAAATTCCATTATTCTGCATTATATTGTTATAAATTCATGGGGAGTATGTCATATGGTTTTTCAGCCTACATGGAACGAAGTGAAAAGAGTTCTCAATCTTTTAATGCTCTATGCTTGTGGAGGAGAGGCATTTAAAAATGGTCCATGGGGATCCTATATTATTATTTGAGGGATTTTTATTTTTCAGGCCTGGACAGGTTTTATGACTTGTGCGTTTCCAAGAATGCACCGCTCAAGCACTCAGGTTTAATGATTTCTCTTTATGCTATTTATCTCACTTTTCCAGTTGCAGTGCATTTATCCTCACACAGAAGCATGACAGGAGATGTCAAAGAGATTCTGCCAAACAGGGGAATAAGGATTTTTTTTTTCTGAATGACATGTTCAAGAAAATGCAAGGTTTTACAGTGCACAAAAATATTAGCATTCCAATATAAATAGGGAAGTACGTGACATTTGATGAAGTTCTACTGAACTAGTTCAATTTGCTTTGAAGGCTGTGAGGAGGATTTGTGGGAATGCATTTTTGCCCTCAGAGCATGTGTTTTTCTTTTTTTGTACTGGCCTTTGCATTTCTCTGGCCACTTTCACTTGCAACATAGAAAATAATTCACTTTCATTTGAAACAAGCACATGAAAGAGATGTTAAAAGGATCATTTAATACTTAAATAATTTTTGCAAAATGCATATTGGTTTTATTAGTTCTTCCCCCTTACTGACTTCCAGACGGCCTGCAGTGCACTCTGTTCATTTGCATTCTCTCTCCACGGGAATAATGAAGTGTTCTAGACAGATGAGCAAAGAATAGAAATGTTAGTTGTGAAATAATTTGCTGACTATGAACCACTTTTTTTTTTTAAACCAGCTTTTTGCCCATGTGTTTGGGAAAGAACTTTTATTTCTGCAAATGTAGGTATTTATGCACAAATAAGAATAGTCACATATGATAATTTCTCATCTACAACTATATTTACACTATACTAGGGGTTTGATTCTGCCTTTGATTTCGGTAGGAGCAGACCTCTAGGGCACAGCATTTAAGTACATGCTAAAGTCCATTCCATATGTTTAAACTATTAAAGCCAATGGGACTTAAGCACATGCTTAATGTTAACCATGTGCTGTATGCTTTGCTGAATAAGGATAGTGTGATGGGGTGCACCAACCCTGCATCAGGCAAGGAGAGGTTAGAAATCAGCTTTGGGCTCAGGCTGTGAAGCCCAGGCCCTGAGCACAGATAACAAGATTCAGAATGTGCTTAAACTCGCCAGGGGGGTGGAGGGAGGGAAAGGGAGACTCAAAACTGTGTGGAGGTTTGTCAGAGAAAACTTATTGATGACTCCACAAGCCCAGGAGCAGCATGACAATCATGGTGCCTGACTGGAGGTATTTCACCTGAGGGACTGTGACCCAAAGATCTTTTGATGCCAACGGGCAGAGGGCATAAGGGGTTACGGTGACCAGATGTTCTGATTTTATAGGGACAGACCCAATATTCAGGGCTTTTTCTTATATAGGTGCCTATTATCCCCCACCCCTTGTCCCAATGTTTCACACTTTCTATCTGGTCACCCTATAAGGATTGCATATAGACGTTTCCTGGATCCTTTGGGTCTGATGTCTATGTACTAATCTGACAAATGGTAACATGTGAGGTCTCTACCAACAACCAGTAATGCACTGGTCACATTAATCACTGTCAGATGTGTGTGCAGGTGATATTTAAGGAGTTATACATCTATACTGAAAGCTATGTTCTTAAGGTATGTAAGTTAAGACAGGTGACTTGAAGGTAATAAACTGGTTCTGTTCAGGGAGGTGATAGGAGATGCTGATCTCTCCCTGGCTGACTATTGTGCTGTGCATGTGTTACAATGTTTGTCTATTTGCATATGGAGCCACCAGCTAATCAAGATTATGAACTTGACAAGGGATCACAACACCTACAAGAAGCAACTCACAGCAGGAGGATGTCCTGTTTATAAGTAAGATAAAAGAATTAGTCTGGCATATCAGGAGAATGCAGAGACAGACCCAGGATCCTTTAGAGGACAAGCTGCCAGCATGCTTGTCTAATGAATGGAGCATTACAGCTGGGCTGACTATTAAACACTGGGAGAAAGACTTTGGGTGAGCTAAATTTCATTAGACCAGGAGAGTGTCTTGCAAGTTAAGTGTAGACTCTAGAAGGCATATTAAGATTTCATGCAACCAGTTGTCTCCAATACATCTAACTACTTGCTATTATTTGGGTCTTTGTTAAATAAAGATGTACTTGTCTTCACTCTATGTGCTGTGAGTTGAGCAGAGCGGCAATCTGAGGGGTAATGGTATGCTGGGTTGCGCTGTTCTTTAGTAATCGCAATTTGTGAGTGTGCAATAGATTAGGCGCCAGACACTCTGGCAGAACACTTAGTGGGCTTGCGGGTCGGAGTGTGCCTATTGTTTACATGCAAAGTGCCAGCAGAGACTGGCTAGGCTGAGGGGGTGCTTGTGTCTCCCGTAGCTGATGGAGTCACAGAGCTGTCCCCTCATAGGAGCAGAAAAGGCTTTTTCTCATGCAAAGGGCAGGAACCAAGGAGATGCCTTGCAACCCTGGGTACCCGCAGGGAGCATCACAAGTATCAGGTGCTGCTGTTACTACCAAGCTCTGAATCTAAACTCCTGGCCAAATTGCAAGGGCCCTCCAAATGAGTAAAATGGGTAGGGCTTATGGATTACAAAACCCTTCAACCAGCAAAGAGAAAGAGTCAGATCTAGCACATGAACCTGTTTAAAACCCTGGAAAACCCAAGAGGGGCTGTGCATAGCCCCCTCTCCCTTGGAACCAGAAATAGTTTAGATGGCCATACTTCAATCTACGGAACTGGTTCAGGTACAGAATGAGCTTCAGTCTGAACAAACATTTCAGTATAACCAATGGTAGAATCCTCTATCACTGAGTTCTCAGCCCTGCCAAGTCAAAGCCAGGTAGCCTATCAAAATATTGAGGTGACACGAGGGCAATGAGTTTGAGAGACAGTGGCCACTCCGTATGAAGATGTGGGAGTTCATTTAGGGGAGGTGCAGGCAAGGTTGGATCTGGGGCTGGTGGAAGAATCACAGTACATGGAGGATCCCTGTAGTGCTCATGCCTAAACCAGAAGGTGAGACACTTTGCTACAGATGGGTTGTTGAATCAGGATCTAGAATTATACATGGTCTGATTATGACAAAAGAAAGTGAATGCAAAGCCTACCAGGTTGTCAACAGTTGCATTTTATGGGTTTTTTTGAGCCAGAAAGTGACCCAGATATCTAACTGTTAGGTGCATGTACATAGTTAAATATGTTTTTTTGTTGTGGAAAAGAAAAAAAATTAAGCAGGCTTTTCAAAGGCATCTAAGGGAGTTAGGTGTTCATATTCTGTGGATTAAGGCATATAGTTCCCTTTGGATTTTCAAAGAAACCTAGTTTTAATGTCTTTAGAAGGAGCACAGTCTTGTGGTTAAGGCACTTAACTGGGCTTTGGAGATCTGAGATCCACCCTCACTTGTGTGACCTTAAGCAAGTCAGTTGACCTCTCTGTGCCTCAATTTCTCTTTGAGAAATAATAATGAAGAAAACTAATCCACCTCAGCTTCAAAGGGGAGTTCTGAGGATATATGAATTATAATTGAGAGAGTAGACACTTATCTAATGTAGAATCAGTAACCATAAAGTACAAATAAAAACTGGGGAGAGCACATAAGGGAGTAGAGTAAATATACCTAAAATGGAATAATTTGATGATAATCATGAGACAGGAGAAATAAAAATCAAAAAACACATTTTCTACTTCACCGATCAGAATACAGAGAAGCACAAGAAAGATGCTTCCTCAAGATCTCAGGAAAACCATGTCCCACCAAAAAAAAAAAAAAAAAAAAAAAAACACCAAGAAAGAAAATCTCTAACACTGAAAGAAAATACAAAGGCTGCAGAAACAGCCTCAGTGGGTGTCAACATGTAACATTACTAGAAATGGAGAATAATAAAAACAAAATGGACATATGTATGATACAAAACACCATCGTCAGTGAAATTGGTCACACAATACAATGAAAATCTGTTTCTATTACCACCACCAACTTTCTGAAACCTGAAACTGATTAATCTGTAGACTAAACTTACTGTGAATTGGGACCCTCAGCTCCCTTACCTCCCCACTGATGCCGAGCTTTCAGTTTCAACAAAATAAAATATGCTGATGTGAGACTAGCACTGGTACTTGTATACAGTAGTGACTACTCTCCCCACCCACATTATAGCTGGTCTCCACAAAGGGGAGCAAGGAGGCTCTCTTGTACCTTCTTCTATCCCAATTAAATATTTGGACAAGGCCAGCCACAATCTCGCCCTGGGTTTTACTCAGTCCTTACTCAAACAAAACTCCCATTGAGCCAGTGGGCTAAATCTTAAAGTCTTCATGCCGTTCATTTTCCATATTTAAGTCAATGAAAGGTGAAATTAGCAAACTTTGCTGAGCCAAAGTTAACTCTTCTGTCTGTGAAACCAATGAAAAGGCAATTGCTTCTGGGTTATTTTCCTCCACGGCTCCACAATACTCTGCCTGTAAAATTCAGAAGTGAGCAAATACATAGCAGTATTTCCACCAGCAGGGGAAAAAGACACCAGTATTTAGGCCTGGAATCAGTGGACTGACAGTAGTAGTTGAATTCCAGTTTGCTGCTGTTGACTTTTTATTACAGGTGATTTAGTCTGAGAAGTGTGGGGGAAATCTGTTCGAGAGGTGCTGTGGGAAGCATGCTCACACAAGAAATCCCATGAGAAAGCCTATGCAAAAAATCTATTCAAGATGGATATTGTAACCAGTGAATAATATCTGGATTCCTATGCTCCATTAGTCTCTTTTTAATGTCAGTTGCATCACAATAGAATAGGATGGCAAAGTTCTTCTAGAGCAGCTAGCATTTCTCTAAACACATTCTCCACTCAATTCACATACGCTCGTATTTTGTTATGCCTTTCTGAACTAACCTAAAATGATTTGGTTGCAGTGACGCCAGGCTCTCATGTCAGCGGAGAACCTAACACTTACTTTTATTGTAGTGACTACTCTTGTATTAATTTTCAAATGGGCCCAAGCCACAAGATTCAGATCTAAATCTAAATCTTCACTTTCAGAAAGTTCTGGAGTGTACAGATCTGGGGTATGCATTAGTTTACTCAGTAAACAATATTGTAATTTCATCCCATTCATTGGAGGGGACACATCCAGTCTATACTGTGGCACTGTCACTAGTCCAAACCCCACCACTGGGTAAAGCCAGGAGACACAAATGCTCAGCTCCCACACACAGATTACAAGTGTTCTCTTTAGGCCCAGAAGAAGCAGTGTTGACTTAGTCATTTGATACCTGTGCTGTCATATGGAGGACATCCTCTTATTTCTATCTGAGCAGATAGCTGAACGATGCGATTTGGTAGGTATTTCAACAGAGGTTTTCATTGCCTCCAAATTTACCTTGTCATCTCTCCAGATCCCACTTTACATATGCAATATTATACTTCAAAAGGTACCTTAGATTCCCCCCTCCAGTGTCTAAACAGGACTGATTTGCTTAAAGGAGTGTCTAAAAGAGAAGCAAACGGGGGGGGGGGAGACCAAATGCATATATTGGGCTAGATCCTCAGCTTTGTCTAAGTTCTGCTGGATGAAGCCAAGAGGAGGAGTTCAAGGGAGCCAGTTGTAGTTTCCTTAATATTGGGGCCACTTCTCTCCTGGTCCTACTGTAGATTAGAACATCCTGTGTGAGATAGTCACAGCAGAGATTAGGGGGAGCACAGGATCCCTATAAGCCAATGACTCAGCCCAGCAAGGGCATCACAACCCTTCCCCAGGCCTCAGCACCTTTTTTTAAGGCCAAACAAGAAGCTAGTGGGTTGCGGGTGTGCAGCCCCCAACCCCCAGGTGGGGCAGAGCTGATAGGCAGTCTGCAGCCCCCAGCTCAGTGTCCTCTGGGACAACCGGTTCAGAGGAGACCCACATTCCCAGGGTAGCTAGGCAAAGGGGAGAGGGATTCAGGCCCACGCAACTCCACTGCCTCCCAGCCCAGGGCCCTATCAGTAGCAAAGGGGTTTTGCCACTGGCTCAGCAGGGCTTCAGCCACAACACTGACACTGGTGCAACCACAAGTTCAGCCAAAACATAGTCAGCTGCCCCTGGGCTACTTCCTCCCACCCTGAACCAGGTACCTGGTCACTACAGCCCAGCAACCCTTGTGGCTCCAATCAGCAGGGGGTTTGCTCCACACAACCATGGGGCCAGGACCTCAGAGAAGACACATCCTTCTAGAGCAACAGCTCCCCCCTGACTGAGCTGTTAGGGCAGCCTTTTGTAGTTCCTCTTTCTGTCCTGGCCCCGCCCCAGGGTATTTGGCCTGCAGTGTCTTGATCTGCCCATCAGGGGCATCACGACCCTTCCTCGGGCGCAGGCTCCGAGGAAGGCCACAGCGCCTTGCTACAATCCCCAACACTAGGACTGCAAGAGGGTGGTGGATGAGGTGACTATGCTGGTTCTACACTCACTGGATATTAACCCACATTAGGAGGAACCCCAGCTGCAGAAATCAAGGCAATTTCTGAATTCTTTCTCCTGGAGTAGTGCAAATGGAATGGGGCAGGCCAAAGAAATCTGGCTGTCATGGAATAGTTTGCCATGGAGGGCAATAGTACCTAATGGGGAGACCACCCCACTATCTGGCATGGCCCTTTAAGGATTCAGAGGGATCCAACAGATATAGAGGGAGACGTAAGGGTACTGGGAATGAAAGGGGGTTGAGGAAGGGATCTTGATGCTGTACCTTTATGTACAAGTGTCTCCTCTCACCCAATCAACTGGGAGGGAGTTCTGAGAAGGGGATTGATCCTAATTCTTGAAAGAACAGTAGCACAAGGCACTTGTAAAACTGTGTGTGCAATTGTATGGCTAATTTGTATGTGAAATTCCCATGATTGTGTGCACACATGGGGTATTTGGAATAAGAATGGTTAAATAAATGTCAGTTAGCCATCTGCACAAATACATGATATGCATACACAATTATGGAAATTACACATGCAAATTAGACACACAATTGCAGTCTCATCCGATGTGCAGATGAGGTTTCTTCTCTTTTGAAAAATTGCCAATGATGTAAAAAAATATTCATAAATTACAGGTAAAAAGATACATATTAAAAGCACAAAGATAAAAATATGCAAATAGACTAAAACTTAAGTTATAGAAAACATGCAAGCATCCAAGCATAAAGAGGGAGCACACACCAATGGATGGGTTTGTGTCTGAAGTAGGAAGTCTCAAGGAAACTCTTGGAATCACACTCAATTGGTGAATAGCCTCTCACTTCTCACCACGCTTTTATGGAAAAAGTTTTGATCTCCTACTTATATTTAGAGGTTCTTACTGGATACATTGAAATATCTCAGCTCAGGTTTGCTTCAAACACAGCAACTCTCCTAAGTGATTTCCCCAGCTGTTATAAAAGAATGTGTTTAAAAGTTCTCTTCAGGAAGACTCCAGACAATGGCAATTCTTCTCCCAGAATATGGATTCTGACTGGCTTTGTCATGAATCCATTAAGCCATCCTTGAAACCTTGAAGTCTGTCACTGAGCTAAACTGTTAATTGTCCTAGCTACTACATAGAACGTTAGCCATTATCCCATCTCTCTCTTTAATAAGTTTTCCTCCCTAGTTATTCAGTTTGTTTAAAATAGCAATGTATGGTCTGATTTTTTTTTCCAGAGGTCCTGAGCATCCACAACTCCCATGAAAACTTTCCATTTACTCCAGTGGGAACAGGAATTAGACATTAATTAAGACATGAAGGAGGATTTTCTGGATATGAAAATAAAATTACAATATACGAAACACTTTAAAACATGAAGAATGTGCTCACTTCACTGGGCAGTTGCATGGTGAGCTTGTTCATGCTCTAAAATGGCTTAATTTTTTGTACAACCTTATTCTCTGGTGATATGTTATGCTGGAGCAGTATGACAGTGGGCACTCAGCTCTGATGAGTGCCTTCTGTTGGCTGGGTACGATCCTGCACTCTCCTTTCTCTGCTTCCAGTAGCTCCTCTTGGCTGTTGCCCACCTCAGGTGGGTCTTCAGTGGCTTAGCCCTCCAGCTAAGTCACTCAGTGAATAGATGGATGAACCCCTTCTGGGATGAAAGGCCCAACAAGGCCTGTCCCTGTGCTCTTTTTAATGTCTGTAGCCCTGTCTTTGGGCCCAGTTCTCAGCCCCTTCTGGACTAGCTTCAAGTCCATGACTGACCTATAGAGAGCAGTGCCCCCAGAGATTTCTCTTCGAAGATCCTTTGCTTTTAGCTTTGTCCCAGCTCTCCAGCCAGGTCACTCTCTGGGCCAGTTAAAATTCCCCGCCCCTTTCATGGGCTTTTAATACAGAGGCTTATCCCTTTGGGGCTTAGGCAACTTTTTCAGGGACCAACTGGGGGGACCCAGGCCCACCGATGACTCTGAGTCCCAATCCAGCAACCCTATACATAGCTGCCAAAAACAGCTTTCCTTTAATGGCTGCTGCTGCTTTCCCTGGGCTCCATACCACTTAGTCCCATCATTTTCTGGGGTTCACTATCTGTTCCCTGTTTGAGCAGGATCTCTCCCAGGCCTCTTTACCATGGAGTTTCACAGCCTTCAAGTCCTTCTTCCCCCTTTGGGTCCCAGCTAGCAACTCTCCTACTTAGGCCATGCAGCTCCTTTTAACTAAGCCTGCTGTCCTCTGCTTGGCTGATGCTCTACAGCCTTTTCTAGGCAGGCCTGGAGGACATACCTTCGTTGTTCCTTTTCTGGGGCATGGTGTGGTAGGAGTGCAAAGCCTCCTTGAGGGGGCCTCAGAGGGCCTGGTACATCCCATCACATACCCCTGTGCAGAAAGGATTGGGGTGGGATTACATGAGGGTAATGTCCCCTCCGTCCACTCTTTGTCCTGTTTAGTAAGACTCTTCTCTCCCAGGCCACTCTTGCCTGGAAGCTTTTAGCAGTCTCTGCCCTGGTTTCTCAGGGTCTCTCCCACAGACCCATCTACCTGGAGAGCTATGTGTAGTCTCTTGCCCCAGTTGATCAGGAACAACTCTCCCAGGTCTCTGCCTGGAGAACTGTTCAGTTTCTCCCTGATTGGTCAGGGTCTTCTCTTCCAGACCTCTGCCTGGAGAGCTTTCACAGTCTTTTGCCCTTCTTCAGTGTACTTCTCTCCCAGGCTTCTCTACCTTGAGAGCTATTAATGGTAGTCTCTGCCCTGGTTTCTCAGGGTCTCTCTACCAGGACTCTCTGTGTGGACAGCTTTTAACTGTCCCTTGCCCCAGTTAGTCAGGGTTTCCCCTCTCAGACATGTCTGTCTGGAGAACTATCCACAGTTCAGTCTCCCTGGGAGCTTCTTTTATTTAGCAACCTATATCAAAGTGGGCTCGACCATTACCTTTTAACCATGTCCTTCAGCCAAGGGTGAACATTTTGTTTGCCTAACACTAGGAAGTAATACAGGTCCTTGGCAATACCCTTATCTTCCTCAGAGAAATATGAAGTGATAACAGCCTGGGTTCTCCCTTGTTGCAGGTGGCCTATATGGTGCCCTCCGTAGTCAGTGGCACATCATACTTTACAAAATGCTGGGCATTCAGATAGTTGAAGCCATTTACTGCCTCTAGTGTAGTTAACAAAACTGGAATTTCCCCAGAAAGAAACTTCTTCTGTGGCCTCCTGATCTGGATGCACCTGCACGTACACCCTTCAGAGTTAAGGATCTCTCTTTCCAGTCTCAGATCCCTTCCAGGGTTTCCAAAGACCAAGAACTGTACTGTTTTGCCCACTGCTTTCAATATCCGGCTTAACAACACCCACTTTTTTCTTTTCATACCCACACTATTGTATGGATGACATTCAGCATGTTAGGATCACTTTTATCTTCCTTTTTTTTCTGGGGAGAGCTCTTCGTTTTAGCAGAGGTCTTCACCATGACACTGCATCATTAGACTTAGGGGTGGGCAGCTCTTAATTTCAACTTGCTGAGGTCCCTTCTGGCTCAGTCTATCTTCCCATTGTATTGGTGGAGCCCTGTAGGAGTCTAACCCCTTTTTCCAGTTGACTACTCCAGTCTTCAGGCTCACTAGCTCTTTATTTTTAGCCATGCTAGACTTCAAGCCTGGTTGGACGTTAAGCAAATTCTGGAGATTAGTCCTTTCCTTCTGCAGAATTAAACACTGCTATTCCCCAATCTCTTTTTCAACCCTGAGATGAGCAAGGTCCTGTTCCCCCTGTATAGCTTGAGCCAAGATCCAGTTCTTTGAAGAGCACATCTCTTCAAGGTCCTGTAAGGCTTCGACCCTTTGGGCCTGTAGGATGTTGAATTGAGCCATGGTTTCCTCTTTGTCCCTGTCTTCCACTTCTCTCCATTCCAGCAGGGGCTAGGTTTGTTGGGTAGACATACAGGCTACTGCCATTAGTGCAGCCTCTACAGTCAACACAGTCTCTGTACTGATGGCTGTTGATACCAGGTCCACCATTGAGTGGCGCATCCACACCTTTACTCCAATCTTCCCAGGTGCTTGAATCCCTCCCGCATTCCCCTGTGTGGATACCAGCTTTCTGGTCAGCTGTCATCCTCCTTTCTGCATCAATATCCATGCTTGTGTGTTCATCGTGCCTTGATGCCTTCTTCTGGACTATCATCCTTAGTTCGCTCAGTTCCTCCATTTTCCCCAGAAGGTGGTTGTTGGCTCAGATGGATGTTTGTAGCTGGCATTGAGATTATCCTGCTTCCCTTTGAACATGTCCTTCTCACTCTGTTGTTACTGCAGCTCCCAGCTGAGCACTACGCTTATGTCTCAGACACGTGCATCATCCCAGAGGGCTTGTGGAACCACCTCATGTTCCTTATACTGGCTCTGTAGCTGGAGCTGCACCTCAGAAATGTTCCATGTAGCTGTCTGTAGATCCTGCTTCAGTTTCAGATTACAAAACTGCAGAGATTTCAGCTCTATCTTTTTTCTGCTGGATCAACACGGTGTTGGCCCTGCTGGCAAGATAAAGAGCATCCTTCTCTTAATTCCTGGTGAGCTTGTCTGGCTCTTCTTGCTGCTGGGAGACCTCAGCTAGCTTTGTTACCTGGAAGTTTTGCAGTTGCTCCTTTAGCAGCATCTCTAGCTCGTGAACCTCAGCTACAGGTGTTACTAAGACTGCAGAGTCAACAACCTTCTCTAGGGCCTCTGTATTCACTCCAATTTTGACCCTTTTCCTCTCTGTGGTAAACACCTTGTCCCCCAATTTCTCCGCATCTCCCACCATGTAGGCCTTTTTAGTGGGTGTATTCTCTGCTGCCATGAGTGCTACATCCCCTATGCCTGTAACTACTGCTTTTGCATTGTGTGTTACCATCCCCTTTTTCTGGCTTACCAATTCCACCATTACTCTTTTAACTATCCCTGCTTTGCCTGAATCTGGGTCCACTTCTGTTCTCTTATTGCCTCTCACATCTCAGAGAGGACAATGATGTTTTAAATACCCTGCAACTCCCCAAGCTTTGGCAGTGGGTAGATTATCCCTCGGTGCCTATGTAGTATCTCTCATGCCCTGTTGCCCTGAGTCACTCTTGCCATCATGGTTTATATAGGGACAAGTCCTTCTAAAATGTCCAAATTGCCCATAGGCTTAGCATGTTCTCAATTGGGCTTATTCTTCTTAGGCCCTGAAGGATTTCTGTGGCTCTTCCTTTAGTTCACCCCAGCAACTCTGTCTTCTTTCCCGGTACACCCAAGGGCAAGTCCTTCTTAAGTGTCCCAACTGGCTACAACCATAACATCTCCTTGGCTGGGCCTCCAGCCTCAGGCCTGGTGGATCCCTCTTGTCTACCCAGTACCTGTAACTGTTGCTGCCTCTTCCTTCCAGGACCCAAAACTGCTCTTCCTGTGGCCTCACTAGCGACTGTTCCCGTTCTAGCTGCCCCAGCAAGCTGCACCCCCTTGGAAGGCCCAGCCGACTCCTTTACTTTTGACATATACAGTGACCAGCCATATTTGGAAGCTGTCATGGCTGCTGGGCTCCCTGCCGAGCCTGAAACGGGTGTTCCTGGAGTCGTCGTTGCTGCTGCAGCTCAAGTACCTCCTGGAGTATGGCCTGCTGGGCCTCTTGTTGCTCTTTGGCTAGTGCTCATTGAGTTTCAGTGAAGCAGTGCAGCTGCTGGACTAGAGCCCTTTTCCACTCCGCCACTGTCCCCTTGTTTAAGGGGCTGGTCCAAAAACATCCCATTTCTGGCACCAAGTTGTACACTCACCTCTCGAAAGCATCTCCTTTCAGCTGGGTACAATTCTGCACACTTTCCTTTCTCTGCTCCCAGTAGCCACTGTTGGCTGTCACTCTTGGGCCTGTTTAAATTCCCAGCCCCTTTCTTTGGCTTTTAATACAGTCTTATCCCCTTCTTGGGACTTAAGCTACTTTTCTAGTGGCTAGTGGGGGACCTTGGCCTGCCCACTATTCCAGGTCCCAACCCAATGGATCTATAGGATCTATAGATCTATATAGCCCCAGAATGCTTTCCGTTAATCATTACAGCTGCTTTCCCTGGGCTGCATGCCACTTAGTCCCATAATTTTCTTGAGTTCTCCGTCTGGTCCCTGTTTCAGCAGGATCTCTCCCAGGCCTCTGCTGTGGACTTTCACAGCCTTCCAGTCTTTCTTCCCCCTTCAGGTCCCAGCCAGCCACTCCTTTGCTCAGGCCTTGGAGCACCTATTAACTGAGCTTGCTATGCTCTGATTGGCTGCTTCCTTGAAGCCTTTCTAATCAGGCATGGAAGACTTGCCTTCACTTCTCTTCTTTTGCAGCAGGTTGTGGTAGGACTGCAAGGCCACCGACAGGGGACTTCCAAGGGCCTGGTACACCACATCGCAATCTGATATGAGGGCTCCTTGGAAAAAAGTATTATCTAGAATGGTCATTTGAGTAGCTTCTGTGTTCTCTGGTTTCTCTAGCCCTTTTATATGCAATTTTGTTTCCCATACAAATCACTATCTCGAAAGATTATGGGCCAGATTCTGTTTTTAGTTATAGTGGTGTAAATTTGGGACATCTCTATCAACTGAGATCATAATGTGACCCTAAATGTATGACTGAATTACAAATTAAGAAAAAAACATGTCTATTAATGGGCTCACTATTTTCCTGAACTGGTTCACAGATGTAGAACTGCTAAAATGGTTATAAAATTTCTTGTACTGCTTCAACAAGAAATTAACAGAATTGATTAGCTACAGTATCTCAAGGCTCAGATCCATGGTTTGCAAAAGAAGTTCATACTATTCTCAAAGCTGAAATCCTGAAATATCATTTTACTGCTGTGAATGAGACCAAATCAGCTATTCGTTGCACTGAGCACAGCGAACAGAGTGATAAGCCTGGACGCTGTTAGTATTATAATGAAAGCAGCAAACCATGACAAGGTTAATCCCTGCCATTAAGAGTAATTCTAACTCACCTTGTTGATATTAATAAAGTGTCTGGGCTTTATTTTATAAAAGGATTAATAAGTCATAGTGTGAAGTTCATCCAAATGTTGCTGATGCTTTTCTATCATAGTATGATTTCCTGCCTTTACAACTGGCAGAGACCACAGTGTCTTAGTCAGAGATTAAAGCAGCTATCATAGATCTAGATATGGGAAACCCCTAGGAAATAGTGTATTATCTTAGACTTTTACAGTTCTGCTCACGACCAGTTCTGAGACACAACACACATTCTATGAGACCCATGTTCAAGAAGTCGGACACTATCTTTCTCTAATCTCTTTCATTGGCTTTTGTTTACTGTCATAAAAGAGTAAAGATCCACAGCATTATGTTTTCCTTCTCTCTAGCCCATCCATTTACAGGGAATACTCACAAACTACCACTTCACGCGTTGAATGTCCCAGGAATGTAATTAAAATTGCAAAAGGAAAATATATGCTCCATGGGTGCTGAAAAAAAGTCACTCAAGATACATGATGGGCTATCAAGTCTGACTATGTATGTTATGGGGCAAGTGAGGTGTTATCTTAACATACATACCTACTGAAATGCATGAGGATAAAAAGCCTGCCCTACAGGGCACAGATCCATAGCCAGCATTTTAACCACTTAAAAGTAGCATGCTGAGCAATGTGTACCTGACAACCATCAGTTCTTAGTGGATTGCAAACATGTCATTTATTTTAAAGCTGATTTCTGATACATCTCAGCATATAAAAAGTTAGATCTGAGCAAACATTTCGTAAGAAGTCATCTATTTAATGACCTTCCCTCTCTTTCAAGTCAGAACTTGCCCATCGTTAGTTTTCTTAAATGTATTCATTATTCACAATTATTTGCCAAATAATTTCTGCAAATAATTCTGTTTTCAGATTGTTCATAAGCAATTCTTCATAAGTATCAGATATTTGAGCTATGTCAATTGGTTTTGATTGGGCACTAATATCGCATGGTATTTTTAGTTTCTCAGATCACACCATTGGAGCATATACTCCCATTTACCAGGTTGAACCTTGTATACTATAAGAATATTCTCTAATATTTGCTTACAATTCCCATAGCACCTGTTAAAAGTGAGAAAAGTTCTCAGTCAAAATCTGTAAACCCAGGTCTTTGCCCTTCCCTCAGGTCTCTCCTCAAAACCTACCTCTTCCAATACACATGGAGTAAAGTACAATGTGGTGATGTGTAGGCATATGGAGAGCTGTGATCACTACTACAGACCAGCTAAGATTTGTGCACATCCTGTTATAGTTGTACACCGTCTCCCTCACCACAGCCCACTCTACACCAGCCTGCTTGTTTGTCTCATCCACCCTTCACATGTTTTCTTTCAACAGTGAGCTCTTAGGAACAGGCATTGTCATTTATTCTATGTTTATACAGTGGGTAACACAACAGGCCCCAATCTGGTTACAGCTTTTAGGCACTACCTTGCTTAATGCAAATGTTAAATAATACCAATTCACTGCTTCCAGGCACATTTCTGAACAGTAAAGCTATTGGCTAGAATAGCTGTGAAAAATGAACACAAAAAGAAGTATGAATACAGATGGGATTAATTTTATTCTTACATGAGCAAATATTCACAGGCTTTTTTTTTTTGTATATGCCCAAATCATATGCTTGATTCACAGAAAACAAAGCTAGCGCACCATGGCCAAGAGATGACATACATACACCAACTGGTTTTCTATTTTTTCAGCTGCTGCCATTCTTTGTACATGTTTATATTAAGCTCTCGGTATGGTGCTTCTATCCTATTGCTTTCTCTTTCTATCAGTGTCTGACTGGGAGTCCAAGAGTCTTTCTCCTATTTCTTGGCTGACATTGTTGACAATCCCAGCAACACTGATGACTACAAGATGAGCAAGTGGATAATAGCTATGCTATGAGTATGTAAGACACAAAACATAGCTTCTTACTGCATTGTGGATTTGTGATACAACTTTTTAAAAAGTTGTACTGATAGACCTTTTTTTAAAAATCCGATAGTGTATGTCAGATCCTGAGGAGTAGCGAGGGCGCCTACTCTAACCTGCCCTAGCTATGCCATTTACTTATCTGTAGTGAAATCATTTATTGGAAGATTAGGGGAAATTTCAAGATTGGAAAAAATAAAAATCCACGGTGGGAGAGGGGAATTGGAACTGGCCCTTAATTCATTTGAGTGATCTCCCCATATCTTTGGTTTTGACTTACACAACACGTTAGCTGCAAAACATTGCAAATTATTGGTAAAATATTTGTCACTCCCATTATAACAGACACATGGGAAGTTTATAAGAGAGAGAGTTTGAGTGCTGTTATCACCATAAGTAACACTGCTTACATGACCTTCTCAGCATGATTCACTATGTATCACAAGATGCTCAATACAAAAAATATTCAGCATAACAGAAGGTCGTTCAGTGTTTCTGGATTAGTCACAGGTAGAACCATTTCCTACAGAACTTGTGCACAAAAATTTGAATTGAAAGAAATAACAAAAAAAAAGTTGATGGTTGAGGTTGTTGCCAAGGTCTAAATGAAACAATTATTTAAAGCTAAAAGACCAAAAAAAATTCCTTTATTTTTCGGCTGGGATTTTCTTGACTTTCAGAACTGAAAGAAGGCTGAAGGCATTGGGACAGCCAGGCTAGAAAAGCAGCAGTGGCAACTAGTTTCCTAAAACCATCTTTGCAGAGACAGACAAGTGATGCTGAAAAATAAAGTTCTGCAAAAGCCATACGATCCTGGGGAGGCATGAGGAAGGTTATTGTTTTCTGTGGGGAATGAGGGAGTTCTGTATTTTTTATAAATACCATATGCCGCTCAGTTAATCTGGTCGATATTAACTTCTTGCAGTCAGGCAGGATGAGTCAAAGGAGGCTGTTGGGCGTGGCTCCAAACAGGCTAGCAAGATTTACTTTTCCCCAGGCCTAAATTTAGGATCATAGGAAAGACTAAAATCTTAAAGGTGGTGGGCTAGGCAGGAAGAAGAGTGAGAGGGTTGTCATGATGCAGAGACACACAGAGAAAGGGAAAAGCTGCAGCAGTCTGCTTCTCCTGGCCAGAGATAAAGGTTAGCTGGGCTGAAGGGAATTTATAGAAGCTTGCGTGGAAAAATTAAGGTAAAAATATGTATACGGGCCTTTTGTTATTTTACCCCCCTTGCTTGGCATGCTATGCACCTTTGGGTGAAGGAACAAGTCATGCTTTGTTCAAAATAATTTGGTTTTTGAGTCCCTTTTATTACCTGTCAGCTCTGTGTTCCTGGGGAAACCCTGGTGCAGAACCTAGCCTGTCTGACTCACAAAGGACTTCCCCTCCACCCCACCTGAACCAGAACTGATCAGAAGGAAGACTTACAAAAAACAATGAACATGCACTGGAGACACGCCTCAACCCCTAGGTTAAGACTAGGGTTAAGGCAACTCCCCTAGCCTATTTGCATCAAAGATGGGACAGCGAGGTACATCCATTAGCATTCAGAGTGGAGATTCCAAGGCAAGGACCACACTGAACCCTGGGACCAGAAAAGCAGGAAAGCACTGCAGGGTGGGGGATCTCTGCTCCAGTTGTTAATCAACCCATGCCTGCACGTACCCAGCTCAGCATTTATCAGATCAATTCTAGTGATGAATCCTTGAGGGGTATCCAAAACACTGAATCTGCTTGATTGCGTTGTGAGCTCTCTACGAGTAACGCTGCCCATAGCCAGGAATGATCAGTTCCTATGGTCTAGCCTAAACAAAACAACTCCGATATACTCCTTTGAGCCATCATTTACCCATAAACAAATCTAGCGTGCTCCCTTGAACCATTGTTGCTTCCCTACAAAAACCCCTATCCAAGCTCAAGTTTCCGTTCTGGTGCTTGGATCCAAAAGCTGCACCAATTCCACTGGGATTTCACTTTTTTTTTGACTGGAGTACCTTTACTGACCATATTGGGAGCTTTGCCTGTCTCCAGCACTCTGGACTCTAAACTGAACAGCTTGTATCCGAGCTCCAACAGACACATGGGAACCTCAATCGATTCAAGCTTCACTGAGTAGTGAGACACCAATTCTCTCTCTTACTCCAGGCATAGCTTTCTAAACCTGACTTTTGTGATCAAACTTGAGCTAGATTTCACCCCAATGGAAACCATGTAATATTGGTACTGCTTTGTTTGTTTGTTTGTCTCTCCTTGTATGGCTATTACTACCAGTATCATCATAAGTTTCATATACTTGGCAATAAATAACTTTTTTGGTCAAGCTGGTTGCCATACTCTCTCCAAACTTCATTTACTTTTTCGTTTTCTCGGTTTCCCGGCTTACTCTGGAGCAACGCTCCTCTTACCTAAGGTAATCTTACCTTACCAAAGATCCCTGTAATGCCCAAAAACCCTGTGGGATCTTCTCATCAGTGGAGTTACTGTTAGGACAATTGTGACATAAGATTGGTGGGGGGGAGTGCAGAGTCTGTGGCATGTAAGAGTGTCAGCTTGGAAGTACTGATTGACCCTGCCTGCTCAGATGTTCTCTGTTAATCTGCGTGTGTGTTTGACTGATTCTGGGGCTGGAGGAACCCAGCCCTGTGGAAACTAAGCCCGGCAGGGTAGCTCCATTGGTGGGGGGAGTACTTGCAGAAGGGAGAAATAGAGCTCTGTATAGAAACACAAGTGACACAAGCAGTACATTGGTAGAATTACAGAAACCCCAGGAATGTAACTCTAATAACTGAGTGCACCCCAAAGGGACGGGCAAATCTGGTAACACTTTAATCACCCATTGTCACACGCTCCCAGAGTAAAAAGGTTTACAGGTGCCAAACCCAGTTGGGCCTGTTGTGTTGGGAAGCAGGGGGTGGAGGGCTGGTGTGCAGAGGTCCAGTCCCAAAGTGGTTAGACAGAGTGTTTCCACCCTTGAGAGAGGTGGAAGAAGCCAGGCCTGTCACCTGAGGTGTGCATTCAAGAAGGTCTAAAGTGCAGATCACCTCATAACCATGACCCAGTTTCATTTGGTGAGATTTTCACCCCTGCTCCAACCCCTTAACACCAGGTAAAAGGGCTGAATCAGAATAAAGGAGCTCTGAAAGCCCTAGGTCTGGCTAGGGAAGGATTCCCCTGCTGTAGGAACTATGGTGACAGCCGTAACGATGTCTTCCAAGACCCCCTTCCATATCTTGGCATAGGGATGGGCCAGGTCAGGCTGGGGAACAGGAAGGTTCTGTCAGGGGGTGAAGTCACAGTATGCAGTGCAGCAGCCCATAGGGCAGCCTGCTATATTTCAGACAGGGTCCCAGAGCTGGGGACCAGAACTGAGAGGGCACACAGGTGGCTTATAGGTGCCACAGATGTCTGTACTGCCACAGATGTCTGGACTGACTGCTGTACAGCCCCTCTTAGAGATGCAGCACGGGATCTCATCCATTGTCTCTAGATCAATTCAGGAGACTGATTCATTTTTGTTTCTACTCATATTCCTGATGCTGTATTTCCCCTTTGCTCCTTTGCCCCTTATCCTGCTCTACTGAGCTTCCTCTCAGTACCTAGCAGGCAGCACTCCCTCCAGCAGGTGCCAGTTCAGTATGAAAACTGGCAAAAAGACAAGCAGTGGACAGCAAGGCAGGTGACAGGAATACGTAGGTTCAACAGCACAGTTTTTTTTAAGAAAGAGGGGAATATAGAAGAGGAAAGATAATGGAAGGATGAATGGAAATGTAGAAGGAGGAAAAAAGGAAGGGAGTATAAAAGGAGGGAGAAGAAAATAAGTAAGAAAGAGATTAAAGGGGCAAGGTTAGGAAGGGGAGAAGGAGATGGGAGAGAGAAGAAAGGAAAAGGAAAAAGAAAACAAAATTAGGGAAACTCTCATATGTGCTCTCTTTTCATCTAGTCCTGCTCTTCTTTCTTATGTCCCTTTCTTTTCAAAAGTGGCAAATTTAGCTCTCCATGATCTCTACACAGTGGCTAAGACTCGTATTTTTCTTTCTTCCAAAGAATGCTGGCAAATACTGTAGAGTGTTCAGTTTCTGGTACAAGAAGTTAATGTACTAATTGTCCAAGGATACAATAAGGTCTTATGTAGACGTATGCAATAGACCTTTGGAATACACCATAACTCCTTTATTCCTATAGAGAGCTAGAGGAGATATATTCCTTCTATTTCAAAAATCTTTTGTGATAACTTTAACTTTTATTTTTTCCCAGAGGCTTATGACCTGCATATGTATACACAAGATTTTCCTAATTTTTTTCCATAGTCTCAACCTATGGGAATACTTTCTGAACAATAACTATACATACCAGTATATAGCATTCACATGGAGTTGGTCTGATTAAAATTCATATTCAAATACTTCTCAATTGTCCCTTGTTAAGAGACACGCATCTCAGATTAGAATGCAAGGGTCAAAATCTAACTTTAGTTACTATTGTATAATTTTGGATTCATTTCATTCAGATCAGTAGAGTCATTCCAGATTTCTACTAGTGTAATTAAGATTAGAATCTCACCCCAAAATATTTCCCACAACAACCTGGTATTATCTCACTTTCATCATACTTAATTGTTACCTCATACTCACTGACTCAAACTTAGCTAGAGACATTTGTTTCTAAATAGATTATTTCTAGGTCATTTAAAGCTGCACTGTATTTTTTGTATCTCCCACATTTTGTGTCCTCTTCCCAAATTGAGTTGCACATTTAGGTTCCACTAGGTTGAGACGTTTATTCATATTAATATATTTTCTTGTCATTTCTAAAAGAGTGTAAGAGAATATATCACAATTCTATATTTATTCCCAGATTTAGAGATATGTACACATACAAATCTCCTTTAGATCCATTGTTTATAAACTCATGTTTAGTAATGAGTAGCTTATCTTTCCATGATTGTAATGAGGTAAAATTACATGAAACTCACAACAGTGACTTAAATGGTGGCATAGGTCACAGCTGGAATAAAAAACATTGCTGTGTATTCCTTTAAACAAAGCACATACTCTCTCAGGAGTTATTAGGTTACTATAGACTTACAGAAAGATTTGTAGCTCTACATTGATAAGATATGTACCTCTCAGCGCTCTAAGCACTGTGCCTGAGGGACAAGGATCAGAACACAAATTCTAGACACAGAATCTTAAATATTACTCTCACTTACATTGGCTTTTCATTAGAGTAACTCTGTTGACTTGGATAGATTTATTGCCAGTTTGTACCAGCGTAAGTGAAAAGAGCTCTGTATGCAGTGCAGTGGTAGCCATGTCAGTCCCATGATATTAGAGAGACAAGGTGGATGAGGTAATACCTTTTATTGGACCCACTTGTCTCTCACCCACAGAAGTTGGTCCAATGAAAGATATTACCTCATCCACCCTGTTTCTCTATATGTAGATACTCTGCTGGTTATCAAAAAAACAGAGGAAAAATTGGATGACAGCATTCCTCATATTTCTTCCACCCCCAAGATGTTGTGAAATATGCTTAAATGCACTGCAAGAGGCTAAATCTCCTTTGCATATTTTCTCATCATTTTATGCAAGGCAGTGGAAAAAGTTTCACACGCAAACTAGCAAGTATTGCTTTGCTTTGCATGGACAACAAATGTAAACTATTTAAGGTGTGTTCAAGGGCAGTTCTATTCATTTCAGTCTCTCCTTTTGATTCAGGCTTTACTGTTTCTGCAACCAAAATTGTTATGCAGGACCAGGGACGCTACTTAAAATTTCATGATATTTGTACTTGAAAAGCACAAGAGGGTAGCCGTGTAGGCTTGCTTATCATGGATTAAACACTGTTAATGTTATAGTGTTTTTTTCTCTGTATGATTCATCTCTGGCTCTACTTGTGGTGCCTGCAGAGTGGTTAATTACTGCATAGAGGTAAAAAATGATGGTACATGGGTCATTTTAACAAAAAGATTTAGGGAGCACAAAAAAAGCCAGTTTTTAAAAATATGGTTCAATTTTTCAAGGATTTTTCACTTTAATAGCATTCATAAAGTAGGAATATTTATCTTGAAGTTAAAACATATTATTTTCTTTTCTATTTTTAAACCATACTTATAGTATTGGGGATTGTGAATAGTTTCTATTTTGGTTACAATACCGTTTCTTCCACTGAATTTGGAAACAATTAAGTTATTTTGTATGATAATATGATATTTCTCAGCGGTCCCTAATGAATCTGACAGCCTTATTGGCTACTCATGGTTTCACTGAATAAAAATTGTAATCATTTATCTTTTGGGATTTAAAAGATACCAAAGGAAAATATAGATGGATTTATAAGAGAGAAGGAACAAAAAGTTCTACATTTATGTTTCAATTGTATTAGAGATTACAATGTTTGCAACTCAGCAGTAGCCTTAAAATTGACACCTGTCCTGTTAATTAAGGTTGTATCTTCATTACTTCTTCATGGTCACATAATGCCCAATACTGAATACTACCTGCAAAGTCTGAGAACTCCTATTTTCCACTGATTTATTTCACTGGGAATTTAGGGCACTCAGCATCTTGCAGAATCTGGCTTATTATGTGAGAACTTAATCAGCTTAATCAAAAAAACAAACAGATGGGTTATATCAATAACTGATTGGAAATAAGATTTCATTTCTCCAGTATATGAAGCTTAAACACTTGCATGCCTGAAAGCCAGTAAAACCCAGTGGGCCAAGAAAGAGGTTGAGTTACATGTGTTGGGCAATGGTAACTAAGGGAAGGGGATTGTCTAAAATGTATGAGACCCTGAATGGTTTATTTTTTTAAGGGGAAACATAAATACTTGGGTTGGTGGGAGTAGCATGGAGGTGTTGAATTTTCAGAATTTGACAAGAAAAATGTGTTCCTTGTTTAAGTGCTCAGACTCTTACACAGAAAAAGAAACTTCTAGTGAATATATATCACTCTGTCCGGCTTGCATGCAATTAACAGAGCTGGTGCACTTTGCTGCTGTGAACAAAGAAGCACTTTTATCCATCTTTTTCCTTTTAATCAAAAGCTTAAATCATGAATCTTGCTAACTGCAAAGACCCTTTGCATCAGAGTATATTTTCATTTTCCAAGATTCCACTAACAAATCACCATTGTGAGTTTTGGCCAGATACTCAACTGGTGTAAACTGGTGTGAAAATAAAGTCACGGGATCTACTCCATTTCACTCCAGCTGAGAATCTGACCTATATGTATCTCAGACTGGTAACCTTTTATGAATTTGTGAATAGTAAGGCTTGGGGTTAGCAAAACCTCAGCTTCAGTGGGGTTCGGACTGGGTTTTACTCCTTTATATATTCCATTTACCATTTTCCCTCCAGCCCCGCCACACACACCCCTACCTTCTTTCCTACATTAGGAAAATTACCCAGTGCTGACACCTGTCCTCAGCAAAGTTGAACTGCCTGCTTTAAAGGTTCTTTTACATTGAATGCTCCTTATCTGACCAAATTTATCTTCTTATACGGACATTTGTTCTCATCCCTGGTCACTCAGCTTCACTACATGTCCACTGTAAACATTCAGCACTACTTATGAAATGTACATGGGTGTGTTCGCATACACAGGACTTTTATTTTTTTTAACCATGCTCTTTTGCTCCCTGTATGCCCCAGAGCTAGGAGGCATAAAGGAAAAAGAATCTCTCTGTTCCTGCTATAAGAGAAAGGGGGAAGGTAGGTGGCTTAATTTATATAAATTATAATTTTGCCCCATTGCAGTTCTTGATAATTTTGTTTGGTTTGATTTTGGAAGTTATTTTAACTGGTGCATGTAATGTACTTATGAAAGGTGCAGGGGTTGAAATTATGAAAGATATAATCTGGGGAAAGTGGGTCACCCTAATCTGGCAGATAAGTAATAGACTGTATGGGTAATGAGCCCATATTCAAGAAAAAAAGCAGGGACTCTACAGGAGAGAACAGTCATCCGGGGTCCCTGTCTGGAGCTAACTTCATGGGACCAGACCTGATAGGAACAAAGTTCACTTTGTAGAATCATATCATGCTGCAGCTAAACTGGTGTTCAGTTTCCAGACCTGGCAGTAGCAGGTAACCCTAAATTCACTAAACCAGGATATGACAGTAGCAGACCTGGTGGAGCTGGCTTTGTGCAACCACCAGACCTTGTAACCAGAGATCAGAGAAGAATGCAGCAAATTGGCTGAGGAAAGTCACCTCCTGACACCCACTTCACCACATCTGAGCCAATTTATTGGGTGATGATTGTGTTGCAGTAAGAGTCCTGGGCTCCCAACAGGTGAGGCAATAAATAACTGGGACTATAGGATTGACCATAACACCCTCCTACACTGTTTGGGCTTTGGTAATTTATTTTACAATTTGAATACATGTTTATCTTGTTTTCTCAAATAAAACTTGTGGTTCCGTGTTCCCAAGAAGTCCTGAGTATTTGTTGTGGGGAAGAAACACTTAAAAAGATGACCAGATAGATGTTAAATTTTAAGTTCCTAAAATCAGGAAGTAAGGTTTCAGATGGGGGCTTGAGCCAATTATTTTACTGATTCTAAATGGAATTCATAGACATCATCTGAGGTTCACCCTTGCTGCTGCTAATGACTCCTGTCAGAAGTGTTAAAATGCCTTTCCTTTTTTAGATTTAGTTTTATTTCTCCTGTTATCCACTTAATATGCCACATTTCTATTGTTATTGCTTTTCCCATTTTATATGGTCTTGTCTTTGTGCTCAAAAACTCAAATAACTTCCACCTCTAGAGTTTCTTGTGCATGTGTGCTATTTTAATAAAGGAAAAGTGCAACATTGTATTGTCAGTATCACTCTCTAGCTAAAAAGAATATCAGTTCAGATTATATAAATATATATGTAGTTCACATTCTTAGCAAAATCTCATGAACACACGAGTTACCACTTTCCTTCCCATCACCATTTTGAAGCTCTGTCTTTTCAGCCCTTCTTCTAGACACACCTTTGAAAAAACTCAATTGCATTAACACAGAGGGAGCAGGGGAGACCAGGGAAACACTGAACACTGCTGTAGTGCAGAAGCATACATGCAAAACAGCCCCATGTCCTAGTAGTCAGCTGAGCAAATGGCTTTACAGCAGGATTATTGGCCAGAAACTGAAGATTCATGTATTACTGGAAATAAAAAAAACTAAAAGACTTGAAACTTTCTTTTCTGTACTTAACTTGATACACTTGAGTGAAACCAAATGTTTTCTATTGTTTTTTTAATCAGCCAAGCCACAGATACCAAGGTGCTGAGAAGGATAATATGCAAGTTGATGTCTCACTCGAGAAAAATAAAATTCTGTTTCAATAATAATAGAACACAACAACAATCCACTTTTTTTAATTGTCCTCACCATCCAGAAGTGCCATGGTGGAACTAAAGTTGTAGGCATCTAATGTCATAACCCTCTTCCGAGTCTGGCAGATTTTCCACCCATATGGGTCTCTGCCAGGAAGAGGAGAGAATGAGACTTAAATAATATTTAGCATTTATATATCTCTTTACACATGCAAAGCACTATACAAATATTGACTAAACCTCACAAGCATTATAATTTCCTATGTTAATGATGGGGAAACTGAGGCAGGAAGCTGAAGTGACTTACCCAAGGCCACGCAGAAAGTTAATGCAGAGCTAGGATTAGAACTCAAGACTTTCAGTCTGCTGATCCCCTGCTTAATGCTCCAGAAGGCAATACATCTTCTTAAACCAGAAATTACATGAGGATAGTTTTAAACAGTCATTTAACACAAGGTATTTCCTATTAGTGGTGGTCCTCAGTATTGTCTAATATTGTATAATACAAAGCAGCCAAATCCTGACCTGTGAGAAGTATACGGTAAGCAAAGATGCTGAAATGTCACAGAAGTACAGTGATAATGAATAGTGTTATTTTATCTGGGAGTTGTTATTGCAATGAATGAACCTGAAAATATTTGGCAGTTCCATTATTTTCAGAGAAGCATCCTAAAATCTGGATATTTACTCAAAACTCTTAGAATTTTTCAAAACTTTCTAGAAATTAGGCAGGAAATCTCTTACCAAAAGGCTCTCCCAGGTCTTCCAATGTTTCCTGACTTCTTGCCAGGCACTAATACCACATAAGCACCTGTGGAAATTTGGTAGTTCTGCTTCTAATCCCAGAGAATTCCAAGAAATGTTAGAAGTGTAAGAAAACATAAAACTAAAGAGTATTTAAACCTGAAAAAAAGCTTCAGGTTTGCTTCATTTGTGTTTTGGGTGAAGGTGCATATTGAATGATATTTTATCTGAACTGTTTAGCCCAGCCCTAATTATGGCTCCCCTTAGATTGCTGTAACAATCTGAACCCATTTTGTACAAACTGAAGTTCTGACATCAGCATTCTGCACGGTTTACATGGACCCCAGAGAGTTTTTGAAATTCATCTCCAAACCAGAATTTTGCATATGACAAGCTTAGTAGCATAGTCTGGCCTTTTGTGACTTAGGCAGTAGGTGTCGGATACCTGGTGGTCTCAGTCTAGTTCGTAAATAATCAGGTTCACATCCCAAACACTGCTATTCGAAAGGATTGGATGGCTCAAAAGTTTAGCAATACCCTCCTGATCATTTGATATTTAGGGTACTGAAGCCCAGATCAGAGCTGAGTGGAAGTCACTACCATATGCTTGTTCGGGTTTTGTGAAATGAGTCTGTGTTCCAAGTACTTTTTCTAGTGGACAAATGGACAAATAGCTAAGGGACAATTAGCACTAAAGTGATATTACTGATGGCAATCTAAGCAGAGAGGCCGAGATTCTGAGTGAGTGTGGAGCAATTCGGAGACCTTCTTGCCACTGAAGGGAGGATGTGGGGGCCAGGGTTGATGCCCAGCAGCAGTGTAGGAAAGGTAGCACTGCCCAGGCTATACCTATTCAGTTGCTAGCGAACTTTGCAGACTATTAATCTGACACTATTCACTGAATTTATTTAATAAATGTAGACTATTTTAGGAATATAAAGAGAATTAAATGTAACGGTGATCCATTTGACATTGACACAAAAATATAAAGAATTTTAAATAAAAATATAATCCCAGTAGGACTATCGCTCAATAACTTTGAAATACTAGTCAGGCAGACACTTTAGAAGATTAAAAAGACTAGGACTATTTCGTTAGGAAACGTAAGAGGAAAGATGATAGATGTATATAACATAGTGAATGGTTCAGACAAGTTCTCTTATTTACCCTTTCTCATAATTTACCTTGGGCCATAGTACAAGAATAAAAAAGCAGCTGAGGAAATTTTAACAGGCAAATGAATGAAATGAAATGACAATGGAAACAGATAAAAGGAAATACTTTTTAAAATGATACTTTGCACTTCTATAGCACCTTCCATCTGACAATCTCAAAGCACTTTACAAGCATTAATGAATGAGGCCTCTATTTTATAGCTGGAGAGACTGAAGCACAGAGAAGTGAAATGATTCAGCAAGCTCATGCAACACCTGTGTGCAACAACTTCGAATAGAACCTGTGTTTCCTGATTCTCACTCCCAACTCTAAACAAAAGCCCAGACTTCCTTTTAGATCGTTTATAGATAAACTGTGAAACTCATTGCCACATGACATTGTTGGAGCAAATAACTTAGAACATTTCTATAAAGAATTAGATCTTTATATTAAAAATATCTGGCTTCAGTTCATTGCTGTAAGTCTCAGTATATTTTTCTGTTAGTATGTGTTCTGTGTATAGATAGGAACAGAGGAATTACCATACTGGCTCAGATGAATAGTCCATCTGATCCAGTATCCTGTCTCCAACAATAGCTGGAACCAGATGTTTCATGATTCATTTGCAAGAACCCTGCAGTAGACATATGAGGAATAATCAATACACATGTATGCAACACACACAAGACTTATAAAATTTTGGGAGTTGGAAAGATATCCATCATTAATCCTTTCGGTTAAAAGCAACAGCTCTCAGTTACCTTCTCCCTTCCAAATTCCTCCAAAAAAAAAAGAGGGGTGTTGTTTTCATCCAACAACAATTCAATCAGGAAACAATTTAAGCTTTAGTGAAATGTACCATATGTTCCAAAGCAAATTTTAGCACTTGTATGGTACTTACTAGTAAAGGAGCTACAAAGAAAAAAATTAAAGTGTGTAATTAATGTTACAATGTTACATTAGCACATAAATAATTTCTCTGGCAGGTCATACAATTCACATGCATATTTTATTAAAGTGTAAGAAATAATTTTTCAATCTGACCCTCTTCCCTCTGCAGGCTTTGAAGTTTGAAAGCTGGCACTATAGCCTATAAGTTTAAAGAAATTTAGAAAGAATTGTGAAGTTAAAAGATACTTTTGATGTTTGCTCTTTCTTTTCTATCACAAGGGCATTCAATACAGCAGAAGAAAAATAAGTGGAAAACATTATTGCCTAAGAAATTTTCATGGCAATCATGCTCATTTAACCCTTTCTAATCACTTAATATAAAGTGCAGGAGAATTATTTGTTTAGGGGTGAAACAAAGGTGACACTAGGAATTTCTGATTTTATTGCCAGTATATTCTTTCCTTATGCTCTTATGTACTTAAAGTTACACCCGTACATTGAGAATAAGTCCCTTCAACTGTTCATTAACACAGCAGAGTTTCTCTCCTGTTGCTGGAATCAGACAATACTATTTCATTCTAGCTGCATTACTAGTATTTCTGACCAAAGAGGAAGCATTTATGGTTGCCAAACCATCTGAGCTCTTTTGTCCAAACAGCGTTTTTTAAAGATTCATTCCCTACCACCACCCAAAATATTGTACCAGATAACATAGCACTGAAATGGGATGTGTCTGTATGGAGCAATGGTGACATGTAGTGGCCAATTAGATTTTTTTTTAATGCTAATTGCAGTGCGAACATATTGCTTGTAAAAGTGACAAGACTGACAGTGTTACAAACACAAGCCTTTCCTTTGTCTTACTGTTTCACACTTGCTTGTAAGGTCTTCAAAGTACTTGGGTCGGTTTTCTGGCATACACCTAAAGCAAAAGTGTTTTGTTAATTAAAAAAATCAGCCAAGACTGCATTCCCTGTATGTTGAAATGCAGATAGGACTTTTTGAAGCCCGTTGACGTTAATGGGAGTCTCCCATAGGACAGATATTCATTATGTGACTAGAAATTAGTGCCTGGTCAGAATGTTTCTGACTGGCAACCATGGCAGGTGCTATTAAGCAAATTCCTTTGTGAAAACATTTCATTTTCTAGGCAGACAGCTACAAGCCATGCAATTATACACTTGACCTTTTCAGTGCTTATTCCTGAAAACCTCTGAGTCTTGAGCAGTGTAACAAAGTGCAAGTGGATAGAAAAGACATTTCAATGGGGTTTAAACAGAGAGAAAAGTAAGAGAAGAAACTGAAAATGTCACAGCAGATGTTATAGGCCCAGTTCTGCGACCCTATTCACTGAAAATATTGCTCACTCAAGCACTCCCATTGAAGCCAGTGGGTGCTACTCACCCGAGGCACTGCAGATTCATGTTTTAAGTATGTATTCCTTTGGACACTGTATTCCGCCTAGCACTTTAAAAGAATGTAAGAATCAGACCCACAAACATTTGAATTGATCCTTATATGTATGTAGTATATAATCTTGTTACATATTTTGAGACTTGCAAACAGCATATATAAATCAATTACTCATAATAATAATTTAATACAGGAGATTTCTCAGAAGTATTGATTCAAATGTCTGCTAAACTGTTAAATAAAACTATCTGACCACCAAAGATGAGGTTTTAATTCTCCCAACTGGTGCAATAGTCTCTGTTTGCCAGCTGTATTGTAATAACAGAAAAGTTAACATCTGTGGCTTTATAATTATTTGAATTTTAATGAACAAGATGAATTAAATCTTTCAGCTTAGCTGCTTATACTGTGAACGAGCCTGAGCTCCTGAAAGATAAGAAATAGATTGTGCTTATTCAACAGCTTTTCACTGTTTGGGGGGGAAGGCGGGCGGGGGGGGGGAAGGGCGGCTGGGAAGGGGACGAGGGAGACAGAGAGAGAGAGGAAAAAAAGCCAGGTTTCAGTGGAATTTAATCCCTTCTGCTGTTTAAAAAATATGATAATGGTAATTACTAAATATGAATTCTAGAATTAATTAGTGAGTTGGAGAACAGCTCAGGAATTAGGACACGAAGCATTTACCGACTGCAGAGACAGTGAGTTTAGTAAGAGGGTGGCTTGTCTTTGTAAAATCCTTTTAAAGCATCTATATATTCATCAACAAATAATTCACTTTTAATCATCATGATTCAAAAAAATATAGTTGAGGGAACATTTACTTTCTGCCAGCTTTTATTTGTTTAGTTTTGTTGTTGTTGGAACTTTTATCATTCTGACTGCTATCTCAATTTCAGACAAAATATACTGATATATTTTAAATTTTCAGATATTTTTGAGAATGAAGGGACAGTGATATATTGGAGCCATTTGCCGATAACACCAAGCAAACTAAATAAAATATAATAGATGGTAAAGTTGGCTGATGTCCAGTCTGTCAATTTATTGTCAATGTGCCAGATATTCAAACCAAAAGAATCACATCCTCAGCAGACAACAAAACAGAATGCAACAGGTATATAGTTCCAAGAACCTAATTTTTTATTTACACTTTGCATGTTTCAAATACATACACAGACCTGTACATATACACATCACACACACCCAACATGGAAATCTACAGGACCAATTCCTAACTTTGAGTTCAGAAACTGCATTTGTTTGTGGAAATTCCAGTTCAAGTGTCAACAGAGTTATTGACAAAATGGTTAAAAATGCAAAGAGTTCCATCTACAGTTGTTTTATTCATCCAATAGCAGAATACGTTAAACAACAGGAACCAGAGTATGTTCAGTTACGTTTCTTTATGCTAAATACACTTATTTTCTGAATAGGAGTTGCCAATGGGAATTAATCTCTCTCTCTCCTTTTTTCTTTTTTATGTTGGCTTCTTTCCTTACCATATATTTTTCTTTCTCTGGAATTTTGAATGTGCTATACACAGCTGCAAAACTCCTTCATTCCACAGATTTATAAAATGCTTTTGGAAAAGTGAAAGAGACTCTCTGTCACATACCTTTAAGTTTGAATATTTTGATTTCCTGTGTAATTTCAATTTAGCTGTGAATCAAAACCATCTACAGTAAACAGAAAGCGGAACTGGAGTTTGCTGATGTTATGGTGTGCCAGGAACAGGAGCTGTTATTGCATGTCTGAAGAATTTTATATCCCTCTGATAGCTTGTATTCCATCTGAATCTTATTAAATTGTCTGTGACCAACCTGAAGCCAGAGTCAATTTATATATGCAGAGAATCTTAATGCTAATAGCAAAATAGCCTTTAATGAAGCATAACTTCAAAATGAAGTAATTTCATGGAAACCTGAATGACATTTTGGCAAAGTTTTTGTTATCAGCGTTGATTGACAATATAAATAAAATACCAGCTAACAAATTGCAATCTGTAACATCTGTATGTTCCAGCCTGTATGTTGGCCGACCGACTTGTGCCAGGGCATTTATCACCCAAAGCCTCAGTTGTGCCATCCTCCTGCATCATGCCACAACTCTAGGCCAAGATTAACATCCTGGTTCAGCTTGCTGTGCAAAACACAGTAGGAGGTCTGCATTAGAGTTGCATGATAAATTTCACCTAACATATAAAGAGAAACTAGCAAAAGTTTTCTGCTCAATAGTTGTATTAAATGATTAATGGATTATTACAAATTAGAGAGACACAATAAACCGGGTCATATGGGACCATCTCTCCTGCAGATTCAGGATTGTTCCCTGGAGAATCTTTGGCTGCTCCATAGTTAAGGTTACACACAGTTTCCTTGATAAAGCCCTATTTTAGATCCATATATAACTTTGGCTTAGAGTATTGCTTTGGCCTGCAAAACGTCTGGCTTACTTTCAATACAATTAAGCAAAGTTATTAACTGTTTTTATTGTGGGTAATTTTAGGCCCAATTCCAATTTTGTTGTTGCCAGTGGGCATTTTTGCCAATGACATTAGTGAGATCATAATTGGCCATCATGAGCCTGATAAAGCTTCCACTGACATCGAAAAAACTACTGCCATTTACTTTGACTACAGTGGGACCCGCATCAGGCATGCCAACAAGACTGCATGCACTCATGCATGTTGGCTTCTATTGGCTGACTGGAGCTTAGAAAGTTCATGAGGCCCAGAGGCCTTCTATAGCTGACAAGTAATTCAGACGTTCCTTGAACTCAAATGGTGGCACCCAGATAATTCTAAAGCAAATTTTTAAAAAGGACAAGCCTAGGAAGGCAAGAGTAGACCCACTTTAATTACACATTCTGCCCTCTCTTTTATTGTATTTCAGCACCAAGATATTACACTGCTTGGTACTCTATCAATAACTTAGGCAAGCAGACTAAATTAAATAGAACTAAACACAACATTCTTCATTGGTAGTAATGAGGTAAAATTCTGTCACCAGCAAAATCAAGCATTGCACAACAGTACAAGAAGGTTGAATTGGGTTTTCATCTTTCCCAGTTTTACTGCCTAGACTTTTGGAACTTGCTACTTCCTTTAAAAATCTAGTAAAATACTGTCTACTATGTATGAGCAGCATCTGAATTTCAAATACTTTTAACTTTTCATTATATGAAAATATTTTTTTAAACTATCAAAAGCATCTTTAAGAACGAAAAGCCAAATTCAACCCTGAAGTAAATCATCCTACTTCAGTGGAACTGTGCCTACTTTCCAAAAAGTTGAGCGTGGCCCAATTCACAGCAACTATGACATATTCATAAGAAGTCATTTTTAGTTACCTAAGCACAAATAAAGCATCTGAAAATGTTCTTAAATAGGGAGAATACACAGAACCATTGCTACCTTCTATTTCCATGAGCATAGGGTAAGAGCGCTCAGCTGATCTAACACAGAAGGAGAGTGCCAGATTCATAGCATAATCTCTCTCCACTTCTTTCCTGCCCCACTGACATTCCCTCCAATCCCCCATAGAGACTGACATCTGATGTTTTGATGCAGGTAGGAAATGTCAGGTCTGGAGGGACAGCCAATCTTTCAAGCTAGTTTTCAACCCCAAAAACACAAGGAAAACTGGCATAAATTAATGTTCTCCCTCTAAATTCTGCAGCACCCTCACTCCCCTCCAACTCAAACACACAGAGAGCAGGAAGGGACTTGGGTTGCAGGGGCAGTAGCATATGGGAAAGTTCTTGGTAGTAGAGTTCTACCAGGCATGCTGCATGGAGCCAGGGATACTGGGGCAGGTGCTGGGCTGGGGGGTGCGAGAGCTAATGGCAGTGTGGCAGCACAGAGGATTAGGAGCTGCATGTTTCTAGGAGAATCCTGGGGTTTCAGGAGCACTGCCATTTCCACAGATAATCTCTGTCTCCCACCCAAGGGAGGTAAAAGGAAGAAACCGAATGAAAACTTGTGGCTGGAATAACCTTGCATAGGGGCTATTAGACCCACAGTTGTTAATGCTCAGATATCTCAAAAATGGCTAAATCAAATTTAGTTAGAATTTGAGATGGTAAAAATATCACCTTTGGGTTGAGAATCATTATCCCAGTGAGGATTCTATTTATGGATGGCCATACATTCTTGAAAGTAAGGATTTTACATGAAAATACATTCTCACCTATAATTTACAGTGCCGCTAGCATGACAACATAATATAATAACACAGAACTGAGTTCAAATCATTGCGCAGCTTTGTCTTTATTTAATGGCTTAAAGTGCCATTATTAGTGACTCTGTACCAATGTCATTTCATGGAGATTCTACGTTTATTCTTTTGGTGACTTCTAAATCAAATCTATTTGGTTTACTAGGCAATAGATTACTTTTATTGCTGCCAGTGCTGCAAACTCTTCCTTGGGTCAGAAAAACAAGCTGTAGTTCTCTCTCTTGCATGATAACCATAGGTGCTGGAGCTATGGGTGCAGGCTTGCTGCAACACCCCCTGGCTTGAAGTGGTTTCCATTATATACAGAGTTTACAGCTTGGTTCAATGGTTCCCAGCACCCCCCACTATAAAAATTGTTTCAGCACCCCTGATCATAACTAGCAGGGGCGGTGAAGGCAAGCTTCCTTGTGGTCCAGAATTTGTGATCAGAGGCAGTCTGGATGCAGCAGCAAATCAGAGTCAAAGCAGCTGGTGAATGGTGCCAGAGACACAGAACACAGCCAAATGTTGTTAGCCAGCCAGCCAGCCACCTGGTGGGCTGTGCTCAGCTGTCTCACTTGGCTGAAGTATCAAGGAGTCAAGAGTGGGAGGAAGACAAGACTCCATCCAATTTTACCTTCTAGCAATTGCAGGGCACCATGGAGTATTTACATGAAGGATGCCATAGAATTGTAAGATTGCATGTGGTTGTACAGAGTCAGACTGATGCTGCTCTATGCCATTTATGGGTGTTTTCAATATTATCCGACCACCCATGGAATTAAATGTTTTTGAAAAAGAAAAAGCACCTTTGTCAACTACATACCTTTTAATTTAGATTTCCTGTGTAATTATGATTTAGATGTGAATCAAAACCAACGTCAGAAAAGAGATCTGGGGTTTCTGGTCTATTATGTTGTGCCAGAATTGGGAGCTCTTCTTGCTTGTCTGAAGAGAATTATACGTCCCTGCGACTGCTTCTGCAGCACCATCTGAATCTTATCAAGCTGCTTGTGACCAAAGGAGATTTACCTGCAAAGACTCTAAATGAAAACAACAAAATAATCGTTCCTACAACAAACTTAGTGGTGATGTTGTGGCATCTATTAGCATGACTATGACAAAATTTCTTTCACATTATTCATCAGTTGAACAGTTATTGTGAAAACACATTTTGGTTAAAATTTTGGCTAAAAATTCAGCACAGAAGCCATAATTTCTCACCAGCAGTTAATCATAACACAGTCACCAGCCATTGTTTCAGTCAGCACATTCTCTCTGGAACCCTCAGCCTAGAGGTCACCGTGGTACTGCCACGCTTACTTTTTATTACACCAAAGCAGAAGTGAGGCCTTGCCTTGTCTTCCCCTTTGCTTTTAGTTGTTAGATGATGATGCAGTTTATGAACAAAATCCTCCTAGTTCCCATAGCCCTTTGGAAAAAAACAACAGAAAGAAAAAAAGTTCTCTTAAACTCTGCAATATGAACTCACTGAGTTGGCAGTATAGAAGTTGCAAGGTGCATGATCTGATCTTGTGGCCTGGTGGAGCTCAAGGATCTCTGAGAAAATTTGATTCCATAATTACTGATCTCAGACATCTATAGGGGAGTGAGCTTTACCTCAGTGCTCCCCAGATTTCCCATCTCCTTAAGACTTGTAGTACCATTGGCTTCCCATCATGGCTGCTTACTACCTCAAAGCTTTGGAGAGGGATGCTAATCCACCAGCTGCTAGTGGAAGATGCTATGCAGAGTGGCTTCCCTCTAACTGTGTTCTGGACACATTTTCCCCTTAAAAACCTGAAGAGTCCCAAATGCACAGATATTACATGAGAAAATGTCTATGGGCTCAGAGAGAATGGATGAATATGAAAAACTCCAACTCCACTTCTGCAAGTTTCTGGTTTTTTTGATTCCTTGAAACAGTGTGGTAAAGAGGAATGCATGTGGCAGGAAGTCCTAAATCCCAGACATGTCCCTATCACTGGCTTCTGTGCAATTCTAGGCAAGCCACTTCACCTCTCTCCCTTAGGGTCTGTCTGCACTGGGTGGGGGTTTGGTGGGTTGGAGTGAGGATATTTGGTTTTTGCACAAGTCTAGCTACATGGATGTAGCTGCAGCAAGACAACTTTGTCAGTATAGCTACATTGGTAATCAAACAAACAAATGAGTGAGGACAAGCTCTCAGCTTCCACATCCTTAAATTGGGGATGATAATAAGGGATTATGAGGATAAATTTGTTTGAACAGCGAATTTATCAGGTATTCTATCTTTCAAGGTATTCATACTACACCTGGATTATTCTTTGTTCCCCTCCTTGCTGCACAGTAGATGGGAGCATCTGGCCTGTGTTACTAAACTATTCATTGTACTTCTTGGAATAATAAGGTGCCAAGATGTCTTGTTATGATAAGGTGTTATGTACATGGATTTTTTGTTGAGCATTGTTTCCAAATCCATCTGGCCACACTGGAGCACAAAGAAAGAAAAGAAACTAATCAGTCTGAAGGTTTTTGTTTGTTTTCCATGAATGCAATGCACATAGATGGTAATATATGAAAATGTATTACCATAGTAACACACACATTCACACCAGCATTTCTTATTCCATATACTCAGAGATGGAGCAGGTAAGACCTCTTACCATGGATTTCTATCAAGAGTTATTACATCAAAGATTAACAGGTCAGCTGTATAGAAGGTATGGTACACAAGATACACTTAACAAAATCACAGTTTCCCATTTAAAAGTATCATCTCCCAACAGTCAACATTGAGTGGTATCTGAGATACCACAGCTTTCCCCTATATTTACTGTAGGAAATAATTATAGTAACTGTTGCATTTCTTGATAAATACTCCACATTTTTTGGGAGCCACCAAACAGGTCAGGGAGGATGTGGCTAGATCAGAAACTTTGAATATATTATTTGTTCCTACCTAATTATCAGTAATTTTCTAAAATTCAGGATTTTGTATGAAGTAAACTTGGTAAAGAATACATTCTTGAAAACATAGAAGCAGATCTTGGATTCATCTCTCTTTTTGTCTGGATCTGACTAATGCTTTACCTCTAGTACTAAATGGATTTGGGATTTTAAGGAAGAGGAAGACAATTTCCTTTGCATGAAGAAGAAATGATATCCACAAATCTGGACAATGGCTAAAATTGAACATTTGGCCTTGAAAATTAAAGATAGTGGGACAGGATCAGACTAGATGGCTACCAGAGAGTGCTTGAGGGCCAATATATCAGCCCCAGGCTCAGCAAGTCCCTTTTCCTCCGGTAGCCGAACAGGGGTTATTTCCAGTTAATTAATATACCTGGAGCCAATCAAGGCCCCACCCAGGACTTGTTAAAAGCCTCCCCTCTGGAGGAAGGGTGTGGTTGGAGTTGTGAGAGTGAGGCAAATTACCTGAGTGGGTGAGCAGGCAAGACACTGTCAAGAGCCAGGAGGGTTTAGGAGAAGGAGCAGAATGCTGGCAGAAGAGAGCCTGCAGGTACAAAAACTGAGGGAGAGAAGAGGGTGAAGGACCTTCCCTAGCCTGGAGGTCTAAGGGAAGAGACCTTGCCAGAAGGGAAAGATTGAACTGGACATTTGATTTGGGCACTACCATGTTCAGTGGGGCTGTCAGGGTTCAAGAGCCTTCCTTGGCAAAGAGGCCAGGAAGGATCTCTGCCTGATCAGGGTATGGGTATTAAGTCAAGGGGCACAGAGAAGTAACCTGGGGAAGCTAGCACCTTACCTGAAACCACAGTGTGAGGGTGCTACTTGTAGGGTCCCTGGGTTGGGGCCTGAGCCCCCCCCCCATCCCATACCAGCCATTCACTGGAGGGGCAAGAGCCACAGCCAAGAGGCAAGGGCCTTTGAGAACCAGAGACAGGACCAGGAGCCAGCAGGGAGCAGACATCTTAGAGAGGCTGTATTACCCTCCCCCACCACTAGAGGGTGGAAGAAGACTAAAAGGTGAAACAGTCTCTGACCTACTGCTAGAAGGAAGTGTTGGACCCACTGAGGTAGAGGAAGAGCTTTGTCACAATAGATATGGGAACTTTGAATAATGTTGGTCAAGGCTTGTGTTTTCAGACATATTACACAACACTGAACTACCAGTAGGATCTATTTCCAATAAAAATAAATACATTACACATCTAGAGTCTTGAAAATATTGCCAGTGGTTTTGATCCAAATCCCATCATTAAGGTGATATTTGTGCAGAGTTACAAGGTACTTTATTGCTGAGTTTGAGAAAAACATGTCCACATAACAATGCCCCAAAAATTGCTACATATCAAATCAAACCCACCCCCACTTTTCTTCAAATACCTCAATGCCCATTATGAGACCACAATGATTCCCACTGAGTAGAAATAACATGTATTTTAAGCATTCCCTGATAAATTCCCATTAATTAAACACATTTTTGTTACTGTAAAATTTTCTGTTACTTAATAGATGGATCCTGTTGGAGATAATAAATATATTTCAAATTGTAAAATAACAAACAATGGATTAGCTCTGATAAACTCTTTTTAAATTGACCTACATGTGATGGGCTTATTTCCTGTTTTAATTTCCATGTGTGACAGGCGTATTTCCTTTTTAATTTGTTTTAATACTAATGTGAAAAAAGTTCTGTAGGGAATGAAACCATAAAAAAAAGTCTTCACATAATATGGGAGTCTAGATTGAAATGAGAATTAAAGATGACAGCATGCACTTAACTCTGCCTGTGGTTACTCCGTACTGCAGAGGTCTCAGAACAGGATGGGTATGCAGCTTTGTCAAGACACAAAGGGCAAATTGAGGATGGCATTTCAGCATTAACTATGAATTTACATGCCGTTGGAGGTTTATAGTATCATAGAAATTAAATATGGAAAAGACCTATTAGGTCATCTTGTCCATTGGGCTGCCAGTGCAGAATTGTCCCCTAATCCCTACACTATGTTTTCAAGGGCTTTGTCCAGTATGTCAGACTCAATGGAATCTGAGAATTCTTGCTTGTGGTTTCAGATGTCTGCAAGTTTTCAAAATGCTAGATCCATTTTTTATTTGAGGCTTGTATGAGTTCAGCATCAATAGGCTTTATTTCTCCTTGCTGGGATATTCCTGGCCCATATCAGTTAGAATAATGAAATATACACCATGCTGATTTTATGACTCTAGGAAAGAATTCTCACATATACTTTTAATACAGGCCTGACTTTAGGCTTGTGTCAAGAGTGCATCTGCACAGGGCCCCTGCTTGTTTGGGGACCCCACTGTGTTGGCTTTCTTTCCCATTATGCATTTGCAATCTTCCTTACCCATTGGTCTGTCAGCATGACCCCAGTCTTGAAAGGCAAATATATAGCACCAAACCTCCCTGGCCTTAATACATTGATATCCCTCTCAGATGTTACTTCAGGGGTTTAACACATACGTGCAACCCACACCTAAAGCTGCGAAACCCTGCTTTTTCCAAATAATAGTAGGAATAGGATTATCAGATCAGTGATCAGATCAGATCAGTGATCCACTATCTCTGATGGTGACCAGTACCAGATGCAAAATGGAAAAATCTTTATGAGGGAGATTTGCAAAGTAGAACATCTCCTTTTGCTAATCCATGGGAGCTGGGTGCCTAGTTCCCATAGATTCTTTTAAAACTGCCAGCTGTAATGGACAATGATGAATAACCTGTACATAAAGGAAATTACTTTCTAAACCCCATCCGTAAGTGGCTGGTTTATACCATAAAGCATGTCAGTTTATAAACCTAATTGGTTTTTAATCCCAGGTAGCGTAATTGTGACTATTCACTTTACGCATATAAATGTTTTCTACTTTTTAAGATTCTTCTATTTTCTTATCTGCTAGTGGCAGACAGTTCCACAGGTTTCTTGTTTTTTGGTCCAGAAGTATTTCTTTTTACATATTTTTAATTTGCTCGCTTTCAATGTTATTGAATCCCGTTATTCTTGTATTTTGAGAACCCAATATGCCTTCTCTATATCATTCATTTTTGTGTACTTCTATCTGTTTCCTAGCTAAACAGTCCAGACTGGAAGAGGCATTGGCAGTCAGGCCTAGTCGTTACTGCTGGGCTGGTGTCACGGAGCCAAGAGGTGGCCATGAGGCAGAAGTCAGCAAGCAGGGGTCTGAGGATTTGCAAGAACCAAAAGTAGAAGGCAAGAGTCCAGGCCAGAGACAGGCCAAGGTCAGAGTAGCTACCAGGCAAGAGTCAGGCAAGCGTCAGGGTCAAAGTCAGGCTAAGGTCAGGGATTGGTGAGCAAGACCAGGCAAGGTGTGCAGCAACGGCAAGCCAAAAGTCTGCACAGCTGCTCAGCCAACTTCCTGGGGCAGCCTGTTGGCTTAATTAGTGAGCATGAGCCAACCGTAGGGCCACAAGGTGTCCTCACTCAGGCCCCTTCAGGATTCCTTGAATACACTCTACATGGCCTCCTAAATGGTAATGTGGCAACATCAGCTGCCCTAAACTCGTTAAACCTGGGTTATAGCCCCACAGATACTTACACAGTCCAACTGCTTCCTTTCTAAATATTCCCAATTTTTTCATTCTCTATATGGAGGTATTGCCATGCCTCTAATAATTTTCATCACCAGCCTCAGATCCCCATCTATTTCTGCTGTGACTTTTTTGAGATAGGGTGACCAGCCCTGAATACATTATGCCACATAAGGTTGTACCACTAATGTATATAATGGGATTAGGGATGTTTTCACTGTTGTTTTCTTTCCAATTATTTACATAACCTAACATTTTGGGGTTATTTCGCCACTGCATCGTGAGCAAAGGTTTTTAATGATTTCTCCTCAGTGACAACCAAGACTGCAAGCTTGTTTGCACTTAAAACATTGCAGTACTGCAGCTGCACTGCTGTAGTGCTTCATTGTAGATGCTGCCTAGCTTAGGGCAGCAAGGGCTTCTGCCATTAATGTAGGTAATCCACCTCCCCAAAGAGCAGTAACTATGTTGACAGAATAATTTTTCCATCGACCTGGCACTTTCACCCCTACAGTGGTGTTAGACAGGATTTTTCACACCCCTGAGAGATGTAACTATACCAGTGTAAAATTCTAGTGAACATCAGATCTCCTTCCTGAGTGGCTAGTATTAATTTAGAACCCAGCAGTGTGTATGAGTAGTTCAAGTTATTTCTTCCAATGTGTATTATTTTGCATGTGTCCACAATGAATATCATCTGTCATTATGCTGCCCATTCAGTTAATGTTGCTAGGGTTCCTGTGAAGTTCCTTGCAGTTCTGACTAATCTAAATAATTTTGTGTCATCTACAAGTTTTGTCACCTCACTGCTAACCTACTAACAAATATATTGAACAACTTTTGACATATTACAAAGTAGGTGCCCACCGCCATTAAATCTTTTGTAGTGTTGAAAATAAACCAATGATTCCCACTATTTTGTCATTTCAGCCAATTTCTAACCTGATAGAGCTATTGCTCTCATCTCATGAATATTTATTTTCTTTACCAGCAAATTATGAGTGAGTTTATCAAAGGATTTTTGAAAGTCTAAATAAAGTATGTCAGCCAGTTCTCCTTTATCAACTATTTTGTTGACATGCTCAAGGAATTGTAGTACAATAGAGACACATGATTGTTCACAACAGTTACGCTTCCCTTGATCTGTCATATCATGTTCACCCAGGAGTTTTATCATTTTATTTTTGATGTTCATTTCCACCAAGTTACCCGTTCATGATGTTTACCAATCTAATTTCCAGGATTATGCCTACCAGACTATATTAAAGTTCAGTGCAATATTTGCTACTCTCCTGCTATCTGGCATAGTAGCTGATATTAATAAAAAATTGTTAATTTTTGTTAGTGTAACTTTAGTGCCCTCGTGGCCAAGATGGAGTTGGCAACTCTGGCCAAGAAAAGGCGCGCACAGGAATGCAGCAGGGAAAGTCCCTTCCACCCCAGAGGGACCTGCTCCAACCCCTGTGGAGTGAATGAACACACACACACTGCAAGAGTACAATGAATATAGGAATGAATATTTCTTCACAGAGGGATGAATGTAGAAAAACAAAAGGGGAAAGTTGGGGGGCGCAGTAAAACAGGGTTACATTCAACATGAGGCCCCACAGACCCAGTGGTACCACAGTCTGAAGGCAGACACAGAGCAATGCATCTGCATTCAGGGTTCAGGAGCCCTGGGCAAAGTCCCTATCCGGTGGTGAGTCTTGGGTGCTCCTGGTTGTCTTTGGTGCCAGTCAACTTTCTCCAACACACCCCTCCAGTGCCCTCTTTTGCTGCTTTCTGCAAACCTGCACAGACCAACAACCTCCCCACTTACCTAACGACCACCTCACTCCTTATTCCCAGTGTAAAGTCCCAGGCCCCAGCACTCACGGCCCCTTGCAGCACCTGGGCAGCAGTGATACTTGGTGCAGCTCCAGTTTGTCCTTCTCGGGCAACTTCTCCCTAGCACAGTGCCCCTTCTGGCTCCTTTCCTAGGGTGCCCCTGGTCAGACGCTCTCTCCTTCCCAGGCCTCGGGCAGGTTCTCGGCTGCTTCACTCTGTGAGGGCCTGCTGGCTGTCGTGCATCTGTCTGGAGCTCCAGACATATACCTCGGTCATGCTCCCTTTCTTTCCGCTCTCCTCACACACAACAGCACTTCCTTTTCCTGAAACAATCAGCACTTCCCCCCTCAGAGCAAAGATTTAAAGGGGTGACATCAGCAACTCATCCTCTTCATTCTTCACTTTCTTCTGAGCTCTTGGATTAAAACTCTCTAGTCCTAGTGATTTGTTGCTCTTAAATTTATCACTTTGTAGCCCTGCCTCATTTTACACCTCAGTCAGTCTCTGACATTATCACATCTTTCCTATCTGAAATGAGTGGGAATCTCCCCAAGAAGAGAAGGAGGCAAAAAAAAAACATTCTACTTCTCTAACGATGTTTCACAGACTTCCCACCTCTGATTTAAAAAATCATTACTTGTTTCCAGGATTTTTGTCTTTCCTATTTATTCTTCACATCCTCCTGCTCCTGCAGTTCTCTTAATTTCCACTAGACATTTTATGTGCCATAATGTATGCTGTTTTCCATCCATTTCCTTTGGACTAGATCATACTGATTTTTTCCTTGTCTTCATGCTTTCTTCTTTGTTTAGGAGTAGAAATGCCTTCTGTGACTCTGAGATGGTCTGTTTAAAAAGTGTCCAGGTTAAATCTAGAGGGTTTAATTTCCTCATTTTTGACATCAGAGCCTTTTTAACTAGTTTCCTTATTATTTTAATTACCCCCATGCTATTTGTGAAACACCCACACAAACAGAGAGACCTATTTTTTTAGAGGGACAGATTTGTATTTGTGTCATAAAATTCCATTATAAGATGTTTAGTATATATTGCACCTTAAAATGAAGAGAAATCCACCTCCCTGCTGCAGAGGGAGCTGCAGATATTGTTTGCAGGCAACCTGCTACAAAGGAGACACACACAGTCTGCACTTTTTCATGGATACCTTACTTTTGTTCTTTCTTGTTTTGTCTTTCTCTTAATATAATTACATGGTTATTCTTTTGCATTGAAAAGCATAACAAGTGTAAATAACATGTATTCGCTAATGGAGACAGGCCCAGGCCTCAAAATTCTGACCCAGATCTAAAGTTTCCCTAACATCTGGGATATTTGATTCCATGATTTTGGTTTGGTCCACAATGGAGGAGAGGGTTCATCACAAGTTAGGCTTAGTGTTTGTAGCTGTTTGCATTTTTTTATTTAGTTCTGGTTGATCTCTATGCAATAACAAAAGCAACAGTCTGCCAAATATAGCTAGGCAAACAATTCACAACATTTTATTTGAAGAATTTTGCCTTTTTACCCCACCTGCTCATAGATTGTTCATATCTCTTATGAATGTATTCACTAGTTGCAGTTGTTAAACAAACAATTTTTGCAAATACATTTTTGGGTGACCTAATCTAATCTATACATTACATTTCGCTTCAGCCAAAATTAACTTTGTTTCATCCCAAAATGAATTGTGTTTTATTATTGGATAAATTTCCCTAAAATTATGTTCCTCAAACTTATTTTTCCACTCTCAGTATGAATAAAACTTCACTTCAGAAAACATTTACAGTGAATTAAAATGATCTGTACACAAATTTGAAGCAAAATTTTGTTTAGAATCTACGCAACATTCACAAATAAGTTCCCCCGCTTTTCATCCAGCTTTCCTACCAAATATAGCAAACTACTGGATTTTTGCAACAAGAAGTCTAGTGCCAAATATCTTTTCTCTCTCCCTTAGACTTAGCCATTCATTTGGCATCAGATCGTTTAAAAAAGCCAGCACTGAAGATTACAGGTTTTTAAAAAAACATATCAGAAAAGAAAGAATGTGTTCTCAAATAATACCAAATGAAGAAAAAAGATCATTTGCCAAGTGCAAATATTCACAAAAGCCCTTGAAAATGTGCAAAATAGGAGAAGAAGTAAGACTGTTTTCAGAGCATAACAACACAGTTTCCAAGAAGTGTGTGTATTAATTCACTGAGTCCAGTGTGGCAATGATGAAAACTCCCTGGGTTTCCTGGCTGATGTTTTCTGAACAGCGGAAAAGACATCATCTGTCAAAATCAAATGGCTCATGCCTCTTCCTATATTTCACAACTGGCTCTAATTCAACAAATAATACAAAACATGCATAAAAGCAACCTGGGAGCCAGTGTCATGAAATATAAAACACTTTTTCAAGAAATGCATTTCAAGACCATTTTCAGCTATACCAGCATAAATACATATCAATGATTGATCATCCCTTATCGTCTGCAGTGACTAATGATAAGCGTGACGAGCTGACATGGAATTTCACACTATCTACAGGTTGCATTGTTTGTTTTGTCACCCAGAAATAGTGCTGCTTATTGTAACTGTAGCACAATAATTCATTTGCAGCACACAAGTGCAGGTCAAAAAGTAGACGTTCCAGACAATTATTCTTTTTAGTGATAAGCAGAGATTATTTTATTTCATCCCAAAAAGAGAATTTTCTCTTACACAGAAGTGATATATGTATGACCTGGCCTGGAGCATATTAATTCAGGCAGCTGAATGATGCAAAACAGACAATGGAGACTACATATACATGTATTTATGTGGTATGAACTACTTTTATGTTAAGGTTAAAACAAAAAGGATTATAGTAAGAATATGCAGGGTTTAGGCTTCCATTTCTCAATTTATCACATCATACCCAAAAATTAGTGCAATCTCAAGTCAGTTGTATGTTTATGACACATTCACAAAGGGCCTTTCATTTAATTTTTCAAATGAGTAGAGGATGTGACATGGAGCATACACTAAACCGTTTTGTTCAGACTTGTAAGGTTATGCTACTATATTTATATGTATCCTGAAAAAAGAATGCCATTTAAATAATAAAGGACTCTTTAGACAGCAGAGAAAAGTATAAAAGGAACCAACGGCTGGAGTTTAAAGCCAAACAAATTACAATTAGAAACAAGGCACAAATTTTTAACACAGTGGGTGATTAGCCACTGGAACAAACTACCAATGAAAATGATGGATTCTCCATCTCTTCAGAAGTCTTCAGATCAAGACTGGATACATTTCTGGAAGACATGCTTTAGTCAAACACAAGTTACTGGGCTCAATAGTGGGGTAAATAAGTGAAATTCTACATGCTGTGTTATACTACACATCTGACTACATCTTATGGTCTCTTTTGGCCTTAAAATCTCTGAACCTATGAAACACTTGTGGAATGTGAGGAACATTTCTTTCATTTCTTTTATTTATACAGCAGATTGCAGAAAGAACATTTTATAGAAGTAAAAGCGGGATAGAAACAGCTAGTCCTAGGACCAAAACAACTTTTTATGTGTCCATTGTACATACATAATTCTGTCACTTGAAGTACCATTACATCTGGACCCCAAAAGCAATTTTCCAACATCTTTGAGTGGCCTCAGACTAGCAACTTTTCAGCTAACAGTCAAAACTGCTGGCTAATGAACATCCTTTATCATATTCCATATATTTGAACTCCACTAAATGGTGCGTTTGGAAGAAGTAACCACAACTCTACTAAGGCACTACATGGGCTTTTCAGTTCACTGCTGTCAGGAAGTCTGGGCTGATCTTGCTATGTCTGACCCAGTTTAACTGAGTCCAGACAAAATGAGGTCCTGGGGATCCTCACTTTTTCCTATAGGCCAGAGGTTCTCAAACTGGGGGTCATGACCCCTCAAGAGGTCATGAGGTTATTATGGGGGGGTCGCAAGTTGTCAGCCCCTGCACATGCCAGTAAGGGTGGTATGGACTGGAGGGGGGGGTTCATCACTTGAGGGGGTGATCAGAGTCTGAAATATTTTCAAAAGGGGTCCCAGCAAAAAAAGTTTGAGAACCCCTGTTATAGGCAAACCACTTTGTGCCCTTAATAGTACCAGCCCATTCTGATGGACACAACAGCAGCCTCCTGGGAAGTAGCCCAAGATCTGACATCCCACCTAACAATGGAGTCAGGTGTCTGCGTAGCAAATACGCTTTCTGCTGTACATCACTGTCACTATATACATGAACTTCACCAGAACAAGGAGCCAGGAAAATTGGTGGTTCCTGAAGCTGGCTTATCTCTTCTCTGTACATAGTATGGTTGCCAGCCTCAAGTGGAAGTTTGCCCCAAATAACAAGGTGAACAGTGTGTTCATTCATAACAAATGATTCCTTCGGGGCAAGCAGAATGTTAAAGTAATTTGTAATTACAAAGTCAGGAAGTGCTGATTATGGTGAGCCAGAAATTATCTGCCTTTTATCTGAGCAATCAGTCGCAGCAGAGATGTTTTGTCTGGACATGGGTGACCTGTGCAACCTATTGTTTTGGTTTCAGAAGGGTTACAAAACTAATTTGTTTGTGAACTTTTAGTCTTTTAATTATAACCCAGGAGTTTGGGGATTTTTTAAGGGTGATTCACTTAAAAAATCCTAACTATAGGGAATCTTTTGATATTTATTGATGATATCCTCCCCTTGACTACAAGTGTGATGCTGGCACAAATTGATATAATTATATATTATATATAAAAATAAATTAATGGATGTTTTAATTAGAACTTTTCTCCAACTCCCTTCACAGCTCAAATGTCAGTCTCTCTGTATTCACTTTTCCTTCTACCCACTCTCTGGTCTATATTTTAACCAGTACTGCACTGGATTTTTCCTCTCTAGCCTCTTCTCCAGATCTTTTAAGTGGAAAGCAATGCCAATAATTTTCTAGTTGGAGTCAAACTTGTGAATCCACAGTTTGACTGGGTCTAGAATCAGGCAAAACAAGTTCATTCTTCCTTTGTCTCTGAGGGAATTGCTAGAAACATCAGTTTTCTTTTGTTTGTTTTGTGAACAAGTTATAGAATGAAACTATTTAATGCCAGTTTCTATTATCCAGACACTTACTGTTAAGAGTATTTATCACATAGGAAAAATCTGTTCAAATGGAAAACTTCCCCTTTAGTTTGACTCCTATATTTAAAACAAGTATTTAACAAGGGGGCACCTACAGCACGCATAAAACATAAGTTTCTAGCCCTTGTGATTGCAGAGAAAAGCTTGAAGCAAATGTAAGGTTCAGAAACCAGAAGACAAATAAAAAGAACTCAGAATATAATATTTTATTCCTGACTCATGATATTTGAACGCTTATGGTTGGTGATACTGTATTTTTCTGCTCACATTCATGCAGCAGGATTTTGCTATAAAGGGGAAAGTACAGAGACAAAAAAGGAGGCAGAAAGGCCTGGGATAGCAAAGGGGGTGTCACCCTTGCAGGAGGCTGCCTCCATGAACATAGCCAAGAAACTGAAGCAGACGATTAGATTTAATTAGAGGTGAGGGTCCAAGAACCACCCTGACTGAGGGTAAACTAGGGAGAAGCAACAGAGACTTCTTAAAAAACCACACCAGGAGCCAGCGACAAAGTTCTGCCACTGTTTCTGTTTAAAAGGACTAGATTATCTAATCAGGAAACAGAAACTATACCATGTGTCTTAAATGACTGTAATATTTTCCCATACACAAAGAGCAGCTGTCAGTCAGAAGGGCATTTATTTTATAACAAGCAATAGCCAGACAAGAATATAACAAAAGCATAAAAGAGCACAGGTTGTATCTTCTCTTCAGCAAGCTCCTCATACACTGAACAGCAGATTGGTAGAAATTTAAAGATGCAGAATACAAAAAGACCCCATGTTTTTGCAGGTGTATGACAATTTGTGTATGTCAAGTACTTTGAGGTGGTTGGGATGAAAAGATGAGATAATTTATTAATTCATTTACTACTGCATATTCTAAAATTGAGAGCCATTCAGTTGAAAAATGCCACTGTTAGTTTATGCTGCTATTACTTATGCATATGTTCAACATGTGAGCACACTCTCATTTTCTGGATCTGCTGTGTGTGCTATGTGTGTAGATGGAAAGTTCTTGGTCAAATACATTTTGACAGATGGTAAAGGAATAGAGGTAAGTAATATGTCTGAGCTTCCAAGATGTGTCTTTGATAAAGCACTCACAGTGCTAATCTGGAAGGTTTTCACAAACAACAAGAGAGATGTGTTAGCTGGGAAGTATTTCAGAAAATTAGGGAGTCAGAAAATGCTGGTGAAAAGAAAGGCCTTTTTGTTATGGGTTTTGCTTGTTTCTTTGTTTACTTCACAGAATTCCCATGGGGCGGCAAATCATGCCCCTTCCTCTCCCAGAGGCAGAAAGGGCCTTTACAACAGTGGAACTGGTGTAGTCCTGCTAGGCAGAAGAAGGCGGAACAGAATTCTGCATCTGTGAAGCACAGGTTCCATGTTCCCAAGCACAAACTGGATTTTGAGGACATAGGAAAAATGTGGGCAGGGATACTGAGTCTATGATTACACACATCTTGGGAAGATTCTGGGAGACCAAGCTCCAAAGCAGAGGTGGGTAAAATACAGACCGCAGGCCAGATCCAGCCCATCTAACTGTTCGGTCAGGCCCACTGGCCCACCATGCAAGAGCAGTACACTGGAGCATCAGGCAGCTTTTGGCCTGTCGCTACCCAAACTTCCTGCTTCTGGTCATGTAGTAGGAAGCAAGAAGTTTGGGTAGCGACTTGCTGAGAAAGCTAAGATGCCAGACACTCCAGTTGCCAATGTAACTATAGCATTGGACAGCTTAGTTTCTCAGGCCAGTCACTTTCCCAGCATCCTGCTTTCGGTCATGTGACTGGAAGCCAGAAGTGACCCAGGCCTGCGATACTTACCACAGATTGTGGAGTGGCCGCTCTGCAAAAATTATTGCCCCTCCCTGCTCCAAGATGTTACTAGAACCCTCCTCCTAAAGTTAGAATATTAAATATTTAAATACAGTTCATAGGTGTAATCTAAATGACTGTGACATGCTTTTACCATATTAAGCATATGATAAAAATCCCTTTTAGGCACAAGGTAAAAAGCAGAACAAATTAAAATGCCTGAAATTCAAAAATTCAAAAAAAAATTGCTTAAATTCAGTAAAGAGCTTCAGACAGAAAAGGTTGCATAATCATGTGAGAACCCCAGAACCTTAATGATGCCGTGGTGCTTTTCTCCAAAATGTCCAGAAGGAACATAATCAATTATCACTGTCTCATCACCCTACCCTGTCATAACTAAGGCCCCATGTATAATGCTTGTTTTTCATTGAAGAAATCTCTTGTCCGTTGGTATGCCAATTTGTAAGCTCCTAGAGCCCTTGGAGATCATTTTGCCATCATATTTCAGCTTAAAACAGTTCATGGGATTCCTTTGTATTTGTGTTTATTTTGAATAACAGTTGTATCTGACATTTCCATAGTACAAGATGACCTTTTTCCCCACCATTAACCTACTTTGGCTCATCAAGACTTTTAGCAGAAAAGAATTGTAACTTCCCAAAATTATAGGTTTCAGCACAACAATCCACCTTCCATTCCTCCCCCGTATCCCACCCACAAAATGGAGAGAGCAACAGCAACACAACTACTTAAGCCCAAGGGCTGCAGTATCCACAGCCTCTGGGGAGGCTTCCTCTAAAAGTTTGTATTGTTCTTTCCCTGGCCCCAACAAAACCCCTTCAGTACAAGGCCCAGTGACTATGGTAGGGAACTGTGCATCATTTCCTCTGAAAATCAGGCCATAAGACACCACAAGAAGCAAATTGCAGAGTTGGGAACAAACCTAAGAGTTCTAATTGCCAACCACTGGATTAAATTAATCCCTGATGTAACACCAGTAACAGATCTTTAATGGAAAAATCTACCCATCAGACAAAAGCTGAATGAGCTGCAATCTTTGCAGAAGGAACAGTCATGATGAGTTTGAAAAATGAAATGTTTCCATAACTTTAAAGACCAGGTTTTAATCACAAAAGCCAAGTTTACTTTTGGAACCTACATTGCACAACCATGCTTTACCAAGTCAGTGCCCCACTCGTGTATTAAAACCCTTAGCAATTTTAGAATTCAAATTTTTTGTGTTAATTGTTTAATTACAACTTCACTCAGCAAGAAAACATTTCCTGTTGCTATCTCTTAAAGAATGCCTGCAGCATTTACCTATCAACTGCTAGCATCATGAAGACTGGAAGGTGACCAATGGAATGTGCAAGAAGAGATTAGAATGAATTTTTGACGTGTGTTTTCATTAAATAAACTCTAGTCTCTGCAGCAGCAAGTTTGTCATTTGTTATGTTTTTTTTTCCAAAGGCAGTTTTGTCTTATCTGATGTTGAAACTCTTCCATACAGCTTTGAACACCAAAGCATAAGAAAGAAATCAGCTGGAAATGTGTCTATATCTACCTCTGTGCTTGACATTTCTTCACTGATAAGGTACAGCTAAATATTGACTTTTTGGTTAAGTTCAGATTAGCTGTCTGGTCTGTGAGCATTGATTGTAAACCATTATCTTTTCTGCATTTAGAAGCCCTGGGCTCTGTCACAAACAACAAAAAATAGGAGGGAGAGAATGGAATGGAAGAAAGAAAATTAATAAAGATGTCATTGGTTAGATGAAGATTTCTACTGGGGGAAAAAATAAGACTGTTGACCTTTGATTTTTTTTAAATGTTCATTTTACACTTTTTCATTCCAATAAGTTCTTCGTATCTGACTTATTTCAAGGAAAATGCCAACTCAATATTACCAGTATTTTTCTTTCCACAAGACACCAGACTGGAAAATGTACAAATGATTATTTTATGAGTGATTAATTAAATACAAAATACAGCATAAAGTAAATACTCTAAAAGGTGTTGTCCTGTGGTTCTCTGGTACTGCTAACTCACCTTCAATTCATGAGACCAGTTTCCCTTGCTAAGGTAGGAGAATTCTTTGAGTATGCCAACAGAAAAGTAGATTAAAGAGAACTGCCTAATATAATTGTATGGATTTTCAAAAACCCTTTGACAAAGTCCCTCCCAAGAGGCTGTTAGGGAAACTAAATAATCATGAGGTGAAAGATAAAGTATTGTCATGGATAAGAATGTGGTTAAAGAAAGAGAAATTAAAGAGGAGAAATTAATGGTATGTTTTCATCTTGGCAAAAGATTGCTAGGGAGGTGGTGTCGAGGGAGGCATGGTCAGAGTGCAAGGTGCTTGAGCTATCACCTGCTGGTGAATGTCTCTTTGAGTGTCATAACCATCTGGTATAAATTAGAGCAGCCCACAGGCTCTCAGGGCTTGTCTACACATGGAGTTATTCTGGATTAGCTATTGCACTTTAAATTCACATAATACTTTAATCCAAATTGGCTTTCAAGTGCAGAGAAGCTGTAAACTATATTGAAAGTGAAGCTGGCATAGAATCAGCTATGACCCTATGAAACTCAGGCTACCTTCACATGTTTGGGAGCAAATGGCATTGACTTGAGCTCCATCGGAGAATATAACTGGCCCCCATCTGTGTTAATGATGCTGACTAATTACAGTAGAGTATATGTATTGGCTTTGATAAGTGAATCTCTGCCATGGTATCATGAACAGAGATTTAGAGCTAGATTCTCAAGTCCAGAGAAATGCAAAGAGCTCTTAAACAAACCAGAGATTCCTAGTGGAAAATTTCCTCTGTGTAGGAGGAATCTCTGGTGGGATTCCTAGAGCTGGCAAGGCCAAATTCTGTAGCAGCCAACCACTCCCCAGGGTAAGGGGGAGGAGAGGACATGGAGCAGCTGAGTTCCACTACACCTGATTCTCTGCTGCCATAAGGGAATTACACATCCAATGTAAACTAGCATGGAATCCCCCTTTGCTCTAAATTACTCCAGCCCTGAATTAGGAGTTGCAGCCAGCTCCCTGTGTTCACCCAGTCCATTACATCTAAGTGCAGTTTGAAGAAAGCAAAAAGCAGGTCTTCTGAAATTTGCATTTAGATCCTTTGAAATGGGTGGATTACAGCTGTGATAGATTTCATCTCTCAAATATATCTACCTAATTAAATTACACATATTAACTTTAAGTAGTTTAGCAGTAATTCTGGGAACTGATACCTGATAAATAAAAGTATGATCTATAGTCATTGTTTTCTCTGTGGAGTTTGGTTCAGAGCAGCTAAGGGAAAGGAAGCTATTGGACTTATTGTTTTATATGGTTAATCACATTAACCTTGAACAGAATGGTGTATAGTAGAGCAAACCACTGTGGAGCCAATAATTTTTGGGCCTCTGACATAATAAAATGTAACACGGGAATCTGGTAGTTTAGATATAGTATAACAAGTGTTGTCACAAATATATTGAATAACACAATATGGTATGGTGAAAAAATAAAAATCAACTATCTGTGTCATTGCTTATTATTTGAGAAATCAGTTTGTAATGTGGAGTATTGGCCCATTAGATCTAATGTGGACTAGAAGACCCTGTTCCAGGGATGCTGGTGTTATACTTGTAAAAGAAAAGACTAGCAGGATCTTATGCAGGGGGACAAGACAATATGCCACGTTTATTGTACATGTAAGAATATCAAAAAGCAGTCACATTCACTCACACATTCATAAAATTCTACAAGCTGGTGTGATATAATTACCAGTCCTTTAATGCGTTGCTTGAGCCAGCCTAGTGGCCAGCTAGACTGGGCATAAGGAGGGAGCCAGGCCTCTGTCAGACATGAATCCGATGCTCCACGACGACAATTGCAGAATGAGACCCAAAGTTTCCATGTTTTTACCCATCTTTTATACTTGCTGGCTCTCACGTAAGAGAGACACTTACATAAGACACTTGCTGTGTCAAGTAAGAGACACTCACATAAGACACTTGCTGTGTCATGCTGCCTCTAGGTTCAGTATAGTTGTTAATCACCAGCTAACTGAAAGCATGACTATTCTTATTTCTGTACTTTGTTTGTTCCCAGGGTGGATCCTTCTGTACTTTAGGATTGTTGATAGGTATTCTTTGGTCTTCAGGGTCAGGATGGCAGTTGGTGTCTTTACTCCCCTTTCTGTTGTTAGAGCAGTTTAGGATGGTGTCTTTTTATGACCTGCACAAATATTCCTCACTCACACAAAGGGAATTTATCAAGCTATTTTGAGGTTCAATAGTACAAGTTTCAGGAAAGAGCTTACTTCAAGAAATTAACAAGATGGAGTCCACTTATGCCACACTAAACAGTACTATACCATTATCATAACAGTAAAGGAAAAATTTCTCTCTACCTCTATCTCACTTATGCAATAAAACAAGGCCTCTACATTTGATTTGTTTGCACAGTTCCTGGAGAGGGCTCACATTGGTGAGACGCAGACTCAAAAACTCACTGAAACCAGAAGAGAGGAGGTAGTCCTGTGGAGTTGGCAATGGGACGCGAAGATCTTAGAGCACTGTCACGTTAATGTCTGGGCCTCAAGAGCCCTGTAGTGTACGGTGGGGCAGGATTCCCCTCTCCCAGCCAATTGTCAGAAGCTTTCAGAAGGAGGGTAATATATATAGGCTGCCTTCCTTTTCAGAACAGGGCAGGTGTGAACAGAAGGAAGGATGAGCCTGAAGGACAAGCGTCTGCTGAAGAGAATAAGGTCTGTGGGGATGACAAGAATATTGGACATGGGTATGAATAATGGGGTTCTTATCATGGATTGTGTATTTGGGACACTAAGGACTATTTTGAATTACTGATAACCCAGTTTCAGGCAAGGGCCGTTGATAGCCTTGTGGGATATTATAAGGTTGTTTTAATGGTCTCTGAAGAGAGAGAACAGAGGGAAAGCCCAATGGAAACATCTCTGGCCCCAAAGCAGCACTTGGTGAATGGTGACTATGCTACACATTTTAGGTCTTTTTTTTATTATTATTATGAATGAGAGAAAAACTACATGAAACCCCACAAAATAACTAGTTTAGCCATAACTCTTCTCCCCAGTTTAAAACCAAATGTCATAAGTATGCCAATTTTCAGAGTGATGCACATTTAAATGGGAATAGACAAGTCCTTCAGAAATGATGTTTGTAACAGAAATGCTAAGAGGCCCTTAACTTACACCTGCAAACATAGTAATTTGTGCTGTGAACTCCTCAAATACCACAAACTAAACATAGATAGAAAATATCAGTGGAAATGCAGGATGCGGTATTAATGATTTAAGGGAGTAGTTCCCAACCTGTGGCCCGGGGGCCAAAAGTGTCCTGCGGGGTCTTTCAAAGTGGCCTGCTGCTCCCCTCCCACTAGCTGCAGAAAGGAGTCACTGCCTAAGGACCCAGGCAGAGCGCGTTGCCATGGGGCTACAAGACCAATGCACGCTCCTTGCTGCAACGTAGGGGACAGGAAATCAGTGCTCTCTTCCCCTTGGCTGTAGCAGGGAGCACAGCAAAGTGCTCTCTCTGCCTGGGTCCATAGGTGCTGGTGTCCCTGTTGGAGCCAGAGGGCATGGGTGGCTCATGAACCGCCTATCTCGGGAAACTAGCACCCCAGCTTCTGCCAGAAGCCCCACCCATTCCACCCCATCTCCCTTCACAGCCAGACTAGCCAGGTGGGCTCCTCCAGTGCTAGAGCACCCCAGCACAAGAGGTGGGCAGCCCGAATGCCCCCAGAGCCCACACCCCAGCATTGCCCTGCCCCAACCCACCGCAGCCACAGCTGGGCCAGTCTGCCCCAGCCCCCCAGAGCACTGTAGGCCCAAGTACTTCAGCCGCCGGAGCGCTGCAAGCCCATGCCACACCAGCCTGCCTGAGTACCGCCCCTCCACCCACAGGCTAACTTGTGGCTGGTTGGCCCATCAACCCACCCCCAATCCTGGGCTTGCCTGAGTTCCCCCAGCCGCTGGAGTGCTGCCAGCCCGAACAGTGCCAGCCCCCAGGCTTGCCGGTGGGTGGCCCAGTCCCACTGCTGGAGTAGCTGCCAGCCAGCACTGCTTCAGTGGAGAGGCCAGGGCCAGGCCATTTAAGACCGCCTGCCACTGCCGCCACCAAGTCTGTGCAATGTGGCAGGAGGGAACGGACTATGGGCAGGGTCAGCCTGGCTGTACCAGGCGCCTATGCCAGAGGGAAGGGAGCACTGATCTGCACCTCCGTGGCTGCAGAAGGAACCCACTCCCTAGGGACCCAGGTGGAGCGCACGAGGCTACTGGATGCGTGTGGTTTCCCTGCTGCAGACAAGGGGACAAGAAATCAGAGAGGAAGCAGCCTCCTTGCTGAACTTCAGTCTGGCTGCACTGAGGGGAAGCCGCTGGTGGAAAAACCAGGACCCACCATGCTTGAGGAAGAGCAAGACTCTAAAGATCAGTGCCTTCCGGTTTGGCCTGACTATTTTTAGTTGAGCTGGTAAAGTTTTTTTGTTTAGCCCCAAAAATAAGACTTTTTTCAAAGGAATCTAAAGACTGAAAAAAAAATTTCCTTCTAAATTTTCAATTTTTCAAAGTAAAAACAAAAAGTTCATGTCAGCTTACGGGTTTTTCCCCTTTTTTTTTTACTTCCTCAAAGGGGTCCTGGATTCGGCCCTAACTGCACTATTTTTATCATTTATATAATTCACTCAGAAAAAATGAGAAACATCTGGCTCTCCAAGGAGCTTATCTTAAAGTCCAGAAGACTAAACCAAATTCAGCTTTCACTAACATCTCAATTCAAGCAACTCCATTAAAACCAAAACAGTTTTAAAGGATTCAGTTGAAGGCAGAATTTGTCCCAGTAACTGTTTGGCAGTCAGTCTGCACTGAAACCTATCATTGACTTCAAAGGGAATTCCACTCATGGAGCTATGACAAGAGTGGGTCTTATGTACAGTTAAGATATGAGGAGCTAATAAAGGATGCAAGAATCAATTCAATAAATTGAGTATTCTCTTATGACTGTTTTAGATAATAACTTAAGTAGATCAGGAGTTATAAACACTATTCTTTGTCCCCATCCTATAACTAAATGTCTAATTTACACCAAGGAAGAATGCAGAAATAACTTCTTAGGGGGTAGTAATTTGTTTTCTACATATGCAAATTATTTAAATCTGTACTTCTGAATTTAATAAATATAGTAATAAAAATTGGGATGATATCCCAACTGTGAGAGTCAACCAAAAACAAATAAGGGAAAAGTGAGAGGTGTGAGAAAGAGAAAACGAAGTAGGTGAACAGAATGAAGTACCATCAATCCCTTTTTAGGGCAAAAACACACCCTTTAATGTTTTCACTGCTAAATACTTTGAGATTGCTTTCAAGGAAATTACCTATTCTACTTCTTAAATGTTTTTCACATTTTGCGTGACCAGTGTTACAGAGCTGTTACTTTTAAACAATTTCTGATCTGAACTTCAGTTCTTATGAACTGAAGCAGCTAAGAGCTTTCCAGTGCTGTATCTCTGTAAGATTTCCTTTCCTGATCTGAAGTCACAAGTGTTGGGAAAGGTAAGAAAGCAATCACCATCCTGTATCCTGTACAAAACTATGTGCAGTGACTATGCAGCAGAAAACACTTTGCTGGGTACAGAATTCAAACGCACTTTCAGATCTCAAACTAAATGCATGAGGTGTAGGGGAAAGAAGGGAAAAGTCCAATCAACCTCCCCAGACCAGGGGAGGTTTTATATTTTACTTCCTATAAAAAATGTTATATTTTACTTCCTATAAAATAAATTCATAATCTTTCTCTTGCCACGTCACATGGTTCATAATCAATTATGAGGTGGGGTTTATAATTACCATCACCATATTTTAACCATCTTGTAGAATAAACAGCCTGCTGCTTTCAACAACATTTAAATGCTTCCTGAGAAGACACACTGAATTTTATGTTATGCTCTAAAAGGGGGGGAAAAGGGATACTGGGTCGGAGTGCTCTATAATCGGAATGTACTGTATGCAGCAAGCTCACAACTGCTATAAAGGAATTCTCATTTTATAACTGTTACTTGATATGGCTTTAGAGATTTAGAGTCAATAGAGTCTATGGAAAGTCTGTAGTTGTACATATTCTAAAAATAAAGATATTGACCAGATTCTGAGCTGTACTCAGTACAGATTAGGAGGGTTGTGACAAAGGTGGCTGTCTGCCAATTTTGTCACCCTGGATTCTGAGACCCGCCAGAAACTGGTCTGATTACACCCTGAAAGTTGCTCTAAATTACATCTAACTACTGATGGACCTAAAAGAACTTTTTGACAGACAGGAGTAGCAGGAATCTGAGGTGCTATAGCAGAGGTGATTGTAGTTTCCCTTACAATGTGTAAGCTCTGCTGCAGACACGGCTGCAGAATTATTTGTTTTTCATATTAAAGTAAGCCACATTTCGCAACAAGTTTGTGACAACACTGAAACTTTTAATTTAAAATGTGACCCATCTAATATGCTTATATGGAATCAAGATAGTTTGTGTGTGTGTATGTACGTATATGTACACACCCTGTCCATATCTTCTTGCCATTCTGGCACAGGAATATTTTTGTTCAAACTTTCCAGTGGCCTCCTCCCAAAACAAAGACATTACTGAGTTCCAAACCCCCACTCTTCTGGAATGAAACCAAAAATAAAAATTTAATCCTTATCATTTGAACTGGCAGATACCAATCATTTTGGAAAACTAAGAATAGTGTTAGCAAAAATACATCTCTGAAACACCATTGTGTAATGCATGTATTCTCAACTATTTTTCTAAGTTCCCTTTTCCTCCTGGCATTTGTGTTTAGTAACAATTTCATCACACAACAATAAAGCCATATTGTTCTCGGCCTAGTTTCAAACCTTTCAAGACTGAAAACCTGCCTTTCCTTTTTGACTTGTAATTAACAGGCTAAGCAGTTGTTTTGTAATTTGCTGCATAAAAGTAAAGCTATTTTAACGTTGCCCTTTCACCATTAATTAGGAATTTAAATATTTTTATAACACCATTGCTTTTTACAGCAAGTTCTGATGAAACCATCATGGCATTTGAGAATGAAATGAAATGGATAGCTGGCCCCTGGAAACATTTCTAGACTAAACTTATTCTTAGAGTAAGCCCACTGAAGTCAGTGGTGTTACAATGGAGGTGAGTTTTGCCCTCTAGGTTTAGTGTCTTGCTACCTCCTTTAGAAGCTTGCCCTTTAAAATCCAAGAAGGTATTATGTCCTTGAAGTTTTTCCTGGAGGATTAGGTAAGCGGTTGGCAATGGAACTTTAATAATGTTAAGTGAAGAACCACTTTTTTCCAGTTGCCCCTGTGCCATGCCATGGTTAAGCTATCAAAACAATCCATTTATAAACACCCTGTTTCACAGACTTAAATTTAATCACTGCATGAGTTGACTTGCTCCATGGTTAGTCCCTTCCCGTACATAGTATTTATATAAAGTTTGAGCCAAATCCCTTTATTCATTTTGGGGATACACAGGAGTGAAAAATACACACTTTTCTCTTTGTAAAAAAACAAATATCTGTATTTTAAGAAAGCTTTAGCAAAAGGAACTGAAGTTCAAAACTTGACTTCAACATAGTCCTCTGTGAAGCATGCACTTTACTCAGCTTGAAAATAATTGCTTTTGATTTTACAAAGATAGTAGTATGTCTAAATGAAATACTGGGTGGAGCTGAGATGTGTGCACAACCATAGTTAAGGAAAAAAAGGGGGGGGCGGCTTGCTCTTATTCAGTTGTCCTTTATACTTTCAATCCTCAGATCCTGCTTACCAAAGGAGGGGCAATGAGGGAAGGGAATGGGAATTGCACAGTAAGAAGAAAGCTCACGTCCCTTCTTTTTACTGATAACCTATCTGAGAAGTAAGTGGGAAGGTAAGAGAAGAGAGGAAGATGTCAGCAGCAGAAAGGAAGGAAAGGGATGCTAACTTAAAAAAGGAGGGAAGTTACTTGGAAAAGGGAATGCACCAGTGTGAGGAAGAGCAGGCAAGTAGATAGAAGGGTAAGTGGAGGCCTCATTGGAGTTTACAGTGAATGCAGGTGGTAGCTTGCACCTGCTGGCTGCATCCAATCCTTCCCTGAGACGAGAATCAGGTGGCCCTGTAACTGGTTGTCCCCAAGACTCCTCTGGCCACTTTTTTTTCCATGCTAAGCCTCATCTCACTCAGGTGCTGCCTGCAGATAATCATTGGTGTGCTGGCCTTTAAGGATGGGGCTGCTTTCAGTTCTGAAGTATATTTCAGCTGGCCATGAGCCTCAGTCTGGCTTGCTCCATGCTTTCACACTTACAGCCCATCAATACTTTTTTTTTAAGGCTATTTGCTGTGTCCACTCCTCCAGTTGTTTATTTCTCCTACATCTTCTGGCTCATGGCCCATATCTATGCCTATTAGTAGGGTTGCCACCTCTAAGGTACAAAAAATCAGGGCATCCGCCCTCTTGAGGTACAAAAAAAATCTGTCTGTCCCCCACACTCCACCACATACACCCCTGGGTACCACCTGTCTTCCAATCCCACCTTGGGCAAGGGCACCAGTATCCACAGGCTCCTTCTCCCAGGCCTGCCCCAGGCACCAACCTTGCCAAACAGGTTGCAGTGCCAGCTGGATCCACCCCGCTTCTACTGGCAGTGACCCCCATGGCCAGTACCTGCGCAGTGGTGATTGGGCACTGCAGGCTCCACAGCTCTCTGTCTTGCTTGCTCTTCCCATGCTGCCTGTCCCTGAGGTTCCCGGACGCTCCAGAACCAGAGTTACCTCTGGAGCGGCACTGCTGCTCCACAGCTCCTCCACAACTGCCACTGGGTGAGCCAGTGGGGGCATGACTGACAAAAATCAGGACTTTTAATGTGCCAGGAAGACATAGATTTCCTGGGACAGCTGCCTTACAAAGGGAGAACCCGGGACAGTTGGCAAGCTTCATCCCTAGCCAGCACCTCATTTAATTTCTTTCATATTATTCTGCATTTTTTTCCCTGTGCTTCTGATTCACTCTCAGATCCCATTTCACAAATACTTAACTCCTGGCTCATTCCAAAGGAAGACACTGTCAATAGTGAAATCCAGAAGGCACTAATGCCAATGTCAAGCAGGAAACAGATATTTTACACGGACTGCACTATTTTGTAGCCAGTCTATGGGATTTTAATGAAAAAGCCCGTGAATAGCAATGGGCCATTCATTATAAAATACCCAAAGAGAGCTTCTCAAATATGGAATAGAATTACTGTTAACATAGATGGCCTCCCTTAGAACCTGATTCATCCCTGTGCTAGTGCAGGGCCCAGCACAGGAACCAAGGGGAGACAGTTTCTACCTCCTGTCCGGATAAGGATGTCCCTCAGAGCTGCCTTAGTATGCACTGCTGCTACCATGGCCCCATGGGCTGTGTAACAGCTGGCAAATAGCCAGAGCATAGGAAATCCCCAGCCACACTCCTCCATTCTGCCATCCACTCCCTGCATTGGTGGCTCTTGCTGGTGAGAGGGAGTCATAGCATTGGGAAAGCTGGCTCTACGTGTGCCACAGAGGATATTTACACCAGGGGTATTCCCTGGCAGGTGTGGGGATGCCATGTGGCCCCTCTACATGAGCCATAGGGAACTAATGAAACAGACCGTGAAAACACAATGAGATTGCCAAATCAGGAAACCACTGGTTCTCCAGCTAATTTGAGGTGGCTCAATGGTTGAGACCCTAAAGATCCAGATGGGGCCTGGTTTTCTAAGTTGTTGAATATCTGTAGCTCCCACTGACTGTGGGTGTTCAGTGCCTCTGAAAATCAGGCCCTTTTTAACTAAAGTTGGGCACCCAAAATTAGAGGGTACTTTTGAAAATTTGAGCTAGTATGCAAAGGCAGTATGTTTTATGTGCAATAGTAGTAATTCAAAGATAGTATCACTAGTATGTTTCCTTAGCTAGATAGCTCATCAAGAATTGCCTTGTAGTTTTATTAATTTACTATGGTTGCTCCATTTATATAAACAGGAAATGGTAATAGATTAGCTCCTGGAAAGTGCTTTAGGTTTACATTTAATGGTGGAATTCATGTCAAACATAACTTTTAAAATACTGATAATACAGTACATACAGTGCAGTTTTTCTAACAGTTAAGCAATACATTCCCAGCAAAACACTAAAAACCCTAATAAGCAAGATTGCATTTACAGGGGCTTAATTTTTATGTGATTACTCTCTTCAGTGATAAGGGCAATTATTCAATATTCACCAACAAGCAATCCCAGTAAATTTGCACAGGATGTCAGGGCATTAGTGTGGGATGACTGACCGCACGGAGAGGGGAAGTTTTCTGTCACACATAAATTACTAAACAGCTCCTAAATCAGACTGTACATTGTACATACTGCATCTAAAATCCTCCCTACCACTAGCATTACTTCATCCGCATTCCCCTCTCTACTCCCCAAATCCCTTCATTGACTTCCTGTTTTATTTTCCATCAGGCTCTTCATTCTGAGTTTCTGAGTTCTGCACGGTGCTGCCCCTCTGCCCTTATTCCATCTGGCACCCCTGCTCATGCACTACACACTCTGCTAATGGCTCCCCCCTGAATCCTTCATCTTATTTGCCATCTCTTGTCTCCATGCCTTTTTCACACTGCCCCCTATGCCTCCTTCTCATTACAGATGAGTAAGTCAGGAGGTCAGAATTTAGTTATGCACCAGTTGAATGCTATAATACATTTTAAATTGTGACTTGATGTTGTTATATTGAAACCATTTCAGTTGCTGGGAAGTACAGAGAGCTTTTTGACTATGACATATTTGAAATCTCAGCTGCAAGTCCCTTTTTCAATATATTTCTTTTATGGAAGCAAATGGAGAATATAGGAAAAGTAAAATTGTACAATACCTTGGTTGTTCAAAGACATTCCATATATCTTTGAAAGAATAAACCGCCAGGGCTTATGTAGAACATGTGATCCCAATGTTTTAAAGCAGCTAGGAGGTAATTTGGTCCCACATTTATGTTATTTGCTTTTCTGTAGCACATACATCATACCATCAGAGTGCCCCACTTAACCTCACAGCACACCTGTGTGGGGGAAGTACGATTATCCCCATTTTACAGATGGGGAACTGAGGCACAGAGAGACTAACATGTAGAATTTCCACAGGCACCAGAGTTTTAAGGGCTCCATTCTGGCTGTGCTGGATATCTGAGAAATTTAAGATGAGGATGATGATTCTGGATTTTGGATAATATGTCCCCTGCTCTGAGCATGCAAGCTGTGTGGGTGCTCTGGCTTAGTTGTGTCCTCAGCCACTTTAGAAGCTAGATGTCCCAAGAGGCTACAGTACCCACCAATTACTGCAATTACACTTGTTCCTGAATGCCAGAGCACCCTTCTAATGCTCTGAGCATCAAGTACTCAGCAAGAAGCCCTGCAACCTGACAGTCCTGGAGTCTGGTCAACTTGGCTGTTTTATCCTTGTACCCCTGTTGTCAAATCCTTCTTATTTCTCTTTTTTCTGTAGAGTCTCCTTATCTGCCTCTTCGTGTCCATGGTTAATGACATCAGTAACATCAGCTCTCTCAAGCAAAGGTATTCCACGTCTCATGGCAATGTCATGGGGCATGCTGCTGGCCTGGCATATCTTGATAACTTTTTCAAGGACATTCTGGAATGTGACATTAATCTGGTGCAGGCATTTTGAAGGTGTCAAATGCCTGCACTATTGACATTCTTGGGGACCCAAGGTTGCTCTGATACTTGTGCTCCAACTATATTACAGTTTTTACAGTTTGGGTGAGAAGCCACATTTTGAGAGACTATCAGGGCCCAGAACAGGGCAGTTTAACCTGGTGGTCAGAGCCTAGATCACAAGTCACACTAAAGGTCAGAGTCAGCCAAAGATCAAAAATGGAGCAAGGAATGAGGGGTCAGGGCGAGGAAGCAGGAAAAACTAACAAGGAGCAGGCACAAAGCATGGTAACAAGACCCAGGTGAAGTAGCAGGAGCCAGGAACTTGGAATAGGGCCCAGCAAAAAGGCAAGGACTGGGTCTCAGGGGTTTAGGCAGCACTAGGCCTAGAAACTAGCTGCTCAGACAAAGACTAGGACAGGAACAGGAAACTTTATACCCAACCAGCAGTCTTTTGCTAGTCACCTGACCCTACTGAGTCAGCAGCTGGAGGCTCTGATGATGGGGCATTAGACGCAGTTCCTCCACTTGACCCTGGAGCATGGTGATACAGATGGTAAGGGTCTGGCAATACTGAGTGCAATTCTGGTCTGCCATGTTTAAGAAAGATGAATTCAAACTGGAACAAGTGCAGAGAAGGGCTACTAGGATGGTCAGAGGAATAGAAAACCTATCTAATGAGAGGAGACTCAAAGAGTTTGGCATCTTTAGCCTAACCAAAAAAAGGATGAAAGGAGATATAATTGCTCTCTATAAATACATCAGAGAGATAAAGACCAGGGAGGGAGAGGAGTTATTTAAGTTAAGGGCCAATGTGGGTACGAGAACAAATGGATATAAACTGGCCATCAACAAGTTTAAGCTTGAAATTAGGCAAAGGTTTCTAACCTTCAGAGGAGTGAAGTTCTGGAACAGTTTTCCAAGGGGAGCAGACGGGCAAAAAGCCTAACTCACTTCACAACTGAGCTTGATAAGTTTATGGAGGGGATGGTATGATGCGACTGCCTACAATGCCACATGGCCCATCAGCGACTGCCAGTAGCAGCAATCCCCAATGTCCAGAAACAGGACACTAGATGGGGAGGGCTCTGAGTTACTACAGAGAATTCTTTCCCAGGTATATGCCTGGTGGGTCTTGCCCACATGCTCAGGGTCAAACTGATCACCATATTTGGGGTCGGGAAGGAATTTTTCCCCAGGTCAGATTGTCAGAGGCCTTTCGGGGTTTCATCTTCCTCTGCAGCATGGATCACTTGCAGGTTTAAACAAATGTAAATGGTGAATTGTCTGTAACTTGAAGTCTTTAAACTATGATTGGAGGACTTCAGTAACTCAGCCAGAGGTTAGGGGTCTATACAGGAGTGGGTGGGTGAGGTTCTGTGGCTGCAATGTGCAGGAGATCAGTCTAGTGACATGATGGTCTCTTCTGATCTTAAAGTCTATGACATATTAGCTGCCATGAGCCTACATGCGCTTAAGGTTAAATTAATATTAATTTCACATACTATGTGTAAGACTGTTCCTGAGAAAGATCAATCTGTTTTTCCTGATTTGGTGTTTTCTCCTTGGGCCATTTTTAACAGTTTAATTCAGTGATCCCCAAACTTTTCCTCTCATGCTCCCCCTTACCAGTAACAGAATATGTCCATCCCCTACCCTCCCCAGATGGGCACAGAGTCACGGCCAGGCCAGGAGTTGTGGCTGGGATCTGAGAGCAAAGGCTGGCAGCCGAGGGATGCAGCAGTGGCCGGGGGCTGGGGTAGGGCTGGAGTGGAGCTGGGAGCAGAATGGGGCTGGGTGGCACTCCCTCAGTGGGGCTGGCCTGGGCTTTCCCCACAGCCCAACTGTTCATCCACACACCCCTAGGGGAGCACACCCCACAGTTTGGGGACCACTGGGACACACCATTAGTGAATCTACTTAGTAACTGGGTGGGAGCACTCCACCTCTCAGAAGGATCTGATGTAGGTAAGAGGAGCACCTGGGGTGGAGATACCATGATGAGAGGGCGAGGCAATTTGGAAGCTCCCTCAGAATAGTTTCCAGCATTCAGGCTCAATACCAGGGTTTCATGAGCAGCTGTGATGTCCCTGAAGAGGGAGGGTAATTGGGTTGCAGCCTTAAACCCAATCTCAGAGTGTTGTGAGGACCCAGCAGGCAAGGCCCTGGTAGATCAGGGGGGAAGAAAGTGCCCTGCAGTTACTAGTGTCCCACCCCTTCCCACAGGCTCAGCTTGCTCCCCAGGTTAATGTCGGAGGTTGTGAGAGATGTTCCACTGACATAACATAGGGTGAGACAGAGTGCCATTTTACCATATCCCTTTCCCTGACCCCATTACATTTGCCTGTTCCTGAGAGTCAGTCCATTATTTCATAGAAAGTGTGCATGATTTAGCATTCCTTCTTGTTTTGTTTTGTTTTCTGTCCCTGGGGAAGCTGGTATGTCCTATTGCCCTCTCCTTGGTGGCGCTGAAGAAGTCCTTGGAGCAATGGGAGGCAGCTGACGGACTGATTCCCATTGTGTCTCCAAAGTGTGGTGGTGACCAAACTGGCACTAAAAGGGCATAGGTTCTGCCGGTTATCCTACCGAGATTCCACTTTAGCTTACAAAGAGGTATAATGGCTGTGTGGTAAGCCTGTCCCTCTGGATGATATGCACTAATGTGAATTCATGGAAAACTTTTCATCATTTATAGTGTGCTATAGAGTAAGTCCTACACTCTTTATGCCCTCTTTACTTTCCAGTGCCACACTCCCTCTTGGGGCAGAAACAAAGCAGTCAAGGACAAGGCAGTTGCAGGCTGAAGCTACACCAAGCAGCAGACAGTTTTGTTACCTCATAATGTTCATAATGAAGAGTTCATCTTGGCACTGGTCAAGATACTACAGATTCATTCTATTTATAGAATAACGGTGTCCCCTCTGTCTCTGAGCCAAAGGCAGCCTTGCCCTCCTCCTTTTCATCAGTTACCTCAAAATATACCAGTACCATCCTAGCATGGTTGGGAGTTCAGCTGTAACCATTGGTGGTTAGTATCCACCATGAACTGCTTATTCCTTGATGAACTTTCCTGTTCCCTTCAGCTTCCTTTTCTTGCCCCCCATCAACTCTGGCTTTGCCCTAGTCCCCAACCTCCTGAGTTATTTCTCACTTGGATTCTGCTTGTCTGAGAATATCTCTCTCCTGCTCTCTACCCCAGTGTGTCTGGAATTTTTTTATGTTTGCAGTGGGTATGTTGGTGAGGTTTGCAGAGCAATCAAATGTATGGCTTCACCAATGCCTCTGACGAGACAAAGGTGGAAGCATCTGACTGGGTGTGTAGAGGCCTTTGAACCCTTTTGAATATACTAACTGATTGGCAAGCCCTTTAATCATACCTAGGATCTGCTCTCTTGAAGCAGTCAGTACCTAGCATGTTCAGGGGAATTGTGCATGACTAAACTCCTGGTCTTAAAATTACTTGAGTGCCCAAAAATTAATTGCACTGTTGCTTGCATGTCAAACAGGACACTTGGACAGCACAGGCTTCTGAAAAGATTGACATAAGTGACTTGCCTAAGGTCACACAAAGTCTGTGGCAGAGGTAGGATTAGAACCCAGGTCTCGAGTCCCATTGCTAGTGCTTCTCTAATGAGGAAAACAGAAAAAGACATTATTATGCTAAACAGATCATAATTAAATTATAAAGAGGGAGATTTCTTGCTGAGCTAAGTAAGGATTGATGGTTTGATTTCAAATAAGCAACTAAACTTCTAGGTATTTATCCTAAGTAAACCTCTAAATGTTTTGAGATTCATCCAACACCATATAAAATTATCCTGAGCTACTAGACATCTGGTGTACAATTAATTATCTCTTAGCAAACTTCTGCTTTATTTGTTTTGCCAAATCCTCAGGCAATGTGCGGATCAATGAATCAGACAATGTGGTAACTCATAGACTCATAGGTCAGAAGGGACCAATATGATCATCTAGTCTGACCTCCCGCACAAGGCAGGCCACAAAACCCTACCCATACACATTTATAACAACCCCGAACCCATGACTGAGTTATTGAAATCCTCAAAAGTGAGATTTGAAGACCTCAAGCTGCAGGGAATCCACCAGCAAGCGACCCATGCCCCATGCTGCAGAGGAAGGCGAAAAACCTCCGTGGCCCCTGCCAATCCGCCCCGGAGGAAAATTCCTTCCCGACCCCAAATATGGCGATCAGCTAAACCCTGAGCATGTGGGCAAGACTCACCAGCCAGCACCCAAAAAAGATTTCTCTGCAGTAACTCAGTTCCCATCCCATCCAGCATTCCCACAGACCATTGAGCAGACTTATCTCAGTTTTATAAAGCACAGTTTGGGGATGTTGATCTTGACAGTTTGGGACATCACCTTGACAGTGGGGGAAATTAAACTTTGCCCAACCTCTTTCCCAGGAAAAAAACCAAAAATTTGAGGGAGCTGTATATATGCTATGTTACACATGGAACTGGAACCATGCAAACTCCACTCTCAACCACTCTCTTGTGAGCAAAGATCTTGGAAGAATTTGGGGACTGGATGAGGTGAGTCTTCATCTTCTGGAGCCTGCAAACTGTAATGTGACCAGTGACACATCAAAGAGAATCAGCTCTGATTGCAGATCACCTATTTGGGCAAAGAGCAAATTGGGAAGCAAACATTAAAAACATTCCGAAATCATTGGCACCAAATTCCTTAACTTTGTGCTAAATTTCTTCACTGAGTCCCTGTGATGGGGTGTACAAATCCCACAATGGAGAGGAAGGCATTAAGGAGCTGCTCTAGGCCCAGACAGCTCTACCTCAGCATACCTGCAATACATGCGCAAGCTGGAGGAGGAGTTAAAAGGGGGAGAGAGTAGCTCTCTTGCAGGTAGCTAGTGGAGTTGATCAGATTTACTTACACACTGATGTGCTGCAAAAGGAGCCCTGTGAGAGGCTCATCTGTCATTGACTATTGATGGTCTACCTGGCCTGCTTATGGAAAAGACTCTGGGCATTTACAAGGCTGGAGGCTTCTTCTCTGATTTATTTTGTTTACTAGTTTTTGTTTTTTATCTCTAGTGTGTGAGACTGGTAGGAAGTGATTCAGGGAGACAGTTACATAGCATTCCAGGGTGTAGGACTCATCTGCCTACCTCTGGGCCTGGAATTGGAACCTGGTAGAGGGGGTGAGTCTGGCTTCCTCTACCCACAACCTGATGGGGCTGGAAGTAAAAAGCCTACTCCTGATTTGTCATGATACTACCACTCTTCGGTATTTCTAGCCACCTATTTTAGCGCACTAACAAGCCTGGCTCTTTATAAAATCAAACTTCTTTAACTTCAGACATCAACTAAAAAAAAACCACCACTCCCTAGCGAGTATTTTCTTTGAATTGTTAAATAGACATGTTAATATTGAACAAGCCCAAAAAGGAAGCCCAAACAGCAAGCTCCTCTCTTAACTGCCTTATTACTGTAACGGAAAGCTGTCACTTTTTTCAACTTGGGGCTTGAGGCTGTTAGGCAGAAAAAATTACTTCTGTCAGAGTGACTGTATATCCCAAAAGTGAATTACATGTTTCTGTGTGATTGCTGCAAAGCCAAGAATGCCTTAATTTAAAACAATTACCTGTATATCAGGAGTTTATCCAAAGAAAAATAAGACTTTGTCTGCAGATTTGAGGTCTGTGCCTAAAAATGTATTTCCTCCTGTACTGGAATCTATCATTTTTATCTGACAAAATAGCTGCAGATTCATAGGCTATTTTCTGAAGTCTGGACATTTACAGTAGTCACCATTTACCACCAGTTGCTGTACTATAATAGGTGAGATAATGATAGGCCTGATCCTGAGATCAGGAGTAACTATAAGCCTGAGTAACATCCAAGCCTGTTGTTTAACTCTTCTTAGATATTTGCCATTTCTATATTTCCTAATCTAAATATAAGGAAATACTATTGATCTCAAATACCACAAGGTGGTTGACATTAAAAAGTTAGCATTGGCTAAAAGTTATTACACAAAAATATTGTTGGGAGACAATATTCTAAAATACAGTGATGTAAACAACTTCAGATATCTTTCCAAATATAGCAAGAGCAAACATGAAATGACATCTGCAAGCAAGGGAAAACTTCAGTAACACCTTAGTCTTGTTACTGCAGTTTTCTGGTTGTAATCTAATGGTGTCTTGGTTATTAGTAGATTTTCTCCAGAGTCCAGGCAGAAGTAGATGTGTTCAGAGAGACCTCAAGTATGTCCTGTTTTTCTGACAACAGTTTTAAATGGACTCCTCTTCAGGGTTGTTGACTCTTCTTTTAAAACCAAATATAATCTATCTGCAAAAAGTCACATTAAATTTGTAGGAAAGTTTTGACAATTGTAACAATCAACGCTTCTTTCTTTCAAATCGCTCCTCCAAACATACTAGTGTTAATCCTCCACCTGCAGATGTTCTATTTACTACTTTTTAAAGGGGGGGAGGATAAATCTGATAGATGGTGGGTTTTGTGTCTGAGCTGTGGTCTTTTATTTCAAGTCCAGTCTGCTCTTTTTAAAATCAATGGCAAAAGTCCCATTTCCTTCAATGGGAGTTTAAGCCCTGTGGCCTGAAGCCTATGAAACAAGGGACATAACTGGCATCTGCTGGAGAGCAAGAGGAGTCAGCTGAACAAGGCATCGTTTGCATGTTAACTACAGGCAGTTTGGGGACTGTAGCAAGATTTATGGCACACGTAACGAGACGGACACCGACAAGAGGAAAACAGTAGTTTATTATTGCCGGCAACAGGCTCAGCGGAATAATTTCCAAAGGCTGAGCCCTGATTATACTGGGGCTTTGCCTTATATACATTTTAGGATTACATGAATATTCATACATAACATGATCGGCTTTTACTACCTTTTACTCCTGATAAAGTGGCTACCCTACCTTAGGAATGTGGGAGAGGATGAGCAATGTGGTTTTCTTTGTCTGAGGTTTTGTGGGAGAGTATGCGCAGTGTAGTTTTCTTTGTCTAAAATTTGGGCCTATCTGGACTTACCCTGACACTAAAATAAAGCTAGCCTTTTACTTAAGATTACATACCATAAAATGATACAGATTGATAATTATATTTCCCAGTACTCTACAGGATTATATGCACAGTTAGATAGTTGGCCAGGTGCATTTTATCTACAATACAACATAAGTTATGATTTATGACCGGCCAAATGAAGCTAGGAAAAATGTATGTAGCCAGCCTCAGAAAGTACATAGCCTGCCTCAGGACACTGGAGTATAATTTGACTAAGTTTTGTACTTGGGGCCCATATTTTTGAGAGTACACTGTTGAGAATCCGACTGGATATGGCATCATCCTGATTAAAACTGATGTTCATCAAGGTGGGGCAAGAGGCCCTGGGACAGAGCTAGAGGGCCAGGAGTGGGGGACTTCATATTTGTTGTTTGCTACTGGGAATATTTCGGACAGGTTTCTAAGACCCCAGATTCCCTTGTATCTGAAAGAGCTCAGCTAAGAGCTTGTGATGGTTTGCACTCGTGGGGAACATTGTGTAACGGACAGGGCTTAGGCCCTTCAACATGTGAGGGGGCGGTGTTTGGTAGGGGAGCCTGGGCCCTCCCACTCCACCAGGCATTGGCTAAGGGCCCTGTGAGCACTATCAAAGGTCTGACACCTTGGAGCACCTTATGGCTGCCTCCCTGGTCCACTTCCTTCCATCCCTCTGAGGGTCAGCTCATGGCAGCTCTCACTATATCTTGGGGCAGCGGCTGGCTCCTCCTCCAGAGGGCCAATACTGTCTCAAGGCTCTCCCCTGCCAAGGTAGTCCATAAATAACACAAGGGGGATTAACATAAACAAACTCAGTTCATATGCGAGAGAGGAGGAAATGCCTCACTCTCAGGGTGTGCCTGAAGCGGGTCCTCCTTTTCCTCAGAGAGGGACCTTGAGGCAGTTGCTGTTGAGAGAGATCCTGCCTTTCCTTAGGAGGCTGTGAGTTTCTGGTCTTCCACCAAGTGAGCTATTCTGCTCCCTTGTAACTCCCCCCCCCCACACCCAGTCTGTGCATCTCGTTCAGGTGGGGTAGGATTGGCTGGCTGATCTCAGAGCAGCTCCTTAACCCCATGTTGCCCAGTGTGGGGTTTGTATACCCCATCACAGAACTGTCATTGCCGTGTGTAGGCAGCAATCACTCGAGGTTTCAGTGGCCTGGCCAGTGCCAAACAGAGGTCAGAGCCCAAGAGCAGTTCTGGTCACCTGAGCACCAGGAGAAGGCAGCAGCTGAGCCCAGCCACAGCACCCAGCAGGCAGAGCAAAGCAGCAGTTTGTGGATTCACCCATAGGCCACAGCTTCCAGCACGTGAGCAGCAGAGTGAGAGCAGAGACTGTGACTGTAGTGAGGCCTCCTTGTCCTGGCTGCTGAAATCTCTATAGCAGAACTGGTGGTAGAGCCCCAGAGCTTCCTAAGAAATGAGGATCCTGATTTTCTTGAATTCCTGGAAGCACAAACGGTGAGTGAGGAAGTCAAGGACCCATGAATTTAGAGTGAGAGGCAGAACAAATTACGTCAGCCAATCAGTGTCCACTTTGCTTGGCACTGAGACTTATGCACCCTGAGGTAAATGGTGATGGAAGGTGATGTAAATATGTCCTAGTTCAACCTGTCCTTTCCCTTAACTCTCTCCAACCCCCAAAGTTCATTTGTTTAAACCTCTGCTTGAGTGGGTACAGATTTGCCTAGTAAAGGCAGGCAGAGCGGTTGATTCTCAGATTACTGGGCAGGGGCTTGAGTCAAAATTGAAGAGAATACCCTAAAATAAGGACCTATCCTTGTCACTGCTGGCATATTGGCAGAAGGGTTACAGGAGGAAGACTGGGCCCTTAGGAAATCAGATTTTAGGACCATGTCTTTCTATGTTCTGTAAAGTGCCATACACAGCATCAGCACTGAACAAATATTAAACCCTGATAGCAATAGGGAAACAGCTTATAAGCGTGTGCTGTTTTACTGAGGTGTACGTTTAGCAAAACAGCAACTCTCTGTAGATTACAGAACCTTTAAGGCACAGCCCATAATAAGGGAGAGTGCAAAACAGCACCACACCAGTGAGCTATTGTATCCGTAAAGGACAATGTCTCCCCAAGCTGCCTGGTATGCAGGAGGAGCATACCCAATACACCTCTTTATGGAGTACCTCCTGCTTTGTACAGTATACCAGTTCCACTCCACTGGCTGTGTGTAAGGAACTGAAGCCATGGTCCTTCCTTCTGCCAGCCTATCTCCTCCCCATTTGGAGCAACAGATTTCCCTAGGGAAATAAGACTAAAATAATCCCTGAGCACAGGGTTTGCAATTGCAAGTAGGGTGGGGAGGCTATGTACCAGTTCAACGGTCAGAGAAAATCTAGCTCCATGTTGGTCTGCCTGGGAGTGGGTATTTAGGTTTGATTTGGTTTTTTGTTTACAAGGCAGTGGCAGATGGCCCACTGGTCTGACTTGATGTGGCAATTCCTATGCTCCTGTGTTGCTTTCATGGACTACTCCATAGCCACAGCATGGAGTAGTTTGAGAGCTCTCTGCTAATTGACATAGCTATTGAAGACCACAGACTGAGATATTGAAAACAGTAGGCTATTTACACTTCTAGGCTTCTTTCTATCCAAGTTTTTCTTCTATATTCAATTTCCTTGTAAGCTATGAACCATTCAGACTACACTTTTCATATAGCTGAAAGCAGATTTGATTAATATGATTTCTTTGTGAAAATCTGAGAAGATTAAGGAGTGGTGATATAGAGAACACATGCCTTTCTCAACATGACACTCTCTAACATTATACAGAGGTCTGCAGCTCTTTCCAGTCATTATATTGTTCCCACTAGCTGCATCTAAGAGGGGAAAAAATCTATCTTCAGGGAATTTTATTTTTCATATGATAGTTTCAATCTCACGAGTAGGTCAACAAATCTGCAGCTGTATATCGATGTCACTTTGTAACCAGAGGAAAGACCACATTTCAAGGAAACATTTGTAGATTGTTTTTTTTTTTTTTTTTTTTTTGGAGGGTCTTTTTGTGATGATCCCTTAGGAAAAAAAATTAAGATTGGACAGATGACTCCTAGTTTTAGTGAAGCAAACTGCCAAATAAATATGTTTACAGGCAGTTCTGTTAACTGTTTTCTGTCTGTGTCCCCTCATATTAGTAACCATTCAAACACCCTTCAAAAAATCAGTGAGAAGAAAGTTCAGTTCACTATTTATTCAATACGGCTTCTCATCTGTTTCTTGACCTTCTGTATCATTTATAATTAGAAATTGAAAGGGCTTTGCTGTGTGCTTGCAAGATCCTCCAGAATATAAACAGGAGGTTTAGCTCAGCTCTGGGATACATCCATGGTGGAAAGATCACAAACTGATGTGCCTGTGTACCCAGAGCTATCCAATGGAGCCCCCAAGGTGGGCAATGCTGGTGGCATAGGAGGGTATGGTTAGGGCTCTTAGGAGCTGGGCTGATTCAACATAAAAACAGAAAGCCTCATTTTACAAGCTTCTATGAAGTCTTATCTGCTATTTAAAATTACTCACCTCAGGGTAATTTCCGTTTAGACACAAAAACTCTTGCTGATACAGGGGTTGCAATTAGCAACCTTGCATACCAAACAAGCGCATCGAGCTTAAGCATTATGTGATATGTCCTTTACTACTCACGGCTAGTGGTATGCTTCAATGTCGGCCAGCTAGCATGATTTGTTAAATAACAGACTAGGGAAGTAAATTATCATGCAGCAGTAGGAATTCTCCTTAAAAAAGCACGGGTCAATTTGTTCCTTATGGAGGTCTAATAGCATTGGCTAGAATCAGTCATACTGAAGACAGGCATTGTGCAAGTTCCCATTACACAGCTCTGTTACAGTGCTTCCAACTTTCTCACCTCCCACCTCTCACACTCAAACTATCTCATGCTGTGGGTTCTTCTGAGCAGAGGCTCCAGATATAAACAGAATTTTAAGATCAGCTTACAGAACTTTATTCACATTTCACAGTCATACTGAGGAATCAACTCATGAACAGACTATTTGACACTAGCTTACAAAACTGTACTTGCTGAGAGATTAGTGATTTACACTGCAGTATAAATTATTGTGCACTAGAATGGTGCCTTTGATAGCATTGTCTGTTCAGTGAAATCATTAGTAAATCAAACCTTTAAACACAAGTTTACACATCAGAGCCTGTGGACCAGATTCTGCTCTCCATTATGTTCAGTGGGTTTGCATGATTGCTGCTAGCAGAACTTGGCCCTATGTGTATACACTAGCAATTATGTCACATGCATATTTGTTTGCTCACCAACTTAAATCAAGCTTAATTTTTCATGCAATGCAAATGTAGTGGTAGTTGTGTGACCAGGATAAAACTGCTCAACTCATTTCATTTTCAGCTATAATTCTCCAACATGTTTTTACTCAAAGCAAAGCTAGAAAATTTTGTCTTCACCATTTCCATTTCATGGCAAAAAGTTCTGCTCATCTTAATGAAAATCAGTGTTTTGAGATTAAAGACTGCTTTTTTTCCACTGAGAAGTAACCCTGCGCACTCAGCAAACATTTTGTGACATCCTAGCTTTATAGGCCTCATAGGTCTGTGGCTGAAGGGAATTAATTGCTATAGGTTTAAGAGACCGGTTTAGGAGATTATAAAGCCAGAAGGGACCACTGTGATTATGAAGTCTGAATTGCTGAATGACAAAGGCCATAGGACTTCCCTACATTAATGCCTGTTCTAATTATCATACTGTGTTATGTTGACCACTAGTGATACGTGAGCTTGATGTTCCCAGTTCACTTCACAACTATTTTTTCAGAAGGTGGTACATGAATCATTAAGTTTGGAAGCTATTGGAATAGAGCATATCTTTTACTAATAGGCCTTTCACCAGGGTGCTGGTTCAGATAAAACCTAGCATGTCAGTAGAGATTGAAAGTTCTCACCCTCTTACGTCCATTTTGTGGAGGCAGTGCAGTGCCTAGTGGACAGGTGTCCACACCACATAAAGCACCACTGTAATTGGCACTAATTGAGTCCTTGGTCAGTAGCCACTGCAAAGACAAATTATGAATGGGCAAGGAAAGCAATCTATTCTTTGACACAGTCCTGTTCAGGAGAGTTAAGTATAGTGCAGGGAAGTTTGCTGCGCAGCCTGTGATGAACTTGGTGTGTGGATTATTAGAGAATGTTAGTATCTAGGACTGCTAAACCACCACCTTTATATGTAGTAAAAATGTTTCTTTTTTTTAAAAAAAACAACAACTTGAGTTCCTACCTTGCTTGTTATGTAAACCCCCAAGCTCTTTGGATTAATGAAGTGTCTTGAAATAGTCTCCTAGCTAGGTGTTAGAGGGATGAAAAATTTTACCAGGTATATGAAATATAAAAACTGTTCCCATTCACCTGTGCCACTGGAGCTGGAAAAATAATGATTCACTTGCACTTCCAAACACATTGAGGTGAGGGAGATTGTTTTGGTTCAAACCAAAAATGAACTTTTTCTAAATTTTTAGCAAATCAAAAAGTAAAAAAAGAAACAACCCCCTCTTCCCCCCCCAAAAAAACTGTGTTTTGGGTTGAGCAAAACATTTTGTTCAAGCCAAAATGAAAGTTTTGATTTTGAGCATTTTTTTACTTTGATTTTTAAAAATAAAATTAACAGAAATTTGAAAAGGAACAGTTGTTTCAAATCTAAATTCATTTCCCTTAAAAAATGTCAAAATGAATCATTTCTGTTTTATTGATTTGGGAGTCAGGGAGGCATTAGGTTTTTTTTCTGAAGAAAATAATTCAACAAAACTGACACCAAGTTTTGTGCCACCAAGTCTGTATTTTTTTTTAAATTGATCAAAAGAAGCTTCAGTTGAAAAATTTCTCCAACCCCTTTGTACTACCTTATTAGCTTCAGTAGGGCTGCAGAGGTATAAATTAAGAAAATTTGGCCTCTGGACTTTAACCTCACTCTGTCTAGGTTTTGACACCAGTGTTCACCTGGGAGAGGTTTGAGCACTACCCAGTACAGACCTATCGGGCTGCGACCAATTCATTGTAAAAGAAAATAATTTTGCCTCTTTATTACATACAGTCCCTTGAAGACTTAATAGTTGAGAATTGAAAGAGCGTTTTATAATAGTAAATGTTTCGGTAGAAGGCTAAAAAAAGTTCATATTATTTTGACTAAAGACCTGGATCAATGACAGATTCGTGTGTATCCAACATAGCAGCAAGTAAGAGCAATGAGAGAAAAATACTCCCTCAATATTTGGATGGAACATATTACGTTAATAATGATTCATTGCATCTGTCACAACAAGAAAGCTTGGCTTAGTCTTTTGTAAGACATCAATCTTTTCTGTAGACGGGAGAAAAGTAATGGTATTTCTGCAAAAGACATGATATGATGCCATCTTATGGTTGAAATGTGAAAAAAAACAGAATGGTTTTGTTCTGAATAGTTATCTGGTTTGATATTTGGCATCCAAGATCAGCTAATGGGAATTTAGGCAATATTCACATTTCAAATCACTCTTGCTGACTTCTTCAGGCAATTTGTTCACTTACATTAAATACTACTTAAGCTTTGAGTTTTATAGACTAGACTATAGACACGCCCTTGCACCTTTATAGTTAAAGTTGTGTGGAGGTTCTCTCTTAAAAGAAGACAAAATTCCCTCTATTTCACGTCCTAATGATTGAAATTAGTCTCCAGTTTTAACAGTGTCTTTTGTGGAACAGCTGAATTTTCTATAATACTTCCTTGTTCAAATATGTAATAACTTTGACAGAGGCAATGTTCTAAAAATTAGACCTTTGTAATTTTTTCCTCAAAGTCTCAGGTGTGACTGGATTCTTCTAGCTTAAGAATCAGCATTACTACAAACTTTGTACACACAGACACTTTCCCAACAGCTCAGGGATAGGAAAGATTTTAATATTTTCCAGTTTAACAAAAATGAGAGCCATGCCCTATTCAATAGACCCTATTTGTTCCCCACAAGGAAAAGTCAATAGATCTGTCAAGTTCCACTGTCTAACACTATTAACCATCCCCTTTAACTCACCACCTCTACTGAAAACAGAGACTTTGGAGACTAGGGCGAATGGGCGGCATAAAGGGAGGCATGGAGGGAAGAGGACTTTATGGGGGCTGAAGGGAAAGTGGGAGAGGATAGGAGAAACAGGAGCTTATGGTTGCTGTCTCAGCCCCAAGGTGTTCTAGGCAGCAATACTGTTAGGGTTGAGAAGTGGTGGAAAAGAGGGCATAGTGTGCATAAATTGCAGGGAGATTTAGTGGTGAGCAGGGCTTCAGGGGGGCAGGAAAAGGTTGATAAGCCTGTGGAAGAAGTTTATGTGCAGGGAGAGTATGGGGGAAAGTGGGACTGAGTGGGTGGTCTAGTGGTGGTGGGAAGTCTAGTACTTTCCACAGAGGCATCTGCCCCAGAAGAGACCACTGGCACTGCTGCCTGACCTCCCTGGTGACTGGACAGGGCAGTACTAGAAGAGAAGAGTGTATCTGCTGAGTCATGGACACTTGAAGGGTTCCCTTAGCTTGCTGCCTCAGTAAGTGCAGGAGACAAGAGAAAGATAGTGCTGTATTGCCCACTCCTATGCTAACACCAGTGGTCAAGGGGATGGAAAATTCCACAAAAATCCCTTCATGGACTTTCTCTGATATTGTTCTATCAGGGGTCAGAGTTTGCCTGTCTCCTTGCAACCCCTGAATGAGATATGGAGCCTGCCTCCAAAACCCACCTATCCCAAGGTGTTCCATATGAGGCCAGGGCCATGCACAGGGTGTGTGTGTCCGCAGCAGCTCAGTGTTTTCCCTACTTGTTCCCTGGAAGCACGGTTCCATAACCCTGGCTATGGTTACTTCTCTCAGAATCCCTCCCCCTATAGAGGAGGATACCCAACACAAAAGCGGCCTTGCAGGAAAAATAATACAGCCCAGGGCACCTCCCATGGGTCACTGGGAGGTGACAGCCCCAGGATACTAGAGCATAGGGACATGATCTGGCCCATAGTTAGTATAACGTACTTTTAAAACTTTAGAGTTACAAATATTAAAATTGCCACTAGAAGGAAATACATTTCTGAACAAGAATCTGAGATTTTTATTTGCTATGAGAGTAAAAGAGAGCAGTGACAAGAATGACTACATTACAAAATGACAGTAATGGAGACACTGTAATAATTACTGATATTTATTCAATGGATTTCCCTCAAAGAATTTTAATGAGGATTTCACACTTCATAACCACATGCTTTAGATTCTGTCAGTAAAAATGCTAAATGCTTCTGTTAAAGTAATGTGACACTGCTTTTGCTGCACTGTTCCTTGCAGTGGAATGATACTTTAGCTAGGCTGGAAGCATGACCACTTTTTTCAGATGTCCTGGGAATGGTTTCAATTACTTGAGGCTGTGGTTTAATCCATCAGTATGCCATTGAACCCAGCAAGGTTGGCAGTGCCAGTAACATAGTGGAATGATTGTAGGGGCTTCTTTAGCTCCAGGCCTAAGTTTTCTATATGCTCTCCATGTAGCAGGCACTTGCACTGTATCTAATGGAGACTAAATGCTTATTGCAGGATTTAAGGAACCAAAAAACATAAATTTTAAACAAAAAGGTACAGGGTTAGACTAATGTATTTAAATTAACATACACCATATATGATTTTATTGTTCTAGATGTATTAAAAATTAAGCTTTGGGGGGCCCATTCCTGTACACTTACTCATATAAGTGAGGCAGCATAAGCCAGGCAGCATGTAAATAAAATAACATGGCATTGGACTGGGAGACAAGCAACCTGAGTTCTGGCCTTGGCTCAGCCACTCACCTGCTCTGTGATCTTAAGTTCCATCATCTCTCTGCCTGTTTCCCCTTCTACTCTTTGTCTTCCTTGTCTATGTAGATGATTAAAAGTAACTTCTCCAGGATGAATTGTCTCTTGCTATGTGCTTGTATCATGTCTAACACAATGGGCCCCTAATCTTGGCTGGGGCCTCAAGGCTTTACTGTAATAAATAATATGATGATGCATAATTCTTACACACAGGAATAGGCATCCACTAAACTGTTGTAACAGACTTCTGTAAAGCCTGTAATGTATGTGTGCCCCGAGGCCATTTTATGAGTAATTGTATACCAGCATAGAGAATGCTCAGGTAACAGAGACAGTTATTACCCAAACCAAGCTGTTCCCGAAAGTTTAGCAATCTGGAATGGAAGCTTGTCAGCAGACCTGTTGACCGTTAAGAAACCGAATCTGCTGAATCAGAGAATCTGCTCAGCAACAGCAAGTCACCCCAAGGCATGCAATTTGCCACAGGGGGGGCAAAAGTCCCCTCACAGGTGTGGGACTTGCTGGTTGGACAGTAGCCAAAACATCACAATTGGTTTAAGCAAGCAATACGCTGGGGTAGAGAGATATATAAGGTTGTCAGAAGAGAGGCAAATTGGATGAGCCACGCATCACAAGGAGTGCACCAGAATTGCACTGCATAGAAGGTCTGATCAGCCATCTTGCCTCTTCCCAGCTCGCTGCTCAAAAAAGTAAGATAGGGCATTAGAGCTGATAACCTGGGTTTGAAAGAGATAGAGGTTCCACCTGGATGAAAACCAGTAACCTGGGTGTGGATGCGATAGAGGTTCCACCCAAACAAAAACCTGGGAACGTAACATAAAGAGTAAGGAAATTTGGCCATAAATTTTTATTGTTTTTGTTGTAACTGAGTTCATCCATCTATGTGGTAAGTATTAATCAAATGTTTAGTAGTAAGTAAGCCTTTAAGTATATGTTTAGTATATTTGTGTTAGTATGATTAGTTGTTTAAGTTTTAAGTGTTAAGTTTTGAGTTTAAAGAGTTGTAAAAGAATAAGGGGAGACAACTTGTGATAGAGAGAGAACCCCAATAAATAGCGAATTTAAATTGAACAGAGAACGTGTGTCATTGTATGAATGAATGATAGATTTATGAGCCGTTGACCAAGTCTTGGACTAGGACAGGTTCTAGCCGCCCTCATCCGTCCACAAGTTCGTCAGGTGAATAGCAAGGGAGGCCTGTCTGAACCTAGTGACTCAATGGACAGGCGGAGTGACTTCAACCACATGGCTACCTCTCCCACTTCCTACCTCATGAGCCTTTGTAGCTCCGTTGCTCAATAGAGCTTCTGTGACTTCAAAGGATTCCCTCTGTATCTGTCTGTCAGCCTTTCCTCCCCCCTTCCACTAAATAAGCGTTCCATTATCGGATTCATTCACCCTGTCGGTATCGCAGGCTGAATAGAAATGGTGCGGACCCCTCAATCAGTCAAACCTGAGTAAGTTGTATGACTGTGTGTGTGTAAGTGTGTTTTGAGAAATTAATCCCTTTAGAAAAATCCAACTGCCTCCAGCAAGGGATAAGAAAAGAAGAACCCACAACAGGCCATAAAACTATCACCAAGCCATAGACGGAAGTAAACCAGATAGGGAGTACCTCCTTCCTCTTTTCCAAACCAGTCCCCCTTCTCCCCCGCCCCAAGCGAGGAATACAAACAAACCAAGACAGGAGTTTTTTAACCCCTTGTCACCACATAAACAAGAGCTGTAGAGTCATGTACTTTAATTGCTATTCCAAAGTAATATGGCTTTACTGAGTTTCTGATTCTGTGGTTGCTCACAGAATTACTCTGCCAAACTTGCAGACAACATGGCAGTGTTTAAAATGCAAATGTGCATATCTGTCTATGAAGTGATCTGTACTAAACCATTCTGGGTTTGCTCATTACTGTGGTTATTTATGCATTTCCAAGTATATGGCATGGCCTGCTTCTTCTGCTTGGAGGTTTTAAAATAAATAATCACAAAACAGTAAGTAGAGCAATGAATAACCATTGAATACAATATACATTTAGTTTAAAATAATTAGTGTTTCCATAGTTGCTTATGTGAGACCACAGTGTTGTAACATTGTTTCATTTTTATAATTAAAGTGACCCAACTCCATTTTAAATTAATAGAAATACAAACTCATTGGGCCTGGAAGTAAAACGTTAACTGCTTTGTAGCAACAGCCAGCCTTGTCTTGTCAGGAATCCCTGTCATAAGCACCGGGAGAATCCCAGCAGGTGTTAAGTACTGGAAACAATCAAAATGCAATCAGTATGTGGCCTGTAGGCTTTGGTAAACCTGTATGGGCCCTCTGTAACTTGAAACCTAGTAGACTCCATTTAAAATAATATTCAGACAAATATTGCAATGAGTGATTCTTTGTCAACAGCAGACAACAGCTAGAGTAAATCCACAGAAAGAGCACAACTGCCCTAGCAGGAGGTCTGTCACATAGCTGGACAATCAGGAAAGATAAGATCACGTTTGGCTGTGTCGGGGTGCAGCCCACGATCACCTCATCGCTCTTAGAAACTTCATAATTGGCTAAAAGTGGGCATATGGCTGTGAGGAAGAGAATATAAGGTGATCATAATCAGAAAGTAAACAGAGAAGTCCCGTATCTTAAGGAAGAGAACCAGAATAGCTCTACGTGGAGGCCTGATCTACCTACCCGTCTCCCCCAGTTTGCCGCTCAAACCTGAGTATAGAGTGTGTGGCTGTGAAACCTGAGTGTGACAGTATATTCCACTCAGGCGCAAACCCGGGAATTGAACTAGTAATATTGGAGTGTTGCTTTGCTGCTGACAAACCTCACTGTTGCAGTGTAAGTATAATTGTATAAGTATAACTCTATAGTGTAAGCTAGCTTTATAAGTATAATCGTACAGTTGTAATTGTGATTGTGTTTTAAGTAGTTAAGTTGTTGTATTAGATAAGAATTAATGGTGATTTTTGAATTGTAATTGTTGATTTATAGATTGTTGCAAGTAAAACAAAGTTGTATGCAAAGCAACCCGTGTCGCTCCTTATTTGAGGGATCCATATAAATTGAACCTGACAGCAAGCTGGTTCTTGTTGTCACCTTACACAGCAATTTACAACTCAGGGGAGTGAAACTGAAGTCTCCAACCAGTGGCCCAAATTCATCCCTGGTGTAAGTATTGGTTTTCATAGAGTTACACCAGAAAATAATTTGGGCCAGTAACTTCTATGACTATCAACCATTTAGTCTTTGGAAATGTGTTCAAAAACAAAATCCCTTTCATATTGCAAACTGCAGTGCATTTTGTCTTGCAATCTTGGTAACTCAGATCTTGATTCCATGAACTCATGTAAGCAGCCCACTCTCATGGGAGTAGCACCACTGAAGCCTATAGGACTACTGTGTTTGGAACTCATATGAGTAAGACTTGTAGGATCAGGCCCCCACAGAGTTAGCAGCACATGCCTATTTTTATTTTCTTAATTTTCTTTTCTTTTTTTAAATGTACCTTTAAAAAATAGAAAACATCAGGAACATCATAACAAGGATGGGAAAAATACTGAATTTTAAATAAAGGCTATAAATGAACCAGACATCAAAAGATGAATGGCCATAGGTGAAAGGACTAAAAAGCAAAGACCAATAAAAACAAAATGGGCAAAAACGGGCAATGGGAAAATGATACAATTTTTTTTTTAACTTTAAAAAGCTATAAGAGTAAACAGAAATCTTGCTGTGCTTAACTTCACACTGTGTGCATCATCTACAGGACTAGCCACAGTGTGGAAAGCTGAGCATGTGCATGTTTGCCGGAATGGGGCCTTAGAATATAAATTCTTTAAGGAAAGTAGGGATCATGTTGTCTTATGTCTTTGTGCCACGTTAGGGCACTGTCAAATAGTAATTAACAACAGCAACATAATACTTCTATACCAGAGTACAGGATCCTGCCTACTGCGTGACCTATGCCTGCCAGTCCAAAGGAAGGTTTAAAATAAAAACTACTTACATTGTATGGGGGGAATAAATTGCCTCCTCGTATTGCACATCACCCTTTACTCCTTTCTCCATTCACCTGCTCACAGCGGAGAGTATATTGCCCCGCCATTCTGTCCTGCAGCTGGAGCCTCAGCAGCACTTCCTCAAATAAGCAAGGAGAGTAAATGGGGGGGGGAGTGACTAGCCCTTATTCATCTGTATGGCCAAGTAAGATGAGGGACAGCCCTTAGTTTGCACTTGGTCCTTATGGCAATCTCCCAGTTCAGTAAATGGTTACACAGAGAGTTAGTTATTCTTCTGTTTAAAATATTACCTCTTCTGTGGGGGGAAAAAGAGCTAAATCAACAAAGCAATTTTCTTACAAAAAAAGTAATTAAACAATTTTTGTTAAAAAGAGTAATCCGCATGAAAGGACTCAAAAGAGACTGGAATTAGTGAGTCCATAGACAAATCACACACACTCAAAGACTGATTTCCTCTGAATGTTTTTCCTAAGAAGAGAAAGTCAAAATGATCATGAAGAAGAAAGGGAATATGTGGCATCTGAATTAATAGGCATTAAGCACTTAAAACAAGAAGCTGCAATAAATGTGCAAATTTACATTTTTGAACTTTTCCTTTGTATCCTTCCTCATTGTTATTCATAGGGCAGTCACCATTATTTGCAAACAAAGATATAAACAGTATTTACTGATGCTGGAAAATGAAATTGTAATTTGCTGGTGAATGCCTTTGTTCTAGTATAAGCCACCTGCAGCTTTGTAAAACTGTCATCATAAAATGCTAAACTAAGAGAAATTCACCTTGTTTGGGATTTTGTTCCAAACCCAAAACTGAGGCCAGAATCTGAGAATGGGTTAGCCAATCTAATGGGGGAGGGTGCAGGGAGGAGTGAATGGAATTGAATGGAATGGAGTTGAAAGGCCAACTTTCAAGAGCATCTGAAACAAGCTGTTTGGTTGGAAACTACTGAACCCAGGTGAAACTCAACTATTTCAGATGTTTCACTCTGAGTTTTAAAGTGCAAAACTCAAAGGGTGTAAACCTTTCAAACCAAAACAACTAAGCTTCACTGAACTACACTGGTACCTCCAATTGCCAGGGTATGAGGGAGGGAACCTAATAAAATGTTATCAAAACATTTTCATGTTCATTTCTAAAAGTGAGGATGTAAAAATTAGTCCTCGTGATCATGATGTTTGAATCTGGGTTAGGTTAAATTAGGGTTTAGGGTAGAGTTCCACTGATTCTTATACTGGTGTGGAAACCATTGCACTAAAATCTCCGAAACTATTTTTCTAAAAATCTTGCCCCAAATTGCCAAAATCACTGATATTAATTATTTATACAGGATTCCACTGCCTTGGATATATATCTCTCGAGAGCAAATCTTTGTTTTGAAATATTGGCCACATCTGAACCAAGAAAATGTCATTTCCAAATTTTGGTCTGACTCAGATACAAAATGGTGTAAGGGCAGGCTAAAACAGGAGAAACATTTGAAAAGTTTGTGTTCAACTTCTCAGTGCATGAAAACAGAGTTCATCTATGTCATTTTAGTCTTATCCAAATTAGAACTTTTAACGTAATTGTTCTGTAATCATTGATTTTTTGGTCAGTGGAAATCTCAGTGAAATAGAATAATGAATAGATTCATTATTCTCACAATTTGCCAGTGCATGACTGTGATGTGGGCCTGCCTTCGTTCTCTCAACACACCTGACTTCTGAGTTTGTAACACTCCAGTTACTATCATTATACCACATAACAGTAGCATAAGAGTACTTTACTTCTCCCCCTATGATTTAGTTTCCTTATTTTCTTATTGTGTGAGAGAGCATAAAAGGCATATGAAAATTCAAATAAATCATATCACTTCTTTCTCCTTCATTCTCAAAGAATTCTAATAGCTTAGAGGGGCATGATTATCTTTTTCAGAAGCTATGATAGTTTGACTCTATTAGGTAGGTCCCCGTGGGTGTTTTTTAATTCCACTTCTAATTATTTTCAACCTATTTATCCAGTACTGAAGTCTGATAGCTAGACTGACAGCTGGGGAAGCTTGATACTTTTATATGTAATACAAAACTCCCACTGACTCCAGTGGGGCCAGGATTTCATCCTTAGTGGGGTCATTTTTACCTTTGTTTGGAATCACCTAGCAGAATGGGTCCCTGATTCAGACTGACCTCTGTGGGTGCTACAGTTTTATAATATTACATAACAATAATAAAGCTAAATTGTAGCTGACAGACATGGCCCACACCACGCATTATGAAGAAGCACCAGGCTGCAATGAAAATATCCAGGAGAAATATTCTCGCTGGGAATTCTAGGAGAAGATACCACGTGTATTCCTCTCTGTCCTCACCAATAAAATGGGGAGGCCCCAACCCTCAGTCTGCTTCTTTTGGGGAGGTTAGTGCCATTGCTTGCCTTTGCTAGTCATACTGAAGTTAGCTCTTCCTTGTACCTTCTTCCCCTTCCCATGTACAATGTCAGCCACAGTCTGGCACCATATGTTTTGTTTGTGAAAAATGACAATTTAGTATAAAGATCCATGTCTATGTAGTGAAGTCTGAATTAAAATGGGAAAATAATACAGATTAGACACTGATTAGCCTAAGTAAAACATAACCATAGTCTGTATCATTCGTTTGAAGTAGAGGCTGATAGACAAAAGGATGGAAAATAGCACAGTATACACTCACATGGGATGGTGACAGTTGCTCATATTACTTCTGACATTCATAATTTGTAAGGAGTTTAGCAAGAGAGGTTATTAATTATGCTGCTCATCAATGGTAAGACTAACATATTCATGCAGGGCAAAAAATGACTGTTTACATATGGCAGAATGCTGTGCAATTCACCTTTAATTCACCCTAAAATGAGTGTCCATTTGGTACAATATTTACATCTCTAAGATGCTCTTCACCATCTTCCAATATCTTCCAAAATTCTGCTGCTCATTTTAAGATGGGCTACAAAGTTTTTGCCTGCCATGACTGGAGCTGGTCAGGAATTTTTCAACAAAACATTTTTTTCATTGAAAAATGCCCATTCATTTAAATGAAACTTTTTGTGGGAAAGTGACAGTTTTGATTAATTTCTCCGTTTCAAAACTTTTATGATCAGTTTCTAAATTTTGATTTAGATACTATTTTGATACTTTCTAAATGAAAATTTCCATTTTTGGTTTCAAACGACTTTTTGTTTCAAAATTTACATTAATCTATAGTTTTAAAACGTTTAAAAAATGTTAAGGTCAACATTGAAACAAAACATTTTGAAATTACCAAAATTAAACAATGCATATGACCTGATCTGAAACCTTTTTATTATTATAATATTTGTTCATGAAACCTTTCAAGGCTTTTTCTTTTTTTCCTGATGTGGAATGGGAAATTTTTTTTGAAATATCACGTTTTTGTGCCCTGGGGAAAACATTTCCTATCCAACTGTAGTGAAAACTTTTGTTCAGGGTTCTGGCTTCTTATTGTGACAGGAGCCATCACTAACTCAAGCAACATCTAAATCAGAGGAGAGGGTGAATGCTCTAATTCCTTACACTGCTTAATAGGTTAGGGTTAGCATTTGGAAAAAAGAGAATCTTGGAACCAAGCACTGAAGGAATAAGCGGAAAAGAAAATGATTTACAAATTGATTTTTAATTTTTAAGGGCCTATCCTTGTCCTGTTGTAGTCAACAGAAGCTTTGCCATTAACATCAGTGCAACTTAGATGAGGCCCCAAACTCAACATGAACATGCTGCGTAGTCTATGGGTGTTTTTTATAAGAGCATTTCAGTTCACCTTTAATCTACTGCCATCCCTGTTGTCTCCACATTACCCCTTTGTTCAAGCAATTACATTGTCTCTCTCGGAAACTGAGGTTTAAATTAATAATTTTACTGTTATCTTTCAAGTTTCTTCAAGCTTTGACCCCTGTGTACTTGGACAGCCCAGGCCACAATTGTTTCCTCTCATAAACTACTTTCTGGTGCTCATTTATTGCTACTTTACCTCTCACTTTTCAAGTTGGCTCTGTCAAAATATGGTGCTTTCACATAGCTGGCCTCAGTGTTATGGAATTCAGTTCCTCTTGATATCTACAGATTTGGAAGAAAAATTCCCTCTCTCCATTACCCTAAAATTTCTGTTGCCCATCTCATAGGGTGAAAAGTGTGGTGAAGCCATGTGATATTGCTTTTATTCCAATACCCTCAACTGTTTTTAAGTTAAGGACAGACTGTGTGAAAGCATCAGAGCTCACAGCAGAATAATTGGAGTCATCTGAGAGGGTGATATAGAGGTCAAGGAGGTCAGTGCCTTTGAGGAAGCTGCAATAAACTGAGAGGGATTAAGTGATCCAGACTGATACCTCTGCACACTATAATTTAAAGGCCTGAAAAACTTATTTTTGTACAACTAACACTTAGCAGGGATAAAATTCCATCTTGTATTGCTCTTTATCTTAATACAGTTTATGGGCCAAATTGTGCAGTACTGAATCATGCAGAAGTCCCTTTGACTTGATCTGCTGATGAATATTAGTAATCTGTCTAAATCCTGCCACATAGGATGTTAGGGCCCAATTCTGCAATCCTTACTCAGATGAGCATTCCTTAACCACATTGGTAGTCCTGTAGACTTCACTGGACAACTCGGAGGAGTAAGAGTTTACAAATCATGGTCTTAATTTCTATATTAATATACTGGTCCTTTTTTAAAGAGCATGAATTATTTTTGTGGAAATATAAATACAAAGTCATTGCAAAAATAATGTTTTTCTGAATTTATTAATTAGTTTAGAAAAAATATCTATTTTACTGATCCAGTCTGCTCTAAGTATAGCTTTGAATATCTTTAGTAAGAAATCCTATTACACTATATTTAGACCCAAATACATTGAAAGTACTGTGAACTGGTATGGATTGCAAATTTCTCAGGCTGTGTAGTCTAACTAGGATATTAAAACATAGGTGTCTACAATTATGCTCCAAATGTATGCACCTACTTAAGTGGCTTGATTTTTTTCCTTGTCTTTTTCACATCTCACTGCTACTGAAGTGGATAGGAGATGTTGGGTGTCCAGCACTTCTGAAAATCAAACCATTAATTTAGGTTCCCAATTGTGGATTTAGGAGTATAATTTTAGGACTTTCCAAAACTAGGTGCCTGGTGCTAATGCCCAATGCTCTTTAGGTTGCTTGGACTTCTTTAATATTGGTAAATTGAGATTTAAAGCTGAAAAACACTGAGAGAAATGCCTCTGACTCCTTTCTCACATATCTTTGCTTATTATATTTGTGCTAATTTGGTTTTATTATTACTGTTTATACAACAGCACTGCCTAATGGTACCAATCAGGGATAAGAGCTCTGCTTTGCAAGGTGCTATACAAACGTAATAAAGAGCCTGTGCTCTATTATTAGTAGTAATAATATAGCAATAACACCTAGTAGCTACAATCATGGACCAGGTACAAACACAGAACAGACAGTCCCTGCCCCATAGCTTATGTATGTAACTTGTTTTCAGAGTAATACAGATGATTTCTTGTTGTTGTTAAGGCTCAAAATTACCATCAGCAAAAACAACAAGAGTCCTCTAGCACTTTAAAGACTAACAAATTTAATTTCTGCAGGCATAAGATTTCATGGGCTGTAACTCACTTGTCAGATGCAGGGAATGGAAATCAGATAGGGGGTGTATATATAGCCAAGGGGAAGAAACAATAATGGGCGGGTAGGTAATAGCCAAGTCCATACAGTTAGAGTAGCTATTAACAACCATTGATTAGAAGGTAAGAATGTGTGAACAGTGACAATTACTTCTTGTAATGAGATAACCTTTCCAAGTCCCTATTCAGACCCAGTTGATTGTATCAAGTTTGCAGATCAGCTTGAGCTCTGCAGTTTCTCTTTGAAGTCTGTTTTTGAAGCTTTTTGTAGAAGTATGGCAACTTTTAAGTCAGCTACAGAGTGTCCTGGGATACTGAAGTGCTCTCCACCTGGTTTATGGATGTTACCATTTTTTATGTCTGATTTGTGTCCATTTATTCTTTTGTGTAGTGACAATCTAGTTTGGCCAATGTACATGGCAGAGGGGCATTGCTGGCACATGATGCATATATTACATTAGTAGATGTGCAGGTGAATGAGCTCCTTATGGTGTGGCTGATGTGGTTAAGACCTGTGATGGTGTCACTAGAGTTGATGTGTGGGAAGTTTCTTCTCCTGATAACTTCTGTATCTTGAATCTGCTATTTGTGCCCTTATCTAAATGCGCTGGCTTTTTCCTACACTGTCCCAGAGGGAAAATTTTTTAGTTTAGGTCAGGAATTAAAAATACCTCTTTTGCAGTCAACTTTTCCACCATTTGGGCAGGAAACAGAGACCCTGGTGTGGCTAAAGAAGTTGAGCAGAGTGGGCTAGGACGTTGAGAAAACAAAAAATGAAAAAATGTGTGTGCTCTGACTATAATTATAAATGTCTTCCTGTTTCTCTTAGCGAACACTCTTCACCTGATCCTGGCTTGTGCACATATAAATCAATTCTCGGAATAATGCAATATATAGTAAAAACATTTGCTACAGGTTTCTGAAAAATTCAACAAAACAACCAAAAGAAAAAGTAATTCTCCGTTTGGTGGGTGCAGAAGACAAACTCTCATTTCAGCAGTTTCTGTAGCCAAAATAAAATAGTGCTTTCTAGGGTACATATGGAAAATCAACAGTTTAGTTCTTTTTAAAATTCTGCTTTCTGGTAACATAGTGTCCAGACTCGAATGCACTATTCCGGTGTATTCTCACATCCTCAGTGACCTGAGGCAGCCCAAATTTGCACTGACTTTTAATTCAACCTTGTCATATAGCAAAATCTCACATGTTCAGGTAAATCTGGGCCTTTTGGATTCCTTTTATTTTTATGCAAATAATTTTACCACCATATTCTTGCACTATCAAATTGTAACTTGCTAGAATTATAACTGTCTTTAGCATATAGAAACCTTCTGCTCTTTGCCTTTTCTAGCTCCTCTATATGAATACCCACCAATATGGACATTCTGCCTCTAAAAATCGTGCCAGCGAATGTCCTCCATGCTCTCTAGACCATAATCTTTATCATATATTATCACTTCTAACTGTCTTGCTTGTTTCCAAAGAAAATTGTATTTCTGTATGACACTTCAAAAATATTAATATTCTTTTTGATCTTTTGTTAAAGATCAAATACACACCAGTTGGGTAAATTGAAAGTTTCTCTACTTATAACTAGCTTAAAATTTACTTAATAAAGTGCACCAGTGTTTAACCTAGAAGGTCAATACTCATTTTGTGTAAACGGGCTCTCATCACAAAAGGCATTCAGTGCTCTTTCCACCAACAGTACATTCACTGCTTGGATTCCTGTATCAATTTTCTTTCTTCTTCCATGTATAATCCTGGCAAGATCTCTGAGAAGTTCACCTACATTGCTCATATCTTCATTTCTCTTCTAAGTTCCTTAAAGAGATTCATGATCCTCCTAAATCTTCCTTCAATTTAATTGGGGGGACTTCAAAGAGTAGGGAAAACTATCTTAATCAACATCATATGGTCTGATATCAATTATAAAACTAATACTATTAAGGAAAAAAGTGTAAGTAAATCTGAGATTTATTTCTAAATCCTATGTAAGTATCACAATAAAAGCATCTGCTGTCAAATATTTAAATGATAGGGCTCAGTTTAATCTTCTGTGATATATATCAACAGGCAATCTATTGCACTGATGGACTCAATTGCTTACTCTGGATATGATTAATTTCAGAGATGTATCATCTCTACTTCTAGTGCAGATGTGCATTTTAATGCTGTCTTATCATAACTGTTAAAATTGTGTTAATACATTCACTTATTTAGCAGTTACAATATGAGCCCCCTGCTAACTAGCAAGGTACATTTTATTCATATTTTACATCCCTCTGAAGATAGACCTATTTTCATGCAAATTAATTTTATTCTAGTAGTTGTTTGTTTATGGAATGGTGATATAGAAAAGAGAAAAATCCCTTTTGGAAAAAATAGATTTCTTCAGAATGATTTTTTCCCCCCTACTCCTGTTCCAAATGCTACATACTGAATATACCTGAATAAAACTAGTGGCTGAAAGGATTTCTATACTGGTAATTGGAACATGAGTTTTAATTTGAACAAAAGAGGTATCCTGACAATTAGGAAGTTTTTCCTAATGTCAAATTTAAACTGCCCTTGCTGTAATTTAAGCCCATTGCTTCTTGTTCCTGCCTCAGTGGTTAAGGAGAACAATTTTTCAGCCTCCTCCTTGTAAAAACCTTTTATGTACTTGAAAACTGTTATCATGTCCCCTCTTACTCTTCTCGTCCCCAGACTAAACATACCCATTTTTTTCAATCTTTCTTCATAGGTCATGTTTCCTAGACCTTTAATAATTTTTGTTGCTCTCCTTTGGACTTTCTCCAATTTCCCCACATCTTTCCTGAAATGTGACACCCAGAACTGGACGCAATACTCCATTTGAGGCCTAATCAGCACAGAGTAGAGCAGAAGAATTATTTCTCGTGTCTTGCTTATAACAGTCATGGAATCGTAGATTAGGGATGGAAGGGGCCTCAGGAGGTCAACTAGTCCACTCCTGCTCATAGCAAGACCAACCCTAATAAATCATCTCAGCCAAGGCTTTGTCAAGCCACACCTTAAAAACCTCTAAGGATGCAGATTCTACCACCTACCTAGGTAACCCATCCCAGTGCTTCGCCACTCTCCTGGTAAAAGGTTTTTCTTAATACCCAACCTAGATCTCCCCAACTGCAACTTAAGACCATTGCTCTTTGTTCTGTCATCTGCCACCATTGAAAACTGCCTAGCTCCATCCTCCCTGGACCCCCCTTCAGGTAGTTGAAGGCCACTATCAAATCCCTCCTCACTCTTCTCTTCTGCAGACTAAACAAGCCCAGTTCCCTCAGCCTCTCCTCATAAGTCTTGTGCTCCAACCCCCTAATCATTTTTGTTGCCCTCCATTGGACTCCTTCAATTTGTCCACAACCTTCCTGTAGTGGGGAACGCAAAACTGGACACGATACTCCAAACATGGCCTCACCAAACAGAGGACACTGAGACCACTGCTGCTAATGCATCTCATTTCTATGTGTGACTAATCTCTCTGTTGTGATTTGGTATGTAGACTGGAAGACTGAGGGTACATCTACATGTACAGTGTTGCAGAGGCACAGCTGTACCGATACAGCTGCACCACTGCAGCATGTCTGGTGAAGATGCTCTATGCCAACGGGAGAGAGCTCTGCTGTCAGCAAAATAAAATCACCTCCATGAGCACCAGAAGTTATGTTGGCGGGAGAAGCTCTCCCACCAACATAGCACTGTGCACATGAACACTTAGGTCAGTGTAACTTATGTTGCTTTAGGGCAGCGGTTCTCAACCTGTGGGTCGCGACCCCGGCGGGGGTCGAACGACCAAAACACAGGGGTCGCCTAAAGCCATCGGAAAATACATATTTCCGATGGCTTTAGCCGCTGAGAAGTCGCGCTACCATCTGTAGCAGCGCTATTCAGCTGGAACGCACACCGTTATGGATGCGCGTTCCAAACTGAATGCCTGCGCGCATGCGCAGACGTGATTGCATCATCCGTCCGGGGCCTAAGGGGCGGGGGAAGCGGGGGGAACGCTCCACAGTCCATAGCAGCACATTACGTGTGTCCGGCGCTTGCTGACGTCATCAGTGGGCGGACGCAGCAAGCGCCGGAGGACAGAAGCCTAGGAGGCGGAGAGCCAAGAGGCGGAGAGCCAAGAGAGCCTGCGAGACAGCCTGCTGGTGTAAAAAAGGTTAATAATGTAAAAACAGTACACACACCATACACACAATACTGTATAAGTGTAAGGTGCTTTGTGTGTAATCATTATACAGTACACAAAGCAGCTTACACTTACAGAAAGCACCATACATTTACACAGTGTGAACTACATCGGTCTTATACTATAAGAGACCACTATAAGATGTAGTTCACACTGTTCTATATAGAAAACTTGCCACTAATCTAGAAAAAAACAGATCCATTAGTTAAGCATGTGAATACGGCCCCCTGGTCATAGTAACAGGTGTGTAATAGAAAACAACACAGGGAATAGTAAATAATAGGAAACTTTAACAAACTATTTAGACGCGACCATCTTTTATTTTTTCTTTAGCAAACCGTCTCATGACAATGGATCGTGTAGACAAGAATATTAGGAAAAGAAAATATACTGAGGATTTCTTGCAGTATGGTTTTACCTCAATAATTACAGCAGGAATTGAGAAACCACAATGTGTTATTTGTTGTGAAGTTCTCTCAGCTGAATCTATGAAGCCGAACAAACTAAAATGCCATTTTGATAGCAAGCACCCAAGCTTTGCTGGCAAGGATATCGACTATTTTAGAAGCAAAGCTGATGGACTCAAGAAATCTAGATTTGACACTGGTGGCCGGTACCACAAACACAATGTAGCAGCTGTTGAAGCGTCATATTTGGTGGCACTCAGAATCACCAGAGCTATGAAACCTCACACCATTGCTGAGGATTTACTGTTGCCAGCTGCAAAAGACATAGTTCGAGTGATAATTGGAAATGAATATGTTCAGAAATTGAATGCAATTTCCTTATCTAACGACACTGTCCGCAGAAGAATAGAGGACATGTCTGCCGATATTCTTGATCAGGTGATCCAGGAAATTAAATCTGCACCACTACCAATATTCAGTATCCAGCTTGATGAATCTACAGACGTGGCAAACTGTGCACAGTTATTGGTTTACGCGAGGTATATTAATGATGGCGACTTTAAAGATGAGTTTCTTTTTTGCAAACCGCTTGAAACAACAACAACTGCACATGATGTTTTTGACGCAGTTGGTTCTTTTCTAAAAGCGCATAACATCTCCTGGGAAAAGGTTTGCGGTATTTGCACAGATGGTGCTCCTGCTATGCTAGGATGTCGCTCAGGATTTCAACGTTTGGTACAAAATGAATCGCCAAAAGCAATCGGAACACACTGTATGATACATCGCCAAATATTAGTGACTAAGACACTGCCGCAAGATTTACAAGAAGTAATGAAAAGCGTCATAACATGTGTCAATTTTGTTAAGTCGAGCGCCTTAAACAGTCGGCTGTTTTGGCAACTGTGCAACGAGCTAGATGCGCCAAACAATGCTCTGTTATTTCACACTGAAGTCAGATGGTTATCAAGAGGAAAAGTTTTAAAACGTGTCTTTGAGCTTCGTGATGAACTGAAAACATTTTTTAAACAGAAAGCAAGACCGCAATTCGAAGCACTTTTTAGCGATAAAACTGAGCTGCAGAAAATAGCTTACTTGGTGGACATCTTTGTCACCTTGAATGACTTAAATTTATCACTGCAAGGACCAAATGCAACGTGCCTCGATTTGTCCGAAAAAAATTAGATCATTCCAAATGAAACTTCAGCTTTGGAAAAATAAATAGGATAAAAATAAAATTTACATGTTTCCTACATTATCTGTCTTCTTTGAGGAACATGACATTGAGCCAGACAAAAAAATTATGATGATAACTTCTGTGAAAGAACACTTGCACATGCTTGCAGACGAAATTTCATCATACTTTCCTAATCTACCTGACACCCCATTTGCACTTGCCAGAAGTCCATTCACAGTGAAAGTTGAAGATGTTCCGGAGACAGCGCAAGAAGAGTTCATTGACCTAATTAACAATGATGCAGCGAGAACAGATTTCTCTACGATGCCACTGACAAAATTCTGGATTAAGTGTTTACAGTTATATCCTATTCTGTCTGAGACTATGCTGCACCTTCTTCTTCCTTTTCCAACAACATATCTTTGCGAAACAGGGTTTTCCAGCTTGCTGGTAATCAAGTCTAAATACCGAAGTAGACTTGTTGTGGAAAATGATATTCGCTGTGCCCTTGCAAAGACCGCCCCAAGAATTTCTGAATTGGTAAGCAAGAAGCAACCACAACCATCTCACTAAATTTGGCAGCATACTGTTGCAAAATATTGCACTGTTGTTTACTGTTATATTATTGTTATTATATTTAAACCCATGCTATGCCATGGTGAAATGTTATTTATTTGGAATTGTTGTTATATTTAAACCTATGCTATGCCATGGTGAAATGTTATTTATTGGAATTAGTAATAAATATTTCTCAACATATAATTAAATATTGTTTTTGTGATTAATCACTATGTTTAAATTATGTTTGATTTGTAGCAATGAGAATACATAATGCATATCAGGTATTTACATTCCGAATCATAACTGTAGCAAAATTACAGTTTTGAAGTAGCCACCAAAATTATTTTTTGGTTTGGGGTCACCGCAATATGAGGAACTGTATTGCGGGGTCACGGCATTAGAAAGGTTAAGAACCACTGCTTTAGGGGGTGGAATATTCACACTCCTGAGAGGCATAAGTTTTGCCGACATAGCCTGAGAATAGGGTGCAGAGAAGTGGCAATTCCTTCACTGAACGACCACTTAAACAATGTGATGGGTTTTTCCCATTACTTGTTAGAGAAGTGAAAAACCCTATTTAGACAGATGATCCATGCCAGTGGGGTAATTGCCTCCTAGAGGGGAGAGAGCTAGAAGATGATCATTAGGCACCTGGGCCTTAAAAGCAGGCAGGGGAAGAGTACAAAGATTATCTTGCAGCAGAAAGCTCAGCAGTTCAGGGCTTGCAAGCTGAGCCACACAAATGGAGCTAATTCCCGTGGTGGACCTATGGAACAAGGGCTGGATGTCTAGGCAAGTAATCCTGGAGCTGAGGTTCCAGAAAGGGAACAGGGAATAGAGAAGATCCATTGGGAGCAGAATGGGATCTTGTGGGGAAGCCCTGAGCTAGGGCCTATAAGGAGCAGGGAACAGAAGAGAAACCAGGAAGGACTGTGAGTTGAACCCCTGTGGGGTGGAGGACCATTTGTTTATTTTGGGACATTGAATACCCTGGAAGCGTCAAACTTTTTTGTGACTTGGCCAGAGGGCTGGGCCACTGGAGATCCAGCTGAGGCAGATGGCCTGCAGGAGGTGCTGGAGCAAAGAATAGCTGCAAAATTATGCCCTGATGCACACTCACCAATAGAGCACACCATTGTCTCATAACAACAGACTCGGACTGGCCCACAAAACTGCAGGGAAAAGAGAGTTTTCCTCACTTGGCAGCCTTTCTAAATCAGCCTGGAATCAGAAAAAGCTGGGTATTCTCTCCATCCTACATCTTCACAAGTAATAATCTACTACATTTTAAACCCCACTGATTATTAGGGTAAAGTCTGAAGTAGAATAAAATCCAGCTTGCTTTTTTTCTTAGAGTAGCTGTTTTGGCTCTATAGTTTTGACAGTAGGGAATTTGGTTTTTGTCAACATTGTATAAGTAGAGAGGACTTGAGGGTACACAGTTACATTTTCAGAAGTCTTCAGCTGATCTATACTATGTCCTTACAACAGATTATCTTCCTTCTTACATTTCTATGTGACATTGTTTCTTCTAAAAACACCCCAAAAACCTACACTGGTAGGCATTTCTTGAGAATTTGCAGCTTCTTAGCCACTTACAGAAAGCAGAGTATTGGGTCACCAGAATGTTTGAAAGGGTCACGTGGCAGCTCCTGTGGCTCCTGTCCCAGAGGTTGGCTGGGCTTAGCCCTCTGCCCCAGGCACTGCAGCCTCTGGGGTTCCAGCACCACTCAGGTTTGGCCCACCCATCATGATGATGAGAGTCCAAGTTGGCCAAGTTTGAGTGAGTGGCACGGCAACCCGATGAGCCAGGCCACAACTCTACTCACACAAATTTGGTCTAATCAGGGGGCTAGGGCCAAACCTGAGTGGCACTGCAATCTGAGAGGTTGCAGTTCTCAGAGTCAAGCCCAGCCGTCCCCACAGCCCAGGACCTGCAGGAACTGCCACTGTGGGTGAGTGCCAGGAAGGACCCAACACCACCCAAGAGGGCATAACCCGACCGAAACCACCCCTGTACCTCCACATCAAGACTATTTACTGGGTCGTAACAGGCCATAAACATTTACAAATGTGTCCTGAGCTCAAAAAGGTTGAGAAACACTGCTCCTGAGCACTGGGGTCAGGGCTTTTATTCCCAGTACGTCCTGGTTCCCAAATCCAAAGGAGGGGTAAGACCTTGTCTCAACCTCCATGATCTCAACAAATACGTCAGATACTTTCGGTTCCAAATGGTCACCCTATCAAGTATCCTCCTTGTGTTGTCTCGGAATAACTGGTTTGCTGCTCTGAACCTTCTGGATGCTTGTTTTCATGTGGAAATTTTGGTGGCTTGCCACCAAAAATTGCTTGAGTTTGTTGTGGTGAATCACCATTTTCAGTAAACAGTGTTTCCTTTAGGCCTCTCTTCTCCTCCCAAGGTTTTTACCAAGTGTATGGTTGTGGTGACAGCATACCTCAAAAAGAAGGGAACCCCTAGCTTGACAACTATCTACTAAGGAGCCAGTCCAGAGTCTCATGTGTACATTACATTGCGCTTACTACCATCTGGGACTTATCCTAAACACCAGGAAGTCATTATTGGTTCCCACTCAGAAACTGAGTTCACTGGAGCCCTAATAAACTCTATAAGTTCAAGAACATTTTTGCTGACCAACCAATTTCGGATGATTCGCCAACTCTGCCTCCTGTCTGCAGTCTCAGCCTTCCATGAGAGTTCTGACGTACATGTGGCTTTTGGGCCAAAAGTACGCTTGCACGCAGATGGTCCAGGTTGTGTCTTCACCCTCTTCAAATGTGGCTTTGGGCAGTTTACTATCCAACTGTTCACCACTTGGACAGATGGGTCCACCTACCTCCATTGCTCCTCAATTCCTTGCAGCAGTGGACAGTTCAAGGAAATGTATGTCAAGGTATTCCCTTCATCCAGCCCTTACCAATCAGGACTGATGTCACCGACATCTCCCTAGGAAGTACATCTGGGGTTGCTGAAAGTTTGGCACAGTAAGCTTCATTGTTTATCAATATGCTAGAGCTTCAGGACATCTACAATGCCTGTCACACTTTCTGGACTGCATCAGGGCTCAATGGTTACCAACAATACTACCTCAATGTATTATGTGAACAAACAATAGGGAGTAAACTCCAGGGTGTTATGCCAAGAGGTAATCAGTCTGTGGCAGTTCTGCATTGAGGAGAGTATCACTGCTGTAGCCTATCACTTGCTGAAGGTCCAGAACCATATCACAGACCACCTGAGGAGTTTTTCCCTGAGTCACAAGTGGTCTCTGAAGACAAGTGTTCTATGAGTCATATTTGCAACTTGGGGCATCCTGACAATTGACCTGTTTGGTACAAGGGACAACAGGAAATGCCTCTGTTCTGCTCTTGAGGGGGCCTAAGTCCAGACTTCTTAATAGATGCCATTAATTTCAACTGGCATTCAGCTGTCCTGCACACTTTTCCTCTGAACCCAATCATTCACAGGCCATCTTCATACTGAAAGTGGATTGAGCCAAGATCATCCTTATTGTCCCGGTGTGGCTAAGGCAGTGTTGGTTCTCCAATCTTCTTGTGCCTCCCATGTCCCTTCCTCTTCATCCTAACCTGCTCAAACAGAATCACAGTTGCACCTTGCAGACTGTGCTCAACTCCCTGCATCTCACAGTGTGGCTGGTCAATGGTTGAATGAAGAGGAAGAGCGAAGTTTGGTGGCCATTCACAGGTTCTACTCAATAGTAGAAAGTTCTCTATCAGAGTGGCCTATTCAGCAAAATGGAAGTGGTTCTTCCTGGAGCAGTTCAACCGATGCTGACTTCTATCCAAGAAATCTTGGAGTACTTGCTGAATCTTCAGTTGTCAGGCCTTGTTCTTAGCTCTTTGAGGGTGCATCTGGCAACAATGTCAGTGTTTCATCCCCCCATGCATGGTGGATCAGTTTTTTCCAGAGCCCTGGTAGCAAGATTCTTAAAAGGGCTTCTTCATCTTCATTCCACAGTATGAGAGCTGATTCCTTTGTGAGACTTAACACGCTTCTGGCAGCTTTGAGGGGATCTCCATTTGAGCCTCTGGCATCTTCTTCCTTTCCTCTTTTGTGTCAGAAAACTGCTCCTAATGGCAATAACATCCATAGGGAGAGTCTGTGAGTTGCAGGCTCTAATAGCTGAGTCTCCTTATACACAATTCTCCAAAAACAAAGTGACTTTACAGTTGCACCCAAAGTTTTTATCTAAAGTGGTCTCTGTTTCATTTGAACCAGGAGGTATATTTACATGTGTTCTTTCCTAAGCCCCATTCATCTCTAGAGGTGGAACATCTAAATGTATGGAGATATCTGGTAATGTTTAACCTTTTACCTGGACAGGACTAAAACATTTCATGCTTTGCCTCACCTGCTTGTGCCATATGTGTATTGTATAAAGGGGGAAGCACTGTCTTGATAAATGATCTCTCGATGGATAACATCTTGTATCAAGACTGCATATTCAAAAGCTTCAATGGTGCAAGCTCGTTCTACAAGAATGCAAGCTGCGTCAATGACATTCCTACACGCATCTCAATATGGATGCTAGCAGGGCTGCCATGTGGTTGTTTATGAACCATTATACCACTGCTGCATCATCCAGAGCTGATAAAAACTTTGGTAGGGCAATCCTACAATCCTTGTTTACATAGACCCTGTGGGTACTGTTTCCTAAGTGGAATACATGGCTGCATCTACTCAAAAAAGAAGAAATGGTTCCTTACTGTAACTGGTTCTTTGAGATGTGATGTAGACATGTATTCCATGACCCACCCTCTGTCCCCTCTGCATCAGAGTTTAATCTCTGGGTGTGCAATGTAAGGGAACTGAGGAATGATGAGGTGGCAGTGCCTCATGTGCCCAAAGGAAGGATAAAGTCATGAGGTGCAAGCACCATCTCTTATAGTTATTGCTCAGCAAAATTCTTTGGCTCCAGCTTGTTGGGCATGCACACACCTAAGTGGAATTCATGTCTGCATCACATGTCAAAGAACCACAGTTGTAGTAAGTAACCATTTCTTTAAACTGTATATAGTAGCCATAATTACTGTGTGTAGCCCAAGGTTCAGTGTGCTTCAACAACAGACGTGGGAACTACAAGTTGTGGACTATAAACTGTGGCATGTTGGAAGAACTTACCAATTCCTGCCAGGGAATACTCTCTGGCCCTCCCAGCAGGAAGTTTCAGCATTTGTTCATGCAGTTTTTCCATACTAGCACTTGTGAGCACAAATGATAGAATCTACACATGCAACTGCTGAGGTGTATACTAAAACAAGCCTGAATAGAACATAATAATGATGTGTAGATGCGATTATTTGTGTTCACAAGGAATAAATGTACATTTTTTTGAAAGCTAAGTGATTTGGGCATGTGCGAACAGAAGCCAGACTCAGGTCATTCTGGAACTTTGGCTGATAATAACCTTACTGTGGTATTCTCTTACAATAGCTACACCAGATTACAGTTATGTTTCTGTAAATATTTAGATATAATGCAAAGTTCCTCAGTTGGTCTAGCATAAAATTATACTTGATCATCCAAAACTATACATGTAGAGTTATTCTCTGCAATCTAGGCTATAGAGCCTTTATTTACACTGCAGACCTACTGAATATTTCCATCACATGCACTGAACTTTCATTAACAACAGTAAGGATTCAGCATGCAGAATGAGCACAGAATATACAATAATGATCTGTAGTGCAGCTCACAAAGAAGACGTTTGCTCACAGTATTAAACTTCAACCACTCTTACTGATTCTTTGCTACACACTCTTATTGAGGATAACACTAAAGTTGCTCATAGTCTTATTTAATTATAAAATCGTAAAATAAGAACAAGAAAATGTAACCATGCAGACTCCAGTGGTTAATATGAATGTCACAAACATAAAAATGTTCCCAGTTCCTGAAGAGCATGTGTTATGTTATCGATTTCAGTTTGGATGATGTACAGAAAAGAAATTCCTTTTTAAAAATGCAAAATAAAATCCAGTGTTTTGTCTATGAAGAAGGCGAACTACAAATTTAAATAATTTAAAGTGAGATTACATCATTAAAATTTGGGAAGGATTGGCAGTAAAAATGTCAGGTTGAGATTAAGTCAACAAAATTAATCACTTATGACCCTGATGGAGCAAGAGGGTTGAAAAATGCTACAAAATTTAAAGCTACCATGAGTCAAGGGACTTGGGGAATTCATTTTAATTCACCCCAGCCAAGTCCAAATACAAGCTGTGCTTTGTTATTCAACCTGTGGTATTATTTTTCATATGGCCCTTTACATCTGACCAACCAATAATCACATACAGTAACGTTTTCTTTATTTGATCATAAGAGTTTCCTGAATAGTTACATCTTAAAAATGAATTGGATATTGTAGAATGGTGTTTCACTATGGGCTCTGTGTTGCTCACACATCCACAGCTATCAGTGTACTAAGTTGCTCAACTTAACCCAGGGGATCAGGGAGTCAAGACAGGGGTTGAGTAATGGAGGCTCTTGGTCTCTTTCCACTCCCTTATGTTTGTCCTATATCCTCATTGCCCTCTCCAGCTAAGCCGACAGTAAACTCATACAGTTACAGATTGCACTAATCCCTTCTCTCCTACTTACATCTACTGAGGGGCTGGAAACCATCATCTTTATGATCCTCCCAGTCCCAGCAAGCCCCAACATCATTTGCAATTCTTGATTTCAGAATTAAATATGGCTGATTTAAAAACAAAAATTTAAGTTGTAATTTCAAAAACACACACACACACACACAAAGAAGTTGCAGCCATAGTGTGTTAAAGTTGTGGTTTAGGTGCAGTCAGTTCAACCGGCAAACAGGGTCACAACACCACTCAAGCTTGGCTCAACTGCCTTTCTGTCATGGAGAGGCATGTGTAGCGATGCCCTCAGGACACAGATGTAGTGGGGTAGCAGGATACAGGGGCCTTTCAGGACATAGATGTGTGGAAGCTAGGGGGGTTGCAGGACCTAAGTTCTTAGTTTTCTAACTGACTAGGTTTTTCACTGGCAGCTAGGTCCCTTACCCTCCAACAGGGGCTGGATATCACCCCTCCAGTCCTCAGGAGAGTAAGGGGAGTGAGCCACTGCATCCTAGAGCCAGTTCCAGCTAGAGACAGCTGTTGGCCCTGCAGACTGCTGGCATCGCTGGGGCTCTCCTGTCCCAGATTTGCACCTTGCAGGAGGCATAAACACCAGACTCTGTCTGTCTCCACTTACCAGCCCCAGGTGCAGCTGAGCAGCTGCTGAAGGCAAAGTTCTCAAGGTTGCTCGGTTTGCTGCTGCTTGGGCGGAGACAGAACTGCATCTGTGCAATTGCAAGGCCAGCACCAATAGGGCTGAATGCAGGCTGTGGTGCTCAGTCCAGAGCAGCGACTAGGATGAGCCTCTTGGGGAGCCTGACTCCAGCCAGCATGGATCCCTGGCCCTGAACTTCTCTTTGTCCATTTCCACCACTGCTCCCCACAGGGGCATGAGGGAGGAGAGGCTGGGCCAAATCCGAATGCATCAGGTTTCAACACCACTCACTCAACTATTTCCTGCCCCACCCCTCCAACATGACAGAGGGCTGGCCGAGCCACATTTGAGTGAGTTACATGAAGTTGCAACACCATGCACCTTTGTGGCAAATGTAACAAATTGCTGTGAGTGGTGACAATTGATGTTTCCACAACAAAATCGCTGCCTGCAGTTTTCTTACTGCCTTAGAAATAAAGCAACATGCCAGGCCACTGGACTGACCTAAAGATTGATATTCACATCTCATACGTGCCAGGTATTAACTCTATTAGAATGCATGCTTTGGTTTGAAATGTAGCTTGGATTGAAATATAGCTTGGTTTTCCACATTAAAAAGTACGAATACAGCCTTATGGAAAAGTCCTACAGAATCTAATAAAGAATGAGAACCTTTCTACAGAGCTTTCATTTAAACCAACCTGTAGAATAATATAGAAGGAATTAAATTCTATGGGATAGTTTAAAGATTAGCATTTTGTATTAATATCTGCAAGTTTCAGAGTAAGCTGAATAAGAACCCTATTTAATTTCTATAGCAACAACTGGTTTAATCCATATTACATTTCAGTGGACTTTTCTACAAGAGTAATTGCAGCCAATCATAGTATATTTGCCTGAGTATTATATATTGACGATGGACATTTTCCTGAGAGGTGTTGAGCCCCCACATTCAGTGAGAACGGGCGAGGTGAGAAGGGTTGGGAGTCTCAGCACTTCTGAACATCAGGCCCAAAGTCTATAAACCTTGACCAATTTCAAAATATTAGTTATAGAAGTCACATGGTAGCCCAGTGAGTCATAGGCTCATAGACTATAAGGTTAGAAGGGACCATTATGGTCCTCTAATCTGGCCTCCTGCACCACGCAGGCCACAGAACTTCACCCACCCACTTCCATTTGTTCAGTTCAAGGCAAGCTAGTAAGACAGACGTGCATTATGCTACAGGGCTGAATTTTCACTCTATTATAAAATAGATCAGTCTGTAATACATATCTCCTTTTAAAATTTATTATGTTCTTCAGTTGGACCCATGCAGTAAGTTAACAAATTCTGTGGAGGGTTTGGTTTGGTTTTTTTTATTTTTTTAAGAAAACGTTATTTAATCTGAGCCTGAAAAGTTATTTTTTCAGTGTACAGTACACCCTTTTTCTTGGTACCAATGAAACTTGCCCATTTCCCAGAATAGATTTACATGTAAAAAGTTTGGACTGATGATATTTTTATTATTTCTTCTTTTCCCCATCACATGCATACTTGCTGCTGACCACTATCAGCACTAATTACTGAGGGGCATATGGAAGAGAGGAGGGAGAGATGACCTTCTCACCACAGGGAACAGGAGTGGTACAATACTGTACCACTTTATCTTATCTTATCTTTATCTTATCTGTAATGTAAACGGTCTCCCAAAATGCTTTGCACAAAGAAAAAATGCATCTTGAAATACTAAATATAAAGTCTAATAAATGTAACATCTGTTCAGTAATCCTAATTTAATATTAAAACCTAATATGTGACATTGCAAAGGGATGTTGAAATTACATTTTTTGAGAAAATAGAATTCTCCCAGTGACAGCTTAGATGTCAATTCTGCACAGGGTTGAATGTCTCCAGACTGGAAGTTGAATGTGGTCAGTACCTGTCCAGGTTCAAGTCCTTCTGACCCAATGCTGTCCTCAGATTCACCTTTCCATTTTACACTGAAGTGAGAATTGTGACCTTATAAAATATCCCCAATAAGAAGATGCTCCATACACAAACACATGCTGAGGGGAAGTTCTCTACGCAAACATTGTGAGACACAATTTGTTTTAACTTAAAGAAATTTGTGCTGATTAGTTTCTATTCGGTCTCATCATAGTCCCATAATAATAAACATTCCAGACTTTAAATACAAAGAAACCAGTGCTTCTTTCCATGCAGCGTGGAACAAACAGAAGTAGCCACTGACAGTGTGTTTGACCATATCACCTCTAGTGGCTGGCCACAATGTCAATAACAAATTAGCTGGAAGAGTGCATTTTATAGCTTAAATGTGTTTTTAAGGTCAGAGGTGGTCTGACAACCATGGCTTGTTGGTAAGGATGCAGTTACGGTTCATTGCACAGTGGATGAGTTTTATTTTGTCACAGAGATTCTTATCCATCTGCCGGTTCTGAGATAAGTAAAGGCAACTAAGTTCCATTTTCTAGTTCAGTGTAGTATCTCAGACTTCAAAACTATACCAGATTATAATGGGGGCAGCTATTTTGGCATACCCTGAGCTAGTGGTGTAAAATTAGATATCTCAGTTGAGGTGACTAGCCCTAAGTGTAATTAACCAAGGTTCTGGATGTCCTACATTAGTGCTTTGCAAACAGAACAAACCAGACCTTATTTATTCTACCAGAAGAATAAATAATGTAAACCAGGGATGAAGCCTGTGAGGAAATAAAATGCATGTAAAAGCATATGTATACCATTGTATATTCTCAGTTAGAATTAAAAAATACATCCATTAACTGGAATGATAAATTATCAGTGGAAACATATACTCAGGTAGCAAGCCTAAACCCTCCTAGTCTAACAGGGCTTTCTTTCCAGATCACTAACAGGAGCTGGTTGAAACGTTTGTTTGTTGTTTTTAAAATTTCTATTTAAGCTACTATAAATAGATACTTTAAAAGATTTCTAGAAATATGTACTACCATCTGTAAACAAGCTCATTCCTGAAGAGGAGTCTTAGAATTTATATCCAGCCTAAATAAAGATATTCCAGCAATTAAACTGGAAAATGTGCATGTTGCAGACAGAAAAAAAATTGTTTCCCTACACTAGGTGTACAAATGCCATGATTTTTGAAGTACAAAGGTAACTTTCTGTTGAGAACATAAGAATGGCCAGAGTGGGTGAGACCAATGGTCCATCTAGCCCGGTCTCCTGTCTTCTGATAGTGACCAGTGCCAGATGCTTCAGAGGGAATGAACAGAACAGGACAATTATCAAGGGATCTATCCCTTGTCAACCAGTCCCAACTTCTGGCAGTTGGAGGTTTAATGACAGCCGGACCATGGGTTTCATCCCTGACCATCTTGGTTAATAGCTATTGATCCTCCATTAAATTGTCTAATTCTATTTTTAACCCAGTTATACTTTTGGCCTTCACAGCAACCCCTGGCAATGAATTTGACAGGTTGCCTGTGCATTGTGTGAAGAAGTACTTTCTTTTTGTTTGTTTTAAACCTGCTGCCTATTTATTTCATTGGGTGACTCCTGATTCTTGTGTTAGGTGAAAAGATAAATAACAGTTTTTCTCTACACTATTCATGATTTTATAGACTCCTATCATACTCTCCTTAGCCATTTATTTTTTCTAAACTGAACAGTCTCAGTCTTTTTAATCTCTTCTCACATAGAAGCTGTTCCATACCCCAGTCACTTTTGTTGCCCTTCTCTGTACTTTTTCCAATTCCAATATCTTTTTTGAGCAACCAGAACTGCATGCGGTATTCAAGGTGTGAGCAGAACATGGATTTATATAATGGCATTATGATATTTTCTGTCTTACTATCTATCCCTTTCCTCATGGTTCCTAATGTTCTGTAAGCTTTTTTTGATTGCCACTGCTCATTGGGTAGGTGTTTTCAGTGAACTCTCAATGATTACTCCAAGATCTCTTGGGTGGTAACAGCTAATTTAGGCCCTATCATTTTGTATATACAGTTGGGATTATGCTTTCCAGTGGGCATTACTTTGTATTTATCAATACTGAATTTCTTGCCCAATCACCCAGTTTTGTGAGATCCCTTTGTTATTCTTCACCATTAGCTTTGGACTTAACAATCTTAACTATATTTATCCTCTGCAAACTTTGTCACCTCACTCTTTATCCGCTTTTCTAGATCATTAACAAATATGTTGAATGGGAGAGAGTCCCAATACAGATCCTTGGAGGACCCCACTATTTACCTCTCTCCACAGTAAGAACAGACCATTTATTCCTACCCTTTGTTTCCTATCTCTTAACAAGTTAGTGATCCATAAGAGGACCTTTCCTTTTTCCCATGAGTGCTTATTTTGTTTAAGTGCCTTTGATGAGGGACTTCGTCTGAAAATCCCAGTACACTATATCCACTGGATCACTTAGTCACATGTTTGACCTCTCTCAAAGAATTCTAGAAGATCAGTGAGATGTGATTTCTCTTGACAAAAGCCATCTTAACACTTCCCCAACATATCGTGTTCATCTATGTGTCTGATAATTCTGTTCTTTAGTATAGGCTCAACCAGTTTGTCTGGTGCTGAAGTTAGGCTTATCGGACTGTAATTGCCAGAATTGCCTCTGGAGCCTTTTTTAAAAATCAGCATCTTTTTTTTTAAAAAAGTCATCTGGTACAGAAGCTGATTTAAGTGATAGGTTACATGCCACAGGCAGAAGTTGTGCAATTTCATATTTGAGTTCCTTCAGAACTCTTGGGTGAAGAACATCTGGTCCTGGTGACATATTAGTGTTTAATTTATCAATCTGTTCCAAAACCTCCTCTACTGACATGCAAGATTTGCCACCTAAGAAGAATTACTCAAGTGTGGGAATCTCCTTCACATCCTCTACAATGAAGACCAATGCAAAGAATTCATTTAGTGATGGCCTTGTCTTCCTTTAGTGCTCCTTTAGCACCTCAATGGTCCAGTGGGCCCACTGATTATTTAGCAGACTTCCTGCTTCTTATGTACTTTAAAAAAATTGCTGTTAGTTTTTGTGTCTTTTTGCTATTTGCTCTTTAAATTCTTTTTCAGCCTGCCTAATTATATTTTTGATTTGTCAGAGTTTATACTCCTTTCTGATTTTCCTCAGTAGGATTTGGCTTCCAATTTTTAAAGGATGTGTTTTTGCCTCTAGCCACCTCTTTTTCTCCATTTAGCCATGGTGCTGTTACCTCATAGAGGGAAAAGAGATTAATATAAGCCCTGGAATTCTTTGTGATATCTTAGTGTGGTTCACCTGTGTGATATTCCAGGGTATACCAGAGTTTTCGTTTACCTGGGAAATTCCTTAGCCTACCTCAATTTACCCCTGGGAGACATGGATACAGCCCTCCATTCAAGAATTGACACCTAGACAGTAAACTGTTTGAAAACAAATGCTTTTTATTATTCAATCTATTTACAATTGGGTTTTAAACTGAAAATCATTCAAATAAAACAGATAGAAATAAATATTTAGCAGACTACAACTATTAGAAGATATGATACAGAGAATAATACTTAAACTACTAGAAACTATACAGTATAATAAATAATACTATAATACTTACCACTATTAATCTAACAATAATATACTTAACACTCTATATAAACCATAAACATCTATACTTAAACATCTATCATCCAGCAAGTGTTAGCTAGGCGGTTGCTGGATGGGTAGAGAGCAAGAATCTCACTCAGACCACAGGCATTCAACTTTATTGACATTCAGACTCAGATGACCTTTACTTACACAATCTTTAAAACATTCCTCTGTTCATCAGAGAAGGTCCTTCTGCTCTGTCCAAAGACTGCTAAGAGAGCTACCTCAGGCTTAGACATAGAGCCGGGACTCAGTTAGCCAATTTACCCAAAGCCCAGAGGCATCTGTGCAGAATTATTTTAGTCTCAGACACAGGGCGGGGTCTCAGTTAGCCCTGTTGCCTGTAAACTCAAAGGCACTTTTGCAGCTCCCTAACAGAAGGATTACTTTGGCTTGGACAGAGAGAGGGGACTCAGTTAGTCCAGTTGTCCAAAGTCTAGGGCACACCTTTGCTTCAGTGATGCTCACCGCTGTTCAGATGTTTTCAGGACATCACATAGGTCCTTTTTCCACCAAGAGCTCCTCTCTTTGCCTCTTCTCAGGTGTTTAGCTCTTGCCTTTCAGGTGATCAGCTCTCTACAAAGCTTAGCCTACTGACTGCGGGCTTTATATACAGTTTGGTCACTCAAACTCAGCCAATCATCTTAATATGCTAATTAGGCTGGGCCTGCCATGTTAATTAGTTTCTGGTGTAAAAATACTCTAAACCAATCAATTACTTAATATGCTAATGAGTCTAGCCTTCTATGCTAATTAGAAGGGCAGGGCAGGGAGCGAGGAGGCAGGGGTTAGGCACGAGGAGGGTGTGGTTCAGATTGAACAGAGAGAGGAGGGGCTAGAAAGAGGGAGTTCATCTAAAGGTCACTCTGATAGGGGATGGATGACTTTAGGAGTGAAAATGTCAAAATGGATAGGGGAGGGGTTATGTTAGGAGGAAATCCCCCTTCCAACTGCCATTCTTAACAGTCACTTGCTGGATTTTTCTTATTACTAAACCTTATCTAAAAATCCTATTCTTAAAACTACTCAGTATTCTAAATGTTACCAAATGTCCTGATACTGATACCACTCTTAATTACCCAAATATTCAATCCATCAATCTCAGAATTTTTAAACCCCTTTTGAGGTTTTTCTGCAAACCTCTACTTCAACATTTTTTTTTGGCCATTTAGACAACTGAAGCAAAAACCTCTGGTTACAATTCCCCTCTTTGTTGGTTGTAAACCTGTTTACAAATCCAAATCTTTTATACGATGAGTTCAGAGATTGAGGATTTTTGTCCAGTTCAGACTCAAGGCTCTGCTTTGATGGAGACCAAATCAGCATATCTTCATACTGGTGTTGTGGTTTGGGGCACTGTGGGGTTGGGTAATTTGGGTAAATGGAAGGCCAGAGTGCTGATGAAGTTTTCCTGTGCTAGGCTCCTGCCTCCAGCCAGCCCCCACTTCTTCTCCTCTCCGTTCGGGTTACTTTGGGACATTTTCTTGCTGCTGTAAGCTGATGGCTTGCTTATCAGCATGATATACTGTGCATGCTACAGGGGCTACTTGCAACACTAACCGTATGTTTAAAGCGCCCATTGTTCTCTCTCATGGCCATCCCAGGGACTTAATGCTGAAACTGCTTGAAGGAGAGAAAAGGGAGGGGTGGGAAAGAACTCCTTGTTGAAATAAAGAAGGTATAAATAAAGTTGATGCTTGCTGCTTGGTGTGCAGGATTTGAGACAGACAGTCTCCCTGCACCATTTCGGATCCTGAAATAAACAGCTTTTGCAAGGATTTCTCCGTCTCGGTGTCTAATTGGGCTAATTGCGCACCAGGCTCGAACTCAAACTGTTGGTGCCTCACTCGGGGTCCTCCAGGACCACCAACACTGGCACAAGTCCTCATCTCTGGTTCTCATATTGATCACACTCAGTTGTGTGCCATACCATGATCTCTTTATCTAAAAATTTTGCATGTGCTTCAGTTGTCCAAATTTCCTTTTGATTCATAATACCAAGATATCAAGCATTACAGCCATCACAATATGAAACACTGAAAGCATTACAAGATGCAGAACCATGTTTAAACGCTTAGTTGCTGTGGGAGATAATTCCAAAAACAATCTTCACCAGCTACGTCTAGAAATTCCCTTAACCTGATCAAATACTTGTTCAATTTGATTTACAGAGTGGTGGACAGTAAGTAAAGCATTCTGTGCATTTCTCTTAACCTACAACAATTACTTATACAATTCTGGGTGTTCTATTAATTTCTTAATTAAACTTATATTCAATCCTAAAAGTATCGGGTCTAATTGCTTATACATTTGATATTGGTCTTTAATCTCTTCATTTACTTTTTCTGTTAAGGTCAGTTTGAGATCACAACCTACTATAGATTATGAACTATATCATATACATGAGTTCCAGAGGAGTAGCTGTGTTAGTCTGTTTTTAGCAAAACAGCGAGAGTCCTGTGACATCTTAAAAACTAACAAATTTATTTGGGCATAAGCTTTCGTGGGCAGAAACCTACTCATGCATCTGATGAAGTGGATTTCTGCCCACGGAAGCTTATGCCTAAATAAATTTGTTAATTTTTAAGGTGCTAGAGGACTCTCACTATCATATACATGGTTTATCTTGAGCATTGTACACAAACTTCTAATACAAACACATTGTTTTCCTACATACACAATAATTGAATTGTTGGATGGACGTGGGTTTAATCGGTAATAACATTTTCCTTTTTCTTTGTTCAAACAATTATCACAAGATTAGATAGCATTATTATTACAAATATATCCAATCCCTTGATCTTCTGTACTATCCACAAGTTCCACTGTTTCCCATATTTAATTTTGTTTTATTGCCCAAAGTCTGTGTTCAGCTGGTTACATTACACTTGTGTTAACATTTAATCCAAGTGCTACAACAGGTTATACCCATTCTATCTGGGCTTTGGCTATCATAAGTACGAATGCAATTATTTGATTGTTTTTTGAGGATTGTACCAGAAATTGACCATTTTCTACCATTAATTTAATTTTATTTCAAAGTCAGATTTCAAGGGGTAAAATGCCATTCATCTCATCTTTTATAATATCTTTTACCATATCATTTGTCCATGTTTTTGCTTGTATACATGCCAATGACATAGTTACATTACTTTGTAACACTTCTACTGTATTTTGGATGGTTAAATAATTTGTTTTTGTAAATTTTTCCAAACAAGCTATCAAATAGTAGCTAGTACTCATTTTATTTAAAGATTGTAATTTCTGAAATTCCACTTTCATGCCTTTTGTTTATGTTTATCTGATCTTCACACCGGTAATGAAACAAAATTTGACCTGAATGTGTGTGTACCATGGTATCTGCAATTTTAATTGTTTTTATATACAATTTCAATGTATAATTTACTCTGAGTATTTAATTTATTGACCCCTCCTTGTGGGTCTCTGATTTGAAATTCACCTGTTGTCATATTAATAATATTATGATACTATTGTACAAGTATTGTCTTTGAGTTTCTCTGACTCCATGTTGGGAGATACCATGCTATAATAGCATGTGCAGACTCTTTATTTGGATAAATGGTCAGATTATCTGATTGGGTCATTACTTTAGGTCCTTTTATGATTGAACATTGCCACTGTCCTGCTGTTATCACCTTCCCATATATTTTGCCTCTACTCTCTGTGGCATTCCATTCACATACTGGGGAATTGGATGCCAAATGATACTAAGGAATAATTACTAAATGTCTTTGTTCTCGAGCATCATAAATGATGGAACATTTATGGTCATGATAAGATAGTATATCTCCTACTATCTGTCTGCTCTATAGCTTCCAAAGTTCCCATCATGGCTGTTGTAGCTCTAGCTCCATCATCTCTCTGGATCGCAAACTCTCACATAATAATATTCAGGGGTGTGTTGTGTTAGGTTTAATTCATTGTACAGTTGTTTCTGCATCTAGTTCCCTTATATTTTCCCCCATGATTGCCTTAGGGATAGTTTTTACATTTGTCCTAGTATATTATAAGTGTTTTACCTATATAATTCTGTGTCATGAACTCAAAGATCCGAACAGGTCTCAATATTACTTTGACCAACATAGGAATCGAGAAGAGACATTCTTCAGTGCTGTTAGCTGGAACATTAAGATCTAATCCCCTGGATCGTTAAGAGTTAGAAATGTTCTGTCTGAAAAGTCAAAATGGATATGACTGGATCTTTCATCAATTGGTTCTGAAACAAATAAACACAGAAAGATCCTTCCTTTCCAAAACAACAATCTTTTATTCCTATTACAATTCCTATCTAATCTATTCTCTATCTATCATCACATTATTAAAACATTTCTTCTCAAACTTATTTCATAATTCAATTTATACAAAATGTCCATTCCCAAAACATCAACTCTTCCACCCCCGCTGCATTGACACTCCTTCCTCTTTCTCCGATTTGTAACGTTAGGGGCGTTGTTACATATATTTCCTTTTTTATCATTTAGAATCCTATCATTTCTATTTTCTCCATTAACAATGACTTAATCCAAGCATTGCTTCATGAATTTAATATAGTGTGCACTTCCCCAGTGTCTACTGCAAAAGTGTAGTAGAATTCTTCTTTTCCTACAAATATGATTCCTTCTACCAACTCTTTTTAATTACCCAAATATTCAAATCCATCAACCTCAGAATTTTTAAACCCCTTTTAAGGTTTTTCTGCAAACCTCTACTTCAACATTCTTTTTTGGCCATTTAGACAACTAAAGCAAAAATCTCTGGCTACAGTTATCCTCTTATTATTTTTCTTTTTCATTTGCGGTATATGTTTAGTTTGAGCCTCCATTATGGCGTTTTTAAATAGTTTCCATGTAGCTTGTTCATACAGAATGTTCAGGCTGAATGTCTACTTCAAAAACAGACCATGAAAATTTTCTTGACTTCTCTTTTTTATTTTAGTCTTAAAGCTATTAATCTTCTGTATGATTTAAAAGACAAATAATTATTCATTAATTTCTCTCTTATTCATGCTCCATACACAAGATAGCCTTAATGGCCCATATATCCTGTAGTCCTTTCTGTCTAGTCAATGTGAGTTTTGCCTGAATAATCCTTGAGTAGAGACTTCAGAAGTAAGAGAATTCCTTGAATGAAACTTTGTCACCTAGGAACGTAAGTGTAAATTGAACTTTAATACAATCTATCAATTTTCAGTTGAATGATACTGTACTGTATCTTAGTATAGCACTAGTGACTACAGTTAGGTTACAATAGCATTTTCTTTCCAAGCCCTTCTTTTTAGTATCTTACATCTTTCCACAGAAAACTACCTTTCACTTGAATTTTTTGTGCTTGTTCACAATCCACATTTATTTATTTATGCTGTTTGAAGAAAATCCAGCCTTTTTTAGTTACATAAGTAATAAAACAGAATGATGTTTTCCAGCTGGAAAATTGCTCAGATGCTTTTTGGCACTGGGATAACTCAAGACTGGTCCAGCTTTAAAACGTCAGATGTGCCATCTCTGAAGACCTCTGTAAGAAATGTGTGCTCTGCTAATTTGGGGGAGGGAATTCGCTGAGAGAGAAAAAAGTTATAGTGAAAACAGTGAACAGTGCATAAACAGTGTGATATTTTCTAAACAATCAGTGGCCTCGATCCTACAGGTTGTCTGTGCTGTTGGATTCCTATGCCCACATAGAGCCCCACTGAAGTTAATGAGGCTCCACATTGGTGAAGAGTCTGCCTGCATGGGACAACTTGCAGGATTAGGGTCTAAATGTTCATCTGTGTCCCAGTCCTGAATTCTTTTGGTACCTGAAATACCAGTTGACCTCAGTGGGAGTTTTGGTTATACAAAGATTGGGCTCCAAGTGAAGTTAGCCAGATGTATGCATGTCCAAGTATGGATATCCATAGTGGGACATCAATGTTCTCCTACTCATGGTGATAGGATACCTACCCCACACAAGACAGAAGTTTAAATTAGCTTACTTAACATGATAGGCTACACCTGAGGGAGAACCAGAGATTGAAAGGCTGATTGATGATGGAGCCTATATTATAGGGAACTGCGAGTATAAAGCTGGTATAAAGACAGAAATTTAGCAGCAGAAGGCCTGCAGAGGAAGTAGTCTGCAATCACTTCATAGGAGATGAGAGGTGTGTTTGAGGCTATGGCGTTAAGCAATCTGCAGTTATTTTCTGGGAGGAGAGAGTTTGGACTGGTAAACCCAGATGAGGGGAGGCGGAAGAGGTAGGAAGGAGTCCAGGGAAATAGCAACAGGATGTGGGAGAAAGCAGACCACAGTTGCTAGATATAAGGTTCCTTGACTGGAACTTAGAGGGTGGGCCTTTGTTCTCCTACTAGCCACAGGGGAAGTGGCACAATTTGGGCAGTGAAGGGAAGATTGCCATTTTGGATGGAGAGACTTTCCTACCCCAGAAGAGGAGGACTATAAGTGACCTGGCCAGAGGACCAAGCCAAAAAAAGGAGAGAACCTAGAGTTGTAGAGAGTGAGTGAGAGAGAGAGGCATTTGGGCACACAACAAACAACAGAAGAGAGTGTTGGACCCAGAAAGAACTAATCCCTAGAGTGGCCAGGATGAGGTAACCTACTAATGAGTGGGACTCTCTAACACTCACCATGCGAAACAACTATGCATTTTCCTACCACCACTACTACCACTGAAATACAACTATCTAGCATTCAACACTATGACACAGACACACATTGCAATCCTTAACCAAAGATTTGTGGGAGACTCGAAACATTTCATGGGACTGGGCCCTTCATTAAGGTATCATTTTAAAACATCATATGTTGGATGTATAATTAATATCTCTATAATTGTCCACAATAATATGAGTGGTAAGTAATGTGACACAGCCATGTTACTCCTGTAGTTTTGCATAGTATGAAACTGTAATTCTTCATGCACAGGCAAAAAAGAATATGTGATGTATGCTGGGCTTGCTATAGCAAAAGACAGAGAATAAAAATAATTGGAATATGGGTTTCTTTGACATAACATCTATAAATTGCTGTTGTGCTCAAAACCCTAAAATTTAAAAGGATAATAGCATTATGGATTTTTCTGTATAACAATTAAGTATGGTTTCTGTATGTTTGAGCCCTCCAATCTATGTACTGGGATAAAAAAATGTGTTTAGGATGAGTTAGCTAATGGATTTATGTGAAATGCATTAGCTAACTCATTCTAAACACATTTTTAATCCTAATGAATCTATTTGCCCAGTTGAATGGTATCTCCTCCTAAGATAGTGTAAGAGTTCTCTTTCTGCTAATCCTGTCCCTAGCCTCATTTTAGCAACTAGCCTACATGGCTCAAATACTCCTGCTGCATTTTATTATTTAACAACCATTCTAATAGACTCATAGACTCTAAGGTCAGAAGGGAGCATCTTGATAATCTAGTCTGACCTCCTGCCTAGAACCTTGCCCACCCACTCTTGTAATAGATCCATACCTCTGGCTGAGTCACTGAAGTCCTCAAATCATGATTTAAAGACTTCAAGTTACAAATAACCCACCATTTACACTATTTTAAACCTGCAAGTGATCAATGCCCCATGCTGCAGAAGAAGGTGAAAAACCCCAGGGTCTCTGTCAATCTGATGTGGGAGAAAATTCCTTCCTGTCCCCAAATATAGCCATCAGTTGGATCCTAAGGATGTGGGCATAACCTACCAGCTAGATACATAGGAAATAATTCACTGTAATAAGTCAGAGCCCTCCTTATCTAGTATCCCATCACAGGTCATTGGAGATATTTGCTGTTAGCAGTTGCAGATTGGCTATAAGCCATTGTAGGCAGTGCAATTGTACTATTCCCTCCATAGACTTATCAAGCTCAGTCTTGAAGCCAGTTAAGTTTTTTGCCCCCACTCCTCCCCTTGAAAGGCTGTTCCAAAACTTCACTGTTAGCGTCATTGGTATTGGCACTTTCTTTCCTCTTAATGTCCATTCTCCTACCCACTGCTGTTCTTTTCTCCATTGGTGTATCCTCTTACTTGATTTTCCTTCTGCTCAACATTAGAATCAGGTGTGGAGATTACATGAGCATTTAATTAGCATTGTGATGTGGTGGATAGGCCCTGAGGCTCCCTGTTGGAGGCCTCATGGCCCTGCAATATCCAGCCCCAGAAAAGGCAGCAGAGAGGATCTTCCAAGCTGCCTAGTGTGGCTGCATCCCACACAGCCAATCAGCAAAGGGGCTGCAGAGAACAGCTCAACAGGGCCCAGCAGGCTAGTATAAAAAGAGCTGCAGGGCCAGAGTGAGTGAACTTGTTACTTGGCTGAAGAACCTCCAGGAACTTGGACAGAGCAGTTGTTGGTAGGAACCAGGGAAATGAGAAGCTCTTGGCTGGCTGTTGGAATACAACCAGGACAAGGCCCTGAGGTAAGGGTGAAGAATGTGCAGGGACTGTGGGCCACGTACTCATAGCAGCGATGCAGCTTAGATAAATGTATGTGGTGGATGGCTGTTATCTATAGGGTCCCTGGGCGGGCCCAGGTCCTGCCCTCACATTAGCCACTGGGGAAGTGGCTTGGACTTGGATTCACCCCAGAAGGAGAATTGAACGGTTTAATGGCCCAGCTGGAGAACTGGGTCCTGAAGGGGCAAAGACATCACCTCCAGGGAAGGAACTCAGAGCCCTGCTCCATACCACAGCAAGGACAATTTGAGAGAGCACAAAAGGGGTTGAGACAGTTTGAACTAGGGTACAGTGATAGGCCCTATTGGATTAATTGAAGATTTAGCCCAGGGATAGGGCTGCAGATAAAAAGACATTACAGAGGGCAATGAGAGAGGCTTGGACTTGTACCCCAGAAGGGATTTGATTTTATTCCACATAAAGACCACGTGTGACTCAGGCCGAGGGCTGAGCTGCGGAAGACTCTACCACAAGGCAGAGAGACAATACAGGTTCACACGCACTCAGGCAAAGGGGGCCTCACAAGAGGTAAGTGTCACCCTGGTACAATCATAGAAGGAAATTAAGTAAATAACTTAAAGGTCCCTCATTTCCACTAAGAAGAGGTAACTACATTAGCGTCGACCAGAAATCTTTAGGTTTGTGCCCCTAGTATCCCCACAGGGTAGTTACAGTGCAGCACTTTGGCATACACTGCTATTCACAACACCATAATCTAAACTGTGGGGCAGTGTAGATATGCCCTTAATTGTATTTATTTATCTAATTTTCTTTTATGGTTTGTTTTTGCAAGCAATGTCTAGTTCCTCCTCTCCACCGCTTCAGGGTACTCTGAGAGATGCAAAATAAATTGTATATTGAACCAAATATGCACTGCAGGTGGCATTAACCCTCTTACTTAGGGCCCAGAAAGGTCTCTTTACCATGGAAGCCCTGTCTACTCCTGAATTTGGGAGAGAATGGGAAGTGCAATAGCACAAGGAAGCATCTACATCTCTTGAACACCGTGAAGGTGGGCTCCAAATAGCTGGAATGAGCATAGGAGAGGTCACTAGGTCTGCCTTTACACAGATCCAGTGTCTGGAAACCCCCTAAATAAGGACTATAGGGGGCACAGCAGACACTATTCCAATCTTGAAGCTGAAATAGCAGTGTGGAGGGGCTACACTTCAGCCTTGGGGCCCCACCTGCAAGTTATGACAGTAGATTCCAATCTTCAATCCCTACTTAGTTCCTTTTACAAAGCCAGTTTACATGTGCTTTGTGCACATATAAACCCTCCCATGTGCACACAGTCCATTTTAACTAACCTTCATTATGTGAGGAAGAGTGAAATTCACCCTGTGTATAAACACTTTCAGGGGATCTCAAAAATACAATTTTGTGCTGAAATGTCAGCTTTAAGGTGCACAGCAGATATACAGGATTTTGAATATCTAGCCCTCAGGTGTTTAAATCCTCACTGTAAACCATAGCGAAGTCAAACTAAGAACAGTCCCCTGTTGCTTCAGTATTCTGCAAAGTTGATTTTCTGTGTAAAGTGCAGAAAAAGGTATGCCAGAATTGGCTTGTAAAAGGGACTGGAGTCTCCATGGGTTATTTCCTTTTTAAATAAGATTTAATATATTACTACCTGCTTATGCTAAAATGAGACAAGAGCTTCCAAACCTTAATGGTTGATTTTCAGAAATAACTATAAAGTCATCTGTCATGAAAGAATGATTCTCCAATGAAATGTTTTCTTCCTGTTGTGCAACAACATTTTATTTCTTTGCCACAAATTATGAACTAACAAAAATTTGAAACCCCTTTTAAGCCCTCCATTTTACTTTCTTAGTAAATACTGCTTATTTAAACCAGGCTTTGGAAAATACTACTCTAACTACAGGTAATAAAGTTTTATTTAGCAATATAGTTTTCAAAGCAAGATATTTATTTTTGAGGTAATAATCCAGAATCTATATTTAAAAATTTTTTAACTGAAGATATTTTTAATTCACTTAAATAAGTAGTTGTTCCTATAAAACATTTTTTACTGCTACCATGCTTAACCTACACGCATGCATGTCAGATCTGTAAATGGGGCAAAAAAGAACCACATGTTTCATATAAACAGTTTGATGCTTTGCTTATCATTTGGTATTTATCTGGAATCACTAGAAAGAAACATAAGTGGAAGATTCAGCATTTTAGCAGGAAGAGAGGATCATAAATGACGTAGCAAGCAGTATGTGAAAGAAGTGGACAGCAAGAGAAAGAAGAATGAAAAGTTAATGAAAGGGAGAAAATGCAAAGAAATCTCTTGACGGCATCTTCTAAGATAAGTCCTCTCCAACACAGAAGTGTGTGTGTTTTATGTAAAATACAGATTCAAGGCCAAATTCTGAGTTGATTTACCCCTCTGCTACCTCCTAGATGTCAATGGAGTTCCAAGGGAGTCAGTCAGGGATAAAACAGCAATTTAAGGCCTTGCCTTGCCCAAGGCCACAAAGTGATTAAGGCGTAGATCATGGCCTCAACTCTATCCCACATCTCTTTCAATGCAAAAAGGCAAAGGACGCAGGGAGGGGCAGGCTCGAATTTACTACATTCTGGCGATCCCCAACAGTGAAATGGCCCGTTTGGAGTGAGCATGGTTTAACGCCACCATCTTAAGGCTGCTCCCAAAAAAAAAAAAATCTTGGAACAAGGATGGTAGAAAATGGCTACCTAGTCTGAAGGAACACAAACAACAAAGCTGCTACAAATGTCTTCCATAGAAGCAGTGCTGCTGGTTCCTTCCACCAGTGCAGTTCAGTATACACAATGTAGTGAATGAGAGACTTCTGTAGTGCCCCCCTCTAGCCTGTTACCTTCTTGCCAATCTATTTACAGGTTTTGATGGACAAGCCTAGGTTCTTATGGATTCCTGCCACCCCCTCAGCAGGGTGTATCTGCTTTGTTTTTTTTCTATGACTTTAATTGGTGGTGCCTCCATTCACCTCATCCTTCCTAACAGGGTCACCAGGGCAGCTTGGGAAGAAAATTCTAAAAACAGGTTAACTCCTGCTTACTTGCCAGATAGGGGGAGACACCCAAGAAATAACACAAACACATACAATATATTCCACACAGCCATTATTTTAAACAGGAGATAAATATAACATAACAGGGTAAAACCCTATTCGTAGGCTCACCAGTCACATGAGCTGATGCAGCAGTTGTAAAATTAGTGTCCCAATTGCTCCTACTTTGTTGGAACCCTTGATGACCTGTGACCACAATATCTTCTGGGAAGTGGTTTAGCAGTGTGGATAACTCATAGACTCATAGGTCAGAAGGGACCAATATGATCATCTAGTCTGACCTCCTGCACAAGGCAGGCCACAAAACCCTACCCATATACATTTATAACAACCCCGAACCCATGACTGAGTTATTGAAATCCTCAAAAGTGAGATTTGAAGACCTCAAACTGCAGGGAATCCATCAGCAAGCGACCCATGCCCCATGCTGCGGAGGAAGGCGAAAAACCTCCGGGGCCTCTGCCAATCCGCCCCGGAGGAAAATTCCTTCCCGACCCCAAATATGGCGATCAGCTAAACCCTGAGCATGCGGGCAAGACTCACCAGCCAACACCCAAAAAGGAATTCCCTGCAGTAACTCAGTTCCCATCCCATCAACATTCCCACAGACCATTGAGCAGACTTATCTGCCGATAATCCAAATCAATTGCTCAAAATAAACTATCCCATCATAACATCCCCTCCATATACTTATCAAGCTTAGTCTTAAAGCCAGATAAGTCATTTGCCCCCACTACTTCCCTCGGAAGGCTGTTCCAGAACTTCACTCCCCTAATGGTTAGAAACCTTCGTCTAATTTCAAGTCTAAATTTCCTAATATCCAATTTGTACCCATTCGTCCTCGTACCTATATTAGTACTAAACTTAAACAATTCCTCTCCCTCCCTAACGTTAATCCCCCTGATATATTTATATAGAGCAAGCATATCCCCCCGGAGCCTTCTTTTGGCCAGGCTAAACAAGCCAAGTTCTTTGAGTCTCCTTTCATAAGGCAGATTTTCCATTCCTCGAATCATCCTAGTAGCCCGTCTCTGAACCTGTTCCAGTTTGAATTCATCCTTCTTAAACATGGGACACCAGAACTGCACACAATATTCCAGGTGGGGTCTCACCAGCGCCGTATATAACGGCACTAACACCTCCTTCTCCCTACTGGAAATACCTCGTCTGATGCAACCTAAAACCGCATTTGCTTTTTTAACAGCCATATCACATTGGCGGCTCATAGTCATCTTACTATCAACCAATACCCCAAGGTCCTTCTCCTCCTCTGACGTTTCCAACTGATGCGTCCCCAACGTATATTTAAAATTCTTATTATTAATCCCTAAGTGCATGACCTTGCACTTTTCACTATTATATTTCATCCTATTACTATTACTCCAGCGTACAAGGTGGTCCAGATCTTCCTGAATAGTATCCCGGTCCTTCTCCGTGTTAGCAATTCCCCCCAGCTTCGTGTCATCTGCAAACTTTATTAACACATTCCCGCTCTTTGTGCCAAGGTCAGTTATAAAAAGATTAAATAAGGTCGGTCCAAGAACCGATCCTTGAGGGACTCCGCTAGTAACCTCCTTCCAGCCTGACAGTTCACCCTTCAGCACGACCCGCTGTAATCTCCCCTTTAACCAGTTCCTTATCCACCTTACAACTTTCACATTCATTCCCATCTTTTCCAATTTAACTAACAGTTCCCCATGCGGAACCGTGTCAAACGCCTTACTGAAATCGAGGTAAATTAGATCTACCGCATTGCCTTTGTCTAAGTAATCCGTCACCTTCTCAAAGAAGGAGATCAGGTTGGTTTGGCACGATCTACCTTTAGTAAATCCATGTTGCAATTTGTCCCAATTACCATTGACCTCAATGTCCTTAACTACTTTCTCCCTTAAAATTTTTTCCAAGACCTTACACACGACAGACGTCAAGCTAACAGGCCTATAATTACCCGGATCACTTTTATTCCCTTTCTTAAAAATAGGAACTACGTTAGCAATTCTCCAGTCATACGGCACAACCCCCGAGTTTACCGATTGCTTAAAAATTCTTGCTAACGGGCTCGCAATTTCACGCGCCAATTCCTTTAATATCCTCGGGTGGAGATTGTCCGGTCCCTCCCACCTTAGGATAAGGTGATCAGTCTCTCCGCAGGTTTAACAGGCAGCAGATTATTAAAATCCCCAAATCCTTATTCCCTGGCTTGAGGGAGTAGGGGTTTTCCAAACAATTTCCCTAACTAACTAACAGATGGTGCACTCACAAACTCCGGGAATGATCCTTAGGTTCAGAGATGACTCTGGACTCCGCAGTCACTGCAGAGGGGCTGGTCTCTGCTGGCAGGGATACTCTTCACTCAGTCATCAGGCTGCCTCTAGTCCCAGGATTTCCCCTCACCACTAAGGGGTGCAGGGCTCAAGGTGCAAGTTACAAAACTACACCAAAAATCCAAACTTCAGTCTCCCGCCCCGGCACACTCACAGCAGGCCACAACCCAAGACTAGCAGCCAGAGCAGAGCTTGCCCTGTGATTCCTCTCCCACCTAGGGAGCTGGGGGCTAACTCAGCCTGCTAAGGGAAGTTTTCCCAACACTGCTCTACAAACTGGGAGACACTTTGGAGTGGAAAGGGATCAAGCTGAGGGATTTTGCTTTCCTGTCCCCAGAGGCCAGTAGTCTGGGCAAACCCTGCATCCAGGTCTGAGCTCACCAACTCCCACACAGCCAGTCCTGCCCCTTTCCTCCCTGGCTCCAGACTGCTCCCAAAATGACCTCTCTCTTCACCTGAGCTCCCTGGGAGGGGAATCTCAATCCCTATTGGCTGCCAGGCAGACTCAGAGTCTGCCTCCCCCTCCCTGAGTGACCAACACACAAAGCCCCAGGAATCTAGGTAATCTCCTTTGGAATTACACTTCCTTATCTGTCCCAGGATTCCAAGGCAATCCTCAACACTTCTGAACTGGTTCCTAGAGAAGAAGAATGGATGTTAGGAACATAAAAGATAGGAATAGAAGGGACCTCCTTGTTCACTGAAACCAGTCCCCTGCTATAGCAGGCAGACCTGCTATTCCATATTCTCACATGGTCTTAACTACACAGTTATGAAGTTAAAATGCTCACTTCCAAACACAGTGCTTTACTGAGCCCAAATCTTGAGAGAGAGAACTGTCTTGTGGTGAAGGCCCTGGAATGCGAGGCAAGAGATCTGGGTTCAACTGCCAACTCGACCACAGACTCCTGGCGTGATCTTGGACAAGTCAATTAATCCCTGCTCCTCTGCTCTCTGTATCCCTAGTTCAAATAGAACTTATTGGGTTTGATGCAGGAATTGCTGAGTGAAATTCTATGGTCTGCTGTGCAGGAGGTCAGATGATGATCCATAATTGTCCCTCCTGGCCTTAAAATATCTGTGAGACTCTACAACACTGTATGCTACATTTCAACCAGAAGCGGGGGGCGGGGGGGTTGTTTGTTTGTTTGTTTTTTGAACTCCTCTTTTGCATTACTTTTACTGCTGCAGATCTGTAACTAGAATTCATTTTATTGTTTTAAAAAAATCTTGCCAACCTACCACTTTTTAAAAAACTGGTAGAGGTAGATGAGGGCTGAAATATCTATGATAAAAATGAAAACCAATTTGTTTAATAATTGGATAGGAAACCAGCACGACCAATAATTTTCCCGTGGTCACTTTCATAAAGCAGTCTTGAAGGGTGGGTAACTCTTAAACAAGAGCAAACCTTTCTTGTCTCTCACCATATTTGTTACTCTGATTTAAAAAAATTGAAATAAACCATGCTCCCATCTGCACGTTCCCATTTACATCCTGTCCATAACACTCTAAATTAATTACAGAGGCAGAGACAATGATGGAGAAAACAGAATGATAGTTTACACATTACTCATGGTTAGATGTGATGGCTGGAGTGAAAGTGTAGCCCTGCATAAGGGACATAAAACATAAACTTAAGTTGTATTTTAACAGAGCTGCCAGAAGTTACAACACAGTATGTTTACACTCAAAAGAGAATTAACAAGTTTATATGTAGGCATATCTTAAACAACACTATAAACCTTTTCATATTAAGTTTTGTATTATAGACCCATCATTATGACTTGATTTCAGTGCTGCACACACTCCACCTAGCTACAGAAAGCAGAAAGGCCAGTTATGTAAATGTTAAAGCTTTTTAAATAGAAACTTTCTTTGAAATGTATAGGTTTTAAAATAAGTACAAACTGTTGTAATTTCAAGATAGGATTTTTTTTTACAGAAATGCTATTTTAAAAGCATGATTTTCAGTATCATGCTATATCATCCAGTGTATAGTCTCCTGTTTTCCATCATTTGTAGTTTTATATTCTTAGAGTTGTGCAAACTATTTATAATTACACACACACACACAAAAAACTATGTTAAAAGAACATTAAGGTGGAAAAGTCAAGCATTCAGTTTTTAGGAAATGCCAGAATTAATATTTCCCTTTCATCCTCCCCTGGCCATCAGTCACAGTTTCTGTCTGCCTCCTCAGAGTCTGCCTCTGTCAATCTCACCAAACTCTTTGTAGGAACCTACTCCTTTACCTCACCCATGGTCTGGCTTTTGTTTCCTCTGCGTTTAAATCAGGAAGCACGGAGGAGGAAGCTGCTTGAAGTGCCAGCAAGGTAGGGGTAAGTAAGAGCACAGGAGACAGGCTCCCTGCCCTCCGTCCCAGTGCCTGGCACCATCCTACCCCATAGCAGATGGAAGCAGCCATTAAAGACAAACTCCTTCTCAGCCCCCTTTACCCTGGGCTGGAGCATGCTCATTTGCACATGCGCCATCTGGTCAGCACTACAAGCTGTGAAAAGATGGAGCGTACTCAGTCTGTGGGGATGACATAGGCAATCTGTGTTAGGAGCTATCAGAGGCTTGACCATGCTCAAATGAGAAAGGAATCAAGGGAGATTTTAGCAACTAAAATCAAAGAAGTCTCTACTGAGCATGTGTGAACTGCAATTTTTCAAATCTTATAAACTGGCCAAAATTGGGCAGATTTTCACATGGAGAGGAAAAGGCACATCCCTGACATAAAGGCCACCCACCTGGCAAATTGCAAGCCCCTTCTCCTACTTATGGAGACATTGGAGCGATTCAAAGAAAAGGTTGCCAGACTTTTTTAACATGAGGAAGAACAAAACTTTCCCTTAGCCCAATTCTTTGAAATGGCTGAACTGTTTTGGCTGACATTAAAGAAAAAATCAGCCTGAGGCAAACACCTACCATGTTAAATTTTAGTCTAAGTGGTTAAAATTTGACTAAATCATAACCACCTGAAAACTGGGGTTTTCACTGAGAAGGTGAAAGTTTCTAACCATCAGAGGAGTGAAGTTCTGGAAGAGCCTTCCAAGGGAGCAGTGGGGGCAAGAAACCTAGTTGACTTCAAGACTGAGCTTGATAAATTTATAGAGGGGATGATATAGACTCATAGGTCAGAAGGGACCAATATGATCATCTAGTCTGACCTCCCGCACAAGGCAGGCCACAAAACCCTACCCATACACATTTATAACAACCCCGAACCCATGACTGAGTTATTGAAATCCTCAAAAGTGAGATTTGAAGACCTCAAGCTGCAGGGAATCCACCAGCAAGCGACTCATGCCCCATGCTGCAGGGGAAGGCGAAAAACCTCCGTGGCCCCTGCCAATCCGCCCCGGAGGAAAATTCCTTCCCGACCCCAAATATGGCAATCAGCTAAACCCTGAGCATGTGGGCAAGACTCACCAGCCAGCACCCAAAAAGGAATTCTCTGCAGTAACTCAGTTCCCATCCCATCCAGCATTCCCACAGACCATTGAGCAGACTTATCTGCCGATAATCCAAAATCAATTTGGATATGATGGGACAGCCTAATTTGGCAATTAACTGATCTTTGACGTCTAGAGGTAAATATGCCCAAAGACCTGTGGTGGGATGTTAAATAGACTGGGTTTGTGTTACTACAGAGAATTCTTTCTGGGTGTCTAGCTGGTGGGTCTTGCCCCCATGCTCGGTGTTTAGCTGATCGCCATATTTGGGGTTGGGAAGGAATTTTCCTTTGAGGAAGATTGGCAGAGGCCCTGGGCATTCTTGGCTTTCTTCTGCAGCATGGGGTACAGGTCACTTCCTGGTGGATTCTCTGTACCTTGAAGTCTTCAAACCATTATTTGAAGACTTCAATAACTCAGTCATAGATTAACAGTCTATTACAAGAGTGGGTGGGTGAGGTTCTGTGGCCTGCATTGTGCAGGAGGTCAGACTAGATTATCATAATGGTCCCTTCGGACCTCAAAGTCTATTAGTCTAAGTATTGGGGAGCCTTAATCAATGGGCCTATCCAACCCATCTCTAATAATATATTGGATTAATTTCACCTTTTGTCAGGTTTATGTAATTCCCATTAATAGATTATAATTTCTTCACATATGTTCATCATAGGAATAAATGTTTGCAAATGAAATGCAAGTCTAGTGGTAGTTCATGAAAAATGTGCTGTGACCATTTGAGTTTGAGATAGTTAGTTAGTTATTATTCAGTATCCCCCACCCACCATGATGGATCTCTTTTACCACTAGCCCCTTAGGGCAAAACTTACCCTTACCTTAAAGGCAGGGAGTAATGCATTTCACTCCTTCCCCTTTACTGTATTCCAGCAGTGACCACTGGTCCAGTATCTTTCTTCAGTTTTTATACTGGCTGGTAAATAGGTCCACTGCCATCTTCTCCCAGTCTCCAGGGTATCAGGCTCTTCAGGGAAAAAGCCCTCAGTGAAGGCGACCAAGCAACAGATTGAAGGTGATTTGGGTTTTAGTATATATTTAATGGTGGGGAGGGTTGGTTTTTTAGTTGTATTTTATGTTATAGTAGAGATTAAACTGCTCAGTTGAAACAAACTACTCCTCTCCTGGAAAATATTCTCAAAATGTTGCATTGGAATCTCCCTGGAGGCAGCATGCTGTTTCTTCCGTCTGCTTGTTTCAAAACAGTGAGAGAAATATGAAAATTCCCAGTAACACTAGACATGACAAAAACATTTTAGAAGAGATACAAACACTCCTGCTTTAGGGTATAAACCAACCATTAGCTGATTGCACTAGAAAGAAGTTCTCCCTATAGGCAAATTAATCCATTATTGCCTATTATAAGATTTCTTACATTTGGTACAGGCTTTTGTCAAAGAAGGATACTGGACTAGATGGGCTACTTGCCTGATCTGGTATAGCAAGTCCTGTTCTCCTAAATTTGATGCGGAAACTAAGCTTTCATTACAGTTTTACATAACATGAGACAGAAGCCGGGGTTTGTCCAAGCTGTGCTTAGCATACTTTTCTGGAGATTGGGTGGGGAAGAGTGCATCTAAACCAAATTTGTTCTTTCTCCCTCCTGGGGCTGACAGGGGTGAGCAAAAATAGTTGCTTTATGTCAGTGGGAATGTTCTCCCTGGGTCCATAAACTCCTTCTTACACTAAGGTGATCAGATAGCAAGTGTGAAAAATCAGGATGGGGTGGGGGTAATAGGCGCCTATATAAGACAAAACTCCAGATAGTGAGAATATCATCTGGTCGCTCTATTTTACACTGAAGTGGCCTATGTCAGAAGAATTCCGAAAGGATCTACCCTAGTGTCTTTTAAAACAAGTATAATAATTCTGAATTACCCTTCTTGCTGCTTGGTCCTCTGAAATACTTATCTGAGATAGTCCTCAACATATAACAGTGAGCGTGTGTGATCAAGTTGTCATACTAGATAATTTTCAAAGCATTAATCCAAGCCTTCAGATACGTGGTCAGGGAAGCATTTTAGTCAAGAAACTTTAAACATTTAAACTTTCAAATCATAATCTAATCTACTGAGTCATGATCAATATTATTAGAAGTAGAATATACATATTTTTCCTTTTGTAAAAGAATAAAGGGCAGGTAATCTGCAGTGCTAAGGGAAACCACAAGGAAGTAAAGTTGTGGGGTTTTCTAATCTTTTCTGTATATATGAAACAGGGATCTAAATTTAAGACTGACACAGGTATTAACCAGCAACTGTCATTTCATCTTATTTTCAATAATATACTTTAGGAGCTAGGAGGAAAACTGAGTGTAGGGAATCTATTCAGAAACCAGGAAGGCAGGGAAAGAACTTGCGGCCACGGAGAAAAAGCCAAACTGCAGAAACCACATCTCAAGGAAATTTCTCAAAAGTGATCTTGGGTATAGTCTGGTGGTCTACACAAGTGACGAAGTGCAGAGAATCAGGAAATGTATGAAACAGATTAAGACCATAAACTAGGGACCTTCAGAGGAGAGCAGAGCCCCGGGAGCCAATAAGGCATGCTCTGTTGTTTTTAAGAGTCCCAGGAAAGATTTATGTGCAAGAAGATTAAAAAGAGTAAATACTTTAGTGTAATTTTTTTTTAATTACACACACTTAGTTGCTATGTAAAAATGTACAGTTGTGCTTACTTATGCATACTGAGCTAAATTCAGCACAGTTACACACGTTGTGCCACTAAGGTCCATGGAGTTATACCCACTTGCACCTGGGTTAGATTGGTACCACTGCTCCTTGGTGGGCATCAATTCTCTGTTCAGAGCACTTTGTGGTTAAATAAAGAATTAATATTGGAAACACACAGTATTCTAATTTTTCATGTAGCACAACCAAGCACCCACCTCTGCTCTAGTTATTGCGTATCTATAGCAAGCGCACTGTCATCAGCCTGCTACAGGTGTCTGATTGGGACGTAAAGGCTCCCACCTCAATACTCCCCTTTTCTTCCTCATCTGCTAATCTTTCCTCACAACTCCTGCACTCCTCCCACTTCTGCCCACCCCTGTTGCATTGCACCTCTTTTGTTCCACCATTGATGCCAGCCTCAACACTCCATTTGTCCATTTATCTCACAAGTGTTTAAGTACCTTTCTTTATCCTACATGTGGATGCCCACATTAGTCTGGTCCATCAAGGAGCTACTTTCTAATTCAAATCACTCCTGAGAACTTCCACAGTGCCTATACTAAATGAGACAATAATATTCACTATTTTTCATCTTTACCTAATTTTATATGCATGAAAAATCTGTGGAACCACTAAGATGAACAGATCCCTTAAAATGAGTAAATGCATTATCAAATTCTTACCCATATACCTCCTCATCCCTATTGTTTATCCCCTTAATTCATGTCATGTCTCCAGTTTGGATTGTAAGCTCTTTGGAATGTGCACCGTGTCTTTTGTGAAGCACTTCTGAGGGCTATAAAATATCAGCCGTCAGTCCTCCCACCTTCAGCACTGCCTTTTCCACTCTGACCTCAGAGCCAGTCCTATTAGCTAAAGATTCCTTCCCTCCCTGGGAAGCTGCCCAGACTTGACAACTTTATTACATTTGTCATCAGTGAACTTCAAGAAGGTAAAATAATAGCGAGGGGATCTTTGTATAGCTATGAGCTAACTCCAACTGGTGGCAATTCTCCTCCTGTCCCGTGTTTCTTCCAAGTGAAACATTTTTTAAACAAATAATTTTCAAGGAGCATATGGCATACACCAAAATAAATGTTTCAGGGCAGTAAAGCCTCAAGCAATTTTATTTCCTTTTTAAAACTGCCAAATATAGTTTTACCATTCTTTTTGGCTTTGCTATGAAATAGCTCACAACAGGACCATTGTTAGGCTCTCAACAGTGTCCCTATTAGTCTCCTTCTATCACCTCAAAAAGGAGCATTAATCGTTAACATTCTTTAAAAAGATACCATACACATAGGATTTCCATTATTGGGTCTGTTTTGCAACATGAGACATTTGGAATTCTCCTTTCCCTTGGGCTTTCAGCCTTCTGAGGCATTGGCAGTTGCACATGAGCCCTTTTCCCATGTTCCATTCCAGCTGCCAATACCTCACTTCCACCTAGAACCTTCTTAATCATTTCCTTTGTGACAACGATCAATAGAGGAGTTCTCCAGGGGAGCTGGGCACTAACGTTTTCTGTTGCTGCTACAGCTCTTTCTAGGATGTTGTCTTGCCTCAGGAAACTCTGTCATATCCTTTATTTATCTCTGCAGTAGTTCCAATTAATGAGTTTGCCAATAGTGCTGAGCTGCAGGTCTTAGGTTTCAGCTGTGGCTTCCTTCAAAACTTTAGTCGTTTTCTGATTTAAGGCAGCTGCTCCCTAGTTTGTTTGCCTGTGGCAGTTCAGAATGGTTTTTCTTACAAGTATTCTGCCTGCAACTTCTTAAAACAGTGGCTTTGTCCTCAGCACATCAGTCTGTCTGCAAAGGTGGAGGATGGTTGCTTTGGTTACACGTCAGGTTAGGCTTGCATTGCTGTCTTTTAATGGATTTGGGGCATGCACGAGTGCAGCGTGCACTTTTTCAGGGAATCATCTGTGCTGAAGGCTCTCTCTGTCTGTGCCTTCTGACATAGCACTCATGGAGTCTTCTGGCTGGCTGAGTCCTATGTCCTGGGAAGGCATCCTGCTAGCAGAGGGGAGTGGGAGTCCTTTGGGTAGCACTTCCTGAACTCCCACAAATGGATGCTCTGTTAAATGCTTGAGTTGACTGGCCACTGAACTGCTCTGCTCAAAGTCAGTACCTTGCTTATTGTCCACCATCACACTTCATTGCCTATGTCAGTGCAAAAGCTGCAAGCTCTCATGCAAAGTTTCCTGGAATAGTGCAAGCTCAGTCCATTAGCAACACCATATTCCTAGGCGCAGAGACAAACAAGGGTTTATATAATCTTGAGGATCCCCACTGAGTATACAGTTATCTGTTGGCAGCCAGTATTACAGTATGTAATACACCAGGATGGTCTCATACTTGTTGACAAGGGGATTTAGAAAACGGGCTTTGGGGGCAATGGTTTTCCCACAGAGTGCAGCGATACCTGCTAGCTCCCATGATGTTTAGACCATAATGTGATATCTACCCTAGATTTATCAAATCTCTGCAGTGCAATTCACCTCCAGATACTGTACCTGTCAACAGTTTACACAAGATCATCTCTCCATACAAACTAAAATCCTGATTTGTTGACAGTCCCATGAACTTGAACTTCAAGAACTGGGGTGACATGAAAAATGGGCATGGTTCCAGAGCTCAGTCCACTCTAATCTCAAAAGCATAATACAACCTAAATCTCTTGATTCACAGGAACTACTAAACCAGCAACAAGTAATTCAACCAGTTTTCAGCTGCCCCCTCTCAATGCGCTGATATCCTGGTGAAATTTTGAGATCATATTTGTCTCTAAGTGAACCCAAAATTTTTGGATTCTACAACAGAGGAAAGGGCAGGAGCCCCAATTTTGTTGAATGTGGTTTCTTAGTGGCTCAACTGTTCAAGCTCCACTTAACATGGATTGTAGAGTTTAATACAACAAAGAATGCAAGAGCCCAACACCAGCCCTTCCTTCTTCACCCCCCCAAAAGTATAGAACCTCTCTTTGGGAAGGAGGATGTTTCTATACTTGCTCTGGAAACATCAGGCATCTTTAGGAAGGGGTTCCTATCTTTTAATATGTTACTCTTTTTCCAGGAACCCAAGATCTTGTGCCTCTTTGTACTTGAACCTGTCCATGTGCTGTAGGCTGTACAATACAGTCCCATTTATCCAAATTCCCTTTACCCAAATATCCTACTTATTCGAATTCACAGTGTGTGTCCTCCATCTAGCCCTATGTTCATCAATCACCCACTAATAACTTCTTATAATTAGCCTCTAAACTCTAATCAATACAACGATGCTGATTAGCCCTAACAGGTACTAAGAAGCTAGCTCAGAAGTTATTAGCAGGTGATTAACAGAGCTATGGGAGGGGGAGAGGGAGAGGGAGAGAACACCATACCAGTAAAACTTCTCCTGATGCCCAGTTATCCAGAAGTTTTGCATTGCATCCAGGCCATTTTGAACAAAAACAAAAAAATCCAAGGTTTTATGTTTTACACTCTTATCACTAAAATGGGAAGAAAACACATAATACAGTACTTAATGGATACTCTAGGCTATGGGTGAGCTATATGTGAATATCATTTTTGTAAATTCCTTTAATTAAAATATACCTACTTGTAACTAAGCTCCCTTTCAAACTATCTTCCTTTACTGTCTTAATGATTTATTATTTTAATTCACTCTGATTGTCAAAAAGGAAATAACTGCTGCTCTACTCTACCATGTTTCATACCAATTTTTGTTCTCTGTAAATGTGTTACAAATCTTCCATTGCAGTCAAAGAAATACTGTACAAAAGCAGCGTTTACTTTAAGTTATATCTGAGCCAAGAAATACATATGCAATTTGACATTTTGGAGTATCCATTTTCCAGCACTAATCCAAAGTTATTAGAACCATTAAAATAATTATTTTACACTGTTTTAAAAGGCATTGGCCTATACTAACTTATCTTGATAAGGATATGACATGTTCATAATAAAAAAAAGACAAATGCATTACCTAAAAGCAGCTGAAATTGTCAAGATATTTGCACCCAGTCCTGTTGATCTTTAAGAACTCCGATTTTTAATTCCCATCACTGAAAACAACACCAGCAGAAATAGTTACAAGTTCTGATAAATTTTTGGTGGGGCCCTCCTAAGGCAATATCACACTGCAAAGCCCTTTGATTTTAAAGAGGGGTAATTCTGTTAATTTCAGAGGAATAATGAGGCATTTTGCTACATGTGGCTTATCACATGTTCCTTTAAATAAGGAGCTAAGGTCTCAAAGTTCCCATATGCCAGAGTTCTGTCTCCCCTGTCTAAACTAGGGCTTATCTTCCAACCATTTTGAGCCAAACAGATGCCAAGACCAAACTAAGACTAAGGCACTCCATCAAACACACCAGCAATCTAATCCTTTATTTTTTATGCTGAAATCATCTCATTAAACTCAAAAGAATAAGACTCAAAAGTTTTACTGTTCTCATTATGGGGTATATGAATCCCACATGGATCCAAAGGGGCTAAAAGGCAATACTGGGTCCATGTAGCCCCACCCCTCCAGACTTGCAGAGCATATTCCAACTGGAGGAGCAGGTTAAAAGAGAGCTCTCAAGCCCAGGCAAAGGGTAGTGGACAGACTGCAGGAGAGAGGAATCCTTCACCAAGAAGGTAGGCAGAAAGTTGAGCCTATGAGGGGATACAGAGTAGAAAAGGCCCACAGGCAATGCCTGCTCTAACTACCACCACCTCCTCTGAGAACTTGTAGGTCCAGCAGGGCCCTGCTCCTTTGGATTCTTTTTGTTGCTGTTGTTGAGTAACTGACTGGTTGGACTCTAGGGACCATGGCCCAAAATGAAGAGACCTAGCCCAGGGAAGCAAACTTGGACTTGCTGTAGGGAGGACCATGCTTCTCGTAGGGCAGGGACACAGCGGAGGGGAAGGGCCCAGATTCCCCTCCCATACTTCCTTAAGGGCTGAGGCCCAGATGCAGGTGGAAAGCCAAAGATTCCCTGCTTAAGGTCAGGAACAGGCACCTCTTCTGCTGGGACAGAGGAGCAAGAGGCTGGAAGTTGGGTGTGCTAACCACGAGGCTGCCCGCCCTGCCATGCCACCTATCCCTCATGTTGGAGAACGTGGGCAGCAGAGTCCCAGTCCTGAAAGTAGGCCAGAGAAGGAGGGAGGCAGGCAGGAGGGGGGGAACAAAAAGGCAAAAATGGATTTTGAGACGTTGCTGACGGGGCTTGGAAAACCAGAAATAGCAGGCAGCCCCAGCAGCAGAACCAACTGCTCCAGCAGCTCACCATCCAGCAGCAGCAGGCGGTTCAACAGCAGCAGCAGCCAATTAAAGAAATGGTGGCCCAGCAGCAGGAGCAGCAGCTCACCCAGTAGAAGACGATGCTCCATCAGCCCTCTGGGGCAGCAGCAAATCTCAGCAAGGAGAGGAAGGTACTGCTCCAGTGCCACCCCACCACTGAAACTGACAAAAATGGGCCCATAGACAATCTCTCATCATGTCTGAGAGATTCACCACTAGGGCTCAATGGCCTGTGGAAAGCGGGGCCACCCTATTGGCCCCCTACTTGAGGGTCCTGGCCCAGGCCACGTACCAGGGCCCCAATGCAATGGCTGCTCAGGATTATGCCCAAGTCAAAGAAGCTGTTCTGCACACCCTGAATGTATCTCCCATGACTCACCAGCCATGGTTCTGTTGCAAGGAATTCCCACTTAGGACTTGGCCAAGGGCTGTCACCTAGAGTCTGAAAGAACATTGCTGGCAGTGACTCCAGCCAGAGAGCTGCCATCAGGTGGCAAAGATGGTTGTCATGGAGCACTTCACATATATCCTCCCCATGGCTGGAGTGAATATGAATGGGTGGTGAGGCATTCTCTCAAAACTCTTGCAGAGGCCATTGCCCTGGCAGAGAACTAGGTGATGTCCTTTGGATCCAAAACAGAAACACCAAAGGACAGCCCAGCAAGATCCAAGGACCATGTGCTACCAACCCCCAAATCCAGCCAAAGGGAAACTGGTACACTCAATCCCAGTGGGGGAGAGTACAAGGGCCTCAAGAGGAGCCCAGAAACCCATGTTAGGAGATATCCAGGCCCAATGGAGTGACCTTACCCCAAGAACCAAAAGAAGGATGATGGGAAATATGAATACCCTCTATAAATACACCGGAGGGATAAATACCAGGGAGGGAGAGGAATTATTTAAGTTCAGTGCCAAAGTGGACACAAGGACTAATGAATATAAACTGGCCATCAGGAAGTTTAGACTTGAAATTAGACACTGGTTTCTAACTATCAGAGGAGTGAAGTTCTGGAATAGCCTTCCAAGATGAGCAGTGGGGGCAAAATACCTAGCTGGTTTCAAAACTGAGCTTGATAAATTTATGTAGGGGATAGTATGATGTGTCAGCCTAGTTTGGCAATTTACTGATCTTTGACTACTGGTGGTAGATATGCCAATGGCCTGTGATGGGACTTTGATGGGGTGGGTTTGAGGTAATACAGATAATTCTTTCATGGGTATCTGGCTGGTAAGTCTTGCCCACATGCTCAGGGTTCAACAGATTGCCATATTTGGGGTCGGGAAGGAATTTTTCCCCAGGGCAGATTGACAAAGGCTCTGGGGTTTTTTCACCTTCCTCTGTAGCATGGGGCACGGCTCACTTGCTGGTGGATTCTCAGTACCTTCAAGTCTTTGAACCATGATTTGAGGACTGTAGTGGCTCTGTCATAGTTTGGACATTTATTACAGTAGTGGGTGAGTGAGGTTCTGTGGCCTGCGTTGTGACAGAGGTCAGACTAGATGATCATAATGGTCCATTCTGACCTTACAGTCTATGAGTTTAAGTAATGACAGGATTGCCTTCTACTGTGGAGCCTTGATTCACCTGTGGTTAATGAGACCATTTCTGGTGAGACTGCCCATTCATGGATTGTAATTATGGGCAGGCTTGGACAGCAGACAGCCAGGCTTGGAAGAGGGGCCTAGGAAATATGTTAGTCCCCATACAAGTGGCTGGAGAACCACGCAAGGACTGAGACTCTGATTGCAGTCAAACCATCGTCAGGGAATGGCGGCATATTGAGCAGGAATCACATAGGTATGATCTATCTCCAGTGCACCCACTAAGACATACAACCTTACCCTATGAGAGTGGAAACCCACACCAAATCAGTGCAGACTGAAGTTTCCAAAGACCTGGCCTATCTGGTCATCCTGGGGTGTGACTGGAAGTTTTTTGAAGAGGTTGTCCAAGCTGAAAACCCTGGAAAACAGGAAGTGACTGCAATACACGAGAAAGAGTGCCATGAGGGAAGAAGATGTCAATGGACATCTTCATTGGAAGACCATTCTCACAGATAAATGACCATGCAACGGGGCCTAACCAAAGCAGTAAGGTTCATTACTGCTCCTCAATGTGGACTTGCTGGCAGGTGAGACAAGACTTGGTAGAAATACAAAAGAATGACCCAACCTTGAGTCAGGTTTATGAACAGATTGCCCCCGTGGACAGCACAGTACTAAACCCACAGTTCTTGAAATGGTACTCCCATTTTGAGCTGTCGGAGGAAAGGGCATACCAGGTCATGAAAGACTCTGGGAGTGGGGGTGGGGGGGTGAGAATCTAGTTGCTAGTGCCCAGGAAGTTCCAAAGAGAGGTGTTGCGATTGGCCCATCCAATACCATGCAGGGGCCACTTGGGGAGGGAAAACACATTCAGCAGAGTGACTATGCAGTTCTACTGGTCGAGCATCCACTTAAAGGTGCACTCATCCCCAAGTGCCAGTGGACAGGTCAGAAAAAGATCCCAAAGGTCTTTGGTACCACTGCTCATCATAGGAGATGCCCTTTGAAGGGATAGCCATGGACCTGGTGGAGTCGTTTGAAAAGTCCATAGCCAGGATCCTACTGATACCCCAAAGTCATCCTTCTCTGTTCAGTTATAGCAGCTCTCATCACCAGTGAGCTCCTGAAGGTTTTTCCTGAGTGGGGTCCCCAAGGAAATGCTAATGAATCAGGAAGCCAACTTCACCTCCCAATTAACAAAAGAGCTATGTGACCTGCTACAAGTCAAGTCTTTGAAAATGTCTATATACCACCCTCAAACCAACAGCTGGTGGAATGGTTCAGCAAGACATTGAAGAACATGTTGATGAAGTTTGTAGGCACTGATCCCCCAACACTGTGACCACCTGCTCCCACCTCTGCTGTACACTGTCCAGGAGGTACCCCAAGCATCCACAGGCTTCTGCCATTTGAGCTACTGTATGGGAGAGAATCACAGGGAATTGTAGACCGCCTCCAAGATTTGGGAAGAGTAGGGCTCCAGAGGTGCCAGGATGGTTCAGTATGTTATGCAGTTCCAAGAGAAGTTGAAGATCCTAGTTGAGTTACAAGGGAAAACCTGCAAAGTGCATAGCACTACCAAGCAGAGCTGTTACAAAGTGGCCCAACTACATAAGTTCCAGCTGGTAGACCAAATGTTGCTCCTGCTGCCAACAACAGAATCAAAGCTACTGGCCCAATGGCAGGGCTCCTTCGGTGTGGTTAGATGAGTGGGGATGACTGACTAAGGGATCTAACAACCCCAAAGGAAGAAGCAACCCCAGGTGTATCACATCAACCTGTTGAAGGCATAAAAGGATAAGGTGGGTCTCCTTGTCATCCTGTTCCCCCACGCAACCACAAACTCAGCCAGTAGGCTTCTATGCCCCAAGATCATACCCCCACACCGATAGGGAGACACCTGCAGCCGGAGCATGAGAAACAAGCTTGTCAGCTGGTTGCCTCATTCTCAGAGGTATTCTCAGCACTGCCCATGCAAACACATCTGGTGTCCCCCTATACTGACACTGAACCCAGACAAAAGGTGAGTGTCTGTCCCCTTTCCTAAAATAGCTGTGGGAGACAGGATACCAAGAGTTTCTAGGAAGAATTGCAAAGCAAGTGGAGAAGCTCATTGTGCTCATGACCACAAAGGACGGGTCTATGCACTTCTGCATTGATTTCCACAAGGTGAATGCAACTGCAAAGTTCAATGCACACCCCATGCCAAGAGTCAACAAACTACTAGAGAGACAGGGGAAGTCCAAGTATACATCCACTTTCAGCCTGAGCGTTATTAGCATATCCTTTTGATGCCCGACTGTCACGATGCACATTGTTTACTGCCAGACTGGGACCTCCTGCTGATGATCTTGGGGATTAGCTTAAGGCAGGGCTCCCTGACCGCAGCTTGCATACTGTCATTGAATCTCTGCCATCTTCCCGAAGCCCCTCTGGCAGTCTCAGGAACTACAGCATCCTCTTTATGGCTCAGCCCTCTAGCTGTCTCACTGTATGTGTTCCTCCTTCCAAGGAGGGGTTGTTACCTCCTTGTCCAGCCACTTCCCCAGTGATGAGTAGGGAGGATCTGTGAATTACAGCCTCCTGCTGAACCTCAAATTCCTCTCACCACTGCTATGTCTCCCTGGGTCCCCATGACCCCAGTACTTTCTTTGCCCTTTCTCAGGGCCTGCAACTACCCAGTCTCGACAGCCAACCAGAAGCTACTCTTGCTCCCCAGGTCTCTGTGAGCAGTAGCTCTGTCCAATGTGCCACAGGTCTCTCAGCCTGCTTGAGAAAGTCTTCACTCCTTATACTCCAGGCAGTGACTGGCCCTGTTCTGACTTGCAACTCGTCTTATAGGGACCTGTCGGGCCTTGACTGGCTTCTCCTCTCTCCTACTGGCTGCTTTCTGCACAGCCTCCCTAAGGCTTTATTAACCCCTGCTGTGCCAGTGTGTGGCTAATGCTTCATCACACTGAGTTTAAAGAGAAGATTGAAACAACCCGAATGGAGTGAACAAGGCAATTTAAGACCATGCCTTTGGGCTCCATGTGCCACTGCCACTTTCAACAACAGTTAGATAGAGTGCTGTGGTCACATATGCAGCCTCCTACATTTACAATATTGTCATACACAGTGAAGGATGGGCCAACCATATAAAGCATGTTACTGTGATACTATAAATTCTTGTGGAAGCAGCATTGATGGCCAACCCAATCAACTGCCACCTAGCTGCCCAAGAAGCTTACAGTGAGAGGGAGACAATTATGACTCCTGCTGGACAGAGTCCAAGCCCTAGTAGATTGCCCCGCCTGCTCCACCAAGAATTAAATTCAGAGTTTCTTGGGACTAGCAGGGTACTAGTAAACATTCGTCCCAAGCTTCGCTACCACTACCACCCCTTTGATGGGCCTGGTAAAGGATTTGGCACCTCCAAAAAATCTGAACGAAAAGCTGTGATGAGGCATTCAAAGCACTGAAAGCCTGGTTCAGCAAGGAACCAGTGCTGTTCCACCTAGACTTCATAAAGCCATTCATTGTACAGAATGATGTCCCCATCGTTGGCTCAGGGCAGTGCTGTCTCAAGAATTCAGAAGAGAAGAGCATCCCATCCTTTCTCAGTAGAAAGTTGTTTGTCCGGGAGGTGGCGTACTCAATCATCAAGAAAGAAACACTAGCAATAAACTGGGTTGAAAGACAATATCGAGCCCAGGTGCCACCCCCCACCCCCAAGCCTGCTCTGACTGGAGAAGTGGGTTAAAAGGGAGCTCAGAAATCCAGGCAAAGGGTAGTGAACAGACTTCAAGATAGAGGAACTCTTCTCTAGGAAGTCTAGAGGCTGAGCCTGAGAGGTGACCACTGAACAGGTAAGGACCCCAGGCAATGCCTTCTCTCACCACTAGCCCCTCTGATCACTCATAGGTCCAGCAGGGCCCTGCTCCTTTGGATTGTTTTTTTGTTGAGCGACTAACTAGTTGGACTATAGGGCCCATGCCCCAAACTGAAGAGACCTATTGGTAGGAAGTAGCCCAGGTAGCGAATCTGGAATTGCTGCAGAGACGACCCTGCTGACATTACTTCTCATAAGGCTCCAGGCTGGGACCTGGTGAAGAAGGAGGGCCTGGGTCCTTCAGCCCACCCTTTTAGTGTATGTCCACACTGCAATTAAAAGCCCAAGCTTGTGGCCCACACCTGCTGACTCAGGCTAACTAGGCTTGGGCTAAGGGACTGTTTACTTGCAATATAGACATTCAGACTCGGGTTAGAATTGGGAGGGTCCCAGAGCCTGGGCTGCAGCCCAAGCCCAAACATCTACACCTCAATTAAACAGACCCAAACCCTGAGCCCTAGGAGACCAAGTCAGCAGGAATGGGTCAGCTGCGGGTAGCTAATTGCAGTGTAGACATACCCTTAAGGACCAAGGCCCAGATACGGGTGGAAGGCCTAAGATTCCTGATGTAGAGTCAGGAACAGCCTCCTCTTCCACCCTGACAGAGGGGCATTTAAGAGCTACCTCCTTAAAGTATGTATGATTTGCAAAAGCCAGGTGCACTTGTCCTCACCTGAGAGTCTTCTGTAGCATTTAATGAATCATCTGTCATCAAATTATTAGGCTATGGACAATATTTTAATGTCACATCCCTTTAACAACTGCTGTAAAGGAAGCTGTCTCTCTAAGTGCATCTGTTAGATTTAATCCAACTCTTTATTTTAGTAGATTTTATAGGTTTACGGGGACCTGCTTCTATCATAAAGACTACATCTATGCCAACCTTAATCAGCAGACCTTGCAATGCATTTCTCAAGGACGCAGGCTCCTAGACCTTACTTCATTTTATCACAGATGAGTAAAGTAAAGAAATATATAATGCCTCAGTCAAACAATTGGCTCTTGCAAAGACTTCAATGGGGCTCCAAATGCATGTAATGGTTTGCCTGTGCTAATCCAGTTCCAGAATTAAAGGTCTAAATGATCACTTGCTCTTGTATAGAAGAAAAGGCGAATAGTATACCTGACCTATCTTCTCTGAACCATTCATTACTCTATATAGCTCCAATATCTCCTCCAACTGGAGTCCTCTTTAAACAGTCCCAACCTTTTCAATATCTGAGACCCACTACCTTCACAGATAGTAGGCAAGACACCAAACAGTTCTCCTGGTCACCTCATAGCACCCCACTGGTGATGTCTGAGAACTTACTTGTCCTAAAAAAGCAGCGCTAAATAACAATCATGATTTTGAAGCAAGTTTCAAAACAACAAAACTGGACCCTTCTTCAAGTTTTTTTTTTATTTCAAAATCTGACCCAGCAGTCTCACTGAAAGGGTTTCATCCTTTTGATTAATCACTGTGCACTACGTAATTTTTCCAATTTAGCTTCAAATCTTCTTTTACTGTAAGCAAGGATGCCAATACCAGAGATTTTGAAGTCATAACTAGCTTTTTCAAGTTCCTTGACTCTGCTTCTCATAGTCCTTATACTTATATCCAGAACATAAGAGGTATTAAGTATTTGGTCAATGTGAATCTTTTCTTGTAACAGGTAATCTATTTTATCATGGAGGCTCTTGGATGAAAAATAGAGCACTCGTAGATAGCTAATGAAAAATCTGTCCACCTCTGTTTCAGTGCACCCAAGAGATAACAGCTTCTCTTTAGTATTGGTAAAGTTTGTTTTTATATAGTCATTAGATAAGTCCAAAACGTCAGCTCCCCGGCCACGTAGCTGAACTAGTAATTCCTCATTGCTCAGGTGGAAAGATGCTTGCAGGAATTCAATGTTTGCTTTCACTTGCTTGCTGCTCCGCAGAAGGACGAAGACGTTTTTAGAAATTATCTGCTTTACAAAATCATTTGGGTTTTCACCACCTAAAGATAAACAGATATCATGAAGGAGGTCAGTCATCATCTTATTCCGCTCCACTCTGTTGGAAAACACCCGTGGTGCTCTGGTCAAAATACTGCAAAGGTGTTTAGAGGTTAGCCCAAGAGAACAGAACAATGTAATATTTTTCTCCATATTGATGTTATTGGTGGAACGAAAAAAGTACTCAGGAGAACGTCTCAGAATATTTACAATTTCTAAGTCAGTCATCAAAATACTTCTCCAAAGTTCCCAACATTTTTCAAGAGACTCGTAGGAGTGTGTGATGGCCCGTGGATAACGTGAGATGATGTTGGCAATGGCTTCATTAGAAGCATCTTTGGTTTGCAGAAACTGTTTGAGGCCCTCTTCATTTGTGATCCGCTTCTTCAGAACGCTGGGTTGTCGCCTTCTCACCATTTTGACATCCACTCCTATGCACGCCAGATTGCTTACTAGAACGCCATTCTCACTGCATGACTCTGCATCAGCACTCTCTATCTTCAGACAGAAGTGCCTCGACGACACAAGTCTGAGCACAATCTCTGCTGAAAATCTAGTCAGCCAGAAACAATTCATATTGTAAAGTAGTGAGTTTTTTGTGTGCAACAGGCCCCTGGCTGCCATAGGGATCAGCTGCTGCATATAACTGTAGCGCTGTAATGCCACTGTTTATCATCTGAGAAAAAAAAATACACAGTCATTATTCACAGCTATTGGACATGAAACAAAGAATGTGGTTTTTTTTTAAATAGTTAGTGCTTAAAAATAAAAACAACCTGTGCAAGTAGGAAAATCTAATTATTTACTTAAAAGATATGGCTAAAAAAAACCCCTGTAAATTAGCAAATTCAATAATTTGTTTAAAATTCATTCATAATTCAAGTTCTGGAGGGAGGCAAACAGAAGAGTACAGGATTATTACCATGAAACCAGAATAAAATGTTCAGTTACATTAAATGGGTAAGATTCAGGGTTCCACGTCTTGAAAGGCGAGGCACAGACAGCTAAGATAGGAGGCTAAGGTGGCTTTAAATCACATTTGCACCCTCCCAGTTCTGGAGTGCTCTGGTGGCTGAAGTGCCTCCCTATCCACCCAGTTATTATTCAGAAGCCCTGAAGAGCCTCTACATCATGGCAAACTCCCTTGGCTCTAATGCTGCCCAAAATTTCCACAGCACGCCTCACTTTCAACACTCCTCTCACACCTGCAGCCATTTTCCTGACACACTCCCTACATACAGGCTTGAGAGCAGTCCTGGAGCAAAGCCTATAACTCTCTCCCTCAGTTCTTGTTCCAAAGGAGTTCTCCCCCAGCGGGACCTGGGGCTTTCAGGCCCATTTATACTGCTCCAGTCCCTTTATTCAGCATAGAACGATTGGGGAGGATTATAGCCTCTGTGGGCTTATGTACAATAATGGGAGGGTGGCAGATTTAGGAGCTCCCAGGACACTTCTGGCTGCCAAGAGGGAACCTTGGTGAGCTCCCTCTCAGGTGTTATTGCAAGGGTTAGGGCTCCTGAGACAGGCAGAAACAAGCATTTCAAATACTGGAAAGAAAAATTATCTGGCAGCCATAGTGCAATGGGGAACATCACCAGTGGTCCCTAGAGCCTCCTAGGCCCCTCGAGTAGGGAAAGGACCAAGCACTCCTACCCACAAGGTCCTGTGTTGACAATGGGATATGGGAAGGACAGACACCATTACCGAACCCGGAGATAGAAGGGGAGGCATCAGGAAAGCAGACAGGTGTGTCCTCCAAAAATAATAATGGGGGAGGGACAGAATAAGGGGCATGGAGCAAGCATCCTGTCAGTAATCTTGCATTAATGAACAGACAGGGCAAGAAGGGCACAGGTGGGCATGCACCACTGTAACTGCAATGGTGTAGACATTATGCCTCACCCGAGACAGAACAAGCCACCTTCTTCTCCCTTTAAAAGACAAAACAAAACAAAAAACGTTCCAGCCACTGCAAAGGGAAATAGGAGACAGTGGAGGTGGACATGGAGAGCCATGTCTAATTTCACTTGAGCTGGAAATCAGCCACCCAGACCTTCATCTCCCCACTTCCCTTGCTGAAGGCCCATTTTCCCAGGTTTTTTCCCCTCTCTAGGAAGGCATTTAAAGCACCACAGAGCAGGAGAGAAGCCATAGGTCAAGTCTGCTCAGCTCTCTTTTCCCACCAAGCAGCACCAAGGGCTCCTCGAGTCAACTGAGAAAAAGAGAAAAGATCAAGCATCCCACGCCCAAAGTCCTGTCTTAATCATGGGAGCTGGCAGGAGAAACACTAATGCCACCCCTTTAGTCTGTTCACTCAATTCTGAGGGAGGCCCAGGAGAAGAGGACTTGGGGCCTCTGACAGTGTTCCCCATTGAACCAAGGCTGCCCATTATGGAAAGGCTTATGTCTTTCAAAGGACAGCTCTAAAAAGGAAACAGGAAGTGCTGGGGCAGTCCCAGGGAAGATCAGAGCCTGAGTGGCTGGATTCCAGCAACTGTGCAAACAGCCATAACCTATTCCACTCACACACACCACCACCACCACCACTGCAGCCTAAACATTGCTTGTTCTCCGACACCTGTTTTGGAGAGGAGTAGTGCTATTCATCCGCTGCTGTCTTAGATGCCTCCTTCATTAATGCAGGATTAAAGCAGGATTCATGCAGGATGCTCCATAGCAGCTACAGAGTTGACATTCAGAAGCTGGCCTTTATTTTCTTTCCTCCTTGCTATTCTTTTAGCAAATGTTCCTCACACTTACACAGTGTGGCTTTGTCCCATCCCCACACCCCAAAGTAGCTAGTACATGTATGCAGGTTTATGAGTCAGCTGCAAGCTTTTAGTTATGGAACCTGAGTTGCTTGTGAGTCTCTGTTACATGGAGCAAGATCATCACATTATGGTCTGGACACAAGCAAGCAGCAGTAAATTGTTGTGTTGCCTTTGGAATAGCACAGCAATGAGATTCAGAGACAATGATTAGAAAACATGCCTTATATAGTGAAAGATTCCAAAACTCAACCTATTTAGCTTAACAAAAAGAAGGTTACAAGGACTTGATTACAGTCCATAAGTATCTATAAAGGGAACAAATATTTAATAATAGGCTCTGAGTTACTATAGAGAAGTCTTTCCCAGGTATCTGCCTGGGCTCTTCAGTCTAGCTGAGAAAGGTAAAATATGATCCAATGGCTAGAAGTTGAAACTAGTCACATCCAAACTAGAAATACGGTTTAAATATTTCAAAGTGAGAGTAAAAAACCATTGGAACGATTTAGCAAGGGTAACACTGGGTTCTCCATCAGTGACAATTTTTAAATGAAGATTTCATGTTTGTCTAAAAGAGATGCTCTAGGAATTATTTAGGAGGAAATTCCATGGCCTGTGTTATATAAAAGGACACACTAGATGATCACAACGGTCCCTACTGGCCTTGCAATCAATGACTCTATAAGTGGGACTTAGGAAGTAGCAATCTTATCAACTGCAGTCTTGAAGCCAGTTGGGTATTTTGCTCCTATAGCTCCCATTGGAAGGCTATTCCAGAACTTCACTCATCTGATGGTTAAACACCTTCACCTAATGTCAAGGCTAAACTTGCTGATGGCCAGTTTATATCCATTTATTCTTGTGTCCATATTGGCGCTTAACATAAATAACTCCCTTCCCTTCCTAATATTTATCCCTCTGATGTATTTATAGAGAACAATCATATTTCTCCTCAGCCTTCTTTTGGTTAGGCTAAATAAGCCAAGATCTTTGTGTCTCTTCTCATAAAGTAGGTTTTCCAATCCTTGGATCATCCGAGCTGCCCTTCTCTGCACTTGTTCCAATATGAATTAATTTTTTTTAAACATGGGAAACCAGAATTGCACGCAGTATTCCAAGTGAAGTCTCACCACTGCCTTGTATATAATGATACTAACACTTTCCTGTCTCTACTGGAAATACCTTGCTTGATGCATCCTAGGACTGCATTAACCTTTTTCATAGCTGCATAACATTGATGGTTCATAGTCATCTTGTGATCAAGCAGTACACCCAGGCCTTTCTCCACACTGTTGCTTTCAACTGATAAGTTTCCAGCTTACAGCAAAAATTCTTCTTAGTCCCTTAATGCATGATCTTGCACTTTGCCCTAATAAATCTCATCCCATTTCTATTACTCCAATTTTCAAGACTGTCCAGATCTTCTTGTATGATATTCCAGTCCTCTATATTGGCAGTACCTCCCAACTTGCAGCATACGCAAATTAGCACACAGTCACTTTTTGTGCTAAGTATAGCAACAAAAATGTTAAATAAGATTGGTCCCAAGACCAATGTCTGAGGAACTCCACTAGTAACTCCCTCCAGTCTGACAGTTCACCTTTCAGTATGACCAATCCCCTTTAATCAGTTCCTTATCCACCTTTCCATTCTCATATTAATCCCCATCTTCTCCAATTTAACTAATAATTTCCCAGATCTAAGTACAGTCTTTTGTATTCCATACGAAGTTATCTTACTCCTTTTCAAAATCCAATAATAATAGTTGACTCAATGACATATTACACTAAGGATTCCATAAGGCTTTCACTAGCTTCTAAAACTACTATATCGCCCTGTTGGACAAAATAAATTCCTGTATGGGCCACCAGCTGGGTTCAAACCCTGGATTTCAAAGGCTAGGAGAGTAAGCTTCTCTTGCTTGAGCTAAACTCCAATACCTAGAAACTGCAGTGGACTCCTAATTTTCCTCTACCAGCTATTAGCAGAAGGCTAAAAAATTCACAATTCCTTAGTGCGAGTTAAAAAAACAAGTATCCGTCCTGATCAACTGAATTCCAAAACCTCAATGGTTTTAGTTAAAATAACAGTAGTCCTTATCCATTTTATCGCTGTTGGGACTCAGGTCAACTCCTCCCAAGAGTTCAATGGGACATACAAGCTAACTATTCTTATTACAGAATTTCATTGCAGACTGCTTCTTTTTCTGCCTGTTCCATTTCATAATCTGTTCACTACTTGCAATAATGGGGTAAGTGCAGCAGTAACACTTGATAAAAAGGAATTCCAGGAATAACTACTCTAACAGTCTCAGACTCACCAGAGCATATTGGAGCCTTCTTCAACAGATCAGGAGACAGATGAAAACCAACTGCAAGAGAAAATGGTCAAGAAAGATGAAAACTATTTTAAGAAGTAGACTATTTTCTCACTGGCACAGGGCATGTAACTCCTGTTCTCACCCCAGCAGTAACACATATACCTGAAGAGCAGAATAAACACCCTAAAAATGGCTGGTTTTTATTTTTGCCACCAAGCAAATCCTCTACTTAAAATTGAACTACCAATTATTGATAGGATGCTGCACACAGATAACCCCACCACTTTACTCAGATCCAAAGACCACTCTGACTTTCCTTTAGTATTCCTCACTCTTCCAATTGCACAAACCAAATCTCTTCCCTGTCATATTAAGCTCCAAAACTTTGCCGCTTTCATAAGAGTAATTTTCAAGCTTTTAATTGGCACATACCAGCTAATCCCTTTTAATTAAATACTTTCACTGCTGCTCCCTTCCGTAAATTTCTTGTTTCACTTTGCAATTTGCATTCGACTAGCAGTGACGTGAAAAAGCGCTACATCCAAGGAGTATGTGATTTGTGTTTTTCAACTATTCATTCCTGATAGTAAAATGAATCTTCCCTGAGTAATCGGTCTAATAAGACTGTAAAACGGATGATTCACCATTACGTTGCGATCCATAGTTTTCTTCCTCATAAATTCTTAGGTTAAAGTTGAAAGCTAACAAGAAAAAAACAATCAAAGCGAATAAAGAAGAAAACTGACATTTAAAAGGATTCGGTTTTAGTTTTAGTGCTGCCACCTACCAGATCCCTGTTTTCATTCATTTTATTAAAAGTAAACTGCTGCACCAGAAGATGGCAGTATAAGATAACATAACCATGCAATTTGTGCTGCGATATTTTGCGCTGTATTTAAGACGGGAGCAGGATTCATTATCAGTGCAACTGTGTACAACTTAAGAGCAGTGCCTTGAGGATCAGTGTCTTAAGGAACTCTTTAACTCTTCCTTCTTTAAAAAAATATTTTGGATATTAAGACACGTTACAGATATACATAAATTGTATTGATTATTGTTTTTAGCAGAAAGTGGAAGATTATTTATAAAGCATGTTCAAACTTGATCCCAGTGTGGACTTTCTGTTATATAATTATTAGGACCTCATGAAACCCAAAGATCTGAATGGCAGTGTCCTGATTGGTCAGATAGTATACACAATAAAAAATAAATCTCTCTCATGAACCATAGACTTAAAATCAGAGACAGTGTAAGCAGCTTTCAGAAGAGTTCCATCTACTTACCCACATCTGACTTTGGGCCACAGTGTTTTGTGGAGGATGTAGGAAAGAAGAGTGAGCTATAAATAACCTTCACAAAGATGACAGATGTCTGAAGCGTCGCCAGGAGGGTCTTAGGGATGCACGTGGAATAGGGAGCAGAGACATTTCAATTGGCCTCCATCTAGCACCATCACATTTCCTCCTTCAATAGTCTGACTAAGTGGATGGGTGGAGGATTCCAACATATCTGTTACATTATTAATGTTGCCACTTGTCTAGGTTTTCCCAGGATTGTCCTTTTTCAAAGTCTCTGTCCCAGGAAATCTGCAAGGGTGCTCAGTACATGCTGCCAACTGTCCAGTTTTATGGGCTTGGGATCATCCCAGATGGCAACCCTATGCACTGTTGACATTACCACATTCTTATCAGATACCAAATGTTTTTTAAAACAAATCAACAAAGAGAAGAGTTTAATTATTTTTAATTTAATGTTATCATAAAGATAGGCCTAATGTGCCAATTCTTATCAGACCAGTAAGGACTAGTAATGCATTAGGGCAAGTCCTGTCCCCAATGTCCAGCCAGATAATTAACCTGGGTAATGACCATTTACATATGGGCAGATGTCTGTAGCTGCTGTTTCAGCCTCAGGACTGCAGTAGCCTCAGTGGTCATATGGGAACAATGACTGATGAATATGCACTCTCCTTGGCCTTGACCCACACACCTCTTGTCCTATCCATCCTCATATAGCTACTGGGCACTGGCAGCGGAAGGAGCCCCCATGAAGTGCCAGAGTGCAGGGGATGTGCACCCCCTTCACAGGCTCTGCACACTTGTGCGTAGACACACACACACACACACACACACCACCCTGCAGCTGACCCATTCTGGTTCTACTGCAGCTGGAACCATTTGTACCTGAGGAGGTGTGGTATGATTTGCTCTTAAGTACCAAAGCTAAGCCTCAAATGCTTAACCATACCTACTAGTTGTAATGGGACTAATAAAGGATGGCATGTCAAGCCTTAGTTTTTTAGCACAAAGTGGATATAAAGATAGAAAGGTAATAATTTAATACTGGAAAAGGCACGACCCCCAGCATGATGCATTGCTTTAGGACTAATTCTCATAAGGAAAGTAATTCAATTCTCTGACATATTTTGGGACATTCTAACACATGACTGTCTCCTCCATTTTAGCAGCTACAGAATTTACTAAAAGACTCACAATTCTAGGACCCCTGGATTTTCTAGAATTCACTACCATAGTATCAGTTCTGGGCCACACAATTTCTCTTCTCATATTCTGCTGTGGACACTTTAATCTACTATGAAGCATAGTCTGCACACATTTTAAGGAAGGCAGAAGGCAGTGGCAGGTGCTTATTCTGGTAAACTGGTACATTCCCCCAAAACTGTTGGGAAACATGGACATTGTGATAAAGGTTATAAAGGTTTCATACTATAACTGAGCTTTTATATTCCATTTTAAATTAAAAATGATTATCCAGATAAAATACAAAAGGAGGTAAACTATATTGCCTTTACAGCAATCTTATACCTACATATACTGTAGTAGAAAGTGAGAGCCTGAGACATGAGGCCTAGTATAACAGGTAAAAAGGGAGCCCACTCCTTTTTTGCCATGTTAGATTGTGATTTCTACAGAGCGTAGCTCCTTTACTTACCAGATCAGCGGTTGTGGTTACCAGTGTTGTCAGCTGTTAGCTGCGTGTATGTTCTCTCAGTGTGTATGCTGTCCCAGCTCTGTGCAGATAACTGAGACACCAAACCATGATTGGATTACCCAGTAAGACTGCAGATCCCTTTCAGCAACAAAGACATCAGGCCAGGTTTATTGTCATGAGCACAGTAAAAAGTACCCCATACGTGCTATAAGTACACTTAATATATGTATGCCCCTGACAATGGACTAGCTCAGTAAATGGCAGGACTTTCCGTTCCTCACTTGGCCAGACAAAGACACTCCCTTTGAGACCCTCCTTTATATACTGATATAAGAAAGTGGCATGTTGTACCTCTGACGTGGTAAGATACCACCTTTCATCTTGTACCAGATGGTCCGACCAAAACATCTCTGTCCATCATATTGTCACTCAGGTCTCATGTCTCAGGCTCTCACTTTCTACTACATTCCCCCACTTTTGTTTTTTTATGGGGAGGATGTTTACCCACTTTTTCAGAAAAGCATAATGCATAGACTGAAGAGGGCTAAACACTGTTGTATGGACATTTTTTATTACCATTCACACACTCATGCCCCATCTCTCCCTTAGTCTGCACATTCCCTCGTAGGACTGATGGACAGATTTTATTTTTCAATTATTTTTAGTCCCTTATGGTGGGCCTGGGAATGTTAGGGCCAGGACTTTGTGGAATGTAGTTTTATGATTGAACCTTGGGGCCACTCTCAAATAATTAATGTATATGGATAATATGGATATGGTGTGTAGATATATATGTACGTGTAGTATGTATGGGTGTATATCTATAGTATGAATACGTACATATAACACCACCTTTTTTTTCCAATTTGGTGCTATAGTTTGGCCCTTTCACTTGGATACCACAGATAGCAACACTTCTATTGAGGCAATTATAGTTACCACCTGTATTAGTAGGAGGCTGAGTGTTTTTGAAGTACTGAGATTGGCATTATTACAGTGTGTCCTACAGTGCTATGTATGAAGGAAGCGAAACACAATTTTGGAGTAATGACATTACAAATGAGGCCTTTATATATACATTTTTGTGATTAGTTACACTGTACTGTTCTTCCATGTTATAGGTTACCTTTACTCCTGGTTGTCACCCTCTGGTAAGCTTTGCTAGGCAGGAAAAAGGAACGGCTAGCTTCTTTGTTCCATTGGTTGTATTGCTTTGTGAGATACCAGTAGCTGACATAGATCTAGTTGTTTCTGATAGATGCTGTCTTCCTACTGAATGGACAGTAACCACTTTATTAAATTGTTGCGTTAGAATTTAATATTGGTACCCAAACAATGAACAAGATTGTTTTGAGTAAAATGTGCCTTAGTTAGGATGCAGTGTCACTGACCCCAAATTGTAACTAATATTAATAGGGTGGTTGTTTACACAATTTATAGTTACTATGTAATTTAATAGGTTTTTTTAATCCATTTTGTTTTTCCCTTCCTTTTATGTTGTTTGCTACCATTGGTTAGTTAAATTTTACCTGGGTGTTGATGAAACAGTTTAACAATGCTATGCAGATTGTAAATGGTATACAGCAATAATACAGCAATGCAGCAAAATAATACAGTAATAATAGTTGCTTTTTCACAGTAGCCAAATTTAAAATAAATGATCGATTAACCTGGTCCAGCTAGTGGTTTTCTAGTTGATTGACACCCTAATTGTCCATAGATGGTATACTGAGGTGTATACCAGATCAGTCTGTTATTTATAAAGTACTTCATTTTTTTTCCTTGATGCTTGGGGTTTTCTTTACTGTGTACTGATATGTTCTGGTGGCTTTGAAGTTTAATATCTTCAGTCTTTGGGATGCAGCCTTAAGCAGCTTAAGTTAGTTAACATAAAATTTTTGCACATTGTTTTACATTTCTTTTGTTTTCAATAACCGAAATTTAATACACAGATTAAGCTACTTTGTTTACAATGTAACAGGAACACAGACAACACACATACAAACAGGACAAATTCACAATTAAAAACAAATGACGCCAGATTTATATTTATAACTATACAAGATAAGATATAAAGAGCTACAATTATTAAGGCAATGCATGTTACTAAATAGTCAGGTTAACAACAAGTTAAACATTTAAATAAGCAAGTTATTGCATTTTTATTTAAAAAAATTAAGAACTGATAGAAAATTAATATCAAGTTATTTGTTAAATTTGTTGTATTTAGTAATTTAAGGAATTTATTTTAAAACTTTGCTATATGGAATAAGGAATGTCCACGTTTCAAATATTAGTCAGTGGTTAGTACTGAAAGCAGTACAACACACAACTTGTTTGTATCAGTGTATAGAGGAGTGTCTCAAAGGGAGTGTCTTTGTCTGGCCGAGTAAAAAATGGAAAGTCCCGCCGTTTACTGAGCTGGCCTGTTATCAGGGGCATACATGTATTAAGTGTACTTGTAGTACGTATGGAGAACTTTTTACCAAGCTCATTTGACAATAAGCCTGGCCTGTGTCTTCGTTGCTGAAAGGGATCTGTGGTCTTACTGGATAATCCGATCGTGGTTTGGTGTCTCGGTTATCTGTGCAGAGCTGGGACAGCATATTTATTGGGAGAACACACATGCAGCCAACAATTGACAGCATATACAATAAACATAAAAGAACCTTATACTGAATATTAAAGGAAGCTGGGACAATTATATACACTTCAGACATACAATACAATGTAAGTGTACTGTAATATTTTTATATATACCAGATGATCTGTGATACAAAAGGAACTTTTGTACATAACTGAATTAGGAAATGCCAATCAGGTATTCCAGGGTCACTTAATTAATTATCTGCATTAGTTGCAGGCTTACTTAAATTACCTCGCTGATATATTATGCTTCAGAATAAATTATTCATTGTACGAAACTAGCTAGCTACACTGCAGGGGATCTGGATCTCCGTTTTAGCTACAATGTTCATATCAAAGAAGTGACCAGCTCAGGAAACCTACAATATTTGGCTCTTTAATTAAAAGATGAGGAATAATAATCAAATATGTCCAAAAAACGATCTGTAGAGTTTACAATCAGTCAAACTATAAGCTGTACAATTCCAGGATCCAGAAAACAGCAACACTCGTCTTCAAGGGGTATGTATTTCTGCACTATTACAGGAGGTCTGTGCTTCATTCCATTTGTCTGAGTTAATGATTAAGATCTCTACAACAGGAGAAAAATATGTTGGGTGTTCAGAATGTAGATAAAGCACTTCAGTATGTGCTTGCACATGCATATTTGAGGTATGTGAGTGGGCATGTATGTATGATTATGTGAATGCATGTGTGTGTAGCATGTAAGTGTGCAGGTGCAGCTATCTTTGTATAGCTTTGCGTGTGGTGTGTTCTGATGCATTTTGGAACACTTTATTGCTCAGCAAAATGTATTTAGATTTACAAAATATTTCATCTTTAATCATGAATAAAAGTAGACATAAAATGGCGGGACATATACACTGTTTTCTTTATGTATAGGTCACATCAACTTGACTAATTTACAAGGCAACACACAAAAATCCACTTTTTTTTTTAAGCTGACCTTCCAAACATTGTATTTCTTTCCTCAGCACCCATATTGCTTTACAGGGAGAGATGCTTTTTTAATTAATTTTTTTAAATTTTAAAAAAATAAGAAGTGGATAAAAACAAAACAATGATTATGTCCACATCAGACCTTTTGCAACCTCTATAATAATTACTAAAGTCCAGATTCTCAAAAATATTTAGGCTCCTAACTGCCATTGATTTCAAGTTAGGGGCCTACATACCTTTGCAGGTCTGGGCATAACCCCACTTTGTATCATTTTCCTTTTAACATGATTATTAAGAAAAAGTTCTCCTTTCTCTTGTTTCTTTAAATCCCCAAACACTGCCCCATGTCCCATTCACTCAACTCCCCTACCACCACCTTTACCACCAACCATCCACCATCAACTCTGCAACTGCATTTTGTTACTGCTTGCCTTTGAAGGGTCCCCAGAATGCTGTGCAGTGACATCTTATAACAGAAACTATATTTCAGTAAAGACTGGGGATGGGGGAATAGGTGTCCAGAGATGTTTACAATATTACCTAAAACACTTTCCTGCTGCAACCATGGTAACAGAGCAGCCCACAGGGTTCTGAGATAGTGCAGTGCAAAGCAAAGCTCAGCTCAGCTGCAAAGCAGATGGTTAGGGACACACAGGGATGCTGGAGCAGAACTGTTATAGCAGATTGTGGCAAGGGCTGAGGTGAGGTATTCATCAACTTAACCTTCATTCTTTGTAACTCTTCTTATCAAAGGGGAGACAAGGAATTACTTTCTTACAGGCATTATGACGCTAAGCATTTGTGGCCCTATCCTGCTTTCATTGAAATTAACTGTAAAATTCTCACTGGCTAAAGTGGAAGCAGAAACAGGCCCTGCTCAAATAATGCCTTGGGCACTTCTCGAATGTAGGCATCTCTTTTTTTTCATATCACGTCACACATTTCATTCACAATTCTATTCACTACCTGTTCTCCTGTCAGGTAGGCTTTGCACAGTAGATCCCAGGGCCACAGCAGAAGGGTTGGACTGCAAGTATCAGTGGTAGTCTCTCCTCCATATAATTCTGACTGAATACAGCCATTTGCCAGTGAAATTTTAAACTCTCTTAAAGAACCCAAAATGACAGGATCATTAGACTGTGTGGCAGGAAAACATTCTGATCCCTACTTTGCAGAGAGAAGGCTTATTCTTATAAGGCAGTGGGGTCGGAGACTGTAATGAGGTTCATCTCTCTTTCCACTTCAATATGAATTTTACTTTTTGATATAACCCAATTACAATTGGAGAGCATCATTATGATTGAGTGGCACTGCATTGTGTCAGCCTGTCTATTTATCTGCATACTTCATATCCCCAGTCACAACCGTATCTGAGATCCTTTAGGCTTAAGTGATGTATGCATCTGCTTAGGCCCCTAAAGTTCCAGAACTTCTGCCCCCCATTCACACATCTGATCTGCCAGCATGAGCACCATCCCCCAGTTCTGATTAGCCATCTGACTCTGACTTCACTAGGTTGTGGCAGTTGAATTTCCTAAATACCCTCTCCAGGTCCTTAGAACTGAAGCACCACTTTCCAGATATCTTCCAGATTTCCCCTTCCTTAAGGGAGCATTATCAGAAGTATCTGGCAAAGCCGCACAGACAAGTGAATGGGAAAATAAGGGAAGCAAAAAAGCAGCAGGAGGCAGCTCAGAGAGAGGGTTTCATTGTTAAAAGTGGAAGAACTTTAACATAAGTGAAACAGGACCTGAATAGGACCTGCACAGTTCCTTTGCATAGAGCCTCTCAACACCTAGAGCCACCCTTGATATTCAAAGTCAGTTCAGTGCAATTGTTGTAAACATTTATTTCCAAATGTAAACATATGCAGAGTTGAGACCAAAACAAAACTCCATTCCCTCATATTTTAAGGAATTACAGATCCAGATCTTAATGTTGTGACTTAGACCCATTTATAATCGTATTTATGCTAATCTTTAAACTAATAAATTACACTTAGTTGTTTATGGTATGTGAGTTCTCTGGATATTAGAAAATGAACCAAGATGTTTAAATATGTATGGCTTTTGGGCTGATCCCTAATCAAGTAGCATCTTAGGTGAGCACTCAGTATTGGTTACCCTCGCAAAATAAATTATTGGAGATAAATATCACTTATGGCTCAAAACTTCAGTGCCAGGAAAATTAGTTGAGACTATAGTAAAGAACAGAATTATTGGAGACATAGATTAACATGATTTGTTGGGGAAGAGTCAACATGTTTTTTAGAAAGGGAAATTATGCCTCACCAATCTATTAGAATTCTTTGAGGGGATCAACAAGTATGTGGACAAGGGTGATCCAGTGAATATAGTGTAGTTAGATTTTCAAAAAGCCTGTCACAACATCGCTCACCAAAGGCTCTTAAGCAAAGTAAGCTGTTATTGGATAAGAGGGAAAATCCTCTCCTCGATCAATAACTGGTTAAAAGATAGGAAACAAAGGGTAGGAATAAATTGTCAGTTTTCAGAATGGAGAGAGGTAAATAGTGATGTCCCCCAGGGGTCTGTACTGGAATCACTATGCTTCAACATATTCATAAATGATCTGTAAAAAGGGATAAACAGTGTGGTGGCAAAATTTGCAAATGATACAAAACGACTTAAAATAGTTAAGTCCAAAGCAGACTGCAAAGAGTTACAAAGGGATCTTACAAAACTGGGTGACTGGGCAACACAATAACAAATGAAATTCAATGTTGCTAAATGCAAAGTAATGCACATTGGAAAATATAATCCCAACTATACATATAAAATGATAGGGTCTGAATTAGCTGTTACCACTCAAAAAAGAGATCTTGGCATCACTGTGGATAGGTCTCTGAAAACATCCACTCAATGTGTTGCGGCAGTCAAAAAAAGCTAACATTGTTGGGAATCAATAGGAAAGGGATAAATAAGACAGAAAATATCATATTGCCTCTTTGTAAATCCATGGTACACCCACATCTTGAATACTGCATGCAGATCTGGTTACATCATCCCAAAAAAGATATTTAGGAATTGGAAAAGGTACAGAAAAGGGCAACTAAAATAATTAGGCGTATGGAAAAGCTTCCATATGAGGAGAGATTAATAAAACTGGGACTTTCCAGCTTGGAAAAGAGATGACTAAGGTGGGATATGATAGAGGTCTATAAAATCATGACTGGTCTAGAGAAAGTAAATAAGGAAGTGTTATTTACGCCTTCTCATAACAAAAGAATTAGGGGTCACCAAATGAAATTTATAGGCAGCAGGTTTTGAAACAAGCAAAATGAAGTATTTCTTTATACAATGCACAGTCAACCTGTGGAACTCTTTGCCAGAGGATGTTGTGAAGGCCAAGACTATAACAGGGTTAAAAAAAGAGCTAGATAAGTTCATGGAGGATAGGTCCATCAGGGGCTATTAGCTAGGGTGGGGAGAGATGCAAAACCATGCAGTATCCCTAGCCTCTGTTTGCCAGAAGCTGGGACTGGGCAACCATAAGACAGGACACTGGGCTATATAGACCATTGGTCTGACCCAATATAGCTGTTCTTATGTCTTGACTAGAAAATTAAAGTGAAAACAAACGCACAAACTCCAAAAGAAAAAATGTATCTGGTTGATTCAAATCCTTATTCTTTGGGGTTCAAACCCCCTATTCTTTATAACCTTTATCCAGTGCTTACTCCCCTGGGTGTTTGAAATCCTGGTTCAATTTTCCAGTCTGTCTGATGAAGAGAAAGGCTTTGAACAGCTCTAAGGTGGAAGCCCAAACTACTTAGGACACACCCCTCTCCTCAGCATCTGCAGTTGGCTAGTTTAGGCCAGTCCCCTCCTAGTATGTTGGCTTTTGCAGATGCAATTCTCAGGCAGTGTTCTCTTCCAGGCAATGTACAAGGAGCCTAGGAATCTAACGCAAGATTTGTGGCTTCCATTTAGGCAATCATAGGGTATGTTCACATGGCAATAAAACACCTATGGCTGGCCCATGTCAGCTACAAGACTGCAGTGTTGATGTCCAGGTTTTGGCTGCAGCCTGAGCTCTATAACCCCATGGGGGGAGGTCCCAGAGCCTGCCTGAATGTCCACACCACAATTTTCTAGCCCAAGCACTGAAAGCCTGAGTCAGCTGACCCAGACTAGCCATGGGTGTTTTATTGCAGTGTAGACATACCCAAAGTGCTTAAACGTTACTACCAACTGAAGGTACTGAACATTCTTTTAAAATTATATATTTTATTTCAAATTCAAAAATGTAAATAAGCTTTAATGAAAACATATGTACACATACAAGCTGATAGGGAATATATGTGTTTATACAGAACTGTTACATGTTAATCTGACAAGGCTTGCATTATGTTTAAGAAAATGCATATTTTAAGACAAACAAATGCATACCTTTTGTAAGAAATGTTTATATTAATAAATGTCTAACCCATTTTCCCACACCAACAAAAGTAAAATTGAGAGACTGCACAAAAGAAAGGAAAAGCATGCCATGTGCACGTTCAGAGCCCCAATGTAATATGAATGTATTATTAGCTAATCACAGCATACTGCTTAATATTGGCTGATATTGGCAGGTATGTTCCCTTAACATTTCACTATTAAAAATCCCATTAAAAATCGTGATCTTTAGCCAAACAAAAGCTATTAAAACTTCCAATGCATGAAATATACATGTTAGGAAATGCAAACATGGGGCCTAATTTTACAAAATCCTGGGCATCGCCCTCCCATGGTACATAACGCACACGCACCTTGCAGGCTTGATTTTCATGCTTTCCAGACAAAGATGCATAAAACACGCAGACAGTTTGCAATGCTCTGAACATTGGATCCACTTGAGGAACCGGCAATAAGGCAAGGGAACATTCCTCTTTTCAAAGACAACATTTAGAAAAAGTGTTGCAAAAACGACCACTGCGGCAGCATTCCCTTTGCAACCGCTTGGTCTGAACAGCAAAAATGACCGATTACTTCAGATTTTAAAAATTACAACTAGAGACAGGGACCCGGGGCAATCCTATTGGGGGAGAGACGGCCAGTCTGTCACAGAGAGTGCGTGGGGCGGTGTCTGTCAGGGGAGTGCGATGCATCGCCCGCGGGGAATGGGGGCATGGGGCGTGGGCAAAGGTCTCGGGATTGGGGGAGGGTCCCCCAGCAGGGACTGAGGGGAGCGGATCCGCGCCCCCGCACAGTGTGTGGGTGGGGGGGACAGGCAGGGGTTTCGGGGAGGATTCCCCAGCCGGTCCCTGACTGGAGAAGGGGCAGGGACGTCACGCCCGCTCCATCGCGCTGCCTTGGCCGCGGGGCCCGCGGGTCGGCGGCTGGGGACTGGGACGGGGAGGCGGGGCTCCCGGCCACACCTGCCCGCCCGGAGCCGCGGGGCCCGGCGGCGCGGACGTCACTTTCCCCGGCCGCGCGTGTTTACGTGGAGCGGAAGATGGCGGCGCCGGTGGCGGCTCCGCCACGGAGGCTCCTGCCGTGGTAGCGGGGCCGGCGGTAACGCTCTGCTCTGCTCTGCTCTCTGCGCCCAGGGGCCATGGAGGACGAGGAGCGGCAGAAGAAACTGGAGGCTGGGAAAGCCAAGGTAGGAGGGGAGGCGATGGCGGCGGGGAGCACGGTGGGGGAGGCCGAGGGGGGATGGGATAAGCTGTGGAGGCGGTGGGGGGGGGGAGACGCTGTGGAGAGGGGAGATGGTGGGGAGCCGAGCTTCTGAGTAGCCTGGAGTGAGCACACCCGCAGGCGTAGGAATAACTGCTTTTCACCTGCTTTACTCCCCCACTGTACCCTGTGCGTGGTGTCCCTGATAGTGCAGGCAGCCCTGTGGGGGTATGGCAGGGGCTGGGGTGGTCTCCTTTATAGCAGTGGACTCCAGAGCAGGTTTTGTTCCTTTCTGTCTATTTGATTGGCTTGTGACAACTGTGGGTGGATGGCGCATGTCTTGCAAGTGCCACAAGTGCCAATAGTTACACATTAAAGGTTAATGCTGCTTCGGCGAGTGAAGCGCTTTTGTGTGCTGGTGTCTCTTGTGAATTTGGTATAGCTTTAATGGTTTCCCTAACAGATGTTCAAGTTACTTCAGTTTAACAAAAGGAGAGTTGGCAGGGAGGAAAATGCAGTTCGCAATGTACTGTTAACCCCATGCACAAGTTGTTGTTTGAAATGTTTAAAAGTAATATACCAAAATCATGGAGATATCCTTCAAAATGAAAAATAGTTTTCTTGTCCTCTGTGGACTAATATTATAAAGTAACCTTACAGTATAGTGTGTTATGTCTTATTTCCAAACTATTCCCTTAATCAACTGTTCATTGATAACTTAAATTTATTTAAACAAATCACCTTCAGACTAGATCTGTAAAATAGTACATTAGATCAAAACTATAATGACCATATATATTCCTTTAATAAGGGAAGCTCACGGTTGGTCAGTGAGATAAGACAGTTACCCAACCTTTATAATAAAACTATGGTAAAGCAACGTCTTAGGTTTAGCTAATTATGGCAATTGGTCTCACCTTGTCCACCTAATTGGGCAATTTACCAGCAAACAGAACATAATTTGTCAGTTGTTCACATTGGAAAAGATAATTTAGCAAAACCACACTGTGTGCAGCCACAAATTAAATCTGTAACTACAAGATATTGTCCATGTTTGTCTTGCTTGCATTCTCTTCACTGAAATTGTAGTTGGAAGCTCAGTTGTGCAAAGCTGAATAGGCCTAAAATATATTGGCCAGAAAAGGCTTCGGTACCTCTATTTGGTTGTTGTGATTTGAATCTACTATTTCTACTGAAGTAACAATCAAAAACCCTAGGCAGGAACAGTGTTCCATTATGCTAGGTACTGTACAAGCATAGGAAAACATAGTCCGTGCTCTGAAGAATTTTTACAGTCTAAAAATAAATCAAAGAAGGGATAGGGCAAAGGATTATGATGACAGCAAGGTGTGTGTGTGTGTGGTTTCTTTATATATATATATATATATATATAAAAATAAAGTTCATATCATCAGTTTTTGTGGAGTGTTGGCAGAAAAGGCCAATTGAGGTTGGGGAGAGGAAGGGATATTTTGAGCAAGAGGGGTTTGGGTGAAGAGACAAGTAACTGAAGTCGGGTGGAGGGATGGGGGGAGTAGAATTGGTAGTGGAGGGTGAGAAGCATAATGGTCAGGAGAGTGAAGCGGTAACTAAGGGTGGGTTTAAGGGGATTTTCACCCATTTGCAATACACCTACAAGGGAAAAAAAATCTAGTCTTCAAGTATCAAATTGAATGGATGATATTGTTAGGAGGCTCCATTAGGACTCTGCCCAGTTTTAATCCTGACTATCAAATGGGAATTATTTTTTCTATTTCTGAAATCCTGTACAGCTAGATATTTCCCATAGCATAGAGCAAGGGAATCTATCTTAGCAGTGTAATAGCATATTTTGGCAAATCTTAACATTGTGAAAATGATTAACCTAAAAGTGTAACTGGAAAGGTATCAGTGAGTAGAACTAAACTATCAGAAAATTCCTCATCGTGGAATAAATGTTTCCCCATAGGAAGTGAATATAAATGTTATATCCATGTTTCTATTGCCGAGGTATCAAAACAGTTCTATGGCTAATACTTCTCATGTAATGCTGGTGTACAAACAAAGATGTTTTGGTATGGCATGGAAGTGTACACTGTAAATTGACATATTAAACTGCTCTTTTTGAAACATTGGGTAAATTGTTTCTCTATTTAAAAATGAATAAAATTAGTAATTGTACTTAAGCCTCTCAAGTAATCATTTTAAACAGTGAGTAAAATGAAACTGGCAAGTTAAGTTAATATTACCTGTTAAACATGGCTAACTTGTACAAATCCATACATTCATCACTTTTTTAGACCTTAATATATAGAAATGAGGTCTATTAGGGGGTGGCGAGTAACTAAGGACACTGTCAAATATGTATCTTTTTTTTTTTTGGTAGCTTCAGTTTTTTTCTTTAAAAATTGCTGTGCACAGAGCAGGAAAGAACATGTCTTGTAATATATATTTCAGTGAACATTTCTTCTATATTATTGGTGCTGAACACTTTCGTAAGAACATTTTCAGAGGTGTCAAAATACCTTTCTGCTTTAATCTTTTTGTTCTTTTTAAATTGTCTTTACTCCCTCCAAGTGCCATGTACAGCTATTGCAATAGCAACAATTTTAAAATAATCAGTGCAAATCCATTTTCACCATGTTTACATTTGTGTGTATATATATCAATTACAATTGAAATGTTTCTGCTGGCTTGCAAGATTTCCTATACATTTTTGGAAGAACAGTGGTAGACTAAAAATTATGAATCAGTCGAAACTTTAAGTTTAGCCACTATATTATATGGTTCTCTTAAAAGTGTCTGCTGGTTGATAGCAATCTACTGTATCTGTAGACTGTACTGTAAACTTCCCCCTCCCCTCCCTCTTCTCCTGAAAAGAATCACCGTAAGTGCAGCGTTTGCATTAGGGAAACTCCTCACTTTGCCTCGGTGCTGCCTTGTTGATTTTGTGAGCTGTAGCTTCTGCTTTTATAGGCAACAGACTACAAGGCCTTCTGGCATCTCTGGTTCTTCCCACACCATATTCTCTGCACTTCTGCAGCTGTCCCAGATCCCAGGAACACGGGATAAACTGCTCTTTTCTTCTGTGCCAGCTCTGCTAGTTACAATACTTACTCCTCAGTGGCAACCTGCACCTACTGCCTCTTTTTGTTTTTCAAATCTGCTCTTTCCACAGCTCTACCTAGGATTCTTCTCAGGTTCACCTTTCTGGGTTCTATCTTTGGCCTGCTTGCAAGCAGCTGCATATTTAAGCAGCTGCTCACATATGCTCCCTTCCTCTCCCCACCCCCTTATTCTTTATCCTCATGTCCCAAGGATTCCACTTTTTTTCTTATGACTCTGAATCACACAATGTCCTTTATTGGCTAGGTGCCTATTATTTCCTGCCCATATGATGAATTGTTTCCAATCCTTTCCATCGAGGTCCTTATTTTAGAGAGGTGGTACCTAGTAATTAGCCAACTGGTTGGGGACAAGTGTTTCAGACCATTTTTCTTGTAACTCCTCCTGTGTTTTGTTTTGAAATACATGTCAAGAACATCCAGAGTTTCGGATTAGGTGCCTTTTTGTAGTTTTTAACTCAAAATAAACACATTTATGCTATGAATTCATAACCAACAAGACTTACTGTAATATTGTGAGAGTAACACTAATATTTTATTTCTGATATAAATATGCATTTCAGGTAGAAAAATTCTACTACAATTATTTAAAAAACAAACCCCAAATACTTTACGAAGAAATATAATCTTTGCATTTGGGATAAATCACTCAACTGCTGAACCTGTGGTTTACAATCTTGGGAAACCGTTCAATGAAATTATATCTTCCTATATGTAGGGACAAGAACACAGAATTCTGATGAGAAGAGAAGCCCAGCAGTCCCCTTCAGATGTTCGGTGTACTGTGCTTTTTCATCTTACGGAGTTCCCCTTTTTATTCTTTTGTGACTTTATTATTTAGGTCTGTGCTCTCCTTGATTTCACTCCATGAGTGGTGGTGTAATTTACACCTTCTTCTAGTCCGCTCTGGAGGAACGCAAAAACAGTAGTCCTCATGTAAGTGCTTACTTGAAGTCTTGGTATCTAACGTGCCTTAAAACATCACCTCTGTGTTTTACCCTTGTATTGTGCTGAAGGTGTATGTAAAAGGATTTTTAGTTGCTTTACTTGCTACTCACCACTTTCTCCAGACCTGAAGCGTGCAAAGTGAATGGAATTCTATAGCAACATTCCTGTTACACTGTGTATCTGCTCATCAGCCTTCAGTACTATAGGGGAATGAAACTGTAAAATGCTCCAAACATACAACTATTTTAACTGAATAATATTTCATAGATACACTTCTGTCAGCATGAAGTTTTGTAAAACTGTTTCTTAGACTAATGAAATTTTGGATCTAAGCTACTTCCCAGTGTGCTTTTTGATCACGCTCTTGTCTTCGGTTATATGCAGAGGGAGGAATGAGAGTCAGCAGTGGCACACCATGTAGCTTGTTAAATCATATTTGTATTGAATTTTGTTAAGATCTTTATTCCATCTTTGATATTGTTTAATTCCAGATTCTCAGGACTTTTAGGTACTATCTATATTTTCTTTTTGTACGTTGTATGCCCTCTAGCATTATTCGTTTTCTGTATGTTCCCAGTGCATACTTGATCCCTTGCTTGAAAGCACGTTGTCCACAGAGATGTACCCCCTAAACTGCCTGAAGGTATTGTGGAAAGAAGCTGTTTGGTTTATTTAGTACATGTTTAAACACAGAACAAGGAACTTATATCTTTTTGATTTATAATAGGCAATAATCAGAGCAAGTGTAATGGCAAAGGTTACAATGTTAGGTCCATTGTTGTGGGGGAGCTAATGATATTTAAAAAGGCTAAGTAGTTCGTAGGTTATCTGATGATGCCATCAGAAGCTCAACTGTAACATAAAATATCAACAGTTTGGTTTGTGAATATTTCTAGTGGTTGAGCATGAGGCTGAAATGCATCCAGACAAATACACTGATGTTGCCTAGTAGCCTGCAACCATATAGTTTTGTATCCCTAAAAATTACTTATGCAGAAAATAAAGTTTGCTTCCTCCATCTGATTTTTATTATATTGAGAAATTCTGATTTTTTTAGAACAAAATTTTAAATTTTAATTTCAGTTTCAAAACAAAACTGACTTGACAGACGCATGAAAGAATTTCATTCCACAATTAATCAGGTCAGTGTTTAACTATAACATCAAGAATTTAGCTTGCAGTACATTTGTTTAGAGGTAGATTTTCATAGTTAATGAACAGTTAAATACTGTTTTCTCTTTAAGGTAACTGCTGAAACTTCTTGCAATTTATTAAGGATGTGGTGAATAGCATCCTCTCCCTTTTTAAAACTAAATTTTATGTGTCATTTAAGAGCTGACTTTGCTATCTTTTTCTTTCAGATGCAGATTGTTCATTTTGTTTTCAACTGCTTCCAGTAACTTGAACAAAAACATTTAGTAAGCAGAATTATACAAACATTTTCTTGCCAGTGTGTATTTTTAGTCAGTTTTTTTTTTAACACAAGAAATTGTATGTAACAAAAGGCACTGCTTGTGGTAAGCATTACGCTACTGCTCTCACACTGCCTGCTTTAAAAATAAATAAATAAGAAGGTGCTCAGGTCCTCCTGGCTAAGATGAGACATTTAATGTTAGCTGCCACTACATTTGGTATGGCTGGGCAGGAGAAGAGAAACTGGAAGGGAGACTCCTGAGCTGGAGTCAGTTGGGGGAAGGAGTGGATGGGGGGAAGTTGTGAGGAAGCATTGGAGGAAGAGAATGGCTCTGGAGATAGGAAACGGGAACAGGTCCCTTCAAGTAAACTTTCTTTTCAGTCTCCAGATGGTTTATTGGCTGTATTTTCTTGTGCTGTGGCTTTTTCCTTTCCCTGGTCCATCAGAACTCCTCTTCTTCATTCATCCTCTTTCTTGAAATGGCTCCTGCATGTCCTTTCTCTCTTGTTCATCCCCAATCTAAATAGGTGGAAAGGAATGTAGAATTGAGTTCTGCTGGGGAGGTGTGTGGGGGGAGGAATGGGGGAGTGGTGAGAACAGACTTTGTCTAAGGGAGGAAACTGCACCTGTGTGAGGACTGACTGAATTCTTTTGTAGGGAAAACTTTTTTCAATAGATGGAGTGAAAGGAGGACACCATAGCTGAGGATGGGAAGGAGTGAAAGGAGCAAGGAAATGAAACTAGCAGCAAAAAGAAAAGCTGATTTTCTTCAAAAAAAGCTAAACAATGGAAGTCTTTGCATTTTAGCATTAAGCTTAATTGTATGTATATACATTTGAGGCAAGATATGCAATTGCTGCCAGAATGAAGTGCCAGCTTGACAGAGATCAGGAGGGGAAGTGATCTACAAGAGTTCTGCTGAGACATCTATGGTACTTAAAAAATTGAATAAATAGCATAGAAGTTCTAGGTTCTTTTTTAAATCATTATACATTTTGATGAAAGCTTCACTGTTTCCTCCTTTATACAGAATTGTTTCCCCATAATGGTCTTTGTGTCTTTTTCCAAAATGAAAATCTAACTTTCTTTACTTGATACTTCAGTGTGTTCTCCTTCAAGTGGCTTTCAGACATTATTTGGTGTTCAAGAGAAATTGCAATTATGTTGATGTCCTAGATTGCCACTCTTCTCACTGGAACCCTTCTTTCCTTTCATAGTTCCATGATTTTTTTTCCTTCTTACTGATATTCTTTGGTTTTTACTGCTGGTTTTAAGAAGTCTCTATATTGCTTCATTATTCATGGCTTGGCTGTTTCTTTCTGGTGTTACTGTATATGCCACTCTCAGTTCAAGTCTCTACATTAACTTGTGACTCTTTACTTCCTTGGGTTTAGTATTGTTGCAAGGCAGAACGTTCCTTCTAATCTTTGAGGATGCAGATATACACTATTTAGTATGGCAGTCTGCTAGATGTTGATGTTGAAGGGATATAGGCCACTTTTATAAATCTTGTAAAAGTCAGACTGGCAATTCCAGCTTTTATTCAGGTTATTTGAATAATTCTGTTTTTAGATGGTGTTAGTCATTTCAAATGTTAAATAAGAATTTTTAACTTACAAGCTATAAAAGTAAAATTGTATGTGAAACTCCCTTGGATAACTAGGACTATCATCTAGGAGAACAAATTCATTTTGTTATATTCTCAAATTACAAACTGTGTTCAGTTTGCTGAACTGTGTGCTCCTCCCAATTAAAGAACATTTGTCTTTTCTGAATAAGGAAAAAAACAATGAAAGGTGTTCTCCCAAGCTTCCAAAAAAGGCAGACATAAGCCAACAAAATGTCCTAAAAAGCACTCCAAAAGTAGTAGAAATGTAGACATTTACAAATGCAACTTTTATCTGTCTGTTTCTTCAAACCATAAAGGAGAGATTTACAGGGAAGGATAAAGATGAGGAATTACTGTGGGGAAATCCAGAAGATAAGAGTTTTACAAATCAAATGAAAAGGCAGTCGTTACAGCTGCCTTTTCTTCTTTCTGCAGTCCATTCTCAAACCATTCTCCCCCCCACTCCCGCCTCCCCGATCTTGTGATAGGAGGACAGTAGCTACATCTATATTTAAGATAGAATATAAAAGAACTGCAGTGGAAATCTATTGTCACATAATTTAGTTTACTTGTACTTGTGCAGGTAAAAATATTTTGAACTTTCAAATTAGTGTGAATATAAATTCTATATAAAAATTCTCACCTACTAAAGGAAGAATTGTACAGAATTTTCAGTCAACCTAATCTGGTACTCTAGGGAAAGTAATATTCTCCCCTAAATTCCTTTTCTATTTCCATTTACTTCTGTAGCCTGGTCCTTAATGGATATCCAGAGGTTAGTGTACTTTCACTTAGAAGTTTTAAGTTATCAAGGAATTGTTTCATAACTGGGACTGGCTAATGCATCACTTTCGTATTGCAAAAACATGCTGAGAAAGGAACAACTTTAAAATAAAATGTGGTCAAATTATAGTGTTTATCTTTTTACTACATACAAGGCATATAAGAGAGCAGCAACCCTGAACTCATTCTTGGGGCATTTGCCAGTGGTTTTGCAGAGAACGGATATGTCTCAAGGTGTTGGTAACTTTTGATTTCTAGCCTCTCAAAGAGGCTGGTAACCTGTATATATTATAAAGATGTTGCCCATCTGTAAAAGCATGTGGAAACAAAGACTAACTGTTTACATTAGGAGTTACAGGCAAAGGAGAAAAACAAGACAGTACCCTAAAGGAGTACAGGCAACAGCAAGACTAAAGCTCCTAATGGACTGGAGTTATCATTTGAATAGGGAGCAGGAAATGAGATAGAAATCCAAGAGAGCAGGGGGAAAGGAGAACCAGACTATCTGCCGGGGCACAGGAGGATCAGTCACCTGGGAAGCCTGTGCAGAGACAGAGGGAAGGGCAGGTGCTTACCAAAGACGAACAGAAAAGGGGGGGAGTAAACAGAGCAACATCAGTGACATCACAAGTAGCAAATTATATGAATAAAACTTCTGTAAAAAACTGAGTAGTGAGTCATGGTGATTTATTGATCTGGTTGTAGTGGTGGTAAACTTTTAAGCAAACCTGTATACATTCTCCTCCTGGAGAGAGAGAGAGAAAGATGTTTAGCTTCCATGAGGTGCATGTCAGTATAGCTATGCCTTATCTTCCAAAGTTTGAGGAATTTGTGAAGCCTAAATATTGTACTAAATCCAATCCATGTATATAGACAGAAGAATGATCGATTGTTTTTGCCCTAGTGAAAAAAATACGCCAGATTGAGATGGAGGGAAAGTGCTATGGTGTACATGTTTTTACTTTCTTCATTTAAGAAGTAGTAGTTCAATAGCCTACAGATGGGCAGACATGAGCTGAGGCATGGTAATTTCTTGAGGTGAAAGAAAACTGAATATTTCCCAGTATGCCATTACCTATAAGCAGGACCCAATCTATTTCATGGCATTTGCTGCTGAATTTACTCCTTGCCATACAATTATGCTCCAGCTTTCATTTCATAAAAATGTTTCTAGCTTTTAGGATTGTATAGACAACTTAGAGCAAAGCAATGGCGACGTCTGCAAATAAAGACCTTTCAGAGCTTGTAGCCAGGGAACGAGTACAGCAGAAGTGTATGCTGGCCAGCCAGGTGGCCTTGAAAGAACAGCGCAGCAGCAGAGGCCTCCACAGCTGGGAAGATTAGCTTTTCAAGCCAGCTACAAGCTTTTCCACCTTGTTCTAAGGCAGGCTAGTTAAAGAGCTTAATGGGAACAGGCCTACGGCATGGAGCAGCAACATGGGGAGAGCATGATGTAAAACTTCATCCTAAGTAAATGTCTACTGTTATGAAAAATTCCGATTATTTTCAACTGAGTTAGAGTTGTGCTTGTGTGGAAGTGGGAACTCAGGGTATTTCATAGAGAGAGGATAAATGAATATTGCCACAAATAGTTGCTGCAGAATGGGGGAGACTAACGTATAGTACTGGCCCCATTGAGGCATAAAGTACATGAACACCACTGGTGTTACCTGCAGTTTTATAACCATGATTTCCAAAAGCCTTCAACTAACATTTGAGTTTTCTAGCAGGATGGAGGAATGGGGCAAATGTTCCCAGCTTCCCTCTTATATAGTGGGGGGGCAAGGGGGGAAGTACATGGGTGATCAGATCATGCTGCATCTTTCCCAAAACTAAGACACTAAAATATATACACATTTACTTTGAAAATCTCTAGATAAATTTCTTGTCAGTCCAAAAATTAAATATATTTGGGAGAAAGTAGCACAGCACTTCAAAATGCAGCATATACAGCACTGCTAGATATTTGGTGTTTTTTTCCTTAAAGCCCAAACTGCTACAGTCAACTGATTACATGAGAATCTCAGCTTTCATTTTTAAGAGTTCATTTCTAGTCTTCATGGTTGCAAAGAAAATCTTAAAAACATGAAGCAATTTTCTTAAAGGTTCAGAAACCAGAGCCAAAAATATTCCCCAAAGATCTTTTTTAAAAAAATCTCATGATGTTGGTGTTTCTGCCTGATGATTTTTAGAAGCTTGGGTTTGGCAGTACTGAGCATGTTAGTCTGAAAATATTTTTTAAATCTCTGAAATGTAATTTAGATGAGGAAAATGATCAGACTGAGTTACAGGAGATGCTGCTGCTGATTAAACTAAATTAGTATTTTGTTTATCATTTCTTTTGCTAATTTATAAACTAGCAAGAAAGACAAAAGCTCTTGCCTGGTTTAGTTTTTCTGTGGGCTGATTATCCTGCATCTCCTGTTCTTCTCTAATGATGCCTCCTGAGTCTGACTATATAGCAACAAAGGAAAAGCACATGATCATGCTCCAAAGACAATTTGTTTGTTACTACCCAAAGTGAATATACATAGTTTTTTAGATTACATGATCTGGAAGAGATGTGCTGCTGAAATAGAAGACAAATTCCAAAACAAAGGGGAAAGCCTTTCTAGCTGAGGTCCGATTCAGTAGGATGTATCTTATAGCAACGGTGTTGAGAATGTTTTGTGTTGTGTATAGAGATCATTCATCTATTAATACTGTGCAAGGAACTATTTTTTCTTCAACTGCAATATATTCCAGGATCTAAATTTCCTATTCGGGGAGGGGGGGGGACGACAAGGAGAGAGAGAGAGAGAGAGAGAGAGAGAGAGAGAGAGACCTACTACACTGGAATTTCCTCAGCAACTTCCAATAACCCACTCTACGTCAGATTCAGCAGGACAGCAAAACTTACCTGACTCCAGCATTTAACGAAGTATCTCTTTTGACTGCTAAATTGGGTACTTCAAGCCCTGATAAACTTTGTTGTTCCATTGAACTTCCATTATAATTTTTGTAGCAGTTTAACCATATAATCTATTGGTCATTTGTAATTACATATCAGCAAAGAGAAATGGGTATTATCAGGGGAAGCTAAATTCAGTCTCATTTATGTTGAAGTTATGCTAAATATTTTTCACATTCTGCCTTTTAAGATATTCTGTACTTTTTTAATTGAGAACTTAAACCTATGAACACGACATGCCAATTTTCCCAAATGTGCAAAAATTTTCCTCTTGGAATTTTAAAACATGTTCTAATTCTTTTATTTCTAAAATTATTTTTTACATTTCATGATATCAGTATTTGTATATAATGTAATCTCAGTTATGACATAATAGTCAATTGTGGTGTTTGTAGCTTCGTTGGTCCCAGGATATTAGACTAGGTGGATGAAGTAATATCGTTCATTGGACCAACTTCATTTGGTGAGAGAAGATTTCAAGCTACAGAAATGTTTTTCTGCAGACCTGAAGAGCTGTGTCGCTCAAAAGCTTCTCTTTCACCACCAGCAGTTGGTCCAGCAGTTGGAATAAGAAAGTTATTTCTTAATCCATCTTGTCTTTATAATAGTATACTTTTTAAAAAGTATACTAAAAATTCTAAAGAGAGCTGTTACTTTGTGCTGCCCTTGATATCTATTTAAAATCTAGAACAGAATATTTCAAAACATTCTGTTCTGTCAATAGATGTCACAGCTCTGTTCAAGTTCTTTCTTGTGGTTGCTCACCAGCTTGCTGTGATAAAATCCAGCCACTGGGTTCCATGTGTTTTAAATTTCTGGAGTATGAATGAAGTCTGCTCACAGTCCTGATTATGGGGTCCCTAGTCACCCACTAGGTTCAGGCTGTAACCCCCCCGTCTAGTCCTTGTCCTGAGAGTTTAGACCATGCCATCATCACCTGCCTACCCCCTGGCACCAGTGCTGACTCCTCAGACTCACTGTAGCTTAAACATCACCTTTCAGCAGAGTGCCACTGATGGTGTGAGCCTTCTAGATAACCGTTTAATGCCTTCTGAGAGCATGTGGTGGGTGTAAATATTTAACACCACAGCTTGTAAAGGATTTGAACATTATTGCTCTTTACTTAATCACACAAGAAATGCACAGATAGCACAGATGACAAAAAACAACATACTGGACAGTGCCCCTCACTCTAGCTCACCCTTCCCTTGGGAGTCCTTAGGGACCATCAGTGTTCGAGTAGACAGGGGGAACCATGAGGCTCTTGTGGCAGCTTCCCTTATCTTATGCTGGTAAAAATGACTGAAGACACCAAATAGATCAGGTCTTGCCCTTTTTATAACCATCCAGTCCCTCTGTCCAGTGATTACTGGATCAGCCACAACAGGTGATCACAGACCTGTCAGATGGCACTAGGCAACCCCTAGTTGACCTCTCTTGACAAACCAATTTTCCTGGTCGGGAGCAGTCTATTGTTTAGAAGGCCATTCCTGAGTTAACAAACCATCTTTGTCACCTCAGCATTACTATGCCTTGAAATTTCAGTCTAGCATGGAGGCATTCAGACCTCAGAGAAGCCACTTTCAAATTGAAGTATGCAGTCTGATAAAGCTAGATATAGAATTCATGATTTCCCACAGACTTCATAAACTATATATATAGGCATATTCCCAAAATTCTTGCACATACCATGTTATGACATGTCATGTACTACTACTACGCATAACATCTAAAAAATAAGACAGCATTAAAAATAGATCTTAAAATTTCAATATTTTTCCAAAATGAAATTTTCCAACTTTTTTCAAAATTTCCATTTAATATATAATTTTACAATGTGTGTTTCATTCCAATTTGGAATGAAAGTAGATGTCAACATTTCTTGTAAAATAGAAATTCTGAGTTTAACCAGCTTTAGGCTTAAGTTAGACACTGAAAAATTGAGGCCACGAAATCACTTTCAGTAACTTTATGAAAGGTGTGTTTAAATCCCCTCATCTATTTGATTATCTCAGCTATAGTTTTTGTGAATGATTGTCCTTTGGTAGCTGGGCAGAAATTAAGTCACCTTTTTTTTGACCACCATGACCGATTATATGGTAATGACTTTCATTCATTGCCTTATCTGAACGGGAGTCAACAAGTGACTTAAAACTGAAAAGTTCTCTATCCAATGGTCAATCACTTAAGATAGAATTAAAAACAAATTACTGTAGATTTGGCTGTGTCAATCATTGAGTTGGGGAGACTGGTAATCCTGTATTGGTTATTAGCAACATCCATATTGAGACTTTATGAGTCTGAGTTTAATTTCTCTAGTTTGTTGGTTCTGTGATGGATAGCTTTTTACTGCAGATTTCTCAGTTCATTTGCAAAATGTCAAAAGTGAACAGTTATTCAGGACTTATTTTGTATGTCTGCCATTTAATTGTCAAGGTATTTTTTCTGGCTCTCAATTTATCTTTAGTCTATCCAACTTTTGCTCTAATAAATGTCTAAGAAGAAAGTACGATTTCTTAAATGGCCATTGTGTAGGCTGACAAGCCCAGATATATTCTACTGTAAATTGTTTTAATTGCTAATTTGCCATTAACAATATTTTTGTAGTACAATCTATTTTCTTACATTAGAAGTAAAAATAAGTGTCAAATGTACAAGATAAGTAAATACATCTGTCAAGCCACTATACATACGTGGTAGATAAATAAATAGTTTTGTTAACCTAAATAAATTATTTTTTCATTTAAGTAAAATCCTGATATTGAAAATTTGTCTTCCAAAATATTTAGTAGCAGGATCCTTGTAAATTGCCCTTAAAAACCTGCCCATTTAAAGGGATACCAGGACGTGTACATCAGTAAACCAAGATGAAAGTTGTAGTTCCAGTTCAGGCCTATCACTCTTGGGAGTATCTCTTTAAATTATTCTGTGTGCAAAGATCATATTGGAAGTTATTACAGTAATTAAAGCAATCTAATCTGCTGGACTCAGATGTTTTCTTATGTATGCATGTGTGAACTCTTGGCTGTATGTGATGTCTTTCTCAGAAAATTCTAATAAATAACTTTTTTCAAAAATGGCATTAATTTAGTTCTAGCATTTAGACGTAGTCCTCTTTACAGTAAGTAGATGCATAATTTACTCAAAGTAGGACTGCAGCCTTTAAGAAATGCCTGAAGTTAACGAGTAATGTAGTGTTGCTGTATTATGAAATCATGGTTGTCTCATGAGTTTTAATTTTTCCACAATTTTTCAACATAGGTTCTTCAAACCTTTATCCACCTTGATCCCATTTATGGTGCACATACATCTCATACACCTGAAATTGGAATCTTTTGATCAGCAGTGTCTGTTGGGGCTAAGGGCTTGATAGGGCATGGCAGCCCTGATTGCCTCTTAGTTTCCTCTTACCTCCTATAACAGTGAGACATATTGGTGGTGTTTGCCAGCTACTGTATTGTATCCAATATATCCATTACCATTACCAATACAGGGTACTATTGCCATTTGGCCCAGAGAGTTTTCACAAAACATTAGGCAGTAGTGGTAGCCATTCTAAGATGGCAAGGAATCCATATACACCTGTACTTGGAAGTCCCTGCAAGAAGTGTCCAGTGGAATATTCCTTGTCCTCAATTAATTCTGTTCTTTAGGACAGAGTAAATTCCTAGTCATCTCTAACTCCTACTCATTTGATAAAATTAGTTCATGGTATTGGTTCACAGACTTCCTACATTTGTCCACACAACTCATCTCTCTCTAATCTGACAGACATACTTTCTCAGAACCAGGGACAAATTCTTCATTCAAACCTATTATTTTTACATCTGATGTCCTGGAAGTTGGTTGGCTAAGATCTACAAACAGGGATTGTGCAACAGAAGTTTGAGAAGTCTTTATACAGAACAGGAAACCCTCTATAAAATCAGATTACAAATCAAAGTGGAATCCCAACTCAGGCTATCAGGCCTAACCATTATTTTCATCGGGATCCACATGCTACCCTCTAGTACAAGTTTATACAAGTATTGTTTCATCCCAGTTTCAAAATTTCTACAAGGAGTGGGCTGTACCTGTTCACTGGTTCATGACCATCCTACTTCCTTGAACTTTAATGTGGTCCTTCGAGCTCTTATCCAAAAACCCTCTCCATCATCTGTCTCACAGGACCGCCTGCCTGTGGCAGTCATCTTAACCAAGAGAGTTACTGAGATTCAAGCACTAATACCACATTCTCCCTCAATATGGTCTTCCACTATGAGGTTGTGCTGAGATCCCATCCTCCATTTTATACCAAAGTGATGTCCAATTTTAATTTAAATCAACCATCAAGTTTCCTTTTTTCTTTCCCAAACCCTACTTAGATCCAGTGGAAATTAAGCTCCATACCTTATCTCCAGAGCCCTTCTTTATTATTTATGCAGAACAAAGCCACTCAGAAATTCACCCCATTGATATGTCACATTAATGAAAATAAAGGTCAGGCCGTCTCTTCCAAGAGATTATCCAAGTGCATTACAGTTTGTTACCAACTAGCAAATGGGCCCATTCTACTAGAGTCCAGGCAACCTCTTCAACATGCCTAAAAATATTGCTGCATTAGAGATCCGCAGGGCAGCCATTTGGAACTCAGCCCATACCTTTACCAAACATTACATCCTGAATTTTGTAGCTAGATCAGCTGCCAAATTTGGGAGAGTAGTTCTTATTTAGCTAGCTGAACTTCTCAGACTCTCTTCTTATTAATCTGGGAACTACTAGCTAGCCATCATAAATGGATCCACCTAGACAAAGACTTGAAGAAGAATGAATGGTTACTTGCCTTTTAGTTTTTGTAGTTTTGATCCCATGACTGGTTCCTTTAGAATTCATCTCTGCTGGGATTCTGGAATAGTCAGGGAACCCAGGGATTCTGGGGCTGCTCTGTTCTAATTGCTGTTGGGGGAGAGTGAGGGGACGCTACTGAGGGGGGGAGGGCGGGGAAATCCATTCTTGTGTGGTATCTGCACAGACAAAACATCTCGGGGGGGGGGGAATCCCAGAAAATATTATAAACGAACCATTTTTATGACCTCTTTTGAATACTATCTCAATTCTATTTTAGTATAAAAGAATAGAACAATTTTTTCTTTCACATTATGAATCAAATGGTTTTTTTTAAAAGCCACTTAAAATGTCTTTCAGAGACTACAATTAATAGCCACCTTTTTCAGGTTTGTATGTAACCAGCAGAACAGCATCCTTTTTCCTCCTAAGGCCCTGATCCTGCACAGTCAGACAAACCCCTGTGTCCACACAGAGCTCTACAGATTTCATTGGCTTCCACACAGTTACAGGGCCTTATTCAGCACTCCCAATTTAGACAAAACTTCTACGGATTTTAATGGCTTCAGTTGGAATTTTGTCTGAATAAGGAATGCAAGATAGGAATAACATTTCTCTGGTGGGCTTAACTCTTTGCTAAACTAATATCTGCTGTCAGACTTAAGCAGGGCAGTCCATATTATAAATTATCAAGAAAACAGGATGTGCGCGTGTTTTATGTTTTTCTCTGCCACCCGTTATGCTGTTTGGCTATCACAGTGATCATTATAAATTGTTATTTTTCTTCCTTTCTCCATGTTATCTTTATTTGCTTGAGTTTAAAGGGATACTATCAAAATGACTTTTTCAGATTGATTAATTTTGTCATTCAATTTTCTATTTGTGTATCCTTTGAAGAACATGTTCTGATGTTTTAAAAGGTGTTTTTTATTATTATTATTATTATTATTATTATTTTATTAAGAAGAGGGTAGGGTTGTGCTTCCCTGTTAATGAGGACTCACTTGGTTAGCTCTGAGAGAATAACCATTAAACATGCCTAAGCCACACTGTTCTCCTGCTCTTTTTTTTCTTCCCTGTTCACACAAATGCATGTTATCTATAGCCTGTTCAGATTCAAAGTTCTGCTGCTGTTACTGATGATCTCATTCTCTGCATTGTCAACAAAACAATTAAATTAACAGTACATAATGTACTAGCAAATGTACAGGGTAAAAAAAAAAAGGAGGAAAAACATTAGAAGGTAAATAGTTCCTTTGTTACAATAATCTTAGGGGTTACTTGTAACACAGCTGGGTACAAAATATTTATATAGAAAATTGTTTTCTTCCCCAAGTTGTATCCCTTTATTAGAGAAAGAGATCTATTTTCTCCATTGATAGAGGGTATTTATAAGTTCAATTAAAAATTGTCATTACTTGGATAAATAACTCCTTTGTACTCCATTGAGACACTAGTTCCATATAGATGGCCTTGCACTTTAATAAGGGAGGCCATCTGCCTTAGAATAATTAAGCATGCCACAGATGGTAAACTGTAAAGCAGTAATAGGCCATTCAAACTACCATCATATAATATTTCATCACTTTGTAATCAGCCATCAAGATTATACAGACAAATGCTGTTCAGACTCTTTAGAGTCTGTACGCTCAATACTGCAAACACTTAGGCTACTGGGTAATTTGGTTCATGTAAGTAGACCAACTGAATTTAAATTATTCATGCATAACTTTTTGCAGGATTGGAAACTACATGGTATACCTTTTGAGGGCATGCCATATATACTATTGCAAGTTAAAGTATTTTGTATATAATTGTATTAAAAAGAGCTTGGCACAAGAGATTATATGTATTTAGTTCACTTTGCATATGGACCCAAGTAAAGACTAGACAAATGATAGAATATGTATTTTCAGTAGAGAGTGAAATAAGTATTCTAGGAAGTCTTCCTCCTTCCCCCCGGCCCCCCCCACGATTTTATCAGCAACAACTGATTTGCATCAGCATTGTTTTTCTAAGATTCCTTGTCTAATCCTATTCTTATTTTAAGTAAATATTGTGTGCAGTCATTTTGGAAGGTGTAAGATGTAGCTATTATTAGGCTTGGTGTTTTTTTCAATCACTAAGAACAGGCTACTACATAACTTTTTTCACATGCACTGAATCCTAGGTTTGTTGTAACATCATTACTTATTTAAAAATGCAAATAGGAAATTAGTACTGATCATTTGTGCAGTTTTGGTGCATTCTGAATTTAGAAATTTCTAGTAAAGCAAAATGGAAATAAACTTGACATGCTTTAGATTGTTAAACCTCATTGATACATCTTTCTGTTCTGGTATAATATGAAATTAAGCCAGTCAGCTATACTTACTTCTGCTAGAATAACATTTCCTAAATACCTTTTAGATAGAACTAGAGTAATCCTCCTCAGCCATTACTTTATATTACCATTCTAAAACATATTAGTCATTTTAAAACTATTTAATTTATGTGACAGGGTTTCTGAGTCAGGAGTTGACTCAGTATCCTGTCACTCAAATCTCCACCAATATGGGTTGATTGGGACCTAAATAGAGGATCAGTTAACACGTGGGAGCTTGTTACAACTGAAGAGCTAACTAGAGGAAGAAGCAACCCCAGCAACTGGGAGTAGATAAGTGTGTGGGGGGAGAGGGGGAGGGGAGGTGCGGGTGCGGGGAAGAGTCTGAAGGAAGGCAGAGCTAAGCACTAAAGCATATGAATGTTAGGAAATGCCAAAATAAGATTGTCCTTACAACCATCATTCTGCCTGTTTCATACAAACACATTGTGATACCCTTCTGGGGTAATAGTTCAATAAACGATTGGCCCCTCCCTGAAGTCCTCAGTCCCATCTCTGGACCTGTTTAAGCACTTACCCTCTTCTCGGGCTCCAAATGAAATTTATTGCCTCCTTGGCCACTCTGTCTGTGGCTGTGGAGGGACCTGGGCCCGGCCACTATACTAAGACCCAACCCAAGGAACCTACAAGCAGCCACCTGATGCTTCTTTCACTACCATCTATTGCTGCATTCCTGGGCTGCTTCCCACTCTGTCCTACAAGCTTTAGTCTGTTCCCTGTTTAAGCAGGGTCTCTTTCAGGCCTCCTTGCCTAGAGAGTCTGACAGTCTTTGCCCTGTTCTCTGAGTTCTTTCTCACAGGCCTCTTTGCCTGGAGAGCTTCATTGTCCTATTCCTGGTTAGGCAGGGTTTCTCCCCCAGCTCTGTACCAGTGGAGTCTCCCAATCAGCAATTGCCCTGCAGCTCTTTTTTATGAGCTTACTAGGCTCTGATTGGCTGTCTCTCCTGCAGACTCTTGAGGCTGCTTTGAGGAGCCTGGTCTACTGCCTTTTTTCTAGGGTGGGGTGTACTAGAACAAGGATCTCAAAGGGCCTGGTACACCATGTCACATACACCCTGTCACATACATTTCTTTTCCTTCAGCTCCCTGCCTTGTTCTCTATGTACCTTCCAACTTTTAGAGCAAGTGACATAAGGATCCTATGAAGAGCCTCATTCTCTACTCAGTCCTGATTCATTCCTTGTGTACTGTGCACCCTGTGCACTTAATTAGGCAGAGGTCTTGTGGAAAAAATGGTATGAGATCATGCAACTAAAGAATGTTTCATAATGCATACACACATGGGGCAGAATTACATTTTCACAGGCAATCTTTATTCTGGCATTTGTTAATTTTAATTTACAGGGATTTTGCTGTGTAATACAGAAGACCTTTTTAAAGGAAAAAATAAAACAAATAATTTTATATGTAAATTAAACTACAGGACATTAGGTGCCAGCAGGAGAGGACTGTCATCCTGGGGGAGAACGGGCTGTTGTGGCCATGTGCTGGCTCTTAGGGTTGTTTGTGGGGATATCAGCCTAGCTATATCTCTCCTCCCACTCCCCAGGAATGGGGGGCATGGGTCAGTAGGTCATGTGCTTGGTCCATGGAGAGGGTTTTTTGTAGGGTGCTCAGTCTGGCTGTCTCTTCCTCTACCCTTTGTCCTTCCATGTCTGTGTGCTCCTGTTTGTGCTCCTGGGATTTCTCAGTGCAGTGTATGCTGCTGCATTGATGGTGGTATGAGTCCTACTTTACATTAAAATATTCATGTTCAGTTCTTATTTTGGCAAGCTGCTGAAATTTTTGCTGACAGCACAAGCAATAGAACAGAAATAATTATTTTCAAAAAGTATATATTTCAGCCAAATCTTTGTGGCATTTCATGAGATTAAAAAAAAGAAAGATACTTCTTTAGCCCCAAGGTTTTCTCCTTGCCCAATTTCAAAGGTCTGCTATAAACAGAGACTGAACAAATGCTAGGTAATCTAATTACAGAGATCACTACCAGCTCCCCTTACAATTTAGATGAATGATTTTTGTGTGGAAATTTTCTTTTTCTTTTAACATTTTTGTGTTCTTGAAATTAATAAACACTCCAGTTTATTTTTCTTCACTTAATACAAAAGAATTCATAATTTCCAACATACCATGGAAATTTTACTTTCAGTAAAAATAGTTGGATGCTATTTTCTAAAGCAGGTGAAATAAAACATTTTTAACAGGTTAAGAAAAGTTATTTCCCAGTGCCATTTTTTCACAGAGAAAAAATTATATACAAAGTAAAGTCAAATTAAAATAAGAATAATATGCAAGGGCGAATCCTGGTGACTGGAAATTCAGAACTGTAGTGATATAATGGGACATGTGAATGACTATACACTTGGGAGGCCTATTGTGAAAGCAGACTAGACGAGCAATTCCTTATCTTAAAGAGAATTTACAATGGTATTCTTGGAAAACAGAAGGTTATATAACATTTGTATTTTGTATGCAACGCTGAAAAAGACAATGCTCCAGATTCTCCATATACCTCAGTTCAGATCTGTAACTTTGGGTAGCACCAAACAAGGAAGAATCATAATGTGGAAGCTGTGGTAATGTCTTGATTTGGATTTTTATGGTAATAAACTGAGACCAGTGTGTCCTCATGGACAATGGAGAAATCATGCATTAAGCACTTGATCTAGAGCCCACTGAAGTCAATGGACAGACTCTCGTTTACTTCAGTGGGCTCTGGATCAGAACCTAAACCTTCCTGACTCAAGAAGGTACAAAAGCACTTGCCTAACTTTAAAAACCTGAGTAGTGTCATTGAAGTCAATGGGGCTACTCACATATCTAGGTGTGTGCTTAAGTACCTTGTGTATCAGGGCCTGAGTACCTATTCCAGAGATGCAGTGAGCATCCTTCTTTCCCAATGATGCCCATGGGATTTGATGGTTCTGAGCAGCTCCAGGATTGGGCCTATTAACTGGAGGAGGTTAAATCTATTTTGGCCAGCTTCATAGCAGAAAATATGAAAATGTAAGTGCTCAGGCACAGTCATTTTGTATGTTAAACCAAACTTTCTTGTAGACATTTTGCTTAATGGTAATACCCAAATCAAACTCCCATTTCTTTTAGTCTTTATATGCAGATTATTTCTTGTTGGAAATGTTTTTCTAGATTGAGGCAATATGAGATGCATGCCATTTTCTTTATTACAGCTTTACATTTTCTGTAGTTGTTTTAAGATTAGATTTAGAAGAACTATCTTATAAAACTCTCAACTCTCAGAAAATAATTTTTAAACACTCCGGACAGTTTACAAGCAGAAAAAAAGCTATGTATGAGAAACGGGTCCCAGCATTTGTTTTGTCACCAATAATTTGATTGATAAGCACTATGGGAAGATCCTTGCAACTGTTGCTGCACTTGCATACGTTCACATTTTTATACTTGGCTCCTAAGTGGCAAACACAGATGGCTGCAGACTGTGGCTTTTGTATGTTTCTGAATAAACTAAAACATGTTTACACAGTAATTTAAATTTCATTATCTAAACATCAAATGTTAACTATTCTGAAAAACTTTCAATTATATCTGTTAGCTCTGTAGTCTGATATTTTTATTTGCAAAATAGAAATAGAGATTGGCATCCATGTTAATCTGAAGGTTTCATGACCATTATATTTCAAAACAATATTTATAGGAGCATACATGTTTAAGCAAAAGCCTTCAAGTACATCACAATGCTCTTATTTTAGGTCATTTTGAAAAATCTGTGTACAGGTTAATTTACGATTTTATCAATTTAATGTCATCTTATGGTATTGTGACCTTTTAAACAGAGCCTGATCATGGCTCCCACTAAAATTAATCAGACTGGAACAGATTAAATCTGATGAAGATGTGCTGATAATTTTGTGGTATTTCTTTAAATAGATTTTGTAAACACTGGTTTCAATCTGAACTTTCTCCTTATTTGTACTATTGTCTATAGAGTGTTGTAAAAATCTGTGTGTGCCTAGTATTTGCAGAGAAATAAGAGGACAAGTCTTGCCTGTGCTGAGTCTAATTAGCCATTGAACTGGTCTGTTACAAAAGAAAATAAGCAGTGATTCTGGTCCCCATATTAACACAGCCTGCTGCCTGAGAAATACTTTCAGTTTAATACAGAAGTCAGTTGTGTAGTCTTTCAATGTTAATGCAGTATTTTAATCTGGCATTATAAGTTTTCCAAGTACACAGTGTATGACAGACTTTGTTTAGATGTGTAAAAATTAATAAAATTATAGGCTGACTTGCATGTAACATTTTGTATGAAAGAAGCACTAAATTTGTTCAGTAGAAAAAGAAGCTGTGAATTGATGAATCAGGGAAGCAAGAAGTTAAAAACAAATAGTTGGATATAGAAGATTTTAAGTGTGGCACGTCCAAGTTTCCTGAGTAAAAATTAGAGTTGTGGGGAAACGTTTGCATATAAAGCAAAATGGACAAAATTTGCCTTGTTGTTGTATTATCAAAAGTCTGAAAATGTTGTGTGAACAGGTTTAATTTTAATGAAAAAAACATTAACTGTTTTGAAGTATGTTGTGCTCATTTGTGTGTTCTCTCTGCTGCATTTTCTTCCTCCTCCAGGCAGGTTGTCCTGTTCTGCTTTGGTTGGGGTTGTCTCTGTGAGATCTATGCCTTATTTGTCTCATGACTGAACTAGTGATCACAAAGTGGTCTTTTAGGCTATGTCAGATTCCCCTGACTGGACTTTAGAATTTCTTTAAAGAAGCCATACTAGTTCTTGTTTGAAGATTCAGGACCATGGTTTAAATCCAGGAAATTCAGATTAAAATAATGTGGTAGAAAATGTTTTCAATGTTCCTAGCAAGACTTAGCTAAGTTCTGTTTTCTGCTATGTGAATCCATATTTCTTGAGCAATCTGCTAAAGACTTCTCCAAGTGCTAAAGAAGTAGCAGGTTTTTCCTTCAAGATATACAGAAATATAAATCCATATATCTGAAGATAAAACTGAGTCTTCAGGGACTTTCAGCTAGATAAGTACACCATCTAATGTACTGTGTTTATAATGTAAGGAAAAACTGTACTACCACTCCCCTGAGTTGACTGTGTAGTGCTTACCACATTATTTGGGGCACCCAGATAATTAATTTTCACTGTTCTTGCCCAATGCAAAAAAAAAAAGGGGAAGAAATGTAATTGTTTCTGTCCTTTGTGAAATGAGGATAGCACTTCTCTACCTCCCATGGAATTTGTGGGTGTGAATTACTGTTGTTAATGTTTGTAAAGAATTTTGGAAGCATAAAGTGTAATATTAGTGCTAAGTAGTAGCTCTGGAAAAATATTTGTTTTTTACTTGTACAAAGAAATTTTATTTCCTTCCTTACCCATCTGCTATCAAAAATATAATTAAATCTAATGTATAATCTTCATATGAGAGCGAGTTAGAATTAAAGAAATATACTCAACTATTTTTGCGTTGTGTTCTCAGAACAATCTTCCCTTGATTTTCAGGGAATGACTGAATAGAACACAGATATGGGGTTCTCTTTTGAGCACAGATGAAGCTCAATGATACCATTGTCATTACTCTTGAGTCTTTGCATTCTACTGTTGCTGTCACTCATTTTATTTTACCACTTGAGTGCCATGTCTCTTTTAAGGCCTGACTATCTTCTGTGACAGGATTAAATATGTTTAACCCTAGGACTACATTAGTAGTGTTCTTGGATGATAAAGGCTGCCCATGCAAGGCCTCTAAAGTGGTTAAATAAATCTCCAGCAGCTGCGTAATATACTAATCATAGCAACTGGTCTTGCACCTGTTCCTTAAGGCGGACAAGAAATTAATTAAATACCCAAGCAGCAGGAGGATTGTTGGCAATTTTTCTAGTGTCACGAGATGGCATACTTATTGACATAGTGCCACTTTGATGAATGCCCTGCTTGTCAAAATCTCACATTTTCTTCTCTGTTGCTTATATTTAGTCAATACTGACTTGCCACTCTGCAATGTAAACAGTTTTTCCTTTGAGGCTCAATAGCTTATTAAATGTGAACGATTTTTGACATGGGCCGTCCTCTTTGGATTTACTTTTCTCTCACTTTACCAGAATAAAGTGTGTGGCATATCTGTATAGATTATGATCAATAATTTCAACATAATCAGCGCAAGAAGTGTTGCTCTATAGATAAGAATGGGCCAACTTCTTCCCTGGTATAACAACACACTGACTACACTGGATTTATTGAAATCTGAGAGTACTAAATATAAGAGCTAGCAATATATATATTTTTTTAATTTGGATAACTATTTTCCCTTCTATGCTGTTTATAGGGAATTTCTGTGACAAAATGCACTGCTAATGTAATTGTTTTTATCCCCATCTCTTGCCTTCTCTACAAAGGGGTCACACATGTCTTTCCCCTCCAAGATAGTAAGTCAGTTTACAAGGTTATAGTCATAGACAGCTCAAAGGAAAATTATTTTAAAGACTAAATTATTTACTGCACAACTTGACAAAAAGCGTCAGTGACATAGGCCTGACTTGACATCAGTAATTGAATGTGTGGTATGCCCTATACCCACCCACCCTACTCTTGAGTCTAATCAAGTAAGCGTAGCTTTGCTATATGACAAATGTTAACAAGTAGTACAAGTCTGGAGTCCAACTGAGTTCTTAGGCAACAGATGCTATAACTTAGGCAAATGCTATAACTGTTCTGTAGTCGTCACTCGAATGTTGTGCCAATTATGCTTTACAGCCTAAAGGGATTTCTCACAAAATATATTTTGTATCAGAGGTGTGCACATGAATAAAATTTGACTCCGTTAGGAGGGGCACAATCTGTGCTCCCACCGGGGCCAGAGGAGTTTGCTTTCCCGCTGCGGCCTCCACTGGAGACTCTGTGCTCCCCCACCATGAGGTACCTTGTGCTCCCACAACCAGTGGGAATCCTGAGCTCACCTGTCAGTCGCCCCTTCCTTACCTGCCCCATTCCCAGCGGCTCTGCTCACTGCCCTGCTACTGTTGGTTAGGAGGTTTTTTCACTCCGTATCATCTCAACTGCTGATTGGTGGAGGAAGAGAAGGTGGTGGGGTACATGAGCTCCAGAGAAGAACATCCTGGAGGAGGGGTCTAGATGCTCAGCACTGAGCTAAGATCTCTGTGTGGGGCTGGGCGTGCATGGGAAGTAGTCCTCTGGAATTAAACTCGGGGGAGGAGGTCCCTTCCCTAAATGGCAGCCATGCCCCATGGCTAGAGAAGCTGTCAGTGCCTGCTGCAGCTCTGACAGCCAGAGGAGTTCTGTACCCTTACTGATTATTGGAGGGGCCCATGCCCCTGCTTGCTTCCTTGTGCATGCTCCTGTTTTGTATAACCTTTTGAAATTTCTTCCACTGGCAAAAATGTGAGACACTTTTGGGGGGTTTAATAAATTTCTTACCTTTGTCACCATGTAATCAGGCACATTTAACACAGGTGTTAGATGACCAGTGACACAAAGGTATCTATTTTCTACCCTGCCGTGTATAGTGTAACACATGCTCACAGCGGCTGAGTTTTATTAGTAACTCATAGGTTTTGATATATATCTGAAAGAGGAACTGTTGGAGGCCCAGTACAATTTGAGTTGCTTGACCACTGTACCACAAAGTATTAAGTATGTTGTACCTTAAAATCTTTTCATCAAGACCTGAGGTCTTTATATTGTTACTCATTGAAGTATTTAATGGGTAAGGTTATGACATCTTTGGAATGTCAAATGTTTCGTTCTTTTTAAACCTAACATATTGAGGTTTCATTCTTCTGTTAATGTTAGTCACTGGCTGTATTTTGTACTAACAACGTAATTTCTGTTTCTTAAACATTTATTGCGTAGTTTTCCATATAACAACATAAAATTGCTGTTGATGCAAATAGTCTAAACTAACAGCTTGATCTTTTGTCATATAGCTATTTTTAAAAAATTGACTATAAGTGAAACAAGTAACAAGACACTATTTTCATTCTTTATATGGGTGGTGGTGAAAGCATTTATTGTAGTCTCTTGTGACATTGATTTTGAAATGTATGCATTTGGTAGTGGTGCAAATGAAGACAAAATGGTGTCACGTAGGGCCCAATCCTGTGGTGTGTTTAGTGTCTGCAACTCCTGTTAAAGTCATAATAATTGAAATTTCTCACACCTTCAGTAGAATATACAGCACCTTACAGAATTGGGCCCACTCCTGCAGATGCATACTACACGAGGAAATGTTTGTTATCTTGAATAAACCACTTGTCTCCAATGGGACTACTGCTCTATATAGGAAGTGCTTGTCGTTCAGGCCCAGATCCACAAAGGGACTTAGCTGTTGCAACATCTGAGTTTTAGGCGCCTCCTCAGTAGAATCCACAAACCCTGGATTAGGCGCCTACATTCCCTATACAACACATGGAGAGAGAGGGACAGGGAGGGGGAGGAGGAAGGGTAGGGAGGGGCAGGCATCTGAGAATGGGATCCACAAAGACAGAATGCTATAGCAGATGCTGAGGAAAGGGGTGTGTCCTAAACCTTGCCCCTCCCTCAGGGTATGTGTACATTGACGGCAGCAAAGTCGCCACCGTAAAATCAATCTTTCTGGATTGATTGAGGGGTCAGTGAAGACCCATTCATTTGATCAGGAAGTCGACCTAGTAAAACCACCTCCTCAAGTGGTGCAGTACAGTGAAGACACCGTGCAGAACGGAAGTACAGCAGCCAACAGGAGTTACGCAAGCTACTCTGCGTAGCTTGTGTAACTCCTGTCAACTGCTGCCGAATTTTCAGGTAAATGTAGATCAGGCCTCAGGCAGTTAGGCACCTGAGTCAAGGTTGGCGAGAGGTGCCTATCTTTGTTTTCGGAGCCATAACCAGGAACCCTCTCCTGGAGTCAGGCACCTAAGCCATAACTGCTAACCCAGTGATCTGGGTACTTATATAGGAAGTGGGAGACCCCAGTTCAATTCCCCCTCTGTTTGGTGAAGAGAAGGGATTTGATTGTTGATTCCCACTTCCCAAGTGAGTGCCCTAACCAATGGACAATAGAGCCATTCTCACTTGTTCTCTGGTCTAATGCATATTTATTTTATACAAGGTGGAACAACTTCAACAGGAAAGATTGAGAGAGACCCATGTCAGACTATCCAAGAGTCCACTTTGTTAAAGGTTACAAGGGAGGCCTCCTCTATGCCATTTTGCCTGGAGTTAGGTGTGCTAAGAGCATGCCTACTGGATCCAGGCTCGGAGGCAACATAGGTGGTGAAATGTTTCTCAAACTAAACTGAGGATGTGCTGGTGCTTAGGCATGGGATAATAATCTGGGCACTTGTCTGACACTGCAGAGTGCATATCCAGTGGCAGAAACGTAGGGTATGCCTATACAGCAATGTAAGCCTAGGGTTAGTGGGACACGAATCAGCTGACCTGTGTCAGAGAATCCTGGGTTTGAGCGTCTATACAGTATTTTAACCCTAGGTTAAAGATTTTCTGACTTGTGCTCGAACCTAGAGCTCTGGCATCCATACAACAGTGTCAGATCAAAGTAACCCTATCCCAGAATGTTTAACACCCTTCTCCCCGCTCTCCCGTGGTGTTATTCTAGCCCTATGAATGTGTTGCAGTGGGAAAACTCTACTGCCCACCCTGTTTCCTAATTGTGATGGTGCTATTGATGGGACTCGGGGGCCCATAAGGAGCACATGAGTACATAACATAATTAGCTCCTTTTGTGGCTGTCTCATTAGAATGATTGCAATTTGAGAAGGTTTTATACTGAACTACCATCTAGTCTGAGAAATGTGCTCTCCACTTCTAGGCAAAGTCACTTTGGCAAGAAAATGCCCAGGTCCACCTGTTTTGAGGATAATTAGGAGATTAGTTTCCGGAGTTGTCAAACTATTAAAATAAAACTTTGCAATTCTTTAATTTTTAAAATGGGACTTTCAGTGAAGTTGTTTTTGTTCGTTTGGTTGGTTGTTTTTGTCTGTTTTGAAATTTGACATAAAATGTATGTTTCAGAGAAAAAACACATGCTCACACTAGCTGGGAGCAGTGAAGTGCATCCGCAGGACATCTACTATGCTCTCCTGCCCTTGCTCCCAGCCCCCTGGCCCTCTTGGTCTGTGTGTTCAGGGATGCCTGGACAGTGTCCACCAAAATCTGGCTATGCTTGTCTGACCAGGAAGCAGCCCTCTTTGCAAAAAGCTTCTAATCAGTAGAGTCTTAGCAGATACAAAATTTGTATCCACATCTGAGCCACAAAACTTGTCAGCGGATATCCTCAATCCATGGATATGGATCTCTCTGGATCTCCATGGATTTGCAGGGCTCTACTAACAGCTCCACAGGTCTGTTATGTCTGTAAGTCCATGTACCAGTGACTCAGGTACTGTGCCATGCCTCTGACCACCAACTGCCCTCCACTTTTTTTTTAAGAGACCTCCTGCCCCGCCACCCGCCCTGCACCGCCCCTGCTGTATCTCCTTCCCCACTCTGGGCAGGGAGGCTACATTCTGGCCCTACATGTGCAGTGCTGCTCACCCAGGGAAGGGTTCAGACATACCTATGCAACTGCAGTGGGTCTAGCGCATGCAGACCTGACCAGGAGAGACAGTGGGGACAAAGCATCTCCTGTTGTCACCAGCTAGTTTATAGTAAAGACGCCTCTTTCAAAATGGCAGTTGGCTTACTGTGCAGGAGCACACAGGCATGTTCCCTTAGGCGAGTTGTAGTTTACCTCCTCTGTCTGAGCAGGCAGGGTACTACAACTTCCAGAATGCCCAGCAGGCTATAGTCACGTGTCGCAGCCCGCTGCTGCCTGTTTTAGAAAGCCTAGCTGAAGCCTGAGGACTAAGTGACAGCCACTCCATTTAGGTGAGTGTGTGCAGCAAAAGAATCAGCAGATGTGGATATAAAGTGGATATCTTTGGATTTTCAGGGCTCTACTGTTTGGACTCCATTGAAAATCCTGCAAACTCTCTGATACTGTGCTTGCAGACTGGTGTTCAGCAGACAATGGGTTAACTCTAACCCGAGCTGTTGCCCTGTGCAAAGGGAGGCGTGGTTGCCATTTGCAATAGAGAGCAATAAACTGTCCCACAAGATTATCAGCATAGTGAAAGCTAAGGAAGTTGCCCCAAGGAACTCTGGGATATGTCTAGAGGACTTCTGGGGCATGAGTCAAGCCAGGGCTGCATAAACACACAGAGAGCAATAGAGCTCGGACCCTAGGTCCCAGCTTACTGTGGGCTCAGACCCTCAAGACCTACAGGTTCCTGGGACCCTAGGTTTGAGCCTTAGGTTAAAACAATTGATGTGTGAACGCAAGGGGGAAGTAGGCTTGAGCCCAGACTCAAGCTGATCTTACATTGTATGTAGACATAACCTTATTGACCTAAGACAGCACTGCAGTGAATATTTAGGTGCTTAATGAGTTTAGGTGTCTACAGGGTTAGGTGGCAGCCAAGTAGGGGTTTTCTGGATTGCAGCAGGCCTAAGTTTGAGCTTCAGGCACCTAAGTCCCACTGTGGATCTGGGCCTCATTGACTGATCTTTACCTTGTTTTGGAGAATATAAAGATTGATGATTGGTGTCCAGTAATAACTGTTGATAATTAAAAAAAAGCTGTGGGACAGAAAGCTCATGTAATCCAATGAATGATTTTGCAACTGGTTGCAATGCTCAGACAATGCATCCAGTGTAGCAAACCAAAAAGGACACAATTTTTATGAAATACTTTTACGAAGTATGAACACTTGATAAGGAGAACTGCCACAGCCCAGAAGTGAAAGTTTAGAACTACAATTTTTTAGTCTTTTTTCCAACTGGGAGAAGGTCATATATCTACAGCAAGCAGATTCTAAATAAGTTTAGCAGATAAAGTTAAACAACAATAATGATATCTTTCATTTTTGTTCTTTTAAAATGCAGTTGAGACTTTTGGCTCTGTTTTTGTTTGTGTACTTTTGTCCAACATCACTACAGCAGTTTAGATTTTAGCACTGAGATGGCGTTTCCTGTATCTGACAGGCTAATGTGTTTTCAGTAACATGACATAATGGCAATATGCTAGAGAGACTTTTTAAGGTCTAAGGAAAGTTTCAGACTCCAGTTTAATGATACTTCATGTTATGAGTCCACCTAATAGAAACAAAGCAGAGAATAAAGTTTGTGTATTTCTCACAGTGTATAATCCTCAACCCCAGTTGCCTTTGCCTCCTGTCAGAATTATTGAGCCTTCCTCTCTGCTTTCTAAGCCTCCAAACAAACAAGAGAAAATAAGACTACAAAATGAAAGAGAAAGAGAAAAGTAGAAGATAGACTAGGCCTCTTAGAATGGCAAGGACAAGCACACGCCTGATGACATTTCTTCCTCAGTGCAGAGGAAAAGGGCTCCTTAACTTCTCCATTGGTTTTACTAACCCCTTAGTCTTGATTCAGCAATCATCTCCCTGCCCATGGAAGGCTTCTAGCCACAAGTGATCTATCCCTCTTTCAGAGCAGCATACATGTCACTGCCTCTACTCCTCTTTTTCAGGTCTCAAAGTAGGACCTCTATCTCTCTGAAGAAACCAGTTCCTTCTACAATGTCCCTTTTTTCCCTTCCCCTCTGAGTCTCTGGTCAGTTTGTCTGCATGGCAGGTGGTTGGTGCACAGTGCTCTCTTCCCAGCTTCTCTGCTTCCCACTGACAGCTTAGCTAAAATCCTCTTTACTTTGGGGGAATGAGGGTTTTATTTTGAGCCAGAGACTTTTCTCATCCTCCATAGATTCAGAAGTACCTCTTGTGCTGACAACAGAGAGCATAGTCTGCCATAACAGGTACCTTGCCCTCAGAATGAGGAGCAGTATACAGGTGAACATGTTGTATAGGCACGTGTACTGTACCATTCTGGTGTTGCAAATGCCAGTTAAGGAATGAAAAAAAATATCTATGACCAACCTCCTTCTTCCATTCCCCCCCTTCCAAAAAAAAAAACAAAACCCCAACAAAAAACAAACAAACAAAAAACCACCACCAACTCTATATTTATATATAGAGAGACTGGTTAAGGGACAGAATCTGACTAAACCTTATTTAAAAATTGTAAATTGAAGTTGACAATCTTCTCTTAAAAACATAATGTTAGAATGCTCATGGTATACTGGCTGTGCTGGGATTATTGGAAAATGGTTATTTTACAGCATTTGTCCTATGCTGTGTCCACATTGCACTGCCTATTTGATGTAACCAGTGAAAGATAGGGATGGCCGGCATAGGTCTATAACTGTTCTTTTGCGCCATTTGAGGAGGAGAATCTTCCTGGTGTTCTCAGTGTTTGAAATGATATGCTTCTCTAATAGAGAGAGAAGAAAATGGGACACTGTGCACAGACTTTGGGGGTAACTGCCATGAGATAGATAGGAAAAAATTATACTGCAGTCATCATTTCTTTTTGAGTATCCCTTAACAGAAATACTGTACATATGTAATTACCTGTTTGGAAGACAAGAATTTAGAAAAAGCCTTCACTGAGCTTGTTTCTTCTACATTCCAGGTAAAACAGAGTGGCGTCCTTTGAACAGCATGATCAATCACATATGTGATCATTGTTATGGACGTCTTAATGGAAAAGTTATAGTACTATAAATACTAGGGAACAAAAGTAATAGTTTTATTTTTAAGCTACAGGAAGAACTTCATGCCTCTTTCCATAACTGCCTCACTTGGGGTGTTACTTCAGCAGTGTTGAGCATCTGCAGCTCCTACATATCGCAGCAGCTCTGAAAATTACATTTTTTCAGTGTGTGAGGGGATAATAGACAAACATGATTAAGAATCTGATTTTTCATCTTAAATTGAGTCTGTACTGTATATGTGTGTGATGATTCTTTTGTCCTGTTACCCACACAATTATTTCATGAACTTGCCACATGTTGTCTTGGGCCTGAAGTGGTGTAGATGTGCAAGGTTATCGTCATCATTGTTTGCATTTGGGTAGTTTCACATCTTTTAAGAAAAAATTAGTTGGACCTTATAATTTTGAACTTTATGTGGGAAAACTTGTATGTGAATATGCACTTCACACTATCCAATCATCTTTTAAATTTGTGTGTACATTTATATATTGTACCATATCACTTCTATATTCTGACACAAAGCCCATGTTGCATTTACCACTGAGGTCAAGAGTTGGATGGGGAAGAAAAGAGAGGGTACTCAAGGTATATCCATAAACCAGGCACAGCTGGATAGATATTTCTGCTAAAACGATCGGTAGTGAAATAGTTAACTCAATTTATATGATTTGAATCAGTAATCCCCACCAGCTCCTGATAGCACCTGTCCTACCAGCATGTCTACTTAGGACCCAGCATTTCTAGCACACAGCCCTCCTCAGCAGTTGTGATCGTGTTGCAGTAAGGGCTGCACCAACTTTTTTTTGCAAGCCCCACAAATCACCTATGGTATTTTGCTGTGGCCCTTCCCACAGGGTTGTGAGATTGATGCTGGTTGTGATAGAGATGAGTGATTTTGGGATCCCAGGTGAAAAAAAGGTTGAGAATGTCACAGAACTACATGACTAAATACATCTTTAAAACGTCTGTGCTTTTATATTCAAATGCAGTTCTACTCTGAAAAACGACTTTCAGAATTATACCTATTACTTATCATATCTGCTTTCTATTTGCTGTTCAATAATATTCTGCTGACTTTAGTGACAAAAATAAGTTTTTGCTGCTTTTTACTTCTGTTAGCTCTGCAGAGCCAACACAGATAAATGAAATAAGAAATATGTTCTATCTTGTGCAACAACAGAATTGGATGTTAAGATCCACTCATTTATACCTTTGCAAATTCACTGAAAATGATAGGAATATGCATGTGTTGAAGTTGCTGAGGGCATAATTTGAGGACACGGGGGTTCTACAGCTGTGAGCAAGGATCTCATTTGGCCAGCAGAACCATTAGTACTGATGGTGATGTATGAATTGGAAAAAAAAGCTCAGTTTTGATCTGTGATCTCAGGCTGAAATTTCAAGACTGGTAGTTTGCTTGTAAACTGTGCACATTTGACACAGTCATTGAGACAGTAAACATGGAATCCTCTGTGCCTTGTTTAGAGTCACTGTTGAAAGTATTTTCCTGTTCCAGAAGGGATTGTTCTGTTAACCATAAGCAGTTCTTAAAAGACTTACCAGACACCAGCTAACTAGAGGACTAAACTTACTATTACAAATAATAATAATTATTATTACTATTATCGTAGCATCTAGAAGCCCCAGTCATGGAACAGGACCATGTTATACAAAAACAGAGGGCTCTGATTAGCGGTCCAATCACCTGTTATCTCCCAGTTTCTGGGAAAGCTAGAATTTCTAATAGAGTGCACTATTTTTTGGAGGTTCCAGCAATGGTGCTGGGACCAGATTAATTAAAGAGCAGATGGGCAACCCTCCTCCAGGTAGAACGGATTACAAAAAGGATGACCTCCATTGGGCAAGTAAATGCTGAATAATTTCCAGCAGTGTTGTTTAATGAAGTTGTGGCTGCTTTTCTGATGTCGTTTCTCTCTTCCTCTACTGTTTGGGTTCAAAGTCTCCTGCTCCTGTAAGGAGTTGGTAGTAGTGGAGTGTCTCTGCTATTCAGACTCTCAGCCTCTATTTTAGGATTTTTTTAAATAACTCTAGTGCCTGCATCTTTTGCTGCTTCTTACAGCTTTTCCAAGTATCAGCAGTGACATGAAATTAACTTGATTCTTGAGTTGCTATCCATAGGTTTTGAATAGAAGCAATAAAAGTAATTAAAGTGTTATTGATGTCACTCTGATAAAGTCATGAGCAGCAGCAGAGGCTCTGAAGCTGTCATTAGATTCAGGAAGAAAGCACTACATCAGTTTACCTTTGGCTTATGTTTCGGAAGGTTATTTTTTGCAAATATAAAATCTAGAAACTTAGTATTGCTTAAATGAAATCTTAAATGTTTTAGAATTTGTTGGCTTTGCCTACAATGATTGCTGTAGAATTCTTCCCATTGGTCACTGAAGGTAGTTTTTTGTTTTTGTTTTTTCCAAGACCTGACCATATATCTTAATTTTAGAGCCTTGTCTTTTGAAGGAAGTCTGTATTTTAGGTGGTTTTTCCTTTTGTGAGCAGCAAAAGTTTTTTTTAGTTAGTGTGTTTGAGGATGGCATGTAGTGCACCTCTCCTGTAATCTGAAGGGGTAATTAGAATTTTAAAATCTTTAAATCTTGCTGCACAAAGTAGATAAGAGATGTGAAGAGCTAGAGAATTAGTATCCTCTCTCTTCCCTCTATTAAGAAGATAAATCTATGATGTATTCTGTTCCTTACCTGAACTTGGCGTGGGAAGGAGGGGGATTTCTCTTCTCTCCCTGGTGTAAAAATATTGGAATACTCATTCTTTGGCAGATTTTCTGAAATACTAAAAATATTTAAAAAGTAGAAAAAGCCTTTTAAATATGTAAACTAATTAGGAATGTAATGACAAAAAAGTGGAAGTAAATGCAAAATACTTAGGTGAGCAGTTTTGACTCAGCAAATCTCAAGGTCCTTCTAATCAGAGCAGGAGCCATATGCCATGTTGTCTGCTGTCCTGAGGATGGACAAGAGGCTGCAGAATCCTGCCATGGAAATAAGAAAATCTTTTTTTACAGAGGGACAAAAGTATTAGTTATGGAAGAAATCATAGTTGATTTGCAAGTAGCATATATGTTTCATTTATGGCTTTCTCAGCTATCTTGAGGTTAAATGACAATTAGAAAACACAAAAGTGACAGCTTGCATTGTGACAGAACAGAGACTGGAAGGAGAGATCTTTGCCAAACTGAGAATCCTGATTGATCCACCTGAGTGTTGACAAAGAGCTTGAATGGAAACCTGGCTCTCTGGATTGGTAAATATCATTAGCAAAAATTCCAATATTCTTTTATTATTTTATAGAAGCTTTTTTCAAATTGACGGTGGGTTTACCAAAATGCATAATACTTGGGTATTAATAAAAATAAACTAGTCTAGGGCTTTATTTAAATGTTTTATATTTATAAGTGTACATGCTTAATAAAGCAATATGCTTTGCAGCAGTCGGTGTTGGACTTTTGAGGTTGGAGAATAAAACTTCGTGATGGATAGCACTTAGATAATGTCCATTTAATTTTGTCTTTACATTAGTAAAAAAACCCTTCTTTTTTCTCAAATTGAAATTCTGTTCCGATTAAGAAAAAATATATTCTAAATGGATTTTCACACATAAACTATTGTATCTGATTAAAAGTGATAAGCTCTGCAAAAGGCAGTGTCTTACAGTATTTGAATAGCTTATGTACTAATTGGTTTTTCAACTGTGCTGTGGCTGGATCACCTGTGACTTTTTATTCATCAGCATGTTTTGCTACAAGGTAGAGTATCTTGTAATTTGTTGCCTTTTGTCAAACTATTTCCTAAAGATGTGTTTTGCTTTCTCCTATGTTTTGTTAGTGGCTTGGGCTGGTTTTCTTGATTTTTTTTTTTTTATTATTTTTTTTTAAGTAGCTTTTTCTAAAGAGTTTAGTGATACTTATTTGGTATTAGAAAGGGGTTGCTCTTCTGCTTTTATTCTAAAGCAGATAAAATGAGTCTTATAGTCTTGTTGGGGTGTAAGGTAATTATTATAACACTGGAGAAAATTAAGGTTCCCTAAGAAAATGAGATCTGAGATTATTTTATCATCTTTGTGCTTTACGTTTAATTTTGAATCTTTTGATTTCTAGATAGCTATCCAATCAGTAGTTAGTTACTGTTATGAAACCTGCGAGACCTATGTTAAACTCTTATTATGTTGCTTAAATATTGTACATTCTAAACATTATTTTAATGTTTGTTATATTGCGTTGAAGGGTATTTGGAATATGCAGTATTAACCTCAGCTTTGTTTTCTTGAGAGATTAGTCAGAAGGTTTATGTAGAACAGTCCATAAGCCCTCATAATTGGTGTCATTAGTAATAAAGAAGAAAACTTTCACCTTAACAGGATTTTCTCTTATGTGCAGCTTGCCCAGTTTAGGCAACGGAAAGCACAATCTGATGGGCAGAATGCATCCAAGAAGCAGAAAAAAAAGAAAAAGGCATCAAACACCAAAGATGAAGAATCCTTACAAGATGGTCCTGATATCGACCGGTCACAGTGTGATGAGACATCCACACACAGCAGTCGAAGAGGAGCAGCGGCTACTGCTGACTTCGGGATAATGAAGACTTTACGGAGTGGCGAAATTATCAAACATGACCGGATGTATACCATAGAAGTAAGTGTTTATCAGGGTTTAAGCAATGGCATCATTTTCACTTTAAAAATAGACTATTGCAAATGAAAATGAGTGGGCATTCTGAGAATATTGTCATTACTTCCTTGCCTCTACCTCCTTGCTGCTCTATGTCCAGAGGTGACACTTTCTATTTATATGTTGGTGTCATATTTTCTATGGCATGTTAACTGAGCTGTAGAATATGAAGTGTTTGTTGGCACAGTTGCGTGCATTCCTTGAGAGGCTGAAAGCTGCATGTATTTTTAAAAAGCTTATAATAAGTACTACAGGGAGTGCCCCAGTAATGTTTCACGTAGTCTGCACAACTGGACCCCTCAGCGTTCTTCTCCCCCCAGGGCTCTGCACTGCCCCCTCCTGGCCAGCTACCCTATGAAGGCACTCACTTCAGGTCCCTGTACTTGTAGCAGGTATTGAGGCTGTTGCTGAGTGAGTCCTGTGCGAGGAGCAGAGGGGACACAGACTGCTGGAAGCAGAATGAGGCAGGGCAGGCTTCTGGGTGGAGCCCTGGTGCAAGAGTCAGCCCCATGTCAGCACTTCTTCTCCATGTTGCTGCCTGCCAACCCTGGTTTGACCTCCTGGCTCTTCCATAAAGGTGGTTTTGCAGGGCCGAAGTTGAATGACTGGTGGTGTGACCTAGTGTGTGGGGATTGCACTACTGTTTAGGTTTGGCCCTACAGCCTGATTCTGAGTGGCACAGTGACCCCCCAGAGTTGCCACGTTACTCAATTTTGGCCCCGCCATACCCATGTCATGAATAGGCTTTGGGGCCTAACCTGGATGGGTCTGGGACTCTGGTTCTCCAGGTCACAATACCAATGACACAGCTTTGGCCCCGCTTCCCCCTGGCATGATGGAGGAACTGCGGGGCCAAAACTGAGTAGGCAGTGGGGTAACTAGGGCTGCTTCTCCATGCTGCTGCTGTGGGACTAGCTTCTGTATCAAGGCTTCCCTGTCAATGATGTACAGTGGGTGTAACATGTACGGCTGTGTATGCCACTGGTATTAATTACACTGTTATGGTTTTAGATAATGACGGTTGTGGTTACTGGTAAGGAGAAAATGCAATACTAAACATTTTTCTGGTATTCGTAAAGTAATGTGACTCTTGCTGGTTAATGATGACTCAGAATTTATTTTGAAAACACTAATTTGGGGGATGGAATTGGATGGTTCAGGGGACTTGGTGCTCCACCATTTACTAATTGATGGACTATAACCCTGGTCATTGGTGAATCAATGTACTTACCATCAAAAGGTTATAAAATGGCTTATGTGAATTGGATTGGTAGTCTCAATTCAGTTCTGAATTGGACAAGTAGTCCCTAAACAAAATTCAGTACTGTTGTTAAACATCTAGGAACAGAGAATGCAAGTTGTGACCCATCAGTGCCCAGGGTAGCCCACTGATAATGCCAAGGTCAGGGCAGGCTGTAAAAGGAGAGCAGATTCTCCCAGCGCTGGTGGGTGATGCTGAAGTCAGACTTCCCAACCAGCCACAAACAGTGTTTCTGATTCCCCCACACTGGTTATCAAGAAGCCACTGAGCAAATACACAGAGCTCCCTTTACTGCATTTCATTCTCTGGCTCCCAAACTGCCACTAGGTCCAATAAAGTGACCAGTTATTTATATTTATATTTGCTCTTTACTCAAAAGATTCCCTCTGATCCCAAAAGACCAGCCACAGTACCAGTTCACTATAAATTTGGATCTTACCCAAAGTACCACGCTGCCAGCCAATCCTTTAGTAACTAAAACTAAAGGTTTATTATAAAAAGAAAAACAAACAATAAGAGAAATGTTAAAGGATTAAAGCAATCAGATACATACAAATGATTTAAAAGTTCATATACATCAGGTTTTTAGAAGAATTGTGGAGTTGCAGGCTTGTATAGTCCCTCTGGTATACATCCAGTACCTGGATGGGTCTAAGTCCTTCAGTTCAATTGCAAAGTGTGTTGATCCAGAGGTGTGTTTGCAGCTGGACAGGAACAAAGACAAAATGGTTTGTGTGGTTTGATCTTATATACCCTCTGTCACTGGCCATGCGGCTTGTGGAACTTTACAGGAACTAAAATGGAGTCCAGAGTCACATGGGCCAGTCCTGGTAACCCTTCAGGTATGCCTTTAGTTCCTTCCTGGGCCTTTGGCTTCTGTAAAGGTCTTGATGGGCCATTAAGCAGGGTATTGTCCTGATGCCTTCTCTTTCTGGGGTGTGTCTTATACAGCATAGTTTGAAATACAGGTATATAAAGATCTCCATAACTTTCCTCACACATATCACTCATGAACACAAATATAGTCATCTTATTCAGCTTATTATAACCTTTCTGACAGTACCTGACATGGCATGTCTTACATGAATCATTATGATTTTGACATATTAAAGTCAAATAACACAGATCCCCCCACCCCAATCCAGTCCGCACGACACAAGCCATGCCTACAGAATAGGAGACTATATCCGGGAAAGCACTGACTATGAAAAGGATCTAGGAGTCACTGTGGACAAGCAACTCAGCATGAGTTCCCAGTATAATGCTGTGCACAAAGGGCTAATGTGATCCTGGGATGTATAGATGCGAATAGTAAGCAGAATAAGGATGTGATTTTTTTTTTAACTCCGTATGCAGAATTAGTGAGACCGATACTAGCATATCGCATACAGTTCAGTTTTTTAAAAGGATGTTAAAAAAAAAATTGGAGAGGCCAAAAAAAAGAGCCACAAAAATGACTTTTGGGTTGGAGAAAATGCCTTGAAGTGGGAGACTTAAAGGGCTCAATCTGTTTAGTTTATCATAAACAAGATTGAGAAGTGACTTGAATACAGTGTATAAATACCTTCATAGGGAGAAAAGAATGGGTACCCAAGGACTTTTTAATGTAGTGGAGAAAGGTATAACAAGAAGCAGTGGCTGGAAGCTAACTCAGACAAATTCAAACTGGAAATAAGGCACACATTTTTAACAGTGAGGGCAATTAACCATTGGAACAACTATCAAGGATAGTGGTGAATTCTCCAGAACAAGTCTGGATGCCTTTCTGGAAGAAAGGCTTTAGTCAAACACAATTTATTGATTTGGCTCAATACAGTGTCAACTGGGTGAAAATTTAAAGGCCTCTGATATACAGATATAGATCTAGATGTTTAAAGGTACCTTCTGACCTTAAACTATGAATGTTGGCAATTTGATATACCAGATGAAGGAACTGAATCGTGACTGAGCTATCTTTTTAGCTCCGTTAGTGGTTCCTCACATAGAGAGAGGCACCTGAACAGCGTAGTATTGTACTTGTTTTGTGGAAAAATAGCAAGAACTTCAATTTCTGTTGCTGTTGGTCAGTTAAATACATATCTAGTTCATATGAGAAAACAAAAAATAACTGTCATTAATTTTCAGTTAACTTTCGGTTGCAGCAATTTAGTTTTACTGGACTTTAATTAGTATGATAAAACTGTTAAATTATGCAATTTTTACATTGATAAGTGGTACCTTTTCTTACCATTCTGACCTCTGCAAACAAAAATCTTTCAATTCATTATCTTTAATAAATTTTAAAAAGTGATGGGCGAACTTAGTTCTTATGAAAATGAAACTCATAACACTGGCTAGAAAAAGGCAATGTATATAGACAGCTACTGTTGATGTAGACAAACATACAGTAGAAAGTAGGGTAAGACTATTTCCTGTTGACTTAATATTTGAATCTACATATCCAGCAGTGAAAGGCTGTGTGGTGTCCTATATTGCACATTAATGTGAATGATAAAAGGCAGAATTATAGAATTGCCGCCTCATGACACTATAGTTAAGATTGTGAAATCCTTCCATTTTGTGAAAACCCCTTTTTCCCAGATTCATAAATTGGCTGTCTACATTTTTGGAAAAGGAGGAATAAAAATTGGAATACAAGGTCTCAGCAAAGAGACATCTTTAAAAACTTTTTGATAGACTTCGTATTTAAAAAAATGCGCAAGTTTTTAACATAAAGATGCATTTTATAGATTTACTGCTTTCATAATGTTTTGTGCTTTTAATTAGAAAAACTGGCTTTAATTTAAACATCAAATGGAATTGTAAGGAGCTGTCTAGTCTGATTGTTTTTCATATATTAGAAAGACAAACTTGTTGAAACAAAAATGTTTCAATGTGGTTATTGACTATGCACAGCGACTGCATTGTTGTTCATGGATTCATAGATTCCAAGGCCAGAAGGGACCTTCCTGTACAACACAGGCCATAGATCTTCCCCAGAATAATTCCTAGAGCATATGTTTTAGAAAAACAATCTTTTAGAATAAACAATCTTTATTTAAAAATCATCAGTGAGGGAGAATCCACCACAGACCTTGGTAAATTGTTCCAATAGTGATTTACACCTTGTTTCTGGTCTGAATTTGTCCAGCTTCAACTGGGTTATGACTTTCTCTGCTAGACTGAAGAACCCATTATCAAATGTTTTTCCCTGTGTAGATACTTGTAGATACTAATCATGTCACCCTTAACCTTCTCTTTATTAAGCTAAATAGATTGACTTCCTGGAGTCTGTTACTTTAAGGCATGTTTTCTACTCCTTTAATCGTTTTTGTGGCTCTTCTCTGAACTCTCTCCAGTTTTCAATATCTTTCTTGAACTGTGGGTATTAGAACTGGACACAGTATTCCGACAGCAATTACACCAGTGCCAAATACAGAGGTAAAATAACCTCTCTACCCCCATTCATGATTCCCCTGTTTATGCCTCTTAGAATTACATTAGCTCTTTTGGCCACAGCATTGCACTGGAAGCTCATGTTCAGCAGATTATCCACCCAACCGCAAATCTTTATCACATGTATATTTAATGCATGTGCTAAAAACATGTTTATACTCATATAAACTATTAGTGTATACCTCTTCATTTTTACTCTAATTTACACTTCAGGGCTGTTCTCCCTGGCCAAATAATTTGTGATCTCTTTGCATTTCTTGAGACACTACACTGTGAAAGCAATACCCACTAAACAGAAAGGATATGGAAGTATTGGTGTTCCCTCCTGCTCAACTGAGCATGACACCAAATAGCTCCCATTATGTGGTTTGAAAGTAGACTAAAATCCCAAATCTAATTGGCATTAGCAATAAGAGTTTTATAAGAATAAAGTGAAGAGGTGTGAGATGCAGATTTACTCAGTGTGCTTGTACAAAGAGATTTAATGAAGAAAAGTGAAGCACAACTATATGGTTGTGGCAAAAACAAGAGAAACTATTACCTGCAATACATTGTAAAGCATAAACTGCACATATGTAAGCAAGATATTTTCCAAAAAGTACTGTGTTTTGGCTTGCCAACCTTTCACTGGGTGGGGAAGTAGTTTATAACTTCTTTGGCTCCCCTCCTTTCTCACCAACAGCCAAAAAAGTATTTAATAAACTCCACTTCCCACTCCTGCAATCATCAAGAATGTCTGAGATTATCCTGTTAGGCAAATAGACTAAACTACAAGCTTTCATTTAGAACTTTAGTACCTCCAAAGAAGTTGTCTTGTATATTTTGTCAATTACTGTGGACTCCTCTTAAATGCAGTTATACCCCAAACTAGATATTTCAAAGGGTCCTTGCAAGGGGAACAGCAACATACGCTTTTAAATAAATTTAAATTATGATGTTGTATTCCCCGTTTCCCTACTTATGGAACCCATTTCTGGGTTTCAGAACTGCTCCTAGTAGTAATACAATTGAACTGCTTGCTCCATTCAACGAAAAGGGTTTCTTCTGAAGGATCAAAAGCTGCAGCCTCCTCCAGGAGGGTGTCCTGAAGGAGGCTGTCAGGGCCAGAGGAGCTGGTTTTGAGAGTGAATGTAGGAGACTTCTTATTGTGACAGGAGGGGGGGGGGAAAGAAAGAAAGAGGTACCCTATTGGGTCAGTCTGCCCCTCCTTTGATTTTTATACAGGGAAAAGGAAGGAGGCAGGTAACTTGATGGGACTGGAGGAGAGAAATAATGGAATAGAGGAACTGCTGTGAAGGGAGAAGAGGAAGGATATAAACTATTGGACTAATAAAGGTAGTATGGCCTACACAGATACATACATATAATACAGAGAAACCTTCCTAACCAAATTCTTATAGAAGAATGTTATGAATACATGTTCTACAGTACTGCTGTTGAGTGTTAATATCACTCTGAGGAAGATGACCTAAGGATTCTTCTAATTCGCATCTGTCTTGGTCTTTGGGCTAGAGCCTAAAATTAGTTTAAAAAAAAAATACGAAAGCTTTAAAAAATTTTTGGTGGCTGTGACTCAAGTGTATAGGATGTTGTCACTGTTCATTAATAATCTGAATCTTGCTAATTATTCATATATAGTGCTTTCCAAAAAGAACAGGTGGTTTCACTTTAATTAAGTTGTTAAATTTAGAACTTTTTTGCTGCGTTGCATTTAGTCTCAATCAGGACCATGTTTTTCAAGATAAGTGCTTTAGAAGTTCAGCAATTATCTTTCAACTGTAATTTTTCAATATAGTACTCCAATGGAGGACAAAAGCCAAAACAGCTTTTTGTGCATTTTGTAATTTAGTGTTTAGTGCTATAAGTGCACTAATAGACAAACTGTATTATGAAAATCAAACTAGTTTGCTCAGTTGGAGTTGCAGCCAAAGTAGTAGCCAGGTTCAGGTTAAACTCTCCAACTGAGATTTGCAAGGCATTTTAAAAAAGTTTTCTGTTCTTTCACCCAACTTTACTGTCTTGACACAGCTCTAGAGGGGTAGCCATATTAGTCTGTATACAGCAAAAACAACGAGAGTCCTGTAGCACTTTAAAGACTAACAAATTTCTGCAGGCATAAGCTTTTGTGGGCTGCAACAATTGCAACTCACGAAAACTTAGAAATTTGTTAGTCTTTAAAGTGCTACAGGACCCCCGTTGTTTTTGTCTTGACAAAACATCCTATAAAGATTTAAGGCAAGATTACTGGAAGCATTGCAGGGGATTATTTTCTAGCTGAATTTCCCGTTCTTATTTACATCATCTTTACAGTGGGATATGTCTCTGGTTTTTGCTTTTGT